>JAWXYG010000013.1:21827507-23077507 GCA_034222035.1 Acacia crassicarpa | reverse complement strand
AAAAGAATCAGAGAATAATTGCTATATATAGAATTCAAAGTGACTTACAAAGTCAGCAACATTGGAGGCTCCACCAACACCTTCGAGCGAGGGGACTAGAGTGATGTGACGTGAGGGAGGGCGTTTGCAGGAAGCGGACGTGTACGGTGAATAGCAATCGCCCAATTAGGGTTGAACCATCACCAATATAATATGCTCCCTCAGAGCAGGGCAGGTAATTTAAAGAGAAAAATAATGTCACTAAAGTATCATAACTAGGAGAAGTTGAAAAAGCTGTTATTAATTTAATACTATTCTAATTATAAGACTTAATTATTTTTTTATAAAAATTAATAAAGTTAAATAAATTAATTAATTATTTTATATATTGTATATCTTTAGATTATATATTAGTTTATTAATCAAATTAATTAATTTAAAAAAAAAATAAAAATAAAAATACTTTAAAGTAATTTAATTACCTTCCTTAATTTCTAAAAAAAAAGTCAACTATATCTTGTACTCCCTCCAGTCCTAATTATAAGAGTTAGTTGACTTTTTTGGAGAGATTAAGGAAGCTAATTAAATTACTATAGAGTATTTTTATTTTTTTCTTCAAACTAATTAGTTTAACTAATAAACTAATATATAATCTAAAGATACATAACATATGAAATGATTAAATAACTTATTTTGCCTCATTAATTTCTCAAAAAAAAATCAATTAACCCTTATAATTAGGGTAGAGGTAGTAATTAAAACTGGAAGGAGTACGTACAAGATTTTTATAATATTATTTTTCTCTTTCCCCCGATTAAAAAGAATTTTTTTTAAAAAGACAATTTTTCTGGACAATAATAGCGGCTCCAGTGCGCCACCACTAGCTGTACACTGATTGGTGACGTGGGCTAGTGCGTATGCCGGATGGAAAAGTGTACAGTGAATGGCGATCGCCCATAAGAGTTGACCCGTCGGAATAATAATGGCCGTCTTCAACTTGTTGGACTGATGCAGACAATGACATACTTACTCACTTGCGTACCAGGTGATCTGAACCCAGCAGTTCCCGACCGGCCGACCCTCTCCTCTTTTTTAAGTTTTAATATGACCCCATTTTTTATATCTATATATATAATATAAATACTATTTAAATTACATAAACCTTAAAATATCTACTAAATTAGTAAAAGAAAAAATGAGTGATTTAATAGAAATTTAAGATTTTATAGTTTGGATGTTGACTACTTGAGTATATAGACAATACGGAGTAATAACTTAAAAATAGCAATTAACAATTTGAATATATACAGTCAGCAACAATTTAGAGAGCTCAAGTTATCAATCTCTATACTCAAGTTATTAATGACTCAACTTCAAAATTGAGTCATTCCTACAAGATCACATATTTATATTTTTGCTAATTTAGTAGACTTTTTTTTTTGGGGGGGGGGGGTTTGTAATTTAAATTGTATTTTGTTTTTCATTTTTCATATTTTCACCCCTTATTTTTAATTTGGAAAAAGAATTCCTATTAAAAAATAGAGTAAAATATTTTGACCACCTTCCTATTTTGCCTTGATTACACAGACCTCTCCTCTATTTTAAAAACTCATAGAAACCTCCCTTAAAATTAGAGTAAAATACTCTGACCACCCTCCTATTTTGTCTTAATTACACAGACCTCCCCTCTATTTTGAAAACCCATAGAAACCTCCCTTAAAATTAAAATTTATATTACACAAACATCCCTTATATTTTAAGATTCTATTTCCATCCACCCAAACCGTTAGTTAACCGTTAAGTTTGACTTTTAAATTTTTTTAAAAAAAACCAAAATGTCCCTCTTCAGTATTAGAATTATTTAAGTATATAAAACCAAATTTATACAACCAAAAATGTATTCTAATAGATTTTCTAACTTTCTAATTTGTTAAAAAAATTTATTAGTTTTGATCTTATAAATTAATTTTGACTTAAAAATATAAATTAAACACATATTTTTTTTATCAAATATAATAAACTAGATTTCATGTGTCATTTAAATTTTTAATTTAATAATTTTTTTCACAAATATTTATAGACACTTTTGATCAAGTACGTGTTTATTTAAAAACTTATTTGAATATTCAACATTCTATTATATTTACATTAACCAATGCTAAAATAATCAAAAAGATAATTATTTGTAAAAATAAAAAATATTAAATTATTTAAAACGATATTAGTCAAAATATAAAAGTAAAACTAGGGATTAAGTATAATATTAAGGGTAAAATAATATATAAATTTTATTTTTATATAATTAAAAAATACTATATTTTTTGAATCTTTTTTGAATATTCTTAATGGAGTAAATTATTTGGACTTAAATGTATGTTTTTAAAATAAAGGGGAGGTCTTTGTAACAAAGGTAAAAAAAAAAAAAAAGGTGATCAGAGTATTTTACTCATATAAAGGAGATTTGTGTAATATACATTTTAATTTAAGGGAGGTTTCAATGGGTTTTCAAAATAGAGGAGAGATCTCTGTAATTAAGGCAAAACAGGAGGGTGGTCAGAATATTTTACTCTAAAAACCATGATCAGTAATAAAAAGCTGATAAATTTTTACATATAAACAAAATTAAGATACTCAAAACTGGACCTCTTATTGAATAGATTTAAGACAATGATGTAAGGGCAAGTTATTTCTTACTCTTCCCCCCCCCCCCCCCCCCAATTTTCTTATAAAAGTTATGAGAATTGACTTTTTATATTTATAAATTTAATATGAATTTAACTTTAAGAACATGAGTGATAATAGCATTGATTTATTATTATTTTTTGTTTTAAAAAAAATCTATTTGAACTCTAAAGATATGGGGATAAACCCCCTCTTATGTTATAACATGTGTTAATAAGGTATTCTTGGTGTTTTTACCAGACCAGTCTTCTGCAAATGGTATCAAATGGCTGGATATATTGGCTCTCGTAAAAGAGTTTCATATACAACATATTCATATTATTTCACTGTCTGTTTATTTTACTTATCTTTATCAATTTGTTTGTTGCATTTACTTTGATGCTTCGTAAACTTTTTTCATTTAAGTAATACTCCCTCCGGTCCTAATTATAAGAGCTAATTGACTTTTTTGGAGAGATCAAGGAAACTAACTAAATTACTTTAAAGTATTTTTATTTTTATTTTTTTTCTTCAAACTTATTAATTTGACTAATAAACTAATATATAATCTAAGAATATTTAACATATGAAATGATTAAGTAACTTATTTAGCTTCCTTAATTTCTCCAAAGAAAGTCAACTAGCTCTTATAATTAGGACCGGAGGTAGTATCATTTTATCTTTTATCCAAAAAAAAAAAAAAAAAGAAGAAGAAGAACCACAACAAGAAGATAAAGCCTCTCTTTATATATATATATATATATATATATATATATATATATATATATATATATATATATATATATATATATATATAAGCACAAATATTAAAAAAGATAACACGATAGAGGAAAAAGCCTAAGCTTAGGGAATTATCAAGGTACATCCCAGAATGCACCAGCAATTAAGAAACTACAAGAAAACAAACAAGGGTTAGGCGTAATTTTGTTAAGAATTTGTCATTGAAGGACAATTTTGCCTCAAAAATTTTCAGGGGAAATTTAGTTTAAAAATAAAACAATTTTACCATGATCATTATCTAAGCTAATTTTGATTGTTAGATAACTAGATATGTTGAGCTGACAATTTATATACTATTCACATTATTTTTGTTAACTGCAAATTTTTCACAGAGTTCATGTATCATTTACTTCATTTTTTTAAAAGTATATTTTAATTTTATGGGATGAATTTACATCTTAAAAAATAACTTATTAATTGTTACCTTAACATATTTAATCAATTAATTATTAAAATTAATTAAGATAATGTCCCAAAAAAAAAAAAACTCATTTCTAACCTTTCCGAAACAAAACTACCCCTAACCCAGCAAAAAAACATCACAATAATAAAGGCTCTCACCCTCTCAGGCCTGGTCATGGACTCATGGAGAATAAGTGTTAAAAAAAAAAAAAAGAATAAGTTAACATAGTGGCGGCTCCCAAAGACAAGTGGACCCGCCACATTGCGTTTTGTTTTCCTCATTATTGGATTGCATGGTCAAAGGAAATCATTTTCCTCATTATTAGATGTCCTTAAAATAATTGTTGTTTATGATCATGTGTGTGTTTTTTTAAAAAATAATATTATCATGTGTTTTTTTAAGAAACAACTATCAAAATCATAAGGTCTAAAATATTAATTAAGAATAATAACTATATAATTATTATAAAATTTTTTCAATCATATCTTTATTTAGGAAGAGTGTGTATGAATTAGTGAAAATTTATTATAAAGATATACTGAGTGATATATATTTTACAAGGATAAAAATTAAAATTAAAATTTCCAAATAAAAAAGATTTATTCCTTATATATTAAGGACTACCTTATAAGAGAATATTCCTTATAAAAAATACCAAAGAAATAATTATTATGAATCCTCAAATTCAATTTTCCCAAAAAGAAAATTTAAGGGTCAAAATTTTCATTATCAAATATTTATTTTTAATAACTCACCACCATATATATTATATCACTCTAATTCTATTTACAAGTTTTTTTTAACTAAAAAATTTGATCCTATTTATAGGTCGAGTTACAAGGAAATAAATAAGATTGTGACAATTTTACATATATTAATTATACTAATAAAAATAAAGAAAGAAGAAAAAGTTAAAAAATACACAAACATAAATAAGAGCAAAGTTAAAAATTTACCACATAATTATTGAACTAACTTCCTTTCCTTAATATATATGATTTAGTTTTTAAAAAATATATATAAATAAGACAAGAGTGCTATGGATATAAATGCCTACCCAACCTTTTGTTACTATCTCAAGGAAATTCTATTCTATCCTGTCTTCTTTCATTTTCAAAGAAAGCAGGAGCTTTTTATGGTGCCAAGATGAAAATGCTAAGAAAATACACTTGATAGCATGGCAAAAAATTTTGAGAAGTAGAAAGGAAGGTGGTTTGGGAATTAGGAACTTAGAACTTCAAAATCAAGCCTTTATTATGAAGTTGTGCTGGGGATTGATAACCAAACCAAATGCATTATGGGTACAGTGTCTTAGAGCAAGATATGAATGCGGTGATGATTATGTACTGCGAGTGGTTAAAAAGAAGTATAATTCACTTACATGGCAAGCTATCACCGAAGTATGGGAGAAGTTTTTACAAGGTGTTGGTAAAAAGATAAATGATGGTAAATCCACTAGATTTTGGTGGGATTTTTGGATGCCTCTGGAAAGACTTTTGATTGAATATGTAGCTTCAAATGTTCATAACATTAACCCAGAGGAAATGGTGGGTAGTTTTGTTACTCCGAGTAGTGATTGGGATGTTCTAAGATGGAGGGAACATCTACCTGATTGGGTTATCAGGAAGATGGTTATGTTACAGCCCCCTGTTGGATCCCGATCAGATACTTTCATTTGGCGTAATTCTCCTGATGAAACATTTTCAGTAAAGTCAGCCTATAAATTCTTATCTGTACCAGATACGAATGGATCTTCCTCTGGTTCATGGAGGTTTTGGCGTTGGAATGTGCCTGAAAAGATTAAGTTTTTTATTTGGCAAGTAACCCATGAGAGATTAATGACTAATTCCCTGAGAGTGAAAATTGGGCTTTCAAATATAAAGGAGTGTTCATTGGGTTGTCAGAGTGAAGAATCAATACTTCATATTTTGAGAGATTGTAAGAGAGCAAAAAATGTGTGGAAAGAATTTATTAATCCTAATAAATATACTGTCTTTTTTTCGTCTGATTTGCAGGAATGGCTTCAATGGAATGCAACAAGAAATCCAAGCAAAGTTTGCTTTAAAAAGTGGACATGGACAAGAATTTTTGTACATGTCTGCTGGTTGCTGTGGAAAGCAAGATGTCTTCAAGTTTTTGAAGGCAAAGTAGTTACTCCAAAGGAGGTGTTTCATCAATGTCAGCACCATATAATGGAAGAAGCAGTGGCTGGGAGATTGAAAAATCAATTGTTTGCAGAGGTTCCACAAACAGATAACAGATGGAAGAAGCCAAATCCAGGATGTGTTCGGCTAGATGTGGATGCGTCAGTAAGACAACATAACCAGCAGTTGGAGGAGTGATTAGAGATGATAGGGGAAGATGGGTCACAGGATTTATGAAGAGTATTGGGACCCTTCCGGTGGCTATTGCAGAGGTAGTAGCTATTAAGACAGGGCTTGAGGTTTGTCAACTTTACAAGCTTCAAAGAATACATGTTTTCTCTGATTCTCTAGAAGCGTTGAATATTTTGGTGAGAGATAGTATATTGGATCATCCATTTAAAGCTGAGATAGTGGCCACACGTCAATTATTGTATGGAGATTGTTACACCCCTACCGGCCTCGTCCTTTCGGGTGGCGGGTTAGAGGGCTTCCTTATAAACTGTTACCTTTCCTCAGTTATTAGTCCATTTTGATTATAAATTAGAGCGCGTGTAACAGAGCATATGACCGATTTGGACAATTACTATACTGGTAAAAGTAAAATAAACAGAAAATATAAGTCCCAGTAGGGTTAAGGGTACAGTCATCCAAAATAAATACCAAATATGTTCAGTAATCCCAAAAATGTAAGTACCAAAATTCAATAGGGCATTCCCTATTCTTCGTCTGCAACGTAGGGCCTTACCTTTCCAAAAAGGATCTTTACTTCAGGCACGTTCCCCTGTGACTACAAAAGAGTCTGGAGTCCGAGAACGGCCCCTAGAGTAACCATCAATACTCATGCACTATATGTGATATGTGTATGTATGCAACCATGTGAGTATGTAAACATGGATATACGTGCCAAACATGCCACAATATGCAAACAGACACAAATACCACAACAACATCACGTCTTCGCACCGTCGGGTCGCCTTACCAAGGCAAACCCCAGAATTACCGGAATCACAAGCCTGTCTCCACAGAGTCGCCACGTAGGCAGACCCCAGCAGGCACCCTCAGCGCTAGGGACACAATCACAAACATGTTCTGTATGCATATTTGGCCAATAATACAAAAACACACATATGGCAAGCAAACACATACAACAAACACATAAAACTGCCGGGGTAAAGAGGTTACTACCTGGTGTGTGGACACTGCTTTTAATATTATTTTTATGCCCGGAGATTTTCCAAAAATACCTTTGACCTACATACATCAAAATATACCATCTTCGATAATTACAAAAATACTCTTGCATTTATTTTGCTAAAACCGAGCTCAATACAGAATTTCCAGAAATCCAGTGATTTTGGCCCAACTTCCAGGATTTTTAATAAATTCCAAAAAAATCATTTTTGCATGAAACTAGCGCCATTTGAACCATTAATAAGTATATTTTTCAGGAAAAATATACCAAGACCCTGAAAAAACTTGTATTTTGGAGAGTTGCTCCTTTTCTACCCCTTGGTCAGATTTCACCCAGATGCACATAGAGCCAACTTTAACAATTTTTATCTCCTAGTAGGAAAATCCTAAAATTACAAAATTATACATCTTGGTGAACCTTAGGAAGTGTAGTTTCTGGCTAAAAATTTCAGCTTCATTCAAGGTCATTTACCATTTTTAAAACCGAGTTGAAGCACCACTGCCAGAAATTTCCAGATTTGCTAAAAGACTTAGTTTCAAGACTTTTTCGGTGATTTCAAGTTCGGAAAGTGAAATCATGACTAAGCCCTACACAAAATCATGTTCCAGATGCATTGGTGACCTCAAAAATGCAAGAATCCAACCCTAACACCAAGCACCCTCGTTATGCACGAAAATATTTAACCAAGAACTCAAAAGAATAAGGTTGTCGGTGTTACCTTGAATCGGAGAAACGGTGAATAATCTTGGTGGCTTGAGTCTTGAGCTTGGCTATGGAGTTTTTGCAGATCTCTCTCCCCCTATCCTTTGGAAATTTCGTGCTCCCATGGCCAAGAGAGAGAGTGTTTTGAGTTTTTAATAATTGCAAAAGAATCTGAACAGTCCAAAATAACTGTAGTAAATTCCTGTCCAGTTATATCTGACTTTTTTGACTTCTTCTCCAAGTTTTTCCAGAGAATTCCAGAGGTCTCCAAGGGTTCTGCCACGTGCTCAGCCCCCTCCAAAAATATCTAGATATTTTCCTACTTTTGGAGCAAATTACCTGTTTTGGCCTAAAACTTTCGAAAATTGCAATTGTGGCCCAGAACTTTTAAATAATTACCAGCTTTCCCCACCTTTTTGTCTGCCCCTTTTGACACATGGGGCGCCACTTTGGGCCCACACACCTGCCCAAACCAATTTTTACCTATTTATTCCCATTTTGCCCCTGTTCTCCAAATGTGGGTCCCACAGTTTGACTTTTACATTGACTTTTCTTCCTTTTTCTTCAACTAAATATTTTCAATGTTTAAAGGGAGTGTGTGATGCCTAAGGGGCCTCACACATAGGGTCTCTGGTATTTAATTCCCATTTTCCTCACTTTTCCAGTCTAGTTCCCGTTCTACCAGTCCGTGTGGGTCCCGCCGGCCAACAGGGTGTTTACCTTTGCACTTTTCTTTATTTTTTTTCAGACTTTTTCCTTTCAAATAGACACTCCTATGTGCCATTCTCCAAACTTCATGGAGTGACCCCACACTTGACCTACTTGGTCCAAAGGTACCCCTAATCGGTCCTTATCGGTCCCGTTTCTGTCGATTAATCACCTGTGGGACCTGCATGACATGTTTTAGCCAGAGTATGATTTAAATCACTTGGTTTTCTCTTCTCTCTCATGGTGGATGAATTTTCAATATGTTGGGGATAAGGAACTGACTGTTTTTCCCTTGCTTTTCCTCTTTTACTCCTGAAGTGACACGTGTTCCATTGTGACCATGACACTAACTCTCCAGTGTCTCCCTCTCTCCTATTTTCCTTAAAAATACAAAGGATGTTTACTTGTTCAGGAAATGTCATACTTCCTGAACCGGCTTAGTAATCTGCCTAACTTAGGCTTATTCTCAATCCTTAGGGTCTAAAATTCAGGATGTTACAGAGATTGGCAGGTTGTTCTGTCCCATTCAAACAGGGAGGCTATTGAGTATGCAGATATTTTGGCAAAAGAAGCGCATGCAGAAGATATGCAGCTACGGATAGTCACATCGGTGCACCCAAGATGTAGAGCTAGATTCATACTTGACTTAATGTCTGCTGGGGATGAATTTAGTTCTTAATCTTAGGTGGTTTATATTTTGAATTTCAAGCTTAGGCTTGCCACTTGTAAAAAAAAAAAAAAAAAAAGAGAACTGTTTTAAAAAAAAGAAAGAAAGAAAAAGAAAAAAGCAATTGATCTCACTTGCTCCACATCTTCTACCATACCGAAATCCTTGAAAATCCAAAATGGGGAAAATCTATATTGGGGCCTTTTTTAGAGAAAAAAAAAATCTCGAAAAAGGTCTCAAGATTCTAAAAATCCTAAAAAAGGTCTAAGAATTTTTTCTGGTATAAATTCATTAAAATTTAACAACTAAATCAGTCAAATTAACAACAAAATCAATACTTGTTAACAACTAAATCAGTCGTATTAACAACAATATTTTAACAATTAAATCAGTCACATTAACAACAATATCAGCCTTAGTTAACAACAATATCAGCCACATTAACAACTCACATAGATTCTAAAAATCTCAGAAAAAACCCAAGGGCATTTTTTAGAATTTTCAAAATCTTGAGGCCTTTTTTTAGATTTTTTCTCTAAAAGGGACCCTTAAATGCATTTTCTCCCCCAAAATGCCCCAAAGTTGAAAACTTCAACATCCCTAGAGAAGAACCAATTTAAAAATAATAAATGGACTCAATACTCAAAGCCTCCTTTTTTTTAGGATAACAGAGTAAAAATACCCATAATCACTTTCAAAAAGAGTTGTCGGCAACGGAAACAAATTTTGATTAAGCATGCTAAACGGTGGCTACTTTTTCTTTTATGGGCCCCACATGCACCCACGTGTAGTGAAGAATCGAATATGGTGGTGGCATTTTTTTCCTTTTAAAAAAGCATGCGAGTAATTATGTTTCCAAAATTTGTTTATAGCGCACATGCCGTAGCTTTTTTTTTGGAAAATGATTATGGGTATTTTCGTTCTTTTATATATGAAATGAAGTGGTTCTTTTCAAACAACCTAATGAGTGATTGATTCAGGAAAAGACTCTATTTTAAGTCACCTCTCTCGGAGTAAAAAAAAAGTCACCTCTGGATTTATAATCACTAGCTTTATTGCTTTAATATAAAGCTTCTTTCTTTCCCTTTGGGAGCGGCTAGCATCTTCTACCGCACTTCCATCCACTTCCTTGATATTGTGTCGTTTTTTTTAAAAGGTAAAACAGTGAACTCATGCCTTTTTTTTTTCTTTTATAAATATTTTAGGGTACTGCCGAGTATTTAAAAAAAATGCTTCAGGATATTGATCGGTGTTGAAAAAAATACTTTATGATCTTGAAAAAATAATTCTAGGTACTGACTGATACTAAAAATAATTTGAGGATACTGACTGGTATTGGAAATAATAAGTACTAGTCATTATCTTGAAATATCCTTTTAGTACTAGTTAGTACCCTGCAATATTTTTCAAGATCATAAAATAATTTTTAAAGATCATAAAATATATTTTTAGGATCAGTCAGTATACTCAAATATAATTTTATTACTAGCCAGGACCAGTCAGTATACTCAAATATTTTTAGTACCAGCTAGTACCCTAAATTTCTTTTGTCAAGATCCTCAAATATATATTTTTTTAAGATGATAAAGTATATTTGTCAGTACTGGTTATCTTTTTAGTACGCGACAGTACCCTGAAATATTTATAAATAAAAAAGAAAAAAAAATGCATGAGGTCACTGTTTTGCATAAAAAACAACACAATATGAAAACAAAGGACGGAAGTGGATGAGAGCAGGAGAGGACACTAGCTGCGCCCCATTTGTCTGGGTTAAATTATTGGTTGAGTTGTTGTCTCCCTTTGACTTCTTGTAGGAAACCTAATTGGACTAGGTTTCTTTCCTTTGTGTATGACCTTGTTCTGGGTTATCTAAGTCTCATGATCCATAATGAGCAATTTCAGCACTTCTATTTTCAAGCTCAACTTGTTATTCTTTTCCATCCTAAATATATGAATTAGTTGATAAATATACTTTGGTGTTAAATTTAAAACCTCAATGCATTTTATCTCTCGAATTTATAATTTTATTTCCCAAATAATCTTATTGATTGCAAGTACTAAAGTTTTCATCAATGATGATAGTTTTCAATACAAATAATTAAATGATGGTTGTTCTGTCCAATAACAAGATCTGGCTAGCCTAAAGGAATAGTATGTTTAATATTGAATGAATCAAACTTGACCTAGGAACAATACCTAGAGCCTATGTTCCCTTTAGAGGGATCAAAGTCCACGTAGTTCGATACACCAATAGGCATTTAGTCAGAGGGGTGGTGTGTGAGTTCTGTGACAGTTGAATTGTAAATAGCTAGAGAGAGCTTAGAATGTGACACCTTAGAGTTTTACCTTTTTATTTATGGAATGTACTTTAGGTTTATATGGGCCCTATGTGATTCATGGCCCAAGTATCATAACTATCAGATCTAGATAAAGATCTTCCTAGATTACAGATAAGATAGGATCATCTTTCATTATAGATAGATCCTGATCTACAGAATATTCCCTGTTGGGCCATATATTGAATATGGGCCTTATACAGGTCCGTAACAATGGTATTTTAAGAAATCAATAAAAATTTATTACAAATAACTAATTAAATAATTCCTGGTCAATTATCTAGTTCCTACATTTAGGAGATAGGAGATATTTCAAGAACTTTAATTAAAATAAAGGAGAATTAGATTAATTGTTCTAATTACATTGTGCTACAATGTAAAGTGACTACTCCCTCTGTCCTTACATAAAAGGCCCCTTTTTTCAATGGCCTTGTTCCTTTCTATAAGACTCTTTTTAAGTTGGTCTCAATAATAAATATATTTTTTTAATCTATTTTGTCCTAAATTACTAATTCTCATATCATTTGTTTCTCATACATTCTCTTTTATCATTTTCTCATTATTATTTTCTCTCACTCTTTCAGATATCATTTTCTCATTATTATTCTCTCTCTTACTCTTTCATAAATAAGGACATTGTTGGAAAAGAAAAATATTTCCAACATATTTATTTATTTAACTAATTTTAATTGTTCTTTTAGAATCTTATGATTCAATTCAAAAGACCTTATATATCAAAGAAAATCCTACATAAAGTTGTTTAAAATAAGAAAATTCTAAAGCAAGTTAAGAAATTCAACAAATCCTTAATTGTGCTATTAATCAAATTTAGAATTTCAAAATGTGAGTAAAAAAACTTAAATGCCCTCTCTTAGCGATTTGTAACTTATTTTTTTTTTTTAAAAAATGTTTTAACTATAATCTTCATGCCAAAAAAAATGTACATTGACTATCATCTTAAGAACAAAAACTTACAATATATATATATATATATATATATATATATATATATATATATATATATATATATATAAAAGAGTTTATTTCATTAACACGAACAATTTTTTTCAAACTAAGTAGGAGTATAATATATACCAATATACCATTATAAAAAAATATTTTTTAATAAATATATTAATTCTAAATCTTACAATATCTGTTTCTTATATATATATTTTTTTGAAAGTTCTATATTTCAATATGGACAGCATTTTGTGAAATTTAAAGTGTAATTGATATCTTTTTAACTAAAATATCCTTAAGAGTATATCAAATTTACATTCCTCTTATTAGAAAAAAATATTTAATATTAATAACTTATATTAAAGAATGGAAAAGTTAAAAAAATTTGAAATCTTAACTAAATATTATTTTTTTAAAAAAAAACCTCACATTTATGTGTTTAGGAAAAATATTCAGAGCTTATCAGAAAAAAGAAAAAAAAATTAGTAAAAGTGACTTTTCTTATAAATGAAAGTGACTTTTATTTCTGTTCTGTATGAAGAACACAGAGATTGGACTTGACTAGGTTGTCAAGCCTAGAGCCTACGTACCCTCGAAGGGATCAAAGTCCACGTAGTTCGTAACACACTTGAAGGCACGTAGCCAGGGGAGTGGGGTGTGTGCTCTGTGTGGCAGAAAGTAACAAGAGCATAAGATAGAACGTGTGCACCTATTTAGGGTTTCCTTCTATTTATAGAGGAGTATGGTGTGCGTATCCCTGCCTTAATGAGCCATATCTGTGATTGAGCCGTTAGGGTCTGATTGGCTCGTTCCATGATTGTAGGAGATTCCTTATTAATAGGATCCCCCAATTGGTGGGATCTCGCATTGTTTCCTATTATAGTGGAGATCCTGGTGCAGACTTAGTTGGGCCGAGGTCCGGACCTGGGCCTATTGGGCCGGTTCGTAACAATTGCCCCCCAGCTTGGTCGTTCAGGCTTCTGGACGGCCGAGGTGCTTATTGCCCCCGGTCCTTTGTATGGCCAAGGTCCTTCGCCTGGGCCAGGTCGGCTCTTGGCTACCGTGACCATCAGCCCGGCACGGGGAAGTGGTCGGCTTATAATGCCCTCGTCCTGCCTAGAACGCCGAGTCCGTCTTGCCCGAGCGGCTAATCGCCCTTCCCGGGTTCCCAATGGCCTCGGTTCCGCGCCCTTTGCCTTTTGGGATTCTCCGGACGCTTTGGGATTTGCTCCTTACGCGCCATCATTGAGGGTGTATAGTTGTCAGGCTTCTATTGGGTGCGTTCTGCAACCGCCGCGTCTTTTCGCCTTTCGAGGTGAATGCGCATTTATTGCGCTGGCGTCGTGCTGCCCCAATCCCGTTGCGTCTGTGCGGGAATAGACCGTCGTGCCCCTGCGTTGGCTTTTTAAATAGCCTTCTTTCTGTTCATTTCCACTTTTTCCCGCTACTTCACTCTTTTGCCCAGAAATTTCTCTCCTTTCTCTAGAGCATGAGTGGGGATTCTTGGTTTGAGACTTTCGCCGTCTTCCAGCGTTCTAGTCTCTTTTATTTTATTTATACAGGTACTGCGCTTGTTCCCTTGTGCATTTGTTCGGTATTTTTCCGTATTTTTTCGTTTATACTGGGAATCGCTGTCTCTGTTTCTGTTCTTCTGGGTTTTTCTGGGTTTCCGTTAGCGTCACTGTACCCAAAGCTCTTCCCAAAACCTCCCTCAAACACTAGTTCCTGATACCGTAGGTCTTTGATTATGGCGGGAGGTAGAAACATTCCGCGACCGCAGGCGTCGTTGACGCCAGAGGAGGAAATGCTCCTCCGTGTGCGTCTTCCTCGTATGACCTACTGGGTTCTTGGGGGTGAGCCTCCTGCTACGAGGGTCCTGGATCCTTTACGCCGGGGTGGCGCCGCGCGTCCGGGGCGGGCTGGAGCTCGCCCGTCTTCGGGAAGGGTTTCTATTCCCATTCCACGTCATCCCTTCCGGCCGCTTGCCCGGGCTCTTCCTCTTGAGTCGCCTGGTGGGACCTGGGTCGGCTCCTCTTCCAGTTTCGAGGCCCCGGTGGTGTTGGCTCAACCCCTGAATTTTTACGAGGGTCCTTCTGCCGCACGCCAGACGTCCGCCCCAGAGGGTTATGACGGCCCCTGCTGGGACTGCCTGGCGGAAGCTTCCGTATTGATGGCCGGTGATGGAGATGCCGAGGCCTCATCTATTCTGGGCTCCTGCCGGCACTGGTCTGGCCCGGTTGTTCCCTCTTGTGTCCCCATTCGTCCTAGTCGGCCGTCTTTAGTACCTGCTGTTATGCCTGTGCCAGGTATTTCTGCTTCTTTGCTAATACCGGCTTTGTTTATTTTCATATAGGCTTATTTATGGCTCCCAAGTCGGGATCTTCGAAAAAGCGTTCGGAGGCCGGTGGTTCGGACTCTTCCAGTCCGCCCGAAGCCTTGATTCGTCGATACGGTTGGGTATCGCACGACGTGCTGGCTACAACGTCGCTGATGTCGGAGGCGGACATAGCACGACTGGAGGTCCCGGCCGTGTCTGGATGTGTGCTTAGGCGTCCGGGGCCTGAGGAGCCTGTTTGTGCGGCTCGGTCCGAGGATCAGCTGGACTTTTTCTTCTTCTACCGGGACTACTTGACGCGGGTCCAAGTTTCTCTCCCTTTCTCCCCCTTCCAGATGGAGGCGTTGCGGCATCTTCGCCTCACCCCGACCCAACTTCATCCAAATGGTTGGGGATACCTAGTTGCCTTCGAGCAGTTGTGCGGCCATTTTCCGCTCCCCATCCCCTGTACCACCAACCTCTTTTTCCACTTCTTCGGACCTTTTACCCCTGGTTCGTCCAAGGGGGGTGACAAGTTGAGGGGCATGGTATCCCTGCGGGTCAACCCGGAGCGTCAGTTGATGCCGCCCTTTTCTGACTCCTTTAAACGGTTTAAGGGGGCTTTCTTCAAGGTTGAGGCCGTTGCGGGGGAGCGGCCGTGGTTCTTAGAAGAGGGCGATCGGTTCCCGTTGTATTGGGGGGAAGGTCATTACAAGGCTAAGGCCATCTCTTACCAGGTTCCACTCGAAGATCTGGTGCCGGAATCGGTTTCTGCATTGCCACGGCTAGAGGCCCTGGTAGCCGAGTATGGTTTGCAGCCGGCTGGCTTCTACATATCCGTCGAGCCGCTGCCCCCTGCCTGTAGGGTTTTTTAGCAGCCGTATCTGTTTTTTGCTTCAGTATTGGTCTTTTGAACTGGTAGATTCTGACCTACTCTGTTTGTCTTTGTTTGCAGCTAGGGCTATGGATGACCTGCCGTTATATGCTCGCCTGTCAAGAGCGGCCGCCGCGCCTTCGAGTCGCCAGAAGAAATGGGCGGCTTCTTCTGCTGCCGGTGCTCCCGCTGCTCTGGCTTCTAAGAAGGCTAAGGGTCTTGCTGCTGACGGCCCTTCTTCCGTCTCGACGCCACAGGCCGTTCCCGTGGTGGAGACTCCGGCTCTGGAGGGCCCGGAGGTTGCTGCTGTTGGTCCAACCCCGGAGCCTGAGTCCCAGGCTTCTGAGGGGCGAGAGGCCTCGATTTCCGATGAGGAGGTTGAGGCTGAGTTTTTCGTCGATGGGCCTCCTGCCTCCCTGCCGGATCTGCCTTCCTCGTCTTCACTTCCGCCTCCACCGCTCCCGAAGTCTCTTCTCCCTCGTGGCCGTCTATGGCGCGATGGGGTAGTTCCTGAGGTCTCTACCGCTTTCCTGCCTCCCCGACACTTCACTGGATGCGCTGCACTGACTCGGCCGGCCCTGGATGAGCTGCATAGGAACCAGGCGGAGCTTTGTCGGGCGGTGGGATATAACCAAGCCTTGATTCTGGTCCGGGAGCAATATGCTCGTTCCCATGCTGACGTCCAGAGGCTGCGGGCGCAAGTCGAGGAGTTGGCCAAGGGTTTGTCGGCGGCGGAGGCCAAGGCCGCATCTGGTGGCGACCTGAAGGAGGAACTGGAGGTGGCTGAGGCCAAGGCTAGGTCGGCCGGGGAGGAGCTAGCTAAAGGCTGGGCAGAGCGGGATGCGGCCCTGGCAGAGCTTGATGGGGTTCGGGCGGAGCTGGCTTCCGCACGGATGGAGCGGGACGCCACGAAGGCTGCGGCGGTGAAGGCAGATTGGGAGCTGCAGCTGTCCCAGGAGCATGCCGACTCGGTTGCCGAGGAGTGCACCCGGGCTCTGAAGGAGAGGTCCGAGAGCCTGGCTGCGGCCAAGGCTTTGGAGGAGCGGCTGGCTACTTTGGCCAGGGAGGAAGAGGCGGTTGAGGCAGCCCTTGCGGCTGAGAAGGTGACCTCCCGAGAGCTTACAGATGCCCTGGTGCAGACTGCCGAGGCCTGTTTCAAACAAGCCTTGCTCCAGATCCGGCACTTCAATCCTGGGGTTGAGCTTCAGGTGGAAGGGTACGATCATCGTTCCTTTGTTAAGGATGATGGATCTTTCCTTCCATACGAGCCCCAAGCCGCCGAAGATCCTGTTGAGGAAGCCGTGGAGGGTGCTGCCGTCGCCGGGGGTGAGGAGGAAGCTAATGCTGGGCCTGGTTCCCCGCCCTAGCTTTTATTTTTCTTGTTTTTAAATTTTGGGGTGTAGGAGCCCTTGTAATTTGTTGCTTTCTTTTGGCCCTGGTACCATTTGTACAGACTTTTATGACAATTACAACAATTTTCTTGCCTTGTGCCACAGTCCGTCTTTATTTTGATTATTACCATCCCTTTCGTCTAGATTCGACAATGAACGATTTAAATTCTTATCATCCTTCCTCTGCGCGGCCGAGCTCGTTTAGCTACCTGGGGCCGAGGGTGGCTTATTTTTCTGCCATCGCCCTGTTGCCTCGGTTTGTGCCTTCGTCTGCTATGTGCGCATAGGTCGCATGGGCCACTTAGGTGACTTAGGCAATGGGTGATTTAACTGCTCTTTTGACTAAGTTAGTTCGTTTGTCGGCCGTGTGTGCCGGCCGTTACTCTACCACATTTAGTGTGTGGGAGGTTAGGGCAAGGTTGTCTTGTTTCAGCCTCGTCAGGCATAACTAACCATACTGCCTCGGCCCGACTTTCAAGTAGCCGAGCTCCAACTTTCCTTTAGTTGGATCAAATTTATCCGATGTAAGGGCGGGGCTACCACATATCTAATCGAGGTTTCAACTACCTTTGGTCGGACATTTTGACCTGATCAGGGTCGGCATGGTAGGCCGCTTGCTTAACCGGGCGAGCGTTGACGCGTCAATTTCGCGAAAGGCCGTGTCCGATTCCTTCGCCGAGCTCTAACCAATGCCTGTCGGAGTACAACGGCCGGTTTTTGTACATCTAGATGTTTTTTGGTTTGGGCCGGGTTTGTGACCTCGGGGCTTTTTACCGGTGTCGGGCTAAAAAGCCTCGGCTTTCGGTTTCTTGGCCGGGCTTCTCTGCCTCGGTCTGTTTGTTACTGGCCGAGCTTCATGGCTTCGGGTTCATGCTTAAGCTTTGTGCGCATTCGTAAATCTCCTCAGTGGGATCTTTTATTGATAGAAAGAAATAGCCCTACGGGGCTTTACAAAGCATCGTAATTAGAAATGACATAACTTGGACTTTAAATGGAAAGCAAACAAATGCAAGTAAAGGGGACAATCGTAAAAGCGAACAAACACTGCCGAGAAAGAGTCTAGCTATAGTAGATCTTCAGCTTGTCGGCATTTCATGTCCTTTTGATTGGCTTTCGTGCCAAAGTCTCGAGGGTATATGCTCCTCCGTCGAGCTTTTCCTTAATCCGGTAAGGCCCTTCCCAGTTTGCCGCCAGCTTCCCGTCCTTGGCATTCTTGTTGCCTATGTCCGCCCGTCGGAGTACTAGGTTGCCTCGGTTGAAAGACCGGGGCCGGACCTTTCTGTTGTACTTAGCCGCGAGTAGTTGCTTGGCGGCTAGTTCCCGGCAGTGCGCCGTAATCCGGATTTCATCAATGAGGTCCAAGTCAGTCTTCAAGGCGTCGTCGTTCGATTCCTGCCCCTCCTGTCTAGCTCTGACCTTTCTCCAGGATGGCTGTCCGATTTCAACCGGGATCATTGCCTCACATCCATAGGTTAGCCTGTACGGGGTTTCTTGAGTTGAAGACTGTACGCTCGTGCGATATCCCCACAGGACGCTGTGGAGCTGCTCGGTCCAACTGGTCTCGGCCTGCAACATCCGCCTCTTGAGTCCGTCCAGGACAACTTTGTTGGTGGCTTCGGCCTGGCCATTTGTCTGGGGATGTTCCACGGACGAGAAGTGCTGCTTGATGTCCAAGTTGGACATTAGTGCTTGGAAACGATGGTCCATGAATTGGGTGCCATTGTCCGTGACGACCTTGGCTGGTACGCCAAAACGAGAGACGATGTTGTGCCTGAAGAACTTCATCACTTTGGCCGAGGTTATTGTGGCGAGTGGCTCTGCTTCGATCCACTTAGTGAAGTAATCAACTGCGACGATGAGCCATCTACATTGCCCTTGTGCCGGCCTAAATGGTCCGAGGATGTCCATGCCCCACTTGTAGAAGGGCCAGGGGGCTGGCATTCCTTTCAACTCTGAGGGTGGCGACCATATTATCCTTGCATGCTTTTGACAACTGTCGCACGTTTTGGCTTTTTCCATGGCGTCATGACTCATAGTGGGCCAATAATAGCCAGTGCGTAATGCTTTCCGGGCGAGTGCCTTGCCCCCCATGTGGTGACCATTGGCGCCTTCGTGTAGCTCAGCCAGCACGTATGTTGCTTCAGAGTTTCCAAGGCAACGTATCATGGGACAATGGAGTCCCTTCCTGTATAGTTGGTCATCCACCATGGCGTAGAGGGCGGCTTCACGGATCAGCTTCTTTGCCTCGGTCGGGTCGGTTGGGATAATTCCCCTCTCGAGGTAGTCTTCAATTGGCTTCCTCCAATCGGCCCCGGCTGAGATGGCCATAATACAACTCGGCTCGGTGAGATTCTGCTGGATCACGGTCCTATGGTTATCCGGCCCCTTTGTGCTGGCGAGCTTAGAGAGGATGTCAGCCCGAGCGTTCTCTTCTCTGGGTATATGGGAAACTGTGACCTCTTCGAACTCGGCCATGAGTTCCTTGGCTTTGGTCAGGTATTTTGCCATTAGTGGGCCTTTTGCCTGATAGGTGCCATCTACCTGAGCCGCGACGAGCTGCGAGTCGGTTAAAACCTTTACTCGCTGGGCGCCATTATCCTTGGCCTGAAGCAGTCTGGCCAAAAGGGCCTCGTACTCGGCTTGGTTATTGGAGGTCTGGAACTTCAACTGCAGAGAATGTTCGGTGGCGACCCCCTGTGGGCTTTCTACGATGACTCCCGCGCCGCTGCCCTTTGCGTTGGATGAGCCATCAACATAGACCTTCCAAATCCCATCATCTGTAGTGGCCGGTGTGAGTTCTCGGATGAAGTCCGCAAGCGCTTGGGACTTAATTGCCTGGCGGGCTTCGAACGTGATGTCAAACTCGGAGAGTTCTATGGCCCAGTTGGTCATTCTCCCGGCTAAGTCGGGTTTGTGGAGAACCTGTCTGATCAGCTGGCTGGTTCGGACCACGATCTGGTGTCCCTGGAAGTAGGGCCGAAGTCTGCGTGCCGCGGTAAGCAGGGAGAAAGCCACCTTTTCCAGCTTCTGATACCAGAGTTCGGAGCTTTGTAGTGCCCTGCTGATGAAGTATATCGGCTTTTGCCCCGCCTCGGATTCCTTTACTAGGGCGGCGCTTACGGCTTTGTTGCCGATTGATAGGTAGAGGAATAAGGTTTCTCCGGGGTCCGGCTTTGTGAGTACCGGCGGAGTTGCCAAGCATCTCTTGATTTCTGAGAAGGCGGCGTCGCAGTCCGGGTTCCAGCCGCCTCGAGTCTCCTTCTTCAGTAACTTGAAGAGAGGTAGGGCTTTCTCAGCCGACTTCGGTAGAAAACGCGTCAGGGCGGCTAGCCGGCCTGTTAGCTGCTGTACCTCCTTCTTGGTTCTCGGACGCTGCATGTCGAGCACGGCCTTACACTTGTCCGGGTTGGCTTCGATCCCTCGATGGGTCAGCATGAATCCGAGGAATTTTCCAGCCGGAACACCGAAGGCACATTTGGCCGGGTTCAACCTGATACGATGTCTTCTTAATTTTTCAAACGTCTGCTCTAGGTCCCGGATGTGGTCTTCTAGAAGCTTTGACTTGACGATCATGTCGTCTATGTAGACCTCAATGTTGCACCCGATCTGATCGTCGAAAACCCGGTTCATCATCCTCTGATAGGTGGCCCCGGCATTCTTCAGTCCGAAGGGCATCACATTGTAGCAGTAATTCGCCTTATCAGTCATAAAGGCGGTCTTTTCCTGGTCATCTGGATGCATGGCGATCTGGTTATAACCGGAGTAGGCATCCATGAAGGAGAGGAGCTGGTACCCGGCTGAGCTGTCCACGAGCTTATCGATGTTAGGCATCGGGTACGAGTCCTTTGGGCAGGCCTTGTTGAGGTTGGTGTAGTCAACGCAGACTCTCCACTTGCCGCTGGGTTTGAGGACCATGACCACGTTGGATAGCCAGGTGGTGTACTGTACCTCTCGAATGAAGCCGGCCTCTAGGAGTTCTTCAACGTGATCCTCCAGGGCCTTTTGCCTATTATCTGCGATGTTCCTCTTCTTCTGGGCCACGGGTCTTGACCCCGGCCATATGCCGAGCTTGTGGCAGCAGAAGTGGGGGTCGATGCCGGGTACCTCGGCCGCGGTCCATGCGAAGACGTCTTGGTTTTGCCTTAAGAAGCGGATCATGAGAGTTTTTAGGCCGTCCTCCATATCTCTGCCTATTTTCGCGGTCTTGGACGGGTCTTCGCCTAGCACTATTTCTTCCAATTCTCCTTCCGGCTCGGGCCTCGGATTGTCAAGCTCTCGGAGGTCGAGCTCCACCATGTTGACTTGCTACCGCGGGCGCTCGCCAGAGCCGGCTTCGACTACTTGCTCATTGTATCCGAGTCGGGGTGGAGACGAGGGTCCTCCTTCCTCGACACGGAGAGCTTCGAAGTAGCACTGCCTGGATTCTTTCTGGTCTCCGGACACCACGACTATCTGGTTCTTACTATTGATCATCTTCAGCTTCTGATGCTTCGTGGATACCAGTATATCCCAGTTGTGGATCGTGGGTCGGCCCAGAATGATGTTGTAAGGGGACCGGAAGTCGGCGACTACGAATCGTACCCGTTCCGATTTGAAGGCTTCCTTGGTGCCAAGAGTTAACCGGAGGTCGATGTAGCCTTTTGGGAAGGACTGCTCGCCATTGAAGCCGACCAAGGTGGTCTTGCACGGCTTGAGGTCCTCTTTGTCGAGGTGCATCCTCTTGTAGGCGTCTCAGCTTATAATGTCGGCCGAACTCCCTGCATCCACAAAGATCCTCTTAACTCGACAATTTATTAGAGTTCCAGTAATTACCAGTCCGTCCAGGTGTCCGGGTATGACGTCTTCCAGCTCTTCATCAGTGAAGGTCAGGGTAGGCAGCCGAGGCTTCCTTGAGTCTTCCTTAAACTTAGGGGGGTCTCGGACGGTCAGTACTTCGCAGAGATATTTCTTCCGCTGGCTTACGGTGTCTCCTCCTCCACCGAATCCTCCGCTGACGACGTTGCACTGGAAATCGACGTCGGGAAATTTGTCGTCCGAGGCCGCCTTCTGCTTTTTTCCCGGATTTCGGGATTCCTTGGGCGGACTGTAAGTTCCGGCTATCACCCAAGAGGGGGGGTGAATTGGGTGAAGTATAAAAATTTCCACTCTTTAAAACATTTTCGCAATTCAGTGTTTTCATCTTGAGTAACAAAAGTGAGTTTTCAAACAATTGATAATTGCTCAAATGTAAATGCTGGGAATGCAAAAGATAAGGAAGAAGAGCTTGCAAACAGATTTATACTGGTTCGGCCCTCTCTGACCTACGTCCAGTCCCCAAGCCTCACTTGGGATTTTCAATCCACTATCTCACTCAAGCTTTAATCGGGTACTTGAGAACCGCTACAATCCCACAAGTTTAGCCGGGCACTTGTGCAGCCTTTTACAAATCTCTTACTGAGATACTCCCCCTTACACACCGTAAGGATACACTGCTTGATCACACACTTCGTACTCGAAGTAATCCTCTCTCTCTAGGATTCACTCCCTCTTACAAGTTGTAATCAACACAATGTATAACCCACTCAAGATTACCCAATCTTGAGTTTCTCTCAGAAGGATAATGTGTTTACAATGAATTTCCTCTCAAAGGAATGGATAAATAAACACTGAAGTACAGACACAATTCATTTCACACTCTTAAGCTATTTAGATATGAAAAACAGAGTGAGAATGATGTAGAAGAAGAGCATCAGCATTTTGGCATGGTAATCATATGTCTCCACGTTTTTCTGCTTCAATCCATGTCTTTTATAGGTAGAGAAGAGTCTGTGACCGTTTATGACCGTTGAAGAATCAATCAGACCGTTGTAGCTGATTATCTTTAAGTTTGGTCAGCTTCTTTCTCTAATCTCCAACTAATCCAGTTGTATAATTGATCTGAGGTGGCTTTCTGTGGATTTGCCCGTTGGAGAAGACTTTGCTTGTTGTAGTAATCTTCCTTTTAGCCTTTTGCAGACGTGTACAAGTGGATTAACCAAAGGAAGCAACTATCTGGGCTGTGCATTTATTGTTCTGACAGTTTTTTGCTTTTTGCTCTAATCCTTCAATGAACCTTCGTTAATCTGTCTGAAACTCACTAGAAAGATGGTTAAAAATATCTAGAATCAATATAGAATAATCATGGAAAGCATTGAGATCAAACAAGAAGGTATTGCAGATTTCCCAAATTTGAAATTGCACCAACGGTCACAAACCTTGAGGCCAACCTCGAGGTTAGCCTGAAGGTTTCAGGCAAGTACTGGTTTTAGAAACTCACAACCTTGAGGTTGAAACAGTAACCTCGAGGTTGGAAACTTGGTTGAAAGAGCATTTTTCCTCTGGAGCCCGATAACCTCGAGGTTGGAAATCCATACTCGAGGTTTGCTTCTGAAATTGCAAAGTTCAGTTCTTGAAAACAAGCCTCAACCTCGAGGTTGCAAACTTGACCTCGAGGTTGTCATTACTTTGACAACCAGTTTGCTCTCTGTAAGTCATAATACTCGAGGTTCAAAACTGATACTCGAGTATGGCTTCTCATACTGCAGTAGAGCAATTTCTGAGGGCCATATCTCTCTGGTCCGAGCTCCGTTTTGGTCCGTTCAACTCTTGATGGAAAGCTCTGTGAGTCTACTTTCATATGCCACTGATTTCAGTCCAATCGGATTTGCCGTTTGTGAGATATACTCAAAATACTAAAGGCTGTTCCTGACTGTGACGCTGATATTTATGTCAACTTGTAAAATTCATCAATAATTCATCTGAACTCCTTTGGACTTGAATCTTTGTCAAAAGTACGTGTTGGGAGTCTAGTTTCCAATGCTTTTGGTTTCGTCTCAATCCGATCTCTGGTTTGGAAGATATCATCAAATTACCAAAGGTCGCCAGAAGCTGAACGTGGAACAGAGTGCACCAGAGTTGCTGATAGTGCTGAAACCTTGAGGTTATGACTACAACCTCGAGGTTGGCACTTGCAACCTCGAGTTTGCACTTGCAACCTCGAGGTTGGCTGGTCCAGAGACACCAAAAATGCTGAAGACACTCAAACCTCGAGGTTTATACCCAAACCTCGAGTTTACTCGTCCTGGACCTCATATTTGCTTGATTTAACTCTGAATTGAGCCATTCCAACTTCCATATGACCTTGGAGACTTCTAGCATCAATATAAGAACTTGAATAATGATCTCTTCATTAAATTCAACAAGTTGTTCCTTCTTCCATCTCCCAACTTGATCATTCTTCATCAATTAGCTTGGGCTCATCATTATTTGCAGCTTCTGCCTTCTTCAACATTCAGAACATGATGAAGCTTCATTTCAACTTTTGCAAATGCTTTCTTTCTTCCATCTCTTATCTCCTTCTTGATTATTCTTCTTAATTTAACTTCAAATAATCTACATTAAATATAGCAGGTAGTCAATGTAGGAGATAACAATATTACTCAATCTTTTTGCTATTAAGAATGGCATCTATATAAGACATCATCAAAACTAATCATAACCAACATTCTCCCCCTTTTTGATGATGGCAAATACTTTAAGAAAAATATGTATGAATATAAGAATACATTAGATGCAACATATTTTTCTACATTAGATGCAACATATTTTTCTTGCCATTCTCTCCCCCTTATTTGTCATTAGCAAAAAGTTGAATTGTAAGTTAACAGAAAATGACCAATTTTGCATTTCAACACAAGTTAATTAGAGGATGGCAGCAGATAAGCATATTAGTATCATAAACAACTAGAAATGTATTCATTGAACAAACTTCATAAACGCAGAACTGATATCAGAAAGGATAAACACTCTGATAATCACTGATATCAGAAATAGTTACTACAAGATTAGCAAAATGCAATGAGATGCAATGAAATACAACACCCAGAGCCTATGCACCTTATGCATGTTAAAAAAAAATATATGAAACCAGATTAAAGGAGTCAAAGAAACTGATTTTCTCTCCCCGATTGAAAGTGCTGTCATTCTAAATATGAAGCAGCTTAGAATGTTTTTATGAAAACAAATTTGAGAAAATTTGGAGAGGTTTTCAAGACATCTTTCACATTTAAAACATATAGATACCAAACATGTGCAATATAAAAAGTAGAGATTAGAAATGCTCATGTTGGTTTTCCAAATTGATGAACGATCTGTGAAGTCCATTTGATAGCTTTCTTGTTAAAAGAGATCCGTGATGTGCTCTGAACATCCTTTGAGATGTGGAATGAGACCAAAGTACTGACTTCTTGAGTTGTATCTCATATGAATGAATAATATTAGCATTCAGATTCAATGCTTCGTCTTTTCTTCATATAGCTATTTTTCTAGCACATAACATAATCTCCTGCTACAAATTGAAAACATTCTTTCCAAAAGATTTGTTAGTGCAAGCCAAATATCAAAGTTTTCAAGAGCGAAATTAACTCATCATCAAAACTAACAGAAGATAATGAATGCATATGAGTATGCCCCAAAAAAAATTCTTCAAGTAAAGGAAATGAGCTTTTAAAATATCAAACACATGTGAATATGAAGCTCCCCCTTAATGAATGCACGGCTAAAAAGTGAAGTTCCCTTTCATGATGCCAAATAATAATGAGACACCAAATGTTATGAGGTTTGAAAATATCTTTGCTCACAACATGGTACCTTAGAATTGAAAGACTTTCAAACTCAGTTGGGTGGACTTGAAATTGGTATAATCAAATCACTTATGCCTTTTATGATGATAATAGAGTTTAAGGCATAAGGATCATTTTTTTAAAAAAAATGATTTGCTCAGGCTAAAGTTCATGAAAAATTTGAGTGAATAAAATCAAGTTAGCCTGAAGAGTGATATGAAACAGAGAAATGATTATCATATATGAATATTATTGCAGAATACAATACCTCACTCAAGTAATGTCGTAATTACTTGAGTCATAATGGTTTGTAGTCCATAGATGCATCACGGGCTAGCTTTTATCTGATAATGTGATCAATACTGAAGCTTTCCAAGATGTGACTAAGCTTCAAGATGAAGAGTCACATAACCATCAGATGTTCTGAATGCATCTTAGACGCTGAAATCCTCCAACCTCGAGTTTACCTCTAGAACCTCGAGGTTCCACTGTCTGTTTGGATGAGATGTCTTCTCTGTCTGCCACAAAACTCGAGGTTCCACTTCCATACTCGAGGTTCCATCCTTCAGGAACCTTGAGATTTTGTTTGACACCTCGTCAACCTCGAGGTTGGCTTCTCAACCTCGAGGTTCTGCCTTTGACAGCAAAACCAACACCTGCAATAAAATGAATGTTCTTTGGTACTCAATGATTCTTGAGTCCACACAAGATTAGACATGACAACTCTTACACTCTTATAGGATTAAACCATATGACGTATGAGCAAGAAGTATAACAATCAAAGATCAAAATATAGTTTTACCCAAACAAGATCAAGCCAATTAATTGAATAGGGTAACAACTAAATGATACCAAAAATGTTATTTCTCAATGACAATTTGTGAATACACTAGATGCAGAAAAGATGTCATTGATGAGTATAGAAAACCTTATCTATAATGATAAGCATTTATCAATTTGAAGTTCAAATTTTTCAAGAAAGATAGTGAAATATGCAAAGTATTTCAAATCTTGAATGATCTTTCAAAAAAAATGTGATGACACATTATGAAATCAATATTTTTCATACATGAAAGATTTTTGAAACATGTTTGAAAACAGTGGTCATTATAAATATGATGAAAGTCAATAGGTTTAATGAATATATCAATATGCTTCAGATTTGGAGAACATGTTAAACATTGAAGTTAACATGTTGAAGAATTTTCAGAAAAGCCAAAGTCATGAAAGTAAAGCATTATCAGGACATGCTTAGAACAACATAAATAAGCTTAATGACTTTGCTATTGACCAAGAGATAATCTTGCCTTAGAGAGTAGAGTATCGAACATATGAGAGCATTCAAGGCAAGAATTATGAGAATACAAAACTAGTTACTCTAAACATGAATGTGGACAAATAATTATATATTAGAGTAACACAAGTAGTACTAGGATTCATAGACTATGAAACACAGATTCTTTAGTCCAAAAGACTAAAGTTCCAAAGAATTATCCTAGAAAGTTATTCCATATAATGGTTAATGCACATGATGCATTAATGAACATTCATAATATTTGGAATAGCTTAATCAATAAGGTTTTATGCAACAAGCATAAGTTTTCACATACTGAATTCATTTCTGGAAATTAGCTTGAAACTCATATATGATTCACTTATTTGACATAAGGTCCTACCATTTAGAGAATGAAACATAAGAGTTCAAGCAAAACATTGAATTCTATAGATCAATATGTGAATGACAGGAAAAACTCAATTGGACACATTTGAAGCATATCTACCATTCAATATACAATGTTAACTTCCAATTTGAAACATTATTTGAATGCAATCAGAGTATGAACATTTTTCAAATCATGCGTATGCATTTTCACAAAACAGAGTGAATTCAAATTCAAACAAGTTTTAGAATCGCGCATAACAAAAGAATAAACTCAGATGGTGAAGCATCAAACTCAAGTTCATCTTTTTCTTCAGACTTTCATTTCTTCTTCGCTTGTTGTGGATTTGAATTTAGCTTGTCAGTGTCAAGTTTGCTTCTCTTGGTAGCAAACTTTAGCAGGATTTCAGAGGATAATAATCATCCTGTATGAAAATCACATCTAGATTCTCCAATACTTAAGTTAGTAACCAATTAATCATCAAAACGCAGAACTAACATTAAGTGGAGGCAATTCACAATCTATTGGGATTAGACATTCCCAAAATTTCTCATTATCCAATCGAATTGCTCGTAGATGAATACGATATTTCCAAAAATATGTATCACAAATAATCTTACAAATTTGAGTAGATACATAAGCGAATATGTGATACCAAGAAATTCAGTGTTCAATGACGATTTGAAAATACATTCATGGAAAATATGTCATTGATATGAACTTTTCATAAACTATGCAAATAGTTTTCAATATCTCAAATATCAATCGTGATAATGTTATATGAGATTGAGATGTTGATGATATGAAAACTCATCTTTGTAGAAGTACTTAGAGAAACAATGCATTTGCAAAGTATGGTGGAAATTGAATTCCAATCTTGAGATATCATTTGAATCAAAACATGCATATTTTTAGAAACATTGGAATGCATTTTCCAAACACAGAATGAATTGTATTTCAAAAAAAAAATTCTTGACTTGTGCATCTCAGAAACTTTCAAGTCAGAAAAATTATGCACAAATTCACTTGTTATCCATTAGCAATCTTGAAAACATTTTTAAGGTCACAAGTAATTGATTGCTTAATGGTATACAGTATTGGACAAGTATACATTACCCAAGAATGAATTTCACATAAACACAATATGAGGTAAGGATTAGATATCACCGTATTTCCCTTTGTCCTCATAGAAACTTGCTTGGTTGAGATGGATTGGTGTAGACAACTCCTTTTTCGGTTGTTCACCATCAACATCAAGCATAGCTTGTTGAGCTTTCTCAAGACTTGAATCATTTCTCTATGTTGCATTCTTGAGAAGCTTTCTTTCGTCCTACAAAACTTTATAAATCTTTGTCTTTCTTGGTATCCAACCTTGGATCCAATCATCGTTAGCTTGTAGGAGCCAAAATTAAATTCACATGCTCCTATGAATATAATCAATTCAGAATAATAAAGTATAGTGAATAAAACATGACTCTTTGCATAAAGGAGATACTTTCTTTTCTAATCATCATGCAAGCATAAAGAATTAAATCATTGAACATTGCAATCTTTTTGAAGAATAAATTAGGATGTGAAAAACTTGATTTTAAAAGTAGTTTGCAATGATCATTTCTAAGGTTACAAAATATAAAACCTCAATGAATATTTCATATGATAACAAAGGAGGTTTTACCATTGTCTACCTTATACCTTAGGCACTTGGAGGATTGGCTTTGCTCACCCATTGCCTCTTCTTATCACATTGACTCGTCATATGTCTTTCAATGGGTGTCTGCAAAGCTCTCCTAGAGGGCATGGACTTCAAGTGTCTTCTGTTTGATACTTGAGAGATTCTCCTCTTCTTGTTCTCCTCAAGATAATTGAATGGTACTCTATGGAGATTTGTTCTTGAGGTAGATGACGCTCTTCTTGCTTGTATCCATTGCTTCTTATAAATCAGCTTTGTAGTTTCAGCAATGGGTGCCATGGGAGTTCTCTTTCTTGATATGGATTCTATGATCTCCTTCTTTGGTGCATGAGGGACTGTTGGCTTCTTCTTTCTCTTCTTTGTACCTTGATGTCCATTGATATTCAAATCATCCTGCACACATAGAGTACTAGATGGACATTTCGGTACCCACTTATACTTGGGTCCTTGACTGTTAGTATTGGACCTTGATTGTCCTTTAGGAACCCAAACCAACTTATTTCTTACATTGAAATTTCTTCTAATACAACATGTGTAAGAAATATGTCCAGATTTTCCACAATAATTGCAAGTAATATAATCATGCTTGTTATGAACAACTTTGCAAGAATTATGTGGTTCTAGTGGATGCAATTTCAAATGACTCATATTTGTGTATTCTTTCTTCCCATATGATTTTCCAGCATCATTTTTGAAATTATTTTTGTTTTTCAAAATAGAATCGGTAAATGGTTGAAAAACACTTCCATGCAATTGTTTGAAAACATTTTTCTTGCCTACACAAGAAAAATTGGAATTGTTTACCTCATGTGCATCTTGAGCTCTAGCTAATGATTGATCACAATCGTCTATGAGTTCATCTTGGAAATTCTCTTCCTCTTGTTCTATTGTGTTGACTAGATCATGGAAGAACTCAATAATTTCTCCTTCTTTATTCTCCACTTCCAATTGTTCATCAATTGTGGATACACAACTTATAGTTTCAGATGAGCTGTCAACACTTTCAACTTCAACAGAATTGTTAGAAGCATATATAGAATCAAGAGTATCCCAAATTTCTTTAGCACTAGAGCAAAACTTGATTTTCTGAAAATCATTTTCAGTTAAAGCAGAATGAAGGATTTTCATTGCTCTAATGTTCAAAGAAAACATCTTCATTTCTTTTTCTGTCCAATCCTTTCTTGGTTTGAAATCAAAAGCATTTGTAAAAACATTCCACATATAAAAATCAGTTGCTTTGATAAAACTAGTCATTCTAGCTTTCCAAAACCAAAAATCAATATCTTTAAAAAGAGGTGGAATGGTAAAATCAAAACCCTCAGAAAACGAAGAACACCCGAAATCAGCCATTGAAACTCTTGAGACGGTTAAGTCCTTTAAACAAGAGCCTAGCTCTGATACCAAATGTAAGTTCCGGCTATCACCCAAGAGGGGGGGTGAATTGGGTGAAGTATAAAAATTTCCACTCTTTAAAACATTTTCGCAATTCAGTGTTTTCATCTTGAGTAACAAAAGTGAGTTTTCAAACAATTGATAATTGCTCAAATGTAAATGCTGGGAATGCAAAAGATAAGGAAGAAGAGCTTGCAAACAGATTTATACTGGTTCGGCCCTCTCTGACCTACGTCCAGTCCCCAAGCCTCACTTGGGATTTTCAATCCACTATCTCACTCAAGCTTTAATCGGGTACTTGAGAACCGCTACAATCCCACAAGTTTAGCCGGGCACTTGTGCAGCCTTTTACAAATCTCTTACTGAGATACTCCCCCTTACACACCGTAAGGATACACTGCTTGATCACACACTTCGTACTCGAAGTAATCCTCTCTCTCTAGGATTCACTCCCTCTTACAAGTTGTAATCAACACAATGTATAACCCACTCAAGATTACCCAATCTTGAGTTTCTCTCAGAAGGATAATGTGTTTACAATGAATTTCCTCTCAAAGGAATGGATAAATAAACACTGAAGTACAGACACAATTCATTTCACACTCTTAAGCTATTTAGATATGAAAAACAGAGTGAGAATGATGTAGAAGAAGAGCATCAGCATTTTGGCATGGTAATCATATGTCTCCACGTTTTTCTGCTTCAATCCATGTCTTTTATAGGTAGAGAAGAGTCTGTGACCGTTTATGACCGTTGAAGAATCAATCAGACCGTTGTAGCTGATTATCTTTAAGTTTGGTCAGCTTCTTTCTCTAATCTCCAACTAATCCAGTTGTATAATTGATCTGAGGTGGCTTTCTGTGGATTTGCCCGTTGGAGAAGACTTTGCTTGTTGTAGTAATCTTCCTTTTAGCCTTTTGCAGACGTGTACAAGTGGATTAACCAAAGGAAGCAACTATCTGGGCTGTGCATTTATTGTTCTGACAGTTTTTTGCTTTTTGCTCTAATCCTTCAATGAACCTTCGTTAATCTGTCTGAAACTCACTAGAAAGATGGTTAAAAATATCTAGAATCAATATAGAATAATCATGGAAAGCATTGAGATCAAACAAGAAGGTATTGCAGATTTCCCAAATTTGAAATTGCACCAACGGTCACAAACCTTGAGGCCAACCTCGAGGTTAGCCTGAAGGTTTCAGGCAAGTACTGGTTTTAGAAACTCACAACCTTGAGGTTGAAACAGTAACCTCGAGGTTGGAAACTTGGTTGAAAGAGCATTTTTCCTCTGGAGCCCGATAACCTCGAGGTTGGAAATCCATACTCGAGGTTTGCTTCTGAAATTGCAAAGTTCAGTTCTTGAAAACAAGCCTCAACCTCGAGGTTGCAAACTTGACCTCGAGGTTGTCATTACTTTGACAACCAGTTTGCTCTCTGTAAGTCATAATACTCGAGGTTCAAAACTGATACTCGAGTATGGCTTCTCATACTGCAGTAGAGCAATTTCTGAGGGCCATATCTCTCTGGTCCGAGCTCCGTTTTGGTCCGTTCAACTCTTGATGGAAAGCTCTGTGAGTCTACTTTCATATGCCACTGATTTCAGTCCAATCGGATTTGCCGTTTGTGAGATATACTCAAAATACTAAAGGCTGTTCCTGACTGTGACGCTGATATTTATGTCAACTTGTAAAATTCATCAATAATTCATCTGAACTCCTTTGGACTTGAATCTTTGTCAAAAGTACGTGTTGGGAGTCTAGTTTCCAATGCTTTTGGTTTCGTCTCAATCCGATCTCTGGTTTGGAAGATATCATCAAATTACCAAAGGTCGCCAGAAGCTGAACGTGGAACAGAGTGCACCAGAGTTGCTGATAGTGCTGAAACCTTGAGGTTATGACTACAACCTCGAGGTTGGCACTTGCAACCTCGAGTTTGCACTTGCAACCTCGAGGTTGGCTGGTCCAGAGACACCAAAAATGCTGAAGACACTCAAACCTCGAGGTTTATACCCAAACCTCGAGTTTACTCGTCCTGGACCTCATATTTGCTTGATTTAACTCTGAATTGAGCCATTCCAACTTCCATATGACCTTGGAGACTTCTAGCATCAATATAAGAACTTGAATAATGATCTCTTCATTAAATTCAACAAGTTGTTCCTTCTTCCATCTCCCAACTTGATCCTTCTTCATCAATTAGCTTGGGCTCATCATTATTTGCAGCTTCTGCCTTCTTCAACATTCAGAACATGATGAAGCTTCATTTCAACTTTTGCAAATGCTTTCTTTCTTCCATCTCTTATCTCCTTCTTGATTATTCTTCTTAATTTAACTTCAAATAATCTACATTAAATATAGCAGGTAGTCAATGTAGGAGATAACAATATTACTCAATCTTTTTGCTATTAAGAATGGCATCTATATAAGACATCATCAAAACTAATCATAACCAACACGGACTTCTGGAGCGGGCGCGGTCGTTGCGTTTCCCGTTCGTCCTTCCCTGAGTCTTGATCACGTACTGACGCAGTTTCCCATCCCTCACGAACTTCTCGATTGCGTCGCGGAGGTCATAGCACTCGTCAGTAGTGTGGCCGTTGCAGTCGTGGAACTTGCAGAACTTGGAACGGTCCGTGTTGGAGCGTCCTCTGATCGGCTTCGGCCTGTCCACCCGCTTCATCTTGGTCTGAGATACCTCCTTCCATACCTGGGACCGAGGGACGGTCAACAGGGTGTAGCTGTCGTACTTGTTCTTCTGGTCGGCCCGGTCGGGCTTTGTTCGGCTGTCTCGGCTGCGTCGTCTCGGGTCGGTCTTCGTCCTTCTTGGGCGTTCCTCGTCGCTAGGCGGGCTCTTCCTAGTCCGTTCGGGTTCGTCGGCATTGGCAGCCTCCATCTGCTCCATTTCCAGGTACTTCTTCGCCTCGGTATAGAATTCGTTCAAGGTGTACGCTGGGTTCTTGCATAGGTGACGAGCCAGCCGGGATGATGGGTCCAGTCCATTGACCAGGCAGTGTACGTGGACATCCTCGGGCAATGACCGTACTTGCATGGCCACGTCGCGGAACCGATCCAGATACTTCTGCAAGGCCTCACCCTTCTTCTGACGCACTTTGCTCAAGGTGAACGTAGTCTTCGGCTGCTTTTTGCTGGTGGCGAAGTGCAGCTCAAATTTTCGTCCGAGGTCTTCATAGTCTCGGATAGAGTTGTCCGGAAGAGACGTTAGCCACCTATGCGCCGGCCCGTCCAGAGTAGCCGCAAAAAGGCGCTGAATGACCGGGCCGCTGATCTGTCGGACCCACATGAGCTTCTCAAAGGTAACCAAGTGGTTCCGGGGGTCTTGGCTTCCATCGTACTTCGGCAGGCTGGTTAAATCAAAGCGCTTTGGGAAACAGGCTGTTGCCGCCTCCCTCGAGAACGGGGATCTTCCCGTCTCCGATAAGTACGTCACGCGATATTCCCGAGGCGATCCGTGGCGAGGCCGGGGAGTTCTTTCCTCCGCATGGGTTTCTTCTTGATCTCGGTATTCCCTTGCATGCCGATCGGTGCGGTTAAGATCGACACCGTGGTTTTCTCTGTCTCCCGGGGACCGTGGTCTGCCGTGGTCTGCAATCGGGCGCCGCCTCGGCTCGCCGTTGTCGCGGCGTGGGTTCCTCGGCTCAGAGTTGCTCTAGGAGCTGCTGTCGCTTGCCAAGGCTCTCCTTGTATGACCGTGACCCCTGCGGCGGCCTCTCTCGCGGCGGTCCTTCTCGAGCGCTTCTTGGATCATCTTTCCGATAGCTTCAAAATCAGCCCGCCTCTGCAGGTCATCGTGTTTTTCCTTGTTCTCCAGGCGCCGCAGGAACGATTCATGTGTCCTTCGCATCATGCGGACGTCGGCATCAACTGCCCGGACATCACGTGTTGGAGACGGCGCGAGTGCTCCTTGTGGTCGCCAGTCTTCCTACTGCGGCTGCTCCTCATGGAGCGGCTGTTCCTTGTCAGGGGAGGAAGTCACCGTGTCAGTAACATGTCCTTTTGGGGTGTTTCCTCTCCGAGGTGGTGCCGGCGGCTGGCTTGGCGGCGGGCGGCGGGCGGCTGGCTTGTGGGTCTCCTCCCACCGGTTGGGGATTTCTGCTGTGGCTTCTAATGCTCACCATTAGTAGTCACGGGGATTGAAGTTTACAGTCCCCACGGTCGGCGCCAATGTTCTGTATGAAGAACACAGAGATTGGACTTGACTAGGTTGTCAAGCCTAGAGCCTACGTACCCTCGAAGGGATCAAAGTCCACGTAGTTCGTAACACACTTGAAGGCACGTAGCCAGGGGAGTGGGGTGTGTGCTCTGTGTGGCAGAAAGTAACAAGAGCATAAGATAGAACGTGTGCACCTGTTTAGGGTTTCCTTCTATTTATAGAGGAGTATGGTGTGCGTATCCCTGCCTTAATGAGCCATATCTGTGATTGAGCCGTTAGGGTCTGATTGGCTCGTTCCATGATTGTAGGAGATTCCTTATTAATAGGATCCCCCAATTGGTGGGATCTCGCATTGTTTCCTATTATAGTGGAGATCCCGGTGCAGACTTAGTTAGGCCGAGGTCCGGACCTGGGCCTATTGGGCCGAGGTCCGGACCTGGGCCTATTGGGCCGGTCCGTAACAATTTCAATTGGTTTTTAGAGACTGAAATTGGTATACGTTTTGCTTTCCTTTTTTTTTTTTTTTGGGTTGTGGTCTCACTTGATAAAAATAAGGGAGAATTATAATAAAGGACCTACGAAAAATAATATTTATTTAAAAGGACCATAAAAATGGTAATTATTTTGAATAACCAAAAATTAAAACATTAATATAAAGAGATTCCTTGGTCAAATTTCCTATATTATCTCTAATTAAATCAGAATCTGAAGTAATGATTGAAAATGATAAATAGAGATCAAATCAGACTCTGAAAAAAGCAAATTAGAGTCTCTATTGGTAACTTTTTATCTCTCTATGAAGACTGAAGAATAAATTGTAGGTTCTTTCAACCACAAAGATCTCCTAGGTGTCCTCCCTTCTGTTCTATGATCTTCAAGTGCTTCTTCCTGATAATTTTTTATCTCATTTTCCTTTAGTTTAGTTCTTGTTATAATCATTAAAATCTGATTAGTCCTTGCCCCTTTAGTATTGTATATTTTTCAAAATTTTGTTTTGAATCACCAAAATCAATTCGTATGATCCGTCACTTTTCTTTTTTTATGTGGAAGGGAAGATTGCCATATATTATTGTTTAAAAAAAAAAAGTTTCGCAAACATTGACCTGTAGGCATTTTTTTTTTGGGTTAATTAGATATTTCATTGTAGGTATTTTTTTTGGTTAATTAGATATTTCATTCCAAAAAAAGGTTGCCATATATTATTGGGAATATGATATTGTTACTACCAATTTTATGTAACTACCAAATCACTACCACTTTGTCACCGTTAGATCAGAATCTCAACAGGAGAGAGAAATGATGAAATTCTGATCTAACGGTAAAAAAATGGTAGTGACTTGGTAGTGACATATAATTGGTTGTGATAATATCTTATCCCATATTATTGTTCCAAAATGTTTTTTTTTTAATTTCTCACCTTTATGTAAAAATTGTAGAACCAATGGCAATTTAGTCTCTTTATATTAATGTTTTAATTTTTGGTCCTTCAAAATAATTACCTTTTTTATGGTCCTTCTTAATAAATATTATTTTTCTTAGGCCCTTTATTATAATTCTCCCTAGAAATAATACATCATTTTTTATTTAAAAAAAATCAATTTAAAAAATCAATTTAATTGATTTAGCAAATCAATTTTTTTTATTATATTTATTAATGTTGATATATAGAACAATGAAGTTATAGAGCAATAAAACTCTTCTGAGAGGGAAGAGAGGAGAGGACATTAAAGTTATGCACATATTGAAATTCTAAATTGGGTTAATGACTCAATTAAAGATTTATTAAATTTATCAACTTAATTTAGAATTGTCTTATTTTAGGTAGCTTTATATGTGATTTTTCTTATATACAAGGGCAGAGGGAGAATTTATCAACAAATGATAATTCCTACAACTAATGAAAGGGTACAGTTAAAGAGAAGTAACACTATTATTATTATTATTATTATTATTATTATTATTATATGCATATTGGTGGTAGAAAGCATACCCTTTCTCTTACATGAACCCAAAACAGTACAAAGTAATTGATAAAAGGGAAACAGCAGGCCACAAACAAACAATTAACATTTTCCCAGTTCTGCCATCTTGCAAGGTTATCCCACTCACTGAAACAAGAATGGTCAAAATAAGGAAGGGAGGCATTGAGGAATACGCATACATCATTAGAGCAGGCCACAAACAGTACAAAGTAATTGATAAAAGGGAAATAGCAGGCCACAAACAAACAATTAACATTTTCCCAGTTCTGCCATCTTGTAAGGTTATCCCACTCACTGAAACAAGAATGGTCAAAATAAGGAAGGGGGGCATTGAGGAATACGCATACATCATTAGAGCTCTAAGAACTCACTTCAAGAAATGGGTAATCAGTATATCCAACAATAGGATCAGAAGTGTAAAACGTCTCTCTATGGTACTTGTTGAGAGGAGCATCAAGCTCAAACCTCTTGAGCAAATCTGGATTTGCCAAGAACCACCGACCATAGGCGACAAGATCTGCAGAGTCCTCTGCCACCGCATTGTTGCCATCTTCACGGTCAAAGCCTCCAGCAATAATGAAAGAGCCATTGAAGGCCTTTCTCATTGGATCAAGACTGTGAAGGCACTCAACTTTTTCCCAGTGAGTCTTCATTCTGGGTTCCACCATGTGACAGTAAAGAATATTATATTTATTCAAGGATTTCACAATGTATAGGGCAAGTTCTTTAGGATTGGAATCCCAACATTCTACATTATCTGCAAAAGGTAACAATCTAATTCCAAGTCGCTCTGCCCCTATCTCGTCAGCAACAGCTTTAACCACTTCCAAAGGAAACCGACAACGATTCTCTAGTGATCCGCCATATTCATCGGTTCGATCATTGACTTGATCTTTCAGAAATTGGTCAACAAGGTAACCATGGGCACCATGAATTTCAACTCCATCAAAACCTACAAAAGCACAATTATCCTCATTTTAAACTTCTGCATTCAGTTACATGTCAAGCATATTAGATAAAATACACTGCTTGATCCACCATTAGTGTGTAACATCATTTCTAAAGAATAAACTTAGTGCTTCTTACTCAGACTTATAGACAAACTAGGTCCCTCTAAATTTGTAAAAATTTCAATTTAGTACCTGTTACTTCAAAAGTAGGCAATACTGTCTTCCAAATTCTAAGGGCCCGTTTGGTTGAGAGAACTTAGCTGAGGGAAAGGGAACTTAATACAGTTCCCACACAAGAATAGCGTTTGGTTCGACGAGCTTCTGGGAACTCAGCTTCCCTCCACTGTTCAAGCTCCCACAACTGTAGGAATTTCAGCTCCCTCCAAAATTGGTGGGATCTTGGCAAACTTCCTAGGAGATTGACTCTTATTGACAAAAAAAACCCCTCTAAAAAGAAGACAGCCACTGTCTGGGTGGAAGGGAAGGAAGTTCCGGCGAGGATGACGGCAAAAGAAAGACGAACGGTGATGAGTGAAACTTCTTCCTCCTCCTCTTCCGATCGACTCTCTCTCTCTCTGTCCCTTTCGAAATTGACGGAGATTGTAACGGACAGAAGAAGGGTCGATGACGGTGGAGCTGAGCGCCGATCTAAAAAGGGAGAGATGGTTGGTGCAACGGTGAAGGGTCGACAACGGTGAAACAAAGGCGTCGGCTATGGTGTGGACGAAGCAGGGATTGAAGGACGAGATGCAGAGGCACGAGGAAGAAGACGAATCAATTGGGGTTTTATTTTTTAGGGTTTTATTTTTTAGGGGTAATATATGTAGTTTACCTCTCCTTCCCACTTAACCAACTTTATTTTCTTCCTACCAAACATTTTATTTTCCCTCAACTTAAGTTCCATTCTCATGTCTACCAAACAGTTTTCACTTTTTAAGTTCCCTCTCATCTTCCATTCCATTCCTTTTCCTCCTATAAGTTCATTTCCCTCCTTAAATGTTCCCTGTACCAAATGGGCCCTAAAGTGACAAAATGTTCCATTCTGCCCCTTGAGTAATGCAAAATCTAACCATATGAAAATTGAGATGTTTTTTATTTACTCAGTACCATTATCTTCACAGTTTTGGTGTCCAAGTCAACAAATTGTCAAGTTTGACATTATATCCAGGATCTAGATGAGACAATGGGGTAAAAATTGAACCATATCAGAAAATTAAGAGAACGCCATAGTAAACAACAACTTTTAATCGAAGGGAACAAACCAATGTATTAAAGAAAGAAATAATATGATTATATCCAGCCATTCTAGGCACTGCTTATATAGATTATGGTTGAAGTGAATTGGTTTTTCACAGCATTTTACTTAGAGAAGGTACCAGCTTCAATGGCATTCCTTGCAGCGAGCCTGAAGTCATTGACAATTCGAGGAATTTCATCAGCCCTCAGCTTCCTGGGTGGTGTATATTGTGCAACATCAATGCCATTACTTTTGATGTGTGGGGCCAATCCCTTGTCAGTGCAAGATATTGGGGCTTGCCCATTTGGCTGAAAACCTGTTTAAGACAATGTAAGATGGGGACCCAGTAAATATATGCAACAGATTTATTCGATTCCAAAGAAATTTGGAAGAGATAATGATTACAGATACTACAACATAATGATGGTGGGACTGCGTATATGTTGAATACACAAATATCTTAACTTCAATTTAGGGGTTATAATCTGAACAGATTATAAAATTCAAGGATTTAAACGTTGATGCACATGAAATAAAAGATTACAGTTAGAGAGCCTCCAATATTTCTCAACCAAAATCATTCAAAATGTTGACAGAAAAGATGCACATACAACAGTGGTTCTATAAAGAGATATAGTTCAATTGATTTTGAACAGTCATGCTTTGATGGATGGTGTGTCACTATAAAGGTTGTCACTTGTCACCACAATCAAAATGAATTGAGAAATTTTTTAATTTTTATTTGTTATTTGTCATTCTCTTTTTATTCACTTATCTTGGACAGGGGAGGAGGAGCAAACAGGTTCTCCAAGTTTGTGTATAGTCCTAGCACTCAATTGAGTCATTAGAAAACATGTAAAGGGCCGGCAAAAGTTCTTCTAGAGGTTAAACTTCAACAAATTGTTTCCACTTGTACTACCTTGCCACTAAGCAACTAGTTGAAATCTATACACATTAAAAATCCAAAGATTTAAATAGGTAGTGGTAGAGAATAAGACAGCATAAGCTCAAAACAATTCAAAAATCATTTCCCAAGAATGCATTGCTCTAATTGACATAGAGGATGGTTTCAGGCCATTCAAAGTGATAATCCACGGATGAAACATGTCAAATCTCTTCTTTTTTGTCTTTTTTTGTTTTTGGTTTTTGCCAACTTAAATCTCTTGTTCACTCAACCCAAAAGACAGGATATTTTCTAGCAACAAAGATACCTGAATTTGAAACCCTTCCCACATGCCCGATCTGACAAAAAAATATACCACCTTCATCATGAACAGAATTCACAATGGGCTTCCATGCTTCCACATGTTCTTTTGTCCATATTCCAGGTGTATAATCGTATCTTCACATAGAATAGGAAACAAGCATTAAACACGTTTTGTGAAACATTCTAGCAAATAGATGAAAAAAAGTAACATAAGGAATAATATAAGTATTCAAATTACCCTTGAGCAGTGTCAGAAACACCTGTAGTTTCAGTTATCAAAAGACCTCCCTTGGTAGTTCGCTGAGTGTAATATAAGATAGCATGAGGCTGAGGAACATTGTTGTAAGATCTCTGTCTAGTCATTGGTGCCAGTACAACTCTGTATGGCAAAAGTATACCAATTTTTAATTTAGAAACCACAAAAATATTCAACTCATACTGCCACTTAGAGTAATCAGAAACAAACTTCGTGTGCCACAAGAAAATTTCCCTATTGGGTTAATGTGCAAATTTGCTTAGGAAGTTGTCAATAAGGAGCTATATTGCTCCGGAAGATTTTTTAGGTTCAATATTGCTTAGAAAGTTTCAAAACATAGGAATGTTGCCCTACACCATTAAAACACTAATGTTTGACCATTTAAAAAATTGCCGTTCAGTGTTAACAATTTAAAGTAAGGGGCAAAATTGCTCCATTGAGTAACATTCAACTTTAAAAAAATAAAAAATAACATTCTCCTCAGCCAAAACTTCGAGTGCACCTTAACCCTTTCCCTATTTTTACTACACCAGTGGAAGATGCAAGTGTCTTTTCGTAGCACACAAGTAAGGACAACATAAGTACTAAAGATTCAAATTAATCAAAATTAAAAACATATTTATCGTAGAGTTGTAGAACAAAATTCAAAATTCGTGATTTCCAAGTATGATGCAACCCATAACCCAGGCCAGTGCTCAACTGGTGTTTTTCACAAACACCTGATCCTCATGAAAAATTGACAGAGAAAAGGAAGCAATTGAAGAAATTCGAGGGAGGGAGAGTACCTGTGCGATAGATTGAATTTGCCCAACTTGTAGGGCTTAAGAAGAGGATTGGCGGGAGCTTCAGAAGCCATTTTTGCGCAAAACAAGATTCTAAGTTGCTATATACAAAAAAGAATCAGAGAATAATTGCTATATATAGAATTCAAAGTGACTTACAAAGGCAGCAACATTGGAGGCTCCACCACCACCTCCGAGCAAGGGAGCTAGAGCGATGTGACGTGAGGGAGTGCGTTTGCAGGATGGGGACGTGCACAGTGAATAGCAATCGCCCAATTAGAGTTGAGCCATCTCCATATAATATGCTCCCTCCCAGCGGGGCGGGTAATTTAAAATGTTAAAATTATATCATGCTCTAATGTCAGAAAAATAGACTCCCTCTTTCTAGTTTTTATTATAAAGCACCGATTAACAATTCTTATAAACCAATAAATTTTCTCTAGTTTTTATTATAATGTACCAATTAACAATTCTCATAAATCAATAAAAACAGTTAAAGTCAATAAAGTTGTCCTACAATTTAAATAACTTTCAATATTAACCCTATGTGATGAGCACAAACTCAAAGGAAGAGCCCAATTCCTAAAAGCTAGTCTATGAGGAGGGAGAACCAATGAACTTATAAAACCTCACTCTAAAAGTTTGGCTCCCCAATGTGGGACTCATAACATAGTAACCTCTTCAAGAACCGACGTCCCCGACAGTTCCACTCCACGACACTTCACTCGAACTCCAACCGGTCAAAACTCTCCATGGCTAGCCTTCTCTGGAACATTGGCTCTCAATAAAAGCACCAATATCATGAGCACAAGCTCAAAGAAAGAGCCCAATCCCCAAAAGCTAGCCTATAAGGAAGAAGAACCTAATAGATTTATAAACCTCACTCTAAGAGCTTGACTCCCAATGTGGGACTCATAACACCCTACTAATTGCACTAACTTTAATGTTATATTTATTATTACTCTCACCTACTACTCTTATTAATTATGGGAATATATGAAAAAAATTAATGAACTTTGAAAACAAGTAAATGCCTTATAAAAAGGACCAAATACAATTGTTAGTTGGTGCCTTATGATAAAGACCAAAGGGAGTAGCTTATTAATGACAAATGAAAGAGGAGTTATTAACAATTGGAAGAGTTATAATTAATTAGTTATAAGATTTTTTTTTATTATTTTCTTTAATTGGGGCCTTAATGTCATTTTCCCATTTAAAAAAAGGTTAAGGGGCATTTTTGCTGCCAAAGTTTTAAACGACGGGTAGTTTTGCTGTGGAAGCTTTTCGGGGGGCAATTTTGTCATGGCCGATATCCCAATTAATTTTAACGGTTAGTTGACCAAATATATTGAGATGATAGTCCATATATCATCCATGTTATTTTTGTTATAATGCAAATTTCCACTAAAAGTCAACGTATCATCTACTTCATCTTTTTTTCAAAGTTAGATTCAAAGCTCCCGGAGTAACTTTGCACTTTAACAAAAATGACGTAGATAATATGTGGACTGCCAGCTCAAAAAATTTAGTCAACTAATTATCAAAATTAATTGGGATAACGGCTATGGTAAAATTACTCTATTTTTTATATTTCAGGGGTATAGTTTCCCTTTGAAAAACTTTTGAGGCAAAATTGTCCTTCCATAAAAACTTTCGGGCAAAAATACCCCTTGACCCTTTTAAAAAAGTATGTTTGTAGCAGGTGCTAAGCTAGGTAAAAAATAAAGTAAGGGCTAAGAATAAATTTAGGATAAAGCTGATTTCTCATAATTTATAAAATTGATTTATACTCCTCCAATCTTCAATATAAAATATATTTAAAGAGTTGATTTTAGTCCTACATATAAGACAAAGTTTTCATATGTGTCAAATTTTTGATAATTTACCTCTATTAATGCTCCCTTAACAATAGTCAAGGAAGAGAGAGAATGAAGGAATTTGAAAGATGATTAGGGTGTTTTAAAAAATATACGTAATATTAATTACTAAACTAATTTCCTTAATATAACCAAATTAAATAAATATATCTTATATTAAAGACTGAAGAAATAACGTTTAATTGGTCGTAAATAATGGGTGTGGGTGTATAAAAGAAGTATCATAATGCTTAGGGAAAATGTCATTTAAATACCAGATGAAATTCTAAAACCGCAAAATGTCTGTTAAAAAATTAAAAGGACATAAAGGTGATAAGGAGGAATATGAGATTTTGAAATTTAAGTGTTTTTACTGAAATACCCTTCATCTCTTCCTCTTCCAGGCCATTCTCTTTCTCTCTCCTCTCACTCTCTTCATTTTCACTCACACCTATGTCTTTCTTTCCTTGTTGGCTACAGGTTCCACCTTTACCGTCGTCTGCAAGTTCCGCAATAACCACAAAAAATGCTGCGATTGTGAGTTTAGACACCCAAGCTTGGAGCCGCTGAGTTTGTTCTGGTTTGATTTTTGAAATTTTAATCTTTAGGATTTGGTGGTTGTTGGGGCTAGACTCCATTGTTGGAAGGGAAGGAAGGAGAGATGAAGAAGAAGATGAACAGTAAAACGAGCTTCGGAGGATGAAAAATCGAATAATGAATAGTAAATGAGTTTTTGGAAGAAGAAGGTGAACTGTAAATGTGAACTTTTACCAAAATTCGTATGGGATTAACAAATTCAATAATGGGAATAACAAGTATATTCGTTAGGGGGAGCACATGTCACTGCTGAAACCAAACTCTGAGCACAATTAATAAATATTGTAAGGGATAAGGGTCTTATTTACCTTGGAAGTTTTGGCTGAGGAACACCGGGTAGATGGAATTTTTTTGGAGCAAAATTGTCACAGAAGTTAACAAAACGTAGCAATTTTACAAAACGTGGCAATTTACCCCCTTCGTTAATTTTGACCGTTAAGTTTAACTGAGTGCACATGTGACATGCCACCTCATCAATCAAATAAGAGTTAAGTATCATTTTTGTCTCGGAAGTCTTCGCCGAGGAGCAATTTTACACCGCAAGTTTACAAAACGTAGCAATTTTACCCTTTTGTTCCTCAATATTAAATTTGACTATTAAACCAGTCAAAGAATACACATGTCATACCTTGAAAAGGTCGAATTTGAAGTCATAGAGGGAGATCCTTGAGACGTAAAGTTTAAGGCTACCAGAATTTGTGAAACTGAATTGATCAAAGGGACTGAAAGGTCTGTCGCAAACCCAGAGGAACACCGGGTAGATGGAAGTTTTTTTGGAGCAAAATTGCCACGGAAGTTAACAAAACGTAGCAATTTTACAAAACATGGCAATTTTACCCCCTTCGTTAATTTTGACCGTTAAGTTTAACTGAGTGCACATGTGACATGCCACCTCATCACATGTCATGCCACCTCATCAATCAAATAAGAGTTAAGTATCATTTTTGTCTCGGAAGTCTTTGCCGAGGAGCAATTTTACACTGCAAGTTTACAAAACGTAGCAATTTTACCCTTTTGTTCCTCAATATTAAATTTGACTAATAAATCAGTCAAAGAACACACATGTCATACCTTGAAAAGGTCGAATTTGAAGTCATAGAGGGACATCCTTGAGACGTTGAGTTTAAGGCGACCAGAATTTGTGAAACTGAATTGATCAAAGGGACTGAAAGGTCTGTCGCAAACCCAGAGGAAGCATCACTTATGATCTAAGCAAATGAAACGCAAAACGAGAAATGAATTGTCCCAAAAAATTGGTTCAGTAAGACAAATCAATAGTGATATTATTTACCTTTGTATAGATTGATCTATGCCACCCATCCTGTCCTACAAGGTAAATCTATATTGCTCCTAAAAATTTCAGCAATTTTAAGTGATGCTTACTGAACCAATTTTGGGACAATTCATTATTGATTTGTCCTAAAAATTGGTTTGATCTAGACAAATCATAATGAATTGTCCTAAAAATTGGTTCAGTAAGTATCACTTAAAACTGCTGAAGATTTATCTTGTGGATAGGGTGGGTGGCTTAGATCAATCTATACAAAGGTAAATTCTATCACTATTGATTTGTCTTACTAAACCAATTTTTGGGACAATTCATTTCTTGTTTTATGTTTCATTTGCTTAGATCATAAATGATGCAGCTCTAGGTTTTGTGACAGACCTTTCAGTCCCTTTGACCAGTTCAGCTTCACAAATTCCAACTATTTTAACCTCAACGTCTCAAGGATCTCCCTTTCTAACTTCAAGTTTAACCTTTTCAAGGCATGACATATGTGTCCTTTGATTGATTTAATAGTCAAATTTAACATTGGGGGACAAAATTGCTACATTTTGTAAGCTTTCGATTCAAAATTGCTCCTTAGCGAAGACTTCCGAGGCAAAAATGATACTTAACTCTTATTTGATTGATAAGGTGGCATGCTACATGTCCACTTAGTTAAACTTAATGGTCAAAATTAATGGAAGGAAAAAATTACTACGTTTTGTTATCTTTTGTGGCAATTTTGCTCCAAAAAAAACTTCAGTCTTCCCAATGCTCCTAAGCCAAAAACTTCTGAGGCAAATAAAACCTTTATTCTAATATTGTAATGGGAACAACAACTTCTTTAATGGTATTAACCATGGTTTAAGAACCCAAACCAAACCGGCCAGTTCAGACTGAAAACCGGCGAACCGGTCGGAACACCAGTTCGAATTAGGCAAAATCTGGTCTGACTCAGTGACTCCGGGTCAACTCGGAAAACTCGGCCTGAACCGGCCGAGTTGAGAGTCATCGAGTCAATGGAAGAAAAGAGAGAGGGAGAAGCAGAAGAAAATAGAGATCTGAAAAGTAGAAGATCTGATTCATCGACCAAGGAGAGGTCGTTGGTGACGACAGAAGCTATGGATGATGGAGGGATGGTTTCGTTGATGAGCGAGAAAGATGAGATCTAATTATGGTCAAAGAAGAAGACAAATCATAGTGCTCAGTGCTCTTTCTCTCGTCAGATCTGGTCGCCTCTTCTGTTCTCAGTAAAATGAATGAAGAAGACGATCTTTCTCTCCCTTCGTTCTAATCGTTTGCCTAATAAGGGAAGATTTGTTATGCTTATTATTATTATTTTTTTATACAAACGAGACACCTCAAATATCATCTATGGGATAATTCCCATTACAGTCACAACATAAAATAACCCTCAAAGATGGTTCATAAATTTCATGATGCCCTAAACCTATTTCAAGACCCTTCGTTGCTAAGAAATTCGCGGCTGAGTTGCCTAAACGAGGATATATGTAAGCTTCGTACGCCAATCCAGTTTGAGCAACTTTTGGACTTCTGTAATGAGCCGAGCATCCCTATGATTACCACCCTGTTCAAGACCAAGCAAATCGAGGCATTCTGTCGAATCCGTCTCCAGCCATACTTGTTGTACCCCCAAGGTCCGTGCGGTCATCAGGCCGATAAAACATGCCCAAAGCTTTGCTGAAAGCTCATCGCCATCCTCAAGAGGATGAATGAACCCCTTAAGAAATTTCCTAGTCGAGTCTTGAATAAGACCTCCACAAGTTCTCCTGTTAATAACTCTAGAAAAAGCTCCATCTACGTTGACTTTCACCCAACCCTCCTCTGGTGGACGCCAGCTTTCTCGAGCAGGGGCTAAAGTAGCGCCTTGGATGCGGATCCCAGCAAGGCGATCATTGGTAGCATTCATACACTCCATCATGGCACATGAACTAGCAAGGATTGTCTCGTTCAACATTGATTTCCCTTCAAAGATGAACAGATTCCTCCGTCTCCAAATCCACCAACATAAAATAACGAAATGAGAGGCCCACTCCTTGCTTCCCTCTATCTGTCCTCTAACATTCCACCATAGCCATTCTGACATATTCAAGTTACAAAATCTACTCCACCTCTCCTGTGGCACCACCTTCCTCCATAATGATCTTGAGTGTGGACAATCCCAGAATACATGAAGAGTATCCTTGGTTCCTGCACCACAGAGAGTACAACCTAGGTCCGTTGCTAGTCTTCGTTTCACTCGGTTTGCATTTGTAAGTAGACCCTGTCGCGCAACCAACCAGAGAAGCATCTTACAGCGAGCGGGGGCTCGGGCCTTCCATAGTCGTCCCCAGTCCCTTCCTTGCTCCCTAATGTCCCCTGAGAGTACCCTATATGCAGACTTCATAGAGAACTCTCCACTTCTCTCCCATTTCCATCTCACGCCTGAGACCTTATTATTAACTTCAATCCCCCCAAACACTTTATCCCAAGTCTTTTTAATACCTGAGAGTACCCTATATAATTCACGCCACTCTAGTGGTGTGATACACTATTACGCCATAATTCACGCCACTAGTGACGTGAGAAAGGCTTACGCAGTGTCAAACTTTCTGACATAACTAATGGCGTCCTGTCAGTCAACATATTTAACAGTTCGGTAATTACTTCCAAAAGTGCTTTAGTTCGGTATATTTTTTTTTTAAAAAAAAACTTCTTATTTTGGTGCTTTTCCCAAGTTTCCGACCGATCAGTATGATTTTCAAAACCACACTGACAAGGGAGAATGGTTATTAAAAATTAATCAAGTTTTTTTAAAAAAATAAATTAGTAATTTTTTAAATATAATATTTATTTTCCTATATTTTAACAATGAATTTTTTAAAAAAGTTTAATTACGCATCTAATGATATTTATACATTACTTCTAACACCCTAAATTAAAAAAAGGGAGAAAAAACCTTAAATCTTTTTAAATTTGTTATAAAATTTAATAATTTTTAACTTTATCTTTGTTAATATATGATAGATAAATTAAAGCATAAAGTATACAACTAACAGGGTTGAATCTAGTGAAAGGGTTAGTCCTTCATAATTAAATGAATAATTAACATTATCTTTTTTAACCTTGTTTCTCTTACACAATTAACCTATGATTTTTTTTTTTGGGGGATCAAAAAGGAAAAATGAATAATTAGATGAACTGCCCAAATTATAAGGGAAAATTGCTGGGGAAAAAAATTCCATTGCAAAATTTATTACCCAAATATACCTAAAATTTGTATAAGGATGCATCTCCAGCGCAACTCTTCTTCAATTATGAATAACCTATTTCCAACTTTGTAGAAAATAATAGAAAACATTTAAACACAACTAAAGATATCATGCACTCAGTTAAAGAAGAGTTATATCCATTAAAGATGAGTGGCACTTTGTCAAATATTCGAGTTCTTTTTTTTGGTAATAAAATATTCGAGTTCTTAGATACATACCTTGAGGCAATAAATTTTGCATTCCAAATTAGAATGTGCTAAAATACAGAGTAAATATCTAACATGATAGAGTAGAGAGACAACAATTGGTATAGGCAAATATCAATAGAGAGGAGTGGAAGCCAAGCTAAGGAATCTTATGGTATATTTGTATCCGTTGGTGGATAAAAATCCAGAAACAGAAGGCCACAAACAATTACATAACAGTTGCCCAATTATTTTTGTTTACATATGAATAGTTCCCATTGAAATTGGAATGTTCTAATACAAGGCACTAAAGAAGAGCATTGATCAAAAACACCCTTCAACAATTGGAGACTTAAAAACTTCCATCTAGAAATGGGTAGTCTGTATATCCAACAACTGGATCAGAAACATAAAATGTCTCTCTGTTGTACTTGTTGAGAGGAGCATCAAGCTCAAACCTCTTGGGCAAATCTGGATTCGCCAAAAACCAACGACCATACGCGACAAGATCTGCCCGATTCTCAGCCACTGCATTGTTGCCCTCTTTGCGGTCATAGCCTCCAGCAACCATAAACGTGCCATTGAAGGCCTTTCTCATTGGCACAAGACTATGAGGGCTATCAACTCTTTCTCCAATAGTCTTCATCCTTGGCTCTACCATGTGGCAATACAGAATACCATATTTGTTCAGAGCATTCGCCATGTATAGGCCGAGTTCTTCAGGATTCGAGTCTCCAGATTCACAATAGTTTGCAAAAGGTGATAATCTAATTCCCACTCGCTCTGGTCCTATCTCATCTGAAACAGCTTTAATGACCTCCAAGGGAAATCGACAACGGTTCTCTAGTGATCCTCCATATTCATCTGTTCGATCATTAACCTGATCTTTCATAAACTGGTCAAGAAGGTAACCATGGGCGCCATGAATCTCAACCCCATCAAAACCTACAATTGGACAAGCATTATCTTCTTAAACTTGTTGCATCCAGCTACATTATCAACCACATAGATAGAAATTTAGTACCAATACCGCCATAACCGTTATGTCACTTCTAAAAAAAGGAACACACTGCCTCTAATATTACTTTGGCTTACATCCACTTATAGTAGTCAGTAAAATTTCAATGTGGTTCCCTCTAGATATTTTCCTTATATTTTTGTAGTGGAAGAACATTGCCATTATCTCACAGTATCCATGAAAATATTAATGCCAAATCTAACAGGCACTTCATAAACTGTTAGGTTTGACCTTAAATATTGGATGTAGATGTAGAAAGGTGGTAGGGGGTAAAATTGATTTCTCTCCAAAGTTTCTCTCTTTTTCCCTCTCGCCTGGGTGGCTTCACAGCTGCAACAAATAGGAAGGGAAAATTACCTTCTTCTGAATTAGAGGGATGCATCAAAACAAGAAATGGAATAATTTGTAAAATCAAATAGGAAATAATATCGGCATAGCTCATTTGCAAACATTGTTTTTAAAACCAAACAAGATTGGCTGGTTCAACTGATGAACTCACAAACTAGATTCTGATTCAGTCTAAAAAATGGTTCCAACACCAATCTAGGTGAAAACTGCTACGTAACCATTAAAACAATTCACAAACAAGTCAAATTTGATAAAAATTGGTCAAGAACCAGTAAGAATTTATAAAATAATTTTTTACTTTTTTTATCTAATATTTGTATATATGCTATGAAAAATATTAATCTAATTATAACTAATTCAACTATGGTCAAACAAACAGGACCTCAAATCTGCACCTCTATTGGTCCAATGACAGATCCAGTTTAAAACACATTATTTGAAGTAACTTTCCATTCAACAAAATACTTGTATGGATTATCGTTGAAGGGTTTGACTTATCACATTAAAGTTAGTGGAGTTACCAGCTTCAATAGCATTCCTTGCAGCGACTCTGAAGTCACTGACGACCTGAGGAATTTCATCTGTCCTCAGCCGCCTTGGTGGTGTAAATTGTGCGACATCAACTCCATTAGCCCGAATTACTGGAGCAAGCCCCTTGTCTGTACAAGATATTGGGGCCTGCCCATTTGGTTGATAACCTGTTCAAAAGCAATGTAAGATGGAGCAATACTGCGTATACATACATCAAATTTATTCAAGTCCAAGGAAATTGGAGATAGAGAAAGAAAAAATAGAAAATATCATTGCAGAATGGAGCTGCATATTAACATAGATTTCAGGGTATAAGTTTGAATAGATTAAAAAAAAATAAATCAAACACACTTTGTTCTACGTCTGGGCAAAAAAATGAAATAAAGTTATATTAGAGAGCCTGATGTATATCCTGCCTATGTATATCACCCATGACTCATTCATATTTCATCATGTTGGAGGAAGAGATCCAGCACATAAATAAATGTAGCTTAATTGTGTTTGAAGCATCATTTCCTTGATCGAGGGAGCACTATAAGCTTTTCACCACAACAGAAAGTTTCTGATGTTGAACCTTTTTAATTTTTAATTCATTAATTTATTTTGCATATTGGGAGGAGTAAGCATATTCTTCAAGGATAGAGCTTTGCTAGAAATGATTTAATCGAGGTCGTAGAAAACATGTATATATATTTTGACAAAAACTAAAAAAGAAAACATGTATGTTTGTGTATATATGTTAAAAGCAAAGATCCTTTAAGACATTACACTTTAACCAACAATATCTCCACGAACTGTTTTGCCACTACTGAGATGCATAATATCTTGATCAATCAGGTTTTGCCTCAGTTACCAAATTTTTTGCAGTAATGGCGTATTTATAATTTTGCATTCTGGAAGTAGAAACTAATGTATAGTGGAAACTGAAAAGCACACTTGTTATGGTAAAAATCCATAGACTCAAACAGCACGTAGTAGAGAAGAAGACAGTGGAAGGTATACAACATAATCATTCCCAACAAATGTGTTGATTTAATTGTCATAAAATGTATTTTAGGCCATTCTCAGCTATTATAGATTGGAAGATTCCGAAATTCTCCTCAGTTACATTCAAGTGAAAAGAGACATAATTTTCTAGCCACTTTTCCAGAGCAGGGAATAGACTTAGCAAGGAAATACCTGAATTTGAAACTCTTCCAGCGTGCCAAATCTGACAAAAGAATATACCACCTTTAGCATGAACAGCATCCACAATGGGTTTCCATGCATCCACTTGCTCTTTTGTCCATATACCCGGTGTTTGGGGATATCTTTACATTGAAAAGGGGGAAAAACACTTGTTAGAATTCCTAGCAAAGGGGGATAAAATTAAAATAAATAATTAAAAGGTGCACAAATTACGCTTGAGCAGTGTCAGAAACCCCAGTAGCTTCAGCTATCAGAAGACCCCCTTTGGAAGTTCGCTGAGAGTAATACAAGATAGCATGCGGCTGAGGAACATTGTTGTAAGATCTCTGTCTAGTCAGTGGAGCCAAAACAACTCAGTATAGCAAAAGACAACCAAATTTCAACTTAAAAATCACTGAATATTCAACTAATACTTATAGTAATCAAATATGACCAATCCCAGGGGCAATTTTCCTAAGCCGTATATTCCAGCACACAACACTAAACATATATGCAAGTGATTTTTCATACTGCACACTAGAATATTAGGACATAAGGAACATTATTTCTGGCAAAAAAAAGTAGAACAAATTCCAAAAGTTGTGATTTCAAAGACAGATTTACATGATGATCGGAGCCACTGTTCAACTGGGATTTCTAACAAACACTTGAAGCGCATGAGGTTACAGCAGAAAAATGGAAATAATTAGTAGAGAGTATGAATACCTATGGGATAGATTGAAATTGCCCATCTTGTAAGGTGTATGCAGAGGAATAGCGGCATCTTCAGGAGCCATTTCTGCACAAAAGTACAGGTATAATTTTTCTTGGTAAATTTATTGCCTTTTTTCTTGTTTTTTGGTTAAAGAAGTTATTGCCGTTCTGATGGTTTGAAAATCGACAACGAACTCTAGTAGTAGACAGCAGTGGGTATAAATAGAACCGAAATTCACACTGAAAAATGAAAATCAACGTCGACGGGACCACCACTTTCAGACATAACTGATTTTCCGATGACGCTAGTGAGTGCGTTTTGCATCCGGCAGAGGACTGATTGGTAATTCGGATGATTTGCGTCCATGATCAATGAAACGGTGCAAAATACATAGAAAACGACAAAGAGTTGGTAAAGAAAGGCAGAAAAATACTATTTAAATTAAAAAACTCAAAGTATCTCCTAAATCAGCAAAAAGTAAACTGTTGACGACGATTTGAACCATCAATATCAATTTAATAGGATCAATATCAACTTAATAGCAATATCAAAATAAGCCATATATTGTAGATTGTGACTCAGTTTACTGTTCTTGGCAACAGTGCCGGCTTCATCTTCAAGCCGTTGCATTATCTCTAGCTTCGTGCCGGATAAAGTGAGTAAATAAGAAAGATAAGGTGACGTGGTGTCTATAGTGTCTTAGCCATGGGTTATGAGCAATGGAGGTTGCCCATTGCTCCCAACTTTCAAATTTCAAATTTTAGAAATTAATATGTCATTGGTATGCGATCAAATCAAATCAGCCTTCTCCTCTTCGAGTATCATCAGAACTGCTTCCGATAAAGGCATTTCTTCTCATTTTTTCTTCTCTTCATGAATTTAATATGTCATTGGTATGTGATCAAATCAGCCTTCTCCTCTTCGAGTATCATCATAGCTGCTTCCGGTAAAGTCATTTCTTCTCTTCATGAATTCTTCATCTGTCCCCTTCGTGCATCTTTGGCAACGTGGTGCAGGACAAAGAGCTGGGCAAGATCATTCAGCTTTAGAGCATGAGAGGAAGAGAGAGAATGGGTCACATATCGATCTTAATGGATCAAACTGTGGTTATTCGAGGAATATCATGTCCATCAATTGTGTTGTTGTCGATGAAAAGATAATTTTTGTATAAAGGAGGATTAACATTATTTTCGATTGTCTGCGTTGCCCGTTGAAATGGTTGATGTCTTCTAGCTACTATAATTTGGAATGGGAAATTGTTAAGAAAATAATGAGGGTTGAAATTATAAAGGAAAAGAAAAGACCATACAAAAGCTGTTACTGATAACTCAATTGTAGTGTTTGACTTGCACATATATTTTACCCTTAAGTTTGTATTTAGACAATACAATGATGGTATGACAACATAAAGACACATACCCTTTATTACAGGGGTGCCAATACTTAACTTCTTTTAATCTACTACATTAAATTCTTGATCCCTTAATATGCTCTCTAGCTGATCCTTTCATACTAAGCCACCATGTACATACTAAAAGTACCACCATGGAGTAAAGTGGTTACAAGTAGATGTATATCATGACTCATGAATTTGAAAGACTTTGAAATCTAACATTTTATTCCGTCAACTGACTACTTCAATAAAAGTGTATAACACATGTAAGAACTTGAGAGGGTCATAGTGCATTGCATTAATGTGTGATCTATGATGCTTCGGTCATTTTTTCTTCATTCTCTTGCTCCAAGCTCGCCGATGAGGTGCGTTGGTTACAGACTTGATTTCATTCTTTTGGGTCTATAAGTTTTTCAATGCTTGGTTAAATTTCTCTTCTAATTTCTGTATTCCCTCTTTGTTTTTTTGTTTTTTGTGTTTTTTGCTTTTCCGCTTGGTCGGTATTGTGATTTTTTCCCCCTTGAATGCAGGAGAACATACCCATTGAGGAGGTGTTTGAGAATCTGACCTGTAGTATAGGGAAGGTCTTGCCTCTGACGTTGTGGGACAAAGACTGGCCATCTTTGGTCGGTATTTCATTTGCAATGTTGAGTGAGTGTGTGTTTGTGTGCTTTTTTATTTGTTTTTTTTTTCTGGGAAATTTTCAATACAACAACTTTTTGAAGTTCTTGGGATTTATGTGGAACCCTCTATCTTGGGTCATGGAGGCTACTGCTATAATGGCGATAACGCTTGCCAATGGAGGGATGAGTATATTTACTTACAAAGTTTCAGTGTTAAATTTAATAATTTTCTCTCAGAGAGTCTTGGTGTATTCAACAATTTATTTTTTTTTAGAGAGTCTTTGTACATTGAACAATTATTTTTAATATGAATCACCATCATTTAAGATGATTGGTTTATGCATGATTGAAAGTGTCTGAAAACATGTCCAATAAAGTCTTGGAAGAGGATACAAATTTGTTGTCTATTGGCATGCATGGAGTTCAATGAATTTCACATTCTTCTCCTTCCATGATTCTCTCATTTTTTTTTTCTTGTTTTCTCATTCTTAAGCAAGGATAAAGTACATGTCACCAAGGTATCCCAAATCCTGAAAATCCGGGGAGTAGGTTATTCCAACTGGTATCCTTGACTACAACTTCATAGACTGTTATTCAATGTTTAATCATCAAAATTTACTTGATCTTAGGACAAGCTACATGGACAAGGCTGAAAATCCTGAATCCTCTCCTTTTTGTAATTTTTATTCCTATTACTTTTAACTCTTCCATGAATTTTATTTTTTCATTTTCGTTCTATTAAGAATTCTCCTCTACTCAGTGTGCATTTATTAAAACATCTCCTACCTCTTACATTTCATCTTGTCATTCTTATGTGGTTAATTGTTAAGTTTGTTAAGAGTAAATGCCAGTCATTCATTCGAACCTCATCTAGGTTTTCCCTGACTTACTTTTGAATGCAACCCCATATCTATATAGTAGGAAATAGGCGTCAACGTTTAAATTTTTAATTTTAATGATACGTGATCGTGGGTGCATTTGGTCACAACAGTAATTTTATATTTTAAATTACATGATAGACGTGACAGATGGAGACCTGCAGAGTTATGGGTGACACATGTCCTTACTGCCTTGTTGCCAACTATAGTAAAATTAGCAAGGCTTCAGTTACTATTTATTGTCACTTATGAACTATTTCTCCAACTTTTTGACAGTTTTAAAAGATGGTCAACCTCTTTGGTTAGAAATGAACCAGTTCAAACAACTAGGCAACGATAACATCAGATATGGAAGGATTTTTAACTTGCATTCTATGTTTAATGTTTACTGATGAGTTTTTTCCCTTTCAGGAATTTTACCAAATGCACATATGGAAGGATTTTTTCTTTCCATTCTATGTTTAATATCACCTACTTTCAACAATTTTTGCCAAAGCTAACTTGTACTCTTCACTGAGAGTTGTGTCTCTCTTTCAATACCTCTGTTGTGCATCTATATGCGTGGCTTGCTCTTTTTGCTTACTGGTTGGTTCAGTTTGTATCGTAAAACTGAAAGTGCATTGATCTTATCAGGTTTCGTTGTCCTCTCTTTCATGGAGTAATGACAATACTCTTTTCAACATGTAGTATCTACTTTAGTAACTTCATTTTGTTTCAAATGTAAAGTACCATTATGTTGCTCCATTGGTGGGAGCTAGGATTGCCTAAGTGTCTTTATTGAAATCCTAATTCCCCCTATGGTGTTCTCATAAGAGGCACTACGTGTGGTGCCCACTTCCATATATCCTTGTCTTATAGAAAAGCAGTCAAGCTTTGGTTCCAACATTTTGCAAAAAGTGGTCTCTGGTATTGCATGTTTGAAGATTTTTATACAAGATGGGAAAATCAGGGAAAATGTACAACTACCAATGTCGTTTACAGGGAAATATTAAGAAATGTTTGAAGAGATAATTGACATATTGGATGTTCATTTTATATATATGAATATTTATGTGATCTAATGGCTAGCATGTTGATATTATTTTGTTGTTGTTTTTGAGCTGCTACATACGTTGCTAAACATGAAAGGTTACAACTTCTTATGTTACTGTGGTGTATATTGTGTTTTCAGATAAAGCGATAACTTATTTTGTTTTTTTGGTCGATTTGAAACACAGTTCTTTTCTTTTACCATGCTTTGTTTTTTTTATTCAATTACATAATAGTTTGGATGAGTTTAAGGAGAGGATACCATGTAATTTTTTTGAATTGTTGCACCACGCAGCATGCGGGGGGATTTCGTGCTTGTTTACAAAATAGGAAAACTTATGGCTCAAACAAGTGCAATGGCCAAATTGTTAAAATCTTATCAGATACTCTCTCTTGTTTTTATTATAAGGTATTAACTAATAATTATATATGGTCTTTTTTATAAAGTACTTATTCATTTCTAAAAGTGTATTAAATATATATATTTTTTTATGTATACCTGTAATTAATAAGGGTAGTAGGTGAGAATAATAATTAATATAATATTAGAGTTTAATATAATTGGTAGGGGTAATATAGGAAACTATTTAAATTATAAGACAACTTTATTGATTTTAAATGTATTTATCGGTTTATAAGAATTATTAATTAGTGTTTTATAATAAAGACTAGAGAGAGGATCATATTTCTTACTCAATCACTTATTAAGTTGTTTCTTGTACATCTTAACTAGAGTTTTCTCATGGGTTATGGATGTAAAAAGACTGCCACCTCAATACATCTTACAAAATTTACAACACATTTCTTTAATCAACAAATATTATTCAATACTTAAAGTGTGTGATCTAATATTCGACATTATTCTATCATCGTTTAACACGTTTTTTATGCAAAAATAATAATAATTCATGTGGCTAAACCTTAAAAAAATCCTACTGCCTTTTTTTATAGTTAAAATATATATATTCCCCCCAATTTTATCAAATTAAAGACCAAATACTCTGTTTTTAATTCTATTCAAAGTTTGATTTCGCTTTAAAGCAATCATATAAACCGGACTAGCTTTTTTATCAGCGTTTTGGTGCAAAAAATTCAGTGACTTTTAAGTAAATGACCCAGTGAGAAAAAAAGCCGAATGAGCCTTGTTTGGATTATCCAGTACGTTGGTTGGACTTATCTCATTTACCAAAACGCCACCGGACTTAATCAACGCCCCAATTTGGAGCTTATTGCCAGACGCACTCGTCCCCCTCCATCCCATGCTCACTCCGTCACTCATCCCCTCCATCAGAAAAAGCCTGGAACATCGTATGCCTTCTAAAATTTATCAAAGATTCTCCATCCTGTGCTCACTCGTCCCCTCCATCAGAGACTCCCGTCCTCACTCGTGCCCTAGATCATTAGTTTTTGACTCTATCATCCTCAACTTTCCCTTCCTCCAGTAAAGATTCTCCAACTGGTTCGCATGCTCGTCTCGTCCAATCAAAGCGCAGAGCTATTCTCATCTTCAAATAGCGGTCTCGTGCTCCATCTACTGCACCTGTGCTCAATTTGTCCTCTCCGATCTCTCGCTAGCGGAAGACGCCGCCGCTAGCCATCGCCCGTCGCCATCGTCAGTCTAGACTCGTTGCACTCAGTCGATCAGACCAAGAACTTCAAAAAGCTTCTTCAAATTTGTGATTTCCTTCCGTCTGATGTGCCCAAGAACTGGATTAGCTCTGGAATCATGAGTCTGGGAATTTTATTTTGAGTTTGATTTCAGTTGATTTTGAGTTTCTGTTTGGTGAATTAGCTTGGATTCTTGCTTCCCATTATTCTGTTCTTGTGAAATCGACTGATCTATACATGTGGGGTTTTTTTTCCTTCTTCATGTTGTTGCTCTATTTGCACTCTAGACATAGGTTTTCCATTGGTCTCACACTACTCTTGCCTGACTAAAAATTCTGGCCAACCAAAGAGGGTCTAACCTTTTGAGCCAAATCAGACATGTTTCTCTAATTTGGAAATAGCTGAACATTTGTTTTTACTGTGCAAACAAGCTAGTCACATTAATTGCTAGCTTTTCTATATATTGGAATTGAGCTTTGCTGTGTTTGATTTGGATGGCGGGTCTTTGGGTCTCTGTCATGTTTTTCATGTTTGCTGTCTTTGGGTCTGCATAGCATTTGTATATGTCTTCATATAAAGATTGATATTCTCTGTAAGGTCTACATCTATGCATTCTTGACTCGTGGTTAGACCTTTTGAAGAAGCTACAGATGATGCAAATTAGTTTGAGTTTTGTTTCTATTAAGGTTTCGATTTCAGGATTAGAATTTTGTTTTATTTTCTTATTTGATTGGTTTGAGTTTTGTGTCTATATGCAATGTTGTCTTGGCCATGTGCTATTGTTGGGTAACGCAATATAAGATTCAACTTGATTCATAAAAATCCAAGAAACAAATGGCCCAGTAATTATTTATAGTTAACGTCTTTACGTGAAGTTTATCTTTTATTAAAAACAATTAAATTCAGTATATATAAAGGAAAGTAAGGAGTAGATTAAATCCAGTATATTACATTTGTTTATTATATTGCTATTATTTATTATTACATTTAAATTTAGTATACATTTTCCACTATTTTTATCATAAAGTAAGTATATGTTTTTGTTAATTACTGATTATTTACATAGCAATTACCGATTATTTACATAGCAATATGAGCACTGACAAAAGTAGAATATGTTGGGATGAAAGATGCATAGGAATTTTCCTCCAACAATGTATTGACCAAATTCTGAAAAAAGAACGACAAGGCGGATCATTCACACCTACTAGATGGATAAATATTTTTTATGGATTTAACAAAAACTTAGGAAAATCGTTGGAAAAAAAACAACTGAAAAATAGGTATGATAGCTTGAAGAAAGAATGGAGGGTATGGGACAAGCTATTTGCAAGAGAGACCGGTATATCATATGACAGTGTCAACCATAAAGTGATTGCAGAAAATGAGTGGTGGGATAGGAAAATTCAGGTATAAAACTCTTAAGTTTGTATTTATATTGTTATTATTTATTATTTTAGATTACACTTATAGTTCTTGTTTTTGTTTTCAGGAGAATCCAAAGTATGCAAAGTATAGGTACAACGACATAAAGTTCGCTAGAGAATTAGAGATAGTCTTCAAGGATGGTATGGCATCGGGTTCTTTACAATTCTCACCATCTGCAACATCGCATGATGACGAAGATGATGTGTACCGGCCCACAATGGACCTAGAAGAAGGCTCAAGTGATAGTGAGGAAGAGCTTCCATGTGCAACTAGTGAAGTTAGTGCCCCTTTAGAAGGCCTAAATCTGACAACAAGCACATAACCTAGTGCACCTAGTGGTTCAGGATCCGGGAAGAGAAAGAGGGGTCAAGGGTCAAATGCAAGAAGAAGGAAAAAATGTCTACCTCGAAACAAATAGCAAATTCTTAGTGTGATAGCTACCGCAACTAAGGATAGAACACAACAAATTGAAAATATCAACCATGATGTTTCAATGAGTTACGTCTACAGTGAGTCACGAAAAATTCCAAAAGTTGCAGCTGATCATGACTTTCGCCAGCGATGTTATACATGATGATGCATGATAGATGTCGCGATGTGTTTGTTGCACTACAAGGGGACAAAGATGACTTGGTAGAGTGGTTGCAACACCATGCGTACAACACCCCATCATGGTAGGAACCCCCGACGAACTAAACCAAAATTGATTATGCTACAACATTTGTATTATGTATTTTGTCTGACGTACCTATTTATGTGACACATATTATTGTTGTTTGACGCTTGTTATTTTATGTTCAACTTTATGTTTGTATGTTTGATGCAACTATTATTACACCTATCTATGTATGTTTTTCATTCAATTAAGTCTTCGCCTTGACACAGGTCTTATTATATGATGCAACTATTATTACACCTATCTATGTATGATTTGCAAGGCCATGACATAGTATGTCATAAAAATTTTCGAGTTGAAAAACATGTCTTCTATCATTTATGGTCTAAATAGGTAGACCATGGGTTACAGCACATGAAGTACACAAGAGTAGAGAATATGGTAGCAATGTTCTTATATATAGTTGGTCATGGTTTAACAAATAGAATCGTACAGGAATGGTTTCAACATTCAAGAGAAACTATCAGTAGGTTATTCCACGATGTTTTACAGGCCTGTCTTGGTCTATCAACTGAATACGTCAAACTGCTTGATCCTGAGTTTCCCGGTTGTCAACGTAATATATCAAATGATTGCCGCTGCTTCCCATATTTCAGGAATACAATAGGAGCAATTGATGGAACTCACATCAGTTGTGTAGTGAGCAAATCTGAGCACGACAAATATGTTAGGAGAAAGGGATATCCAACACAGAATATCATGGCGGTATGTGATTGGGATATGTGCTTTACTTATGTGTTGGCAGGCTAGGAAGGTACAACACATGATGCACGTTTGTTCAACAGCGCTATCACTACTCCACGTTTGAATTTCCCCCATCCATCTCAAGGTATATCTTCAACACCATCATCTTAATTAGATTTTTTTCCCGTGTTTATTTCACTTTTCCTATAATTTCTAAGTGCCACAAAATTTCCTCACTTATTAATTGAAAATGTAAATAGAGTTGTATGATCACATAATGACATTAGTTGTAATAAATCATATGTAATATAATAAGATTTTATCCCACAGGGATATTTTATTATATGTTTTGTATGATTAATTAGGATAAAATATCAAATTATATTCTTAATTTACCCACAGGTATTAAGAGTAAGGAAATAATTTGATAGTTTTATCATACAGTTATGTATAAATCTAATTGGATACCTTAGGCCATTAGGCCAATTGTTCGAATGTATTGAACATTTATTCTGGGCCTTTAAATCTTTTTTATTTCCTTCTTAGAAAATTATTAGACCCTATTGCAATTTTTAATCACCTTGGCCATATTTATTTTCTTGGCAACTTGTTTTATGTGAAATGTATTTCATTACATTAAATTGATTTGTTTAAATTGAGAAAAGTTAATTTTGGCAACTTTCACATTTTGGAAACTTTTGAAAAAAAAAATCATTAATTTGAGTTGTTTAATTGTCTAAATATTTGGAAAAATTTACTTTAGACAATTATATATATATATCTCTTTCAAATTGTTGAAACCAAATTTGAGGTGAATTATGCCAAAATTAATTCTTTAAACATTATTTGGATACATAAAACAGTGGGAGGATTTTTCTTTTAATCTGATTATTTGGTCACTTTTTGGATCAAATTAATCAATTAATCCCTCCATTAAGATGTGCATACATTAGATTTATTTTTGAATGTACAAAATAGTGGGAGAATTTGTCTAAGATGATTATTTAATCACATTTTGTTGATTAAATTAATCAATTAAATTCTCATTAATGATTTGTGCATATTTGGAATCTAAATGCACAAGATTAATTTTGGTGATTAATATTGGAAATGTTAATTTACTCAAAGTGGGAGGATTTTATTTAGTCACTTATGTTGATTAAATTAATTGATTAAGTCCTCCATAAAGCTGTGCATAATACAGATTTTAAGTGCACATTATTTATTTGTGATGAACAAAATACATCACATTAGGGTGGAATGGAAAGGCTTTATATCTTCTAAGTAGCCCACAGGTATTAGGAGATATAATTGCATTCTAGTTTCATCAATTCGAGATAAATTCATGCTATGCTAATGTCTTTGCCCACAGGTAGACTTTAGTGATACGAATTTATATGTATATGATTAATTGAGATAGAATATCAAATTATATTCTTAATGTACCTGCAAGAATTAAGAATAAAGGAAATAATTTGATAGTTTTATCATAAAGTTATATATGGATCTAATTAAATTATAACTTTAGCCCACAGGCAAGTTATATGTCAGTAGATTCATATTTTTAAACATGATTTATATTGGTAAATCATGATATGATTTGTTAGTCTCAAATTTTAGTTATAAGCATACTATGCAGTCATACAACCTGCAAATCATTAATATTATTTACATGCTTAAGTACAAACGAATCAACAATTTGGAAGCGACTGGTTACCATGATTTAGGTTATGCTGGCTGCATTGACTTAAGAAAATCCGCTTTAGAATATATTTTATGCTAGCCAATAGAGCTGTATCATGGAGTAGTAAAAAGCAATCTATAATTGCTACTTCCACTATGTAAGTTGAGTTTGTATCTTGTTTTGAGGCTACCTCACATGGTGTATGAATGAAGAGTTTCATTTTTAGGCTTAGAATTATGGATCCAATTTCTAAGCCATTGAGGTTATATTGTGACAATTCAGTTGCTGTTTTTTATGGCTAAGAACAATAAAGGTGGTAGTCGAATCAAGCATATCGACATTGAGTGTTTAGTCATATAAAAGTGCATGTTAAAAATAAAACAGTGGTTATTGAACACATGAGCACTGAATTGATCATTGCTGATCCTTTAACTAAAGGCATGCCTACATTGAAATTTCAGGATCATGCAGAAAGAATGGGACTTGGTTCCTTTATGTGATTTTCGTTGTAAGAACGATGTTATTTATGAAACTCTATTTGCGATATTTTCTCATTCAATATTGCGCACATATTCATTTTGAGAAATATCATTAAAGTTTGGACCTAGAATAAACGTAGGGTTTATTTATTAAGCTACTTGGGCTTGGGAAACATGATGCACTGTGATACATGGAAGATATTACTCGCTTTAAGAGGACCTATCACCATGATCCATGCATTTTGTTTTCAGTGGTATATACTGAAGTATGTGGGCCAAGTGGGAGAATGTTGGAATATTTAATTCAGTAATTAATATTCCGTTATTATATTTATGGCCCACATTATTGCTGGTTTTGTAACCGTCCATTAATACTGTAACGGCCCAATTAATACACAGTTAATACGCAATAAGTGCGTATTGAATACGTTTCCTTTTGTAGCTCTATGATGGCCAGAGGGGAAACGTATGTTGAAACTCGGTCTGGTCCCCTGAACCTGCTCTGACCTTGAGAAGCACACCATCTGCAGATTCAGAGAGAAGGGTCAGAAGGACAAGGATTCGGTGCTCGTTTCTGGTTGCTGGCTTGGATCTGTTCCTGTCTGGAGACTCGAAGTTCGTCCCTACTAGCTTCTGGAGACAAATCAATGGCGGGAGGTATTTGTGATCTCTGCTTCATTTTCCGCATTGATCTTATGCTATTCGGTTATTCAGCATGATAAGATCACCTAAATTTCTAACACTACCATGTGGCAATCATATTTGTTCAGAGCATTCGCTATGTATAGGCCGAGTTCTTCAGGATTTGAGTCTCCAGATTCACAATAGTTTGCAAAAGGTGACAATCTAATTCCAACTCGCTTAGGTCCTATCTCATCTGAAATAGCTTTAACAACCTCCAAGGGAAATCGACAACGGTTCTCTAGTGATCCTCCATATTCATCCTCCAAGGGAAATCGACAACGGTTCTCTAGTGATCCTCCATATTCATCTATTCGATCATTAACCTGGTCTTTCATAAACTGGTCAAGAAGGTAACCATGAACACCATGAATCTCAACCCCATCAAAACCTACAATTCGACAAGCATCATCTTCACAAAATTGTTGCATCCAGTTACATTGTCAACCATATAGATAGAAATTTAGTACCAATACCACCATAACCGTTATGCCAACTTCTAAAAAAAGGAACACACTGCCTCTAATATTACTTTGGCTTATATCCCCTTGTAGTATTCAATAAAATTTCAACGTGGTCCCCTCTAAACAATATTGTCCTTCTATTTTTATAGTCGAAGAACATTGCAATTATGTCTCAGTATCCATCAAAATATTAATGCCAAATCTAACGGGCTGTTAATAAATTGTTTGGTTTGACATTAAATATTGGATGTAGAGGTAAAAAGGTGGTAGGGTGTAAAATTGATACCATCTAAAGTTTCTTTCTTTCTTTCTCCCTCTACCCTGGGTCGCTTCACAGCTGCAACAAATAGGAAGGGAAAATTAACTGCTTCTGAATTAGAGGGATGCATTAAAACAAGAAATGAAATAATTTATAAAATCAAATTGGGAATAATATCGGCATAGCTCATTTGCAAACATTGTTTTTAAAACCAAACAAGATTGGCTGGTTCAACTGATGAGCTCACAAACTAGATCCTGAATCAGTCTAAAATGGTTTCAACAGCAATCTAGGTGAAAACTGCTACGTAAGCATTAAAACAATTCACAAACTAGTCAAAATTGATAAAAATTGGTCAAGAACCAGCAAGAATTTTAAAAATAATTTTTATTTTATTTTATATTATATTTGCATATATGCTATTAAAAATATTAATTTAATTACAACTAATTCAACTATGGTCAAACCAACAGAACCTCAAATCTGCATCTCTATTGGTCCAATGACAGATCCAGTTAAAACACATTATTTGAAGTAACTTTCCTTTCAACAAAATACTTGTATATGGATTATCGTTGAAGGGTTTGACTTATCACATTAAAGTTAATGGAATTACCAGCTTCAATAGCATTCCTTGTAGTGACTCTGAAGTTAATTGTCAACGACTTGAGGAATTTCATCTGTCCTCAGCCGCCTTGGTGGTGTAAATTGTGCGTCATCAATTCCATTAGACTGAGACCAAACCCCTTGTCTGTACAAGATATTGGGGCCTGCCCATTTGGTTGATAACCTGTTCAAAAACAATATAAGATGGAGAAATACTGCGTATACATACATCAGATTTATTCAATTCCTAGGAAATTGGAGATAGAGAAAGAAACAATAGAAAATATAATTGCAGAATAGGGCTGCATAATAACATAGATTTCAGCGTATGAGTTTGAATAGATTAAAAAAAGTAAATCAAACACACTTTGTTCCACGTCTGGGCAAAAATATGAAAAAAGTTATATTAGAAAGCCTAATGTATTTCCTGCCTATGCATATCTCCCATGACTCATTCATATTTCATCATGTTGGAGGAAGAGATCCAGCACATAAATAAATGTAGCGTAATGGTTTTTGAAGCATCCTGTCCTTGATCGAGCGAGCCCTATTAAGCTTTTCACCACAACAGAAAGTTTCTGATGTTGAACCTTTTTAATTTTTTAATTTATTTTGCATATTGGGAGGAGTAAGCAGATACTTCAAAGGTAGTGCTTTGCTAGAAATGATTTGAGGTCATAGAAAACATGTATATATATATTTTGACAAAAAAGAAAAAAGAAAACATGTGTGTTTGTGTATATATTAAAGCAAAGATCCTTTAAGACATTAAACTTTAACCAACAATATCTCCACGAACTGTATTGCCACTGAGCATGCATAATATGAATATCTTGATCAAATCAGGTTTTCTCTTGGTTACCAAATTTTTTTCAGTAATGGCGCATTTATAATTTTGCATTCTGGAAGTAGAAACTAATGTATTGTGGAAACTGAATACCACACTTGTTATGGTAAAAATCCATAGACTTAAACAACAGGTACTAGAGAAGAAGACAATAGAAGGTATACAACGTAACCATTCCCAACAAGTGTGTTGATCTAATTGACATACAATGTACTTTAGGCTATTCTCAACGATTATAGATTGGAACATTCCGAAATTCTCCTCAGTACATTCAAGTGAAAAGACACATAATTTTCTAGCCACTTTTCCAGGGCAGAGGACTGAATGGTAATTCGGAGGATTTGTATCCATGATCAATGAATCAGTGCAAAATACATATAATAATACGTGTTCGTGTGTGGATTATCTGGATTATGGCTTGAACTAGGATCACCGCCTAGGGCCTACGTACCCTGAGTCAGGGATCAAAGCCAACGCAGTTCGAATAGAATTCCGGCGTTTAGCCACTGGGTGTGGGGTGTGTGCTTAGTGAGAAGGGAAATGAGTTGATACGTCGTACCGTTCACTAGTGGAGTGATCTCCTATTTATAGAGAGTGGTAGTTAGGATTCATATCCGAGATACTCGGCTATTCATGGGTTTGTGACCCCGAGGTATGCGGTGAGTGGCGATATTAGTGGGGGTAGTTACCGCAGATGATGGCATGATGGATTGGGCTTCGTGGCCCATGTTCTTAGGTCCATAACAGTTGCCCCCCCGCCCGGTAGTTCAAGTTTACGAACTGCCGGGATGTATTGGTTGCTCGATTGAATCATGTATCAACTCCGAGTTGTTGTTTGTTTTGACAGCTGTTTTTCGAGACTTAATCTCGGCTATGACACGTCTTTCCGTTTTGCAAATGAATTATTATCCGCCCAGTTGCCCCCCAGCCCGATAACACCAGTACTTGGGGTGTCGGGGTGCGCCGCTGATCATTCCCGACTTAGTGTCATCTGGTCTAACTCGACCTGATTCTTATAGTCCGATCACTCTAGTATGCCTTTAGGACTATGTGCACATTTGGCCTTGTATGTTATGGAGTTGACAACTTTTTTCTAAGAATCGCCGGGGTGTGTTATTACCCGAGATACCTCCTGTCAGGTAGCTCGTGGTCATATCCATCGCCGTGACCGCCTTTCTACTAACCCTTGGATGCTTGGGGCGTCGTTTCGTTTAGCCACTTCGTTTGAATCTGCAACGTCGCGCTCTCCCAAAAGCCACCATCGGTTATCGCGCTCATTAATGTGCTACGTCATTTTCCATCAGTCATGATTGCTTTTTAGGGTTTTAATAGGGCTTAGCCCTATCCCCGTCGATTATTCTCCAATTAAACTTCCGAAATCTGTACAGTCACCTTCCCTGGCACCTTGTAACCGGTGAAACCTCTGGGTGATGAACCGTCGTGCGTGTTAATTTCCTTATAAGTACAGGTGTTTTGTCTCTCCGCTCTTCCTATTTCGCACATCTCTATTCTGGTGAAGTTCTTCTTTGGCAGAGCAACCTTTTCTCTGGTTTTTCTTGGTCAGACTTCATCTTCTACGCATTTGCGAGTAAGTTTTCTTGGCATTTTCAGTTTATTCACTTTGGTTGATCGTAACGATCTTGAAATGCCTTCTTTAAGTCCCTATTTAGTTCTTTAACGTCTTTGCACGCCTTGGTTTTTGTTCTTGATGTTGCCTTAAAATGTTCTTTTGTTCTTGGTGGGTGGTTTTAAACGACAATGATGATCCTGAATTCCTCTCTGAAGGAAAGAAAATGTCGAGAACCATAGTGAAGTTACCTTATCTGAGTCGTTAGAAAATTGGGATTTCTGGGAAGATGAGAACCACTTGTATATTTTAACTTTGTTGCACCATTTACGCTTTTTCGAGCTCTTGACGTTATTCTTGTCTGCTTAATCTGCTTAATAATCCCAACTGCGTACGACTTAGATATTTTAGACGTTTTTCAAAAGATGGATCCCCAGCCACCATTAGTAGTCATGTATGGTCGGCCCATCCCCGAGGAGGATAGAGAACTACTGAAAAGAGTTCCTGGCCGGACTAAAATGTGGTTGTGGTCAATTCTTCCCGGTGAAAAAGAAAAGATGGAAGACTTGCTTCGTCCCTCGTATGGCAGCAGATCCTCCCGAGGAGGGAGCTCCACCCGAGGTACTACTGCTTCCTGGGGTGGTCGTTCTTCCCGAGGTTCCAGTCCGTCCCCTGGTAGCAGAGGCCGAAGATCCCTTCAAGTTCAGGCGTTTGAGCCGTCATCTGCTGCCTCGCCGGGCCATTTGGTTGCCCGACATGTGGCTCCTGACAGTTTTGCCCGGGGTCGTCCGGCCGAAGACAACACTCCTTGCGAGGAATGCATGTATAAGGCCATCGACTTTTCTAATCGGGGGCTTGAACAAGAAGCTGAGCAGACCTTGGACCGTTGTCGCTATAAACAAAGGCCTTGGAGATCTGTTGCCGCATTCCCCCCTTTATTGCCTTGGGCGTCTCAAACTTCTGAAAATCTTAAGACTTCAGGTACCTCCGAGTTTTGACTCAGTATTTTTTTTTATAGGTATTTATGTCTTCTTCCACTCATCAAACCAACCAATCGGAGGCCGGCGAGTCCGTTTCCTCTGGTATTCCCGTAATGGCGACTATTAACCGATATGCCGTCAGTGAAGTCGTTACCGATATGAGGAATAGATCTTCGGTTAAGACAATCGCTAAAGTAATCCGGGGTGGTGATTGTTACATTGTATCCCCACCTTCAACTAGCGAGTCAGTGGCCTCGAGATGTCGGGAGGATGAAACTCCATTCTTTTTCTTCTACAGACACATTGTTTCCCGACTTGGGCTGGAATTTCCTTTCTCCAACTTCCAAATGCAGCTTCTCCGCCATTTTCACTTGAATCCTTCCCAACTTCATCCTAATGGCTGGGCCTTTGCCATTGCCTTCGAAAGTTTCTGTCATAAGTATGAGCTAGTTTGCTCCGTGCCAGTGTTCTGCTATTTCTTTGTTCCGCTGGAGAACAATCTTTCAATGGACGGAGATTTGTTCGAGTTTGGATGGACTTCTCTCCGGGCTTCACTTGGTTGTAAGTTTCTCAAGCCTTTCACAGATTCGTGGAAGGGCTTCAAGAACTCGTTTTTTAAGGATCTGCCAAGGCGGGTAAGATTCCGTGGTTTCTTCAGACCTCTGCTTCTGGGGAGCTTGAAGGTCGTTTCCCTTTGTATTGGACCGGAGAGCACCACTGATTTGATGCCAAGCATTTTTTTACCCCCTTTCTCATATGACTGCACAGGAGAAAGACGTCGTCGCTTTTATTTCCACTTTTGTCAATAAAGAGCCCTTAGAGGACTCGGCCGATTACATATTTTCTTTTGTACAAAAATCACCCACTGCGGGCATGACAATCGCTTTATCTGTTTTTGCGGTGTATTGTTGACGAATTTTGATTTTAACTTGTCTCTTGTTTTTCTGTCTTTTAGGTGATCCGATGGGTAAAAGGCCCGATTATCTTAATGTCACTGCCCGCCCTCTGAACACCGCCACGTCATCTCGGCCTATGACTCCAGCTACCAAGAGGGCGGCATCTGTTCCTGAACCTTCTGACCCTGCCCCGGCGAAGAAAACCAAGAGGTTGAGGAAAAAGAAAACCCTCGAGGCTGAGCCGGAGGAAGAGGCTGAAGACGACATTCCCCTGGCCCTTCGTGTTGTTGAGTCCGAGAGGGCGGCCTCTGATGATCCGTCCTCCTCAGCTGTACCCGTGGTTAAGTTCCCGAAGTCTTATCTTTGGGAAAACAAAATTCCGACGGGCCTTCACTTGGGTCTCCAGGCTCCTTCTCACTTCTATGATAGGAAGAGGATTTCATCTCGGGAGGTAAAAAAGCTCAGGGATTTGGAGCATATGAACATGAAAAATGCTGGCATTTGTCATCTGGCTGCCCAACTGAAGGACTGGGTTGGAGAACAGGCAGAAGAAATAAAGGCTTTAAAAGCCAATCAGCAAACAGCCGATGATCGGGTAGCTGAAGCCCAAGAAGAGCTCCTCGTGGCTCAAGCCGAGAAGGCGAGCTTGTCGGACGAGATTGTTAGACTTCGTGACAAGCTTCACAAGGCAGAGTCCGAGGTCACCCATCACCTTCAAGTCCACGACCAAGATTTGGCAACGCTGGCAACGTACAAGGACGAGGTGGGGAAGTACAAGGACGAGGTTGCAAGGCTGACGTCGTCTCTCGAAACTACCCTAACTGCCCTCGAACATGCCAACCAGGACGTAGAGATGCTAAAGACGGGGGTGATGGATGCCTTTGACAATGCCCTGGAGCAAGCACGGTTTTTAAATCCTCAGTTTTCCCTAGACTTGACGCAAGCGCATGTTAATGCCTATGTTGAAGGCGGGATTTTTCACCCGGCTCCCGATGTGGATGCTCCTTCAGCTAACGTAGTTCCTGAGGAAACTACTGGGGATGGGCAGGCTCTTGATGGCCCGGATGCTTCTTAAGTGTTCGATTTGTAGGCTTTTTCCTTTTCTGGCTTTGCAGACTTTGTGCCCATGTTTGGGCTTTGTAATGAACAGTTGATCAATATGCGCATGATTTTCTGCGTTTATCTATATTTCAATCAAACTGTTTTTTTTTGTCAAGGCCACCGGTCGACGTGATCAAGGTCGATTGAAGTGCCTTAGTTTTATTTTCAGCATTTACATTGCCGAGTTACATGATTCACGAAATCATACGTTCGTACCATTCGCGCATGTTTTTTTTGTTTTTTTTATTATGGCCATTTAAGACGATACGGTAACCGCAGATCATCCAACTCGAGTTCCTGTCCGTCTATTTTTGGCGGCTTTGCCGCTATATGGTCAAGCTTAGACTCGTATTTAACGGATTATCCCGCTGGCGTTTTACTCGCTTCATGATTTATGAATCACTCGGGATTCACACATGCTTTTAGCGGCATGATTTATGAACCAGCTCGGGGTTCATACATGCTCTTTCAGTACCATGACAAATGAACTAACTCGGGGTTCATATATACGTTGATAGCTTGAACAAGACTAAACTCGGCTATTTAGCCTATTATTTCATTAACTGAAATCCTCACAGTAAAGAGCAAGTCTTAAACTCGCAATTAAATTGTCTGAACAAAGAAACGATTAAATTAGAACTGAAAATAAGGGATCTTAACATGTAGCAAATTGCTTTAACTATAGTATGCCCTAAGTTTATCTGCATTCCAAGTTCTTTTCAGCGCCTCTCCGTTGAGAGTCTCCATAACGTAAGCGCTTGACCTGAGTTTCTCCTTGATCCTGTAAGGGCCTTCCCAGTTGATTGCCAACTTTCCTTCTCGGGCATTTTTATTGCCGATGTCTGCTCTTCAGAGGACCAAGTCGTCCTCTCGAATGAGCGGGGCTTTACCTTCCTGTTATAGCGAGCCATGATCAGCCGTTTCGTAGCCACATCCCTTAGGTGCGCAGTGGTGCGAACCTCGTCAATCAAATACAACTCGGCTGTAATTGCCTCATTATTAACTCGCTCCTGACGCATTTGTAACTTCCTTAAGGAAGGTTCTCCAATTTCCACTGGTATCATGGCCTCGCAACCATAAGTAAGCCTGAAAGGGGTTTCCCCCGTAGATGTCTGTACTGTTGTTCGATATGCCCAAAGTACCGAGTAGAGGTGCTCAACCCAGTCACCTTGGGCCTCTTCCATTCGCTTCTTTAACCCATTCACAATGATCTTGTTTGCCGCCTCCGCCTGCCCATTGGACTGTGGATGTTCTACCGAAGCGAAGTGGTGTTTAATTTGAAACTCGGACATCATTTTCCGGAACCCCCGGTCTACAAACTGTGTAGCATTGTCCGTAACTATCTCGGCCGGAATCCCAAATCGGGAGATGATGTTCCTTCGGACGAACTTCTGTGTTTTGGCCGAGGTTATCGTTGCGAGCGGCTCCACCTCCACCCACTTAGTGAAGTAATCTACTGCCACTATGAGCCACTTCAACTGACCGGGAGCTGGTTTGAAGGGTCCTAGTAAGTCCATTCCCCATTTAAAAAATGGCCATGGTGCCGTGATTGCCTGTAAGTCGGATGGTGGCATTCTGATGATCTTTCCATGCTTCTGACAGCTTTCACATTTTTGGACGTGGTCCTTGGCGTCTCGAGCCATAGTGGGCCAATAATATCCTGCCTGAATAGCCTTCCGCGCAAGTGCCTTGGCCCCCATGTGCTGGCCGTTGATGCCCTCATGTATCTCTGCCAAGACATATTGGGCTTGGTCGCTCCCGAGACATTTTGCCAGAGGTGCATGTATACCCTTCCGATAAAGCTGGTCGTCCACCATCGTGTAAGCAGCTGCTGCCTTCACCACGTTCCTTGCCTGCGCGTTATCATCGGGAATAATTCCTCGCTCCAAGTAGTCCGCAATTGGTTTCCTCCAGTCTTCTGAGTTCGTAATCAACATTACACAACTTGGTTCTGGGAGGTTTTGTTGGAGGACGGTTCTCAGGCTTCTCGGGCACTTAGTGCTTGCCAATTTGGACAATACGTCAGCCCTTGTATTCTTCGTCCTTGGGATATGTGCTACTGTCACCTCATCAAATTGGGCCATAATCTCCTTTACCCTGGCCAAATACTTAGCCAACAACGGTCCCTTTACCTGGTATGATCCCTGAATTTGGGAAGCTACTAGTTGCGAGTCCATTGAGACGTGTACTCTCTGAGCTCCGCTTTCTTTTGCCTGAGACAATCCTGCCAACAAGGCTTCGTATTCGGCCTGATTGTTGGACGTCGGGAATTCCAGTCGGAGAGACAGTTCTATTGCGACGCCCTCGGCGTTTTCAACAATAACCCTGGCGCCACCTCCGTGTAAATTAGAAGAGCCATCCACAAAGACTTTCCAGGGCTCCGTTCTCATTCCTTGTCCTTGGACGAAAGTCGACTCCACTAGGAAGTCGGCCAACGCCTGTGATTTGATCGCTTGTCGGGCCTCGTACATAATATCAAATTCGGACAATTCGATTGCCCAATTTGTCATCCTGCCTGCTAAGTCCGGCTTATGCCGGATCTGCCGTAGCGGTTGGTTCGTCCGGACTACAATAGAATGGCTGTGAAAATAATGCCTTAGCCGTCGTGCCGTTGTTAGTAAAGCGAACGCCATCTTCTCAAGCTTTTGGTATCTGACCTCGGGCCCCTGCAATACCCAACTCATGAAATATACCGGCTTTTGTTCCTGACCGGTTTCCCTTATTAGAACCGCACTGACTGCTTCTTCCCCCACAGATAAGTAAAGAATTAATTTCTCGTTAGGCTCTGGTCTTGAAAGCACTGGGGGGGAAGATAAGCAATGCTTAATCTTGTCAAAAGCATCCTCATAGTCCGAGTTCCATCCTCCGGACGCTCGCTTCTTGAGCAGCTTGAAAAAGGGGAGTGACTTTTCGGCCGACTTGGGTAAGAATCTAGTCAAGGCCGCTAGTCTTCCCATCAACTGCTGTACTTCCTTTTTGTTTGTCGGGACCCTCATGTCCAGGATTGCTCTGCACTTCTCTGGGTTGGCTTCTATGCCCCGGCTTGTTAACAAGAAACCCAGAAACTTTCCCGAGGGTACTCCAAAAGCGCACTTTGCCGGGTTCAGTCGGATCTTGTGCCTTCTTAACTTCTCAAAGGTCTGGTCGAGGTCTTGGATATGACCGCTTTGTTCTATCGACTTGACTATCATGTCGTCAATATATACCTCCACGTTCTTCCCGAGCTGGTCTTTGAACACTTTAGTCATCATCCTTTGATACGTTGCCCCTGCATTTTTGAGACCAAAAGGCATTACATTATAACAGTAATTAGCACTATTAGTGATGAAGGCGGTCTTATCCTGGTCCTCCGGGTGCATGGCAATTTGGTTATAACCTGAGTACGCATCCATGAATGAAGCAACTGAAACCCGGATGATTGGTCCACCAGCTGGTCTATGTTGGGCATCGGAAACGCGTCCTTTGGGCATACTCTATTCAGATCCTTGTAGTCAACGCATACCCGCCACTTGCCGTTAGGTTTTTTCACCATGACAACATTGGACAGCCACGTGATGTACTGTACTTCCCTTATAAATCCAGCCTCCAGCAATTCTTGGACGTGGTTGTCCAAAATCTTCCCACTATCGGAACCGATGTTTCTTTTCTTCTGCGCTACTGGCGCTGATCCTGGAGGAGTACCCAACTTATGACAACAAAGCTCGGGGTCAATCCCCAGTATCTCGGACGGCCTCCAAGCGAACACGTCCTTGTTATTGACCAAAAATTCCTGCAACTCTGCACGAACTTCGGGATGCAAAGTTTTCCCTAATTTCGTGACCTGTCTTGGATCTTCTCCTAGGACGAGGTCTTCTAACTCTTCGCCGAGCTCTGCTTTGCGTACCTTGTCCTCCTCCCTCAGGTCCAACTCAACTACTTGTACAGCGCTGCTACACGCTTTTCCTTTACTTGCCGATTTTCCTTCTTGAACTGCCTCAAAATAACATTTACGTGAGTTCTTCTGATCCCCTTTGATCGTTATCACCTGATTCTTTTTATTGATGAACTTTAATTTTTGGTGGTTTGACGATACCAGCATGTTCCAGGAGTGAATAGTCGGCCTCCCCAAGATCATATTATAAGGTGAGGGGAAATCTGCTACCATAAACCGAACTACCTCAGTCTTGAATGCTTCTTTGGTTCCAAGAGTCAACTTCAAATCGATAAACCCTTTAGGACGGGTATCTTCGCCGTTGAACCCGGTCAACGTGGTTCTACATGGTTTCAAATCCTTAGAGTCTAGCCTCATTCGCTTGAGTGCATCCCATAAGATGATATCTACTGCACTCCCGTTGTCGACAAACACCTTCTTAACATGGCAGTCATCGATTACCCCCGTGAACACCAGGCCGTCATTATGCCCGGGTATCACGTCATCAAAGTCTTCCTGCGAAAATCCCAATATGGCCTCTTCTTTTTTCTTTCCCCTTTTGAACTTGGGTCGGTCTACAATTGACATAACCTCCTTAAGATACTTCTTTCTCTGGTTGGAAGAGTCTCCTCCTCCTCCAAAACCACCCATGATCGTGGTGCACACAAACCTTGACTCTGGAAACTCGTTCCCATCGTTACGTTTAGAATTGTCCCCGTGTTGCTTTTTCCTCCCCTCCTGCGGGCTCCTACTTCTGTTCAGCAGTTTGTTTTGTCGGCCTTGAGTTTGTATTACTATCGACGGAGTTTCCCTTCCCGCACAAATTTTTCAACCGCATCCCTCAAATCCCAACAAGCTTCAGTCGTGTGACCATTTTGGTCGTGAAATTCACAATATCGGGACTTGTCTAAAGGTTGGTTCGCTCGCATTGGCCGTGGTCGTTCTACATATTTCATTTCAGTTGAGGAGACTTCTTTCCAAATTTGGGCTCGCGGCACCTTCAGTGGCGTATACATTTCGTATTTTCCTTCTGCCCGACTTCCTTGTGGTACTCTGTCCCTACCTCGGTCATGTTGTTTGTCCGTATTGTAGCGATCCTTCCCCCGGGACGGGGATCTTTTTGAGGATTCTCGGGCTGGTATATGATTCGTTCCTCCATTTGCTCCATTTCTATATATTGCTTTGTGTGATCTCTGAACTCGTTCAACGACGTTGGGCGGCGCTTCATGATTGACTTCTTTAATGGCGAACTTTTGTCCAAGCCCGCCATCACACAGTGCAATTGCACCTTGTCTTTCAAACCAGGAACCTGCAGAGCAGTAGTATTAAATCGCTCCAAATATTTCTGAAGAGTTTCTCCGGGTCCTTGTCTTATTTGGTCGAGTTGAAACTCTGTCTTAGGCTGCTTCCGACTTGGGGCAAAGTGGAGCAAGAACTTGCCTTCCAAGTCCTTGAGGTCCGGGACGGAGTCGGCTGGCAGACTGTTGAACCATATCAGTGCAGGTCCTCGCAAAGTTCCTGCAAATAAATGCGCTATGATCGGTCCGGAGTATCCCTTTACCATTATTTCCATCTTGAAGTTACTGATATGGATTTGCGGGTCCTGACTGCCGTCATACTTAGGGAAGTCCTTAGTGTCAAGGCCCTTCGAATAAGGTGCTGCCATGATCTTTTTCGTAAAGGGAGTTATTACTCTGTCTCTATCGCCCTCGTCCGAAGGGGGTGCGACCCGCTCCCTTGAGGACCTCAGGTTTCCGCCTATTTGCGCCCTAGTTGACACTGGATCGTGCCTATCAGTTTCTTCATTAGTGACGGCAGTCCGGCCTTGTCTTTCGAGATGTCCATTATTGCCCGAACGTTTGTTCTGCTCATCTCGGTCATTTTCCCGAGATTGCCCTTGGTCTCTACTTCGGTCTCTATCGCGCCCGTTACTCGGTCGCTCCCCATGGGAGTGGGAGCCATGCCGACTTGGTCCCGTCTCATCTCTGTTGGTTGCAGAACTCCTTTTGTCAGTTTGGTCAGCATATTGCTGGAAGAAATTCCTCCATTCCTCATCACGTCGGACCATTTCTTCCTGGTGCGCACGAGCGCTTTCTTGAATTTGCAGACTGTGGCGGGTTTCCATTCCCTCCATTCTGTTTAGGATGGAGCCTATTGTGTTCTGCAGCAAGAGAATGTCCGGGTTGCCTACCTGAACTTCCCCCTGAAAACCACCTTCAGCGGCTTGAGTTTCCTCATGCTCTAACACGTCATTCTGCGGGATGTCGGAGTCGGCCGCGTTTGATTCTCCTTCCGTCTCGACGATTACCTGTTCCATGTCGGGGTCGGTATGATCATGTTGCTCCGCTTGCATCATTTGCTGTCCATGTTCTTCCGGCTCCTGCATACTCGGAGCTGTTAAAGTTCTCTTTGATCTTGCCATTGATACGTGACCTTAGAACCTTGTGGTCGACCTTTTTAAGGGTCCCCACGGTCGGCGCCAAATGTTCGTGTGTGGATTATCTGGATTATGGCTTGAACTAGGATCACCGCCTAGGGCCTACGTACCCTGAGTCAGGGATCAAAGCCAACGTAGTTCGAATAGAATTCTGGCGTTTAGCCACTGGGTGTGGGGTGTGTGCTTAGTGAGAAGGGAAATGAGTTGATACGTCGTACTGTTCACCAGTGGAGTGATCTCCTATTTATAGAGAGTGGTAGTTAAGATTCATATCCGAGATACTCGGCTATTCGTGGGTTTGTGACCCTGAGGTATGCGGTGAGTGGCAATATTAGTGGGGGTAGTTACCGCATATGATGGCATGATGGATTGGGCTTCGTGGCCCATGTTCTTAGGTCCATAACAATACGAAAACAAGTTGGTAAAAAAAAAAAAGGGAGAAAAATACTATTTAAATTAAAAAAACTCAAAATACCTCCTAAATCAGCAAAAAGTAAACTATTGACCACGATTTGGACCATTTACAAAATAGAAAAACTTATGGCTCAAACAAACAATTGCAATGGCCAAATCGTTAATATAATATCATGTCAAATACTCATTATAAGGTACTAATTAATAATTATATGTGGTTTTTTTTATAAGACATTTACTTGTTTTTAAAAGTGCATTAATTTTTTTTTATATATATATACTCCTAATTAATAAGGGTAAGAGATGAGAGTAATAATTAATATAATATCAAAGTTTTGTATAATTAGTAGGGGTAATATAAAAAACTACTTAAATTGTAGGACAACTTTTTGACTTTAACTGTTTTTATTAATTTGTAAGAATTGTTAGTTGATGCTTTATAATAAGGATTGGAGGGAGTGTGGCATTTCTTACTTAATCACTTTAAATTGTTTCTTGTACAACTTATCTAGAGTTTTCTTATAGTGTATGGATATATATAGGCTGCCACCTCAATATATCTTGCAAAATTTACAACACATTTCTTTAATTAACAAATATTATTCAGTACTTAAAATGTGTGATCTAATATTCGACATTATTCTATCATCGTTTAACACGTTTTTTATTCAATAATAATAGTAATTCATGTGGCTAAACCTTAAAAAATTCCTAAAAATCCTACTGCATTTTTAATAGTTAATATATATATTCCCCCCCCCTTTTTTCTTTTTTTTTAAAAATCAAATTAAAGACTAAATACTCTGCTTTTATTCTATCCAAAATTTGATTTCGCTTTAAAGCAATCATATTAATCGTTACGCTTTAGAAACAACACAAAGATGTACAATTTCTGGGAACTCATTATTATTTTTTTTAAAGAAAAATTTAGTTTGTAATAATTACTTAATAATATTTATTTTCAATCTTATTAATATCTTGAAAGTGTATCCTTCTGGATTTTGACAGTTATAACCGGCTGCATCATCGTTCAATTGAAGCAATGCAAACTGCCTCGTCCTACATGTGGTGAACTGGAGGTCATTGGTCAAGGTTAGAGGAATAATGCAATATAATTATAGGGATATTGGTGCAAAAAAATATTTTAGAAAGTAGTATATAATTTAAATTTTAATAAATAAAATATATAAAAAAATGCCTCATCCCTCTAATTAGAGAGATGAGCATGTAAGAAGCACATAAAAGAAAAGCACCTTATATGCTTCTGTCGATTCACATGTTTCCAATTTGTCCAGGTCGATTTTTAAAATTAAAACCATGCGGATAAGGGAGAATGGTAATTAAAAATTTCGTAAAATTGTTAGCGTCAAATCAATTTTTTTTTAAATAACTGAGTAAGTTTTTAAATTTAATATTTGTTTTCCTATATTTTAACAATGAAATTTTTTCAAAAGTTTAATTACACATCTAATGATATTTATACATCAATTCTAACACCCTAAATTAAAAAAAAATACATTAAGTCTCTTTAATTCTCTTTTAAAATTTAACAATTTTTTAATTTATCTTTTTAAATATATAATAGATAAATTAGAGCATAAAAGTATACAACCAACGGGGTTGAATCTAGCCAAAGGTTAGTCGCTCATAACGTGACGAACTAATTAATGTTTAAATTTTCATTAGGAGATGTGTTCATATTTAATATCCGACAATATTTTGAATAAAATTGTCTCAAATAAGAGAATATATATATATATATATACCTATTTAAAAAGGCATAAAATATATATAATAAATTAAGGATAAAATTATAAATTGGCATAAAATATTTAATCGAATGACTTATGAATAAGATAAAAAGTTCTTCTTTTTCTATCTTATAAATAATAGAATATGATGAATATATATATATTTTTATTTGGGAGAAGAAATCTTTGACTGTTATTTCTCTAGCAGAAAATAATGCTCCTAGAAGCATGCGGTTCTTGCACTCTCAACGTCAGTCAATGCCAATTCCAACTTCTCGGCGTTGATAAGCGCCTTACCTCTCGTTTTTATTATCATTTCTGGGGAATATCAAATTTTCATATTATTTATTTAATTTTAATTCTACTTATGTTCAGACCCATGTGACATAATTAATCCAAGTGTGAGCTAAGTGAGAGCCACATTATTAACCTTGTTTATCTTGAAAAATTAACCTATGCTTATTTTTAGCTCAAAAAGGATAAATGAATAATTAGATGATTTGTCCAAATTATAAGGGACAATTGCTGGAAAAAATAAATAAATAAATAAATCCCCATTGCAAAATTTATTACCCAAAGATACCTAAAATTTGTATAACCATGCATGTGCAGCTTATTTTCAGCCAGCGCAACCCAACCCTTCTCCAATTATGAATAAGCTGTTTTCAACTTCATACAAAATTTCGAGCAAAAAAAAAAAAAAAAACTTCATACAAAATAATAAAAAAATATTTATACACAACTAAAGATATTATGCACTCAACCAAAGAAGAGTTACATTTGTTAAAGATGAGTTGCACTTGGTCAAATGTTTGAGTTCTTAGATACATACCTTGAGACTCCTCTTCTTTGGGTTCAATTAGTAAAAAGGTTGGACACTTTCACCAAAAGGAGAGGATTCGATTATAGAATTAGTCAAGGCGCTGAGAGAGACATCTTAACTCTTGGGTGCCTAGGTAAACATCTAAAGGTAATAGACGGCTTGCCCTGCCCAACATTCGTATCACCTAAGAGAAAGAGAGATTTCGCCCTATCCTTAGATCGGTGGTGGCTCTAACTTTTTTCCTAAAATTTAAGAATCATAGATACGTACCTAGAGGCAATAAATTTTGCATTCCAAATTAGAATGTGCTAAAATACAGATTAAATATCTAATATGGTAGAGGAGAGAGACAACAATTGGTATGGGCAAAAATCAATAGGAAAAATCCATATAGGGGCCCTTTTTGGAGAAAAAAAATCCTAAAAAGGGCCCCAAGATCCTGAAAATCCCAAAAAAGGTCCAAGAGCCTTTTCTGGTATAAATTCATTAAAATTTAACAACTAAATCAGCCAAATTAACAACAAAATAAATACCCGTTAACAACTAAATCAGTCACATTAACAACAATATCAGTCCCGGTTAATAACTATATCGGCCTCATTAACAACTCACGTAAATTCTGAAAATCCTAGAAAAGGCCCTTGGGCCGGGCATTTTTTGGGATTTTCAGAATATTGGGACCTTTTTTGCCGATTTTTTTCCCCAAAAAGGGCCCTTCAATGCATTTTCCCAAATCAATAGCTAGGAGTGGAAGCCAAACTAAGGAATCTTATTGTATATTTGTATCCATTGGTGGTTATAAATCCAGAAATAGAAGGCCACAAACAATTACATAACAGTTGCCCATTTATTTTTGTTTACATATGAACAGTTCCTACTGAAATTGGAATGTTCAAATACAAGGCACTAAAGAAGAGCATTGATCAAAAACAACCTTCAGCAATTGGAGACTTAAAAACTTCCATCTAGAAATGGGTAGTCAGTATATCCAACAACTGGATCAGAAACATAAAATGTCTCTCTGTTGTAATTGTTGAGAGGAGCATGAAGCTCAAACCTCTTGGGCAAATCCGGATTCGCCAAAAACCAACGACCATATGCGACAAGATCTGCCCGATTCTCAACCACTGCATTGTTTCCCTCTTTGCGGTCATAGCCTCCAGCAACCATGAATGTGCCATTGAAGGCCTTTCTCATTGGCACAAGACTATGAGGGCTCTCAACTCTTTCTCCAACAGTCTTCATCCTTGGCTCTACCATGTGGCAATACAGAATACCATATTTGTTCAGAGCATTCGCCATGTATAGGCCGAGTTCTTCAGGATTCGAGTCTCCAGATTCACAATAGTTTGCAAAAGGTGACAATCTAATTCCAACTCGCTCTGGTCCTATCTCATCTGAAACAGCTTTAACGACCTCCAAGGGAAATCGACAACGGTTCACTAGTGATCCACCATATTCATCCGTTCGATCATTAACCTGATCTTTCATAAACTGGTCAAGAAGGTAACCATGGGCGCCATGAATCTCAACCCCATCAAAACCTACAATTAGACAAGCATTATCTTCTTAAACTTGTTGCATCCAGTTACATTGTCAACGATATAGATAGAAATTTGGTACCAATCCCACCATAACCGTTATGCCACTTTTAAAAAAAGAACACACTGCCTCTAATATTACTTTGGCTTATATCCGCTTATAGTATTAAGTAAAATTTCAATGTGGTCCCCTCTAGACAATATTGACCGTTATGCCACTTCTATAAAAAGAACACAATGCCTCTAATATTACTTTGACTTATATCCCCTTAACAGTATTCAGTAAAATTTTAATGTGGTCCCCTCTAGACAATATTGTCCTTCTATTTTTATAGTGGAAGAACATTGCCATTATGTCACAGTATCCATCAAAATATTGGATGTAGATGTAACAGCTGCAACAAATAGGAAGGGAAAATTACCTGCTTCTGAATTAGAGGGATGCATTAAAATAGAAATGGAATAATTTGTAAAATCAAATTGGGAACAATATCGGCATAGAGCATTTGCAAACATTGTTTTTAAAACCAAACCAAATAGGCTGGTTCAACTGATGAACTCACAAACTAGGTGATAACTGCTACCTAACCATTAAAACAATTCACAAACTAGTCAAAATTGATAAAAATTGGTCAAGAACCAGTAAGAATTTTAAAAATAATTTTGTACTTTTTTTTAATCTAATATTTACATATATGCTATTAAAAATATTAATTTAATTATAATTAATTCAACTATGGTCAAACCAACAAAACCCCAAATCTGCACCTCTATTGGTTCAATGACAGATCCAGTTTAAAACACATTATTTGAAGTAACTTTCCATTCTACAAAATACTCGTACGGATTATCGTTGGAGGGTTTGACTTATCACATTAAAGTTAGTGGAGTTACCAGCTTCAATAGCATTCCTTGCAGCAACTCTGAAGTCATTGACGACTTGAGGAATTTCATCTGTCCTCAGCCGCCTTGGTGGTGTAAATTGTGCGACATCAACTCCATTAGCCCGAATTACTGGAGCAAGCCCCTTGTCTGTACAAGATATTGGAGCCTGCCCATTTGGTTGATAACCTGTTCAAAAGTAATATAAGATGGAGAAATACTGCGTATACTATACATACATCAGATTTATTCAAGTCCTAGGAAATTGGAGATAGAGAAAGAAACAATAGAAAATATCATTGCAGAATAGAGCTGCATATTAACATAGATTTCAGGGTATGAGTTTGAAACACACTTTGTTCTACGTCTGGGCAAAAAAAAAAAAAAAAAGTTATATTAGGAAGCCTAATGTATTTCCTGCCTATGTATATCATCCATGACTCATTCATATTTGATCATGTTGGAGGAAGAGATCCAGCACATAAATAAATGTAGCTTGATTATTTCTGAAGCATCCTTTCCTTGATCGAGGGAGCACTATTAAGCTTTTCATCACAAAAGAAAGTTTCTGATGTTGAACCTTTTTAAATTTTTATTTATTAATTTATTTTGCATATTGGGAGGAGTAAGCAGATTCTTCAAGGATAGTGCTTTGCTAGAAATAATTTAATTGAGGTCATAGAAAACTTGTAAATGTATTTTGACAAAAAAGAAAAAAGAAAACATGTGTGTGTGTATTAAAGCAAAGATTCTTTAAGACATTACACTTTAACCAACAATATCTCCACGAACTGTTTTGCCACCACTGAGCATGCATAATGTCTGGATCAATCGGGTTTTCTCTTGGTTACCAAATTTTTTGCAGTAATGGCGCATTTATAATTTTGCATTCTGGAAGTAGAAACTAATGTATAGTGGAAACTGAAAACCACACTTGTTATGGTAAAAATCCATAGACTCAAACAACAGGTAGTAGAGAAGAAGACAGTCGAAGGTATACAACATAATCATTCCCAACAAGTGTGTTGATTTAATTGACATAAAATGTATTTTATGCCATTCTCAGCTATTATAGATTGGAACATTTCGAAATTCTCCTCAGTACATTCAAGTGAAAAGACACATAATTTTCTAGCCACTTTTCCAGAGCAGAGGATAAACTTAGCAAGGAAATACCTGAATTTGAAACCCTTCCAACGTGCCAAATCTGACAAAAGAATATACCACCTTTAGCATGAACAGCATCCACAATGGGTTTCCACGCATCCACTTGCTCTTTTGTCCATATACCCGGTGTTTGAGGATATCTTTACATTGAAAAGGGGAAAAAACAATTTGTTAGAATTCCAACCAAACGGGGATACAATTAAAATAAATAATTAAACAGTGAACAAATTACCCTTGAGCAGTGTCAGAAACCCCAGTAGCTTCAGCTATCAGAAGACCCCCTTTGGAAGTTCGCTGAGAGTAATACAAGATAGCATGCGGCTGAGGAACATTGTTGTAAGATCTCTGTCTAGTCAGTGGAGCCAAAACAACTCTGTACAGCAAAAGACGACCAAATTTCAACTTAAAATTCACTGAATGTTCAACCAACATTTTTAATAATAAAATATGACCAATCACAGGGTCAATTTTCCTGAGCCATATATTCCAGCACACAACACTAATCATATATGCAAGTGATTTTTCATACTGCACAATAGAATATAAGTACATGCGGAATATTATTTCTGGCAAAAAAGTAGAACAAATTCCACAATTTTTGATTTCAAAGATAGATTTACTTCATGATCGGAGCCACAAATGGGACTTCTAACAAGAACTTGAACCGCATGAATTTACAGCAGAAAAATGGAAGTAATCAGTAGAGAGTATGAATACCTATGGGATAGAATGAAATTGCCCATCTTGTATGGTGTAAGAAGAGGAATAGCTGCAGCTTCAGGAGCCATTTCTGCACAAAACTGCAAGTATTATTTTTCTCGGTTAAGTTATTGCCGTTCTGATGGTTTGAAAATCGCCGACGAACTCTAGAGGATATAAATAGAACGAAATTCACACTGAAAAGAGAAAATCAACGTCGACGGGACCACCACCGTCCGAGTTAACTGACTTGCGGATGACGTTAGTGAGTACGTCTTGCCTCCGGCAGAGGACTAGTCGGTGATTCGGATGATTTGCGTCCACGTTCAATGAATCAGTGCAAAATTCATACTCCTTACACCAACTAAAGATTAAAGATTTTCATTAACCATAAAAAACAGTAAATAAAATTGTCTTAAAATTTAATTATTTTTTTAATATTATCTCTATTAATTATATTAAATTTTAATATTATATTAATTATTATTCTCATTCATTTACATATATGAAAATATAATTAATATTTCTTAGAAATAAATAAATATTTTATAGAAAAGACTAAATACATTTACTAATTAATGTTTATTTAAGGGTAAAGAATTTCTCCTGTTACTGGAGATAAAGTTATCTCCAGTGACCCCAAAACGACGTTGTTTTGGATTAATGAAGGGTGTTTATGTAATTCTGTTTATTTTTTAATCATATACATTTTATCAAAACATCCTTCATTAATTCACTTGAAATTACTAACAGACCCTTCTTTAATTTAAAACGACGTAGTTTTGGGGTCACTTGACAAGAGAAATCTTTTTCCCTTCATGTTTTATAATAAAAACAAAAGAAAGTACAAAGTAGAAAAAAATAGTTGGCAAACAAAATGTTTTTTAAAAAAATTATAGAAAAATATCATTTTAAATTTAAAAAACGAAAAATGAATCGACGTGGAAGACTGGAAGGGACCACCAATGATTCTGCAGATGACGTTAGTGCGTACGTTTTGCATCCGGCAGAGTACGGGTTGGAAATTCGGATGATTTGCGTCCATGATCAATGAATCAGTGCAAATTACATGTAAACGAAAAAAAAAAAAAGTTGGCAAAAAAAGAAAAGAAAAAAAAACCATTTAAAAAAAAAACCCAAAATGTCTCTTACATCAGTAAAAAGTAGGAATATAAGATTTTAAAGTTTGAATATTAACAACTTAAATATAAAAAATGACAACTTAAGAATATTAGTTAACAATTTAGAGAGTTTAAGTTGTTAATCAACTAAATGATACCATTTTAATCCTATTTATAAGAATATGGACTTATAAATAGGTGGTACATAAAAACCAACTAAATGATACCATTTTAATCCTATTTATAAGAATTTTTTGACCAAAAAATTTGGTCATATTTATAAGTCTAGTTTCAAAGTAGGAAATGAGATTGTAACAATTTTACCCATATTAATTATACAGCATAAATTTTAAAGAAGAGAGAGAAGAAAGAGTAAAAAAACTCATTTCTAAATAAAGGCAAAGTTATCAATTTATCTCATAATCACTGAGTTGACTACCACTAATTGATATGCGGAGATTTAGTTAAAAAAGATTCATAAATAGGACCAGAGTAGTAGAGTGTACTAATCAAGTTTAGTTCAAAAACACTCTAAATTAATTAGACAAGGAAAGAGGTTCATATTAGGTGCACATCCTTTATGTGCCCATCCCTTTAGTTTTGCAATGAGCACATTTTTTTAAATATATTTTCTTATATATTTTATTGATTTAGATTAAATTATATGTTACATCTTGAAATTATCTCAAATCAATTAATTTCCAGAATACTGGTGTTATAAGAAAAATATTTTTGAGTGCAAAATTGAAAATTAATTAATTTGAGATACTGTGTGCAAAAAATATTTCAAGATGCAACATATAATTTAGTCTAAATAGATAAAAAATAAAAAAATATGTTCACCCCAAATTTAGAGAGATGAGCATATAAGGTGCACATAAGGGGGATTTGGCTTTGGTGCGATACTTGTTCCCTTTCGCTACGTCTTTTGCGCCAAAACGACGTGGTTATGGCGCAAAGGAGGGAAGTTGTTTTTTTGGAAAAAATATTTCAAAATACTAACTGGTATTAAAAAGATACTTCATGATACTAAAAAAATACTTTATGATCTTGAAAAATTATTTTAGAATCGTAAAAAAAATATTTCATGGTGATTTTAACTGGTACTAAAAACTTCATGATTTTAAAAAATTATTTTATGATCTTGAAAAAATATTTCAGGATATTGCCGGGTACTAAAAGAATACTTCATGATACTAACTGGCATTGAAAAATACTTCATGATCTTGAAAAATTATTTTAGGATCTTAAAAAAATATTTTAAGGTAGTGATACTAAAAATATATTTAAAGATGTTTTTCAAGATCATAAAATAATTTTTTTTAGTACCGTTAAGTATCCTGAAATATCTTTTTAATACTACTCAGTACCTTAAAATGTTTTTTCTTAAAAAAAAAGGCCAAAAAAATAGAAATGCCCTCCCTTATACCAAAACGGTGCTGTTTTGACGCAAAGGAAGACGGGTCCAAGTATGGGACTAAAGTCAAATCCACATAAGGGATGCGTCGCTAATATAAATCAGAGAAGAGAGGGTATAGGCTGAAGACTCACCAATTGAGGACACAGGACACTACTAGAAAATGCAATATTTGTAACGGAATTTGGGAGGGAAAAAAATTCCGTCGCAATTTTTGGTAAATTTGCGAGGGAAATATGTTTCCCTCATAAAATGGTGACTTTTGTAAGGGAAACTTAGCTTCCCTCGCAAAAATCACCTTTTAATGACAATTTTGCGAGGGAAACCATGCTTAATCTTCAGTTTAATACATATTTGATCATCTGAAACTCACTAATAAATTGATTAAACATAGTTAAGAGCAGTAGTGAAAGATGATATGAAGTATAAAGATCAAACAAAAAGATTTCACAAATTCGAGCAAGATGATTTTAAAATAGAGCACTTTAAACTCGACCGTGTTCAAGTAAATTGGAGTTCTCCATTCAAGTTTACACTTCTAAACTCGAGTCTTATGAACATCTTCTTTAGGAAAGGTTGGTAGTTTAAATGAAGTTATCTCTGTAAGACTAAAACTGGAGTTTGGAATAATTTATGTTGATCATCCCATACACACACGAGAGTTGTTGGGGCTTTTATGTTGAAAAAGAAAACGATATAAAATTGTGAAATAGTCACACAAAAAGTAGTATATTCATCCTCTTGCTTTTCCTCGCATCTGTTGGTTAATAGGTGGGACCGTGGGAGTGAAGAAATAATAAATAAAAAATCCTATCACATATCAACCAAAAAAAAAAAAAAAAACAACAGCGAAAGGAAAGAAAGAAAAACAAAATACTTAAAGAAAATATATACATATAAGGACACACGAGCAGTATGTCACGGTTTTACAGTGATGAGTCCCACATCGAACATGATGAAGGAAGTTCCTAGGGCTTATATAAAATGTGGTGTGCCTTTATTATCGGCTTAAGTTTTTGGCATGATGATTAACATCTCTCCTAATTAAGTGTGCTTAGCCTGAAAAAATCCCAGAATAGATGATCTCCCAAAAAATTCCTGTGCTAGTGTGTTTGCGGTGTGACAAGTAGCTTGAAGAAAGAGTTGTACAAAAAGAATGGAGAGGTGTGATATGACAAGACAACAAATCTTTAAAGAAAACAAACATTGGAAGAAGAAAGTCAAGAAACCCATAAGATGAAGAAAAGGTTAAAAGACACAATTAATAATTCCAAAGAAGAAGAAACACGAATCTGAAGAGTCCAGGGAGAGTTGTGAACACGAGAGTGAGAAGCGGCGTGTACGGTTCAAGGACGCCAGGTGATATACATGAGGGTACTAGAGTTAGGGTTTTATTAATAATATTTTTTTTGAAAATAAATAAACAAAATAATAATATCTGGACAACATTTTTTTTAATATTATTAATTCCCATATATTCACATATACAATCATATATTTAGAAGAATTATTTTAATGACGTATTCTCACTTCATTTTAAATTATAAATTTATTCTAACCTTTGACTAAATAAAAATTAAACTCCAATTAACTTTAAACCCTAAAATTTAAGGATGTTACATGTGTTAGGTTTCCAACAATTAAGATGAATTTGTTCTCTTTTCAACACTTTAGGGGTAAAATTACTCCTTAAAAAACTTCCGAATACTCAATGCTTTTGAGTAGTCACTTGCTAAGATAAATTGCATTTTAACCAATATGAGAATAGTTAAGATCTACACTGGGGAAGTGTTAAAAAAAAAAAAGATCTACATTGGGAAGAACGTATTTGGGAGCTGGAGAATCCTTATTGTCTTGGTGTTTCCAAGTCACATGATTATATTGTCACCTAATATCTCATTAACTTCAACCTAAAGCAACCATGCAGGTACCAAACAAAATTCTCTTTGGCCCTTAAGAAAACAGCCTTAAGAACTAGCTTCAAAAAGTGTAAAATGTTTTTCTATTGTACTTGTTTAGAGGGGCATCAAAGTTAAATCTCTTCGGTAAATCTAGATTTGCCAAGAACAATCGTCCATAGGCAATGAGATCTACCCTGTCATTCGCCACCGCCTCATTGCCATCTCTTCGGTCAGTGGCGAAGCCAGGATTTAATGTTTATGGGTGCATAACTAGTGGTGGGATTGGGGTTCAGGGGCAGCGCCCCCGAATTTTTTCCTTTTAAAGGAAAGTTTTAAATACATTAAAAAAACAAAAGAATATAAACAATAAAAGAAAAGAAAACTTTAACTTAATATAGTAAAATAATAATCAATAGTCAACCGAGCTATTACAATTGATCTATATATGTATGTTCTAACTTAACATAAAAAAATAAGAATCTATGTATGTTCCATTTAGTTAACAACTAATCCAACTAGATATTCATGTAGGCATTTATACTCATCAATAATATTCGTCACAATTTTATTTCTCTGTTGATTGAAACAACTCAACAAGTAGATATTTCTTTTTCTTTCTATTAATGACTTGACTTTAAAAGGAAACAAAAAGAACTTTACCCTTTTTAGTAAGTAGAGAACTAAAATAATTTAAACATGTATCTGCTCATATGACAAGTTCCAAAATAAGCAAAAACAAACTAGAAAATTTGTCCAATTCTCCGTTGTTTCTTATTCTTTGGTTCCCCTATTCCAAGTTACATCCCTGGCAAAAACAAAACTTCAGCCAGGAAAAAAGAAGGGGGTCAGAGAGCGAGAGAGAGAGAACCTAAAAAATTGATTCAACAGGCTGCTAATCCCTTTGGTGTAGAACAGGTTCGAACTTGGGACCTCTAATGTGTGAGGTTAGCCTGACAACCAACCTCACCACCAAGACAAATTGTTATAAAGCTCCTTCACAAAATATTTAAATTCTTAAGATTTTCTGTCTGCACCTGCACATAGAGGCAATAGTGTCGCTCCGCCCGGTCATAGCCTCCAGCGACAATAAACGTTCCATTGATTGCCTTTCTCATTGGCACAAGATGTGTGGACCACTCTCATCTTTTTCTCCCATAGTTTTCATTCTTGGCTCTACCATGTGACAATACAAAGCATACCATATTTGTTTAGTGAATTGGCCATGTATAGGCGAAGTTCTTTTTCTCCCATAGTTTTCATTCTTGGCTCTACCATGTGACAATACAAAGCATACCATATTTGTTTAGTGAATTGGCCATGTATAGGCGAAGTTCTTGAGGATTGGAGTCTTCACATTCACAACATTTTGAAAATGTTGGTAGCCTAATTCCTACTCTATCTCCTCCTACCTCATCACTAATGGCTTTAACCACTTCCAATGGAAAATCGACACCAGTTCTCTAGTGATCTGCCATATTTATTGGTTTGATGATTGACCTGATCTTTCATAAATTGGTCAAGAACGTAACCATGTGCAGCATGAATCTCAACCCCTTCAAAACCTACGTTTTGCACGAGCATAATTGTTTTAATTAAATTTGTTGCATTTGATTACAGTGTCGAGCATACACACAAACACACACACACACACTTATAGGTGCCTTTGATATCAATTTTCCTTGTAAACACTTTTATATTTATTAACAAATATTTCAATTTGGTTTCCCCCACTTCAAATAGTCTGTTTATTTAAAAGTGAAGAAAATACTATGTCACATTCATTACCCATAGACAGAGATATATATCAAGATCAAATCTGACAGCTTGATTAATTAGATGCTACTTCCTTAGCGTAAATAAGATTTAGCTAGAAGGACTGAGATTGTACTTATATAAACTTGTTGACTTATAGCCTGAACGATGTGTAAAAACGATAAAAGAAAGGATATAATTTGAACCTTACATTGATATTATGAAGAGAATATTGGCACATCTTGCTTATTTATAAAGTTACCTGCTTTTTTCAAGGCATTACTTAATTAGATGTTTTATTGTTAAAGTGATCTGATTTGTGACAACACTTGTATACCTATATTTCATATCTGGTTCTAAAGCCCAAATAAAGGAGGAGGGTTGTGTCTGACTCTTGATATACAACTCACATAAAACTGCATTTAAACTTTTATGATTTGGATCAATGAAGAAATTACGCTAAAAAAAAGATGCCTACCGGCTTCCATAGCATTTCTGGCAGCAAGTCTGAAGTGATTGATGATTTGAGAAATTTCATCTGTTCTTAGCCTTCTTGGAGGTGTATATTGTGCAACATCAATACCGTTGCTTCGAATTAAACTCCCTTGTCTGTACAAGATATTGGGGCTTCTCCATGTGCTGAAATTCTTTTCAAAATCTCAATTGTAAGTTCAAAAATTACTGACAGGTTAAAAAATATGAGGTAGTAGGGAAGAAGAAGAAGATACAAGGTATACAATATACCACCCTGATCCTTAATATAAAATCTAGTTACCTAATTTAGATGGATTAAGGAAATGAAATAAATTGGTTAGTTTAAACAAATGCGACACGATGATCTCCCTAAAACACTATCATGTAATATCATATTATATATTAATTTATAAGTTAGATACATTATTTTAGAGAAAATGATGAATATAAGAAATAAAATTGATTGAGATCTTATATTTAAGATTGAATACAATATGAGTACTTGAACTTGAACTTGAGACCCTTCCAGCATGCCAAATTTGACAAAAGAACATACTAGCTTTGTCATGAATAGCATCCACAATAGGTTTCCATGATTCCACTTGCTCTTTCGTCTATATCCCTGATCTCTTGTGTTTGAGGATACCTTTAATTATATTCAAACAACACAAATAAGAAACACATTGAAACATCCAAAAACAATGGGATATGATAATTCACATGAAGAATGATAATTAAGCAGTAAAAATTAGGGAAAGGTCCCAAGGACGAAGAAATGTAATAATCACTAAAAAGTCACTCACAAAAAGTGGGCAGCATACGTAATGACAAATTTCGATGGGCAAGAAATGATAACAGATTCATACTGCTAACTTTTTATAGGACCTTTTTTGTGATTATATTCCTTCTTTGAAACATTATAATGATTATTTTCACAAAAAATTATACGTATTTCATCTATGAGAAGACCCCGTTTTGAAGTTCGTTGAGAGTAATATAAGATAGCATATGGCTGAGGATCATTGTTGTAAAATCTCTGTCTAGTCAATATAATGGCCCCAAAACAACTCTGTATACCAAAAGAAAGTAGGTGGAATCATATTTCCGTGGTTCCACTATTATTGGATGGAAACAAAGCTCTTAGACCATTTTGCCCCTCTCCCTCCTTAACTTGTGTTCTTCTTTTACCTTGTTTGGGGGCACCCCAAACCTAGGTTTTGGAAACAAAATCTAGGTTTTATCTAAAGTTTGCCAAACACCAACTTTTATCTAAAAACTATTTTCCAAAAATCATTTTTATCTTATAAATCCTAAAAGTTATTCTCCAAAAGCTTTTTACCTCGTAAATTGTGAAAATCATTTTCCCAATACCAATCAGTACCCTGAAATATTTCATGATCTTAAGAATTTATTTTAGGATATTAAAAAAATATTTTAGGGTAATAATGGCTCTTGAAAAAATATTTCAGGATACTGAAGGGTACTAAAAAGATATTTAATATTGACTGATGCTAAAAAGATACTTCTCTTCGTCTTAAAAATTTATTTTAGGATATTGAAAAAATATTTCAGGGTAACAAATGATCTTGAAAAAATATTTCAGGGTACTAATAGGTACTAAAAAGATACTGAAAAAGGTATTTCCTGATCTTGAAAAAAATTAGGATATTGAAAAAATATTTTAGGGTAATGACTAATTTTGAAAAAATATTTCAGGGTACAGAAAGGTACTAAAAAATATCTTAAGGGTACTGAGTGATACTGAAAAAATACTGATATGGCATAGAAGAGAGAAAAAGCAAAAAAAAGTTGCTTTTCATAAAACCAAGGTTTTGGTTTCAAAATTTAGGTTTTGATACAGAATAGCTTTTAGAAAAAAATATGAATGTTTGGTAAGGTTACGACAAAACCTAGGTTTTGATGTCTGATTAGGGGTGTTTGGTAAACTTTTACCAAAGCCTAGGTTTTGGGTAGAATAGTTTTTGGAAAATTTTTGGGTACCTAGATTTTGAAATTATCCAAACACTATTAAAAATCCAAAAGCTATTTTCCAAAAATAATTTTTACTTCGTAAATTGTGAAAACCATTCTTCAAAAATCATTTTTACTTCGTAAATTGTGAAAATCATTTTCTAAAAGCTATTCCCAAATGAACTCTTTCTCACTATCTATCCTCTCTCCTCTAATTTTGACCACTAAAGCTATTTGGTATGAGGGATTTGAAAGGGAGGAGAGAAGAAAAAATGTTATAAGTTAATTGGATTTAAGAAAATTGATGAAGAACTGGGCTATAAAATTTTATTAAATATTACAAAATGATAGATAAAAGAGTAAGAACAATTAATTAGAAATTTCTAACGCCAATTCTCTAATTTTCTCAAATCCAACCCAAACAAATTTTTCCTGCCCTCCCATCATACCAAGGGGCATTCTTGTCTTTTTGCATTCCTTCCAGGCATCATGTTGATATTCGTACCAAACAAATTCTACATGATAAGATTCCTATACTCCTATGATATTGATGCAACTGACTTGCAATAATATACTACTTTCTATCCTTTATATAAGATTCAAGTAATTAATCTAGGTAGGTTAAGAAAGCTAAATAAATTATTTTAAAGTATTTATATTTCATTATACATGTAAGTATTTCAAGGATAATATGCAACATATATTATAGTTAAGTCATTTATTTAAATTTCTTAATCTCCCTAAATTAGTCAACTAAGCCATATATTAAAGAGGACGAGGAGGAGGGATTTCAAAATAAATCTATACATCATCATGATCTAAAAGAAGGCACATCTGGGATCTCTCCCAAACACTTGATCAACATAAATTTACAGCATAAAATAATCAAGAAATTAATTAAATTCCTCCAGAGAATATGAGTATAATAGTGATAGATTGAAATTTCCCATCTTGTACGGTGTAAGCAGAGGAATAACAGGAGCTTCACCACCCATTTCTGAGCACAAAAATACTATAATAGTGTTTTTTTTTCCTGCAAATTTATTACGAAAATTAATGCAATATTCTTATGGGAATATGTAGAGAACTGGAACTTGCACACATACAAATTAAAATCTGCATTGAGGATCGACCATTAATTGACGACTCTTAATTAAGTGCTTCAAGTATAACTGTATTTAAAATTTTTATTTAAACATAATTGTATCTATTTTCTTATTTAGAAAACCTTTGGAGACTTTTGTTTTCTGAGATCCACCTTTCGTGCTTTAGAAGGAGAAAAAGATAACCTTAAAATTCAAATAAAGGCGCATCGAGGAGGCATCTTCAAGCAGCCACGAAACATATACTTTAAATAGAAAGAAATATTCTTCTTATTAATAGTAATTTGGTAAATATCTTCTTTAGGGTCTGTCCCCTTCCTTCAAACCAAACACACTATTAAAGTCACCATCATGCACAAAGAGAACGAGAGGCACTGCAAAAAATTTCGAATTTTGCTACGGAAAAAATCCGTAGCAAAATGATTTTGCTACGGAAAAATATGGATTTTCCTTAGCAAAATCATTTTGCTACGGAAAAATATGGATTTTCCTTAGCAAAATCATTTTGCTACGGATTTTTTCCGTAGCAAAATTCCTCGTAGCAATTTGCGACGGACGTAGAAAATCCGTCGCAATTTGCGACGGAAATTCCATTCCGTCGCAAATTTGCTACGGAAAAAAATCCGTAGCAAATTGCTACGGATTTTTTCCGTAATTTTCCGTAGCAAATTGCTACGGAATTTTTTCCGTAGCAAATTTGAATTTTTCTACGGAATTTTTTTCCGTAGCAAATTCTTTTTTTTTTTGTTTTTTTTATTTATTTGTTTTTCTTTTTTTCCGTAGTAAACTTGAAATTTTGCAAATTTCCCCATATTTGATCGTTTGCTACAGAAACAATTTCTTAGCAAAACAAATAATTATTTTAAAAAAATATTTTTTTTTTTAATTTTAAAAAAGTGAGTACAAAATGTAGTGATTCATGGATATAATAATAATTATAAGGAGTGCACATTAAGAGTAATCAAACAAATACCAAATACTAAAAAGTAGTCTAACAATGTTACAAAGAGCAAATTCTAAACAGTAGTCTAAACAGCAGCATTGTGATCATCATCATCATCACCAGCATGGTCATCATCACCAGGAGCCGACCCCGAACCCTTGTTCATTAGGGACTTGAGTTGAAGCTGCATTTGCCTCATCATCTCCTCTTGCATCTGCCTCATCTGCTCCTATATCATCTCTCGTTCCTTAGTCATCCGCTCCTCCATCATCTCTCGTTCCTGAATCATCATCTGCCTCATCTTCTCTTGCTCTTCAAGCATCCGCTCCTGTTCCTGAGTCATCTGTGTTGTCAAAGCCTTCATCTTCTTCATCTCATCTGCAAAAACAATATCAAGTACATTTATTATTTGGACTTCATTTGAATGGACAAGAGAATGGAAATTATCAATATCAAATACATTTACCTGGAGAAACATCTTCAATGCCGGATGAGGAGCGCTTTGTTGGCTTCAGTCGGCTAGCAGCGGCACCGTATCCAAAGACTCTCCCTCTCTTGTTAAATCCACCTGTAGCCTCAAAGAACAGACTATCATTATCGGACACAGAGGATGAGGGGTCAGTCTCACGCTGTGAGTCTCTCTCCTGCGACAGCTTCATAAAGTTTTCCTACAAAGACAAAAATACATAACAAATAAGACATGTAAAATGAAATAAATATTATGGTGCATAAAACAAGTAATAAATGCAATAAATGTCTAACCGCTACTGTGTGGTCCCTTGAGTTAATCCATTCCCTCTCATCACTTCCTTCAGACTACCGGGAATGGGTCCGCTCAAAGGTAGCCCAACTTATCGACTCTGGAGGAACCCCAGTCTCTGCCTGCAAACGCAAATGATGATCATAGTTAATTACTTCAAAGTACAAAATATTGAATACCTAAATTTGTCTCCACTCAGTCATCGGAATAAAGCCGCCAACATATGACGGTCCTTCCATTTTGGCCCTATTTTGCTTATTTTTCGCACGCTTCTCCTGAAACTTTTCATTGGTGGCCCAATTGTCAAATAATTTGTTTGCAGTGTCCTGTGGAAGCCAATTTCGCCTGCCTCTTGACTCTCTCAAACAATAAAGCTTTCGAGACAACCACCGGGCTGCCTTGGCATTATAAGCTTTTCTCAGAGCTTCACGATGTTCAGGCAATGACATATGCCTCCCCTGAAAATCAACAACGAACAATTAGTGCGGTAATTTTTAAAAGTACTTAATTAATAACCATAAACAAATAACTTACCATAAACTCATCGAACCAAGCACTTCGATTTTCCATAGGAATCGCTGTCCAACTAGTCCAAGCTTGATTGTAATTACGGAATAATTGGTCCGAGATGAAAGCCCCCACCGGATCACGAGGCACAATGCTAAAGACAGAGGACATCATGCAAATATTATTAGCATACAAACCAATTAGAGAAGGGATTTGTAACATTACTGGTAACTTGGCATGACTTACTACTCGCCGTTAGGACAGATCCAAAGCATCCCTGTCGAAGGATCTGTTGTGCCCCAGATTGGTGTATTGGAGGAACTACCTTCTTCCCTGACGTGGCTCTGAGGCGACGGGGTGTGCTAAGCAAGGAATGTGAAATATTAAAGATGTTTGTACATAGATGGTCTCATGAAACTAAACATATGTAAATCAATCAGAATTGGGCTAGTAAACCTGTTGTCCCATTTGCTGCGGATCAGTGGGGGTAGACGGTGACGACGACGTATACAGCGACAGTGAAGATGCCAAATAACCCGATGGTGACGATGACATATTAAACGGTGGCACCTCCAGGGCACCGCCTCGCCCTCTGCCTACAGAAGGGGCAGATGGCGTCGCCCTACCCCCTCTGATAGGATGGGGCCGGGATCGACCACCACCACGTCCACTACCTGAAGATCCTCCTGGATGCTCCATCTCTGAACACTTATAGACATTAGGTCAAAGAATAAAAAAAAATAAAAAGATATTTAGGGTTGATTACAGTAATGAAGTAACAAAGTATGTAGTATAACAGATCGTCATAAACAAAGAACTAACAAATCTCAACCGGACGATTCCTGTTCATCGACATCTGCTTGCCCGTCTTCCTCTGAAGTCTCATAGTCATCGAACTTGTTGGAAGTTATGCCTAGGGGCAATTCATTGTACTTTGGATATTTAAGTTATTTAAAGTATTCTCTTTTGTTATCATTTTCGTTTGTATGTTCGTATTGATAACTGCATCACTGGATAATCTTATAGATTATCTTAAATGTCCCTGGTCGGTCATCTACACGGGAGTGAAGATGAAATAAGACCAGTATGAATTTGATGAGGTTTGGAGATACGAATCAAAGTCATGGGCACTTGTAAGAGTACAAGGTGCTGGACCGACCCACTATGAGAAAGCTGCATGGATTAAGTCATAAGCTTATCTCATGTATAACCGCGTCACGACGCCCTATGACCTGAGACCATCATAGATTCCTACATGATGAGTCACTGGTCTTTGACCTAGTCAAAAGTCACCTTTGACCGGGTGATGATAAAGGCTCGGATCGGGATCAGTGGTTTTCATGCGGGGGAATGTGAGTGGTCAAGATGGGATTTGTCCCTCACATATGTAGAGAGATAATGCTGGGCCCCTCGATGAGTGAGTCTAAGAAATGTATGGCCATACTGTGATGGAAAAGAGTTTCCATTTCACTTATTAGACTACTCGAGAATCGAGAAAGCAATGGTCAAGAAAAGGAAGTTGACATTATCCATGCCTCATCCTTGACCAAATTATCGCGTGACAAAAGGGACGTGACATGGTTGTACGATAAGTAGTATCGTGTCATTGATCCCCATGTGAATTGGGTAATCGCAATGTCTTGCTAGAGGTCGCTTGCGACTTGTGGGTTGATACAGTGTTGGCCCACTGCCAATCTCATATGGGCCTGCAAGGTCGCACACAAGAATAATCCAACACGGGTAAAAGTGTCCAGATTCATTGAATATCAGATTAATCTGAGATTAAATGAATACTAAATTTGATCTAGGATTTATATATATATATATATATATATATATATATATAATTCGAAATTAATATATATATTATAAATAGAGATTATAATATTATATATGATATTTGTTTAGTATTTAATTTATTTGATAAATTAAATATCTGAAACAAATAGAGATATTGTATCTCATTTAATTTCGAATAAAGATATCATGTATCTGTTTAATATAAAATTGAGAAATGGTATCTCAGATTTAATTAAATGGATAGATATCATATCTCGAATTTAATTTATAATGATAAATTAAATCAAAAGGCTTTAAATTTAGATTTGATCTAAATTCAAGTTCGGATTTCAAATCTAGCTTTTAATATATTTGATTACATTTATGAGATAGATTTGATTGATATATTGTCCAGATTCGGAATTCGAGTTTCCAAAATTAATAAGGATTAATTTTGATTATATAATACGCCTATCGGGTTTAGAAATAAACCTACGGACTTTTGGTTGAGCGTATTAGAAAGCCGCGAGAAACCCTAGAGCAGATTGAGAGAGACGCACAAGAAGCGCTAGCACGCTGTCGCAACCGTGTTCAGGGATTGTTCGTGTGGATACCAGTAGAGGAGGCCGATTCTAAGAGTCAACTTTTGCTGATCAAAAGAACGAGACGCGGACGTGTAGATCGCCCACCTGATCAAGAGAACGAGACGCGGACGTGTTGATCGAGAAGGTAGCCCACCTGATCAAAGAGAACGGAACATGGACGAGTTCAATATAAGGTATGATTCGGTTTCCCTAACCTTGATTTAAACGTCGTTGAGTGATCCTTCGGAAGGGATTCGTAAGAAATTTTAATCCGCTGCGTGTACGGATCCCAACAGAATTCAGATTCACTGTCAAAGTAAATCAATTCTGCCTCATCGTCTGATTCCTCATCGTCAATTTGTATAGGAATCAATTCTAAATCCGCAGTAGAATCAAAGAGATTGCTTGGTATTTCGTTGTCTTCGATGTTTATGGGCAGTAGATGTTCCACATCAGCTTGGAACGGTTCAGCCATACCGTCATTTGAATTCGACTCTTTCGACTTCGGTATGATATTTCGTGCTTTGGTTTTAATAACCCCCCTCCACCCTTGGCGGGATGTGGGGTATGATGTATAGTAAACTTGTTCTGCCTGTTGAGCAAGGATGAATGGGTCATAACCAACCGCATATCTCCTTGTCCAGTGGATCTCAATATTTCCATGCTTGTCCATTTTTGTCCCACGTGGACTGTTATCAAACCACTCACATTTAAAAAGGGTCACCACCTTGTCCCACGGATAACTCAATTGAATTATGTCACGTAACTTCCCGTAATAGATAGTCTCCACCCCGTCAACTTGGTCACCTCGACAACATACACCGTAATTGCAACATTGTGTACCTGCATCCGTGTCAACAGTTGAAAACCGATACCCATTGATTATATATTTGTTGCATTGAGTAACACTAATTGGAGCTCCATAAGATAAACTCCACGCAACTTCATTGCGATCTTCTCGATTTTTCGCGAAATAGGTTCGAAACCATTTTGGAAACTCAGAGTTCGTGAATTGAACAACCTGGGACACCGACAATGAAGGATTTTCCGATCGGACCCAATTAGAAAAGTAACTGCAGAAAAAGATATATATATATATATGAAGTTAATACTTTAATACTTACCGCAATAGTAAAACGGAAAAACAAAAATCTTACTTTAAGTACTCGGCGACCTCTTCATAGTTGTTTAGAATGTACCACTCCGCTACTTGCTTATCTCTTCCGTCAAGAGTTGATTTCCAATGTTTTCCCACGACTCGCCCTGGATAATTAAATATTGATTTTTGATCCCTTGTATCACCGGCATCGTTGCGAGGTACCCTTCTCCATCTTGACATCATTTCAGGGGGATGATAGTATGACGAAAATTTAGCGGCCTCTTCGACTAGATATGCTTCAGCGATAGATCCTTCAACGTGGGTTGGATTTTTGATCTTCTGCTTAAGTGTGCGTAAAAACCTACAATGGAATATCATAGGGTATTTATAAACTAAAGTACCATGTCAGTCAATTAATAACAGATCGAAATAAATATATATTACCTCTCAAAGGATACATCCATTTATATTGTTGTGGGCCTCCTACCTTTGCTTCGTAAGCCAAGTGAACGGGCAAATGTTCCATTGAGTCAAAAAAGGTAGGAGGAAACACCATCTCTAACTTGCATAGTGTTATGGGCATGCTTGCCTCCAGGTGCCGTAACTTTTCAACATTAAGCTCTGAAGCACAAATTTCTCTAAAGAACATGGAAAAGTCCGTTAGAATAGACCATAGTTCCTTCGGTAGTGCTTTGAAGGCCCAAGGCAACAATCTCTGGAAAAAAACATGACAATCATGACTCTTCATCCCGAAGAACTTCCCCTCGTGCATGTTGACACATCTTTTCAAGTTTGACGCATAACTGTCCGGGAGTTTCAAATCTTTTACCCATTGCAACAATTCTAAATTCTGCTGTTTGTTTAATGTGTATGGTGCTCTAGGTATGGAAATCCGTCCCCTGCCATCCTGCACCAAATGCAAAGTAGGCCTTCTGCAAATCTCTTCTATGTCCAGTCTTGCGTTGACTTTGTCCTTCGTCTTGCCCTTGGTGTCCATCACGGTGTACAGAATATTGCAAAACACATTACGCTCAATATGCATGACATCGAGGTTGTGTCTTAACAGTTGATCTTTCCATTATGGTAGTTCCCAGAAGATGCTGCGTTTGTTCCAATGATGATCAATGCCATATCCCTCAGGTTCGCTGGAAGCAGCCTCCTCTTCGACACTTGGAATGTACTTGACCCTATCCCATATTTCTTGGCCACTTAAACGACGAGGTTGGTCTGCTCGTTCGACAACATTCCGCGTGAAGTCTTTTCTATTTCTCCTGTACGGATGATCGGGGGGTAGGAATCGTCGGTGCCTGTCAAACCAACAGACTTTGTGACTGTGTTTCAAGCTAAAACCCATGTTCTGTTCAAGACATACCGGGCATGCAAGCTTTCCTGACGTTTGCCAGCCACTCAACATCCCATATGCAGGGAAATCATTTATCGTCCACATTAAGGTAGCACGCATTGTGAAATTCTGACTCAATGATATATCATACATAAGAACCTCTTCATTCCACAACATCTTCAACTCGTCTATCAAAGGCCTGAGGTACACATCTATCTTCTTTTTTGGGTTGGATGGCCCAGGGATTAACGCGTTCAGGAACAAAAACTTTCTTCTCATGCACATAGAAGGTGGGAGGTTGTATGGTGTCACAATGACAGGCCAACAGGAATAATTCCTGCCCGTTTTATCAAAAGAAGCGAACCCATCCGAACATAGACCAAGACGGACATTACGGGGATCCATAGCAAAGAAAGGATTCGCCTCGTCAAATTTACGCCAAGCTTCAGCATCCGAAGGATGTGTCACAAAGTTTTCATCCCTGTGATGCTCCCGATGCCATCTCATGTGAGCAGCTGTTTGTTCTGATGCATACAATCTCTGAAGTCTGGGCACCAGAGGAAAGTAATGCATCTTGCTTAACACTTGACGGGTCATTTTCCTTCCTTTCCTCATAACTTTATATATGTCATGTCCACAGAATCTACAATTGGTCAGCTCAACATCATCCTTGTAATACAACATACATCCCCTAGGACAGCAATGAATTTTTTCACATCCAAGCTCAAACTCTTTCACCTTTTTTTTGCTTGGTAAAAATCCTTCGGCAAATTATTGTCTTTGGGAACAACCTTGCTTATGATCTGCATCATTTCGTTGTAATTCCTCTCACACATATGGTGATCAGTCTTCAAGCTTAGTGTTGCTAGGGTAGCCGATAGCGATGAATATTCACTATTTTCAAAGTGTTCACAACCTTCCCATAACGGACGTTGCGCTTCTTGAAGAATTTTATAGAACCTATCGGCTTCCGGATGAGGATCCTCTCCCATGTATGATGGTTGAGCATGTGTATCGGTCTCCTCTCCCATGTATGACGATTCAGCATGAGTAACAGGATTGAAATATCGGCCGATCGACGGTCCCGCAGCGTCCATAACCAACTGCTCATATTGATTAAGGTTGTCTCGATGACTACTGTCCCCGTAATAACCACTAGGTGTCGGTGTCTGTCGAACTTCGCCATGATATTCCTAACACTCATAATCCTTCATGAATCCCTTTTTACACAAATGGATTTTGACCTCCTCAAAATCTTCAAATCTTATACACCTACATTTGACACACGGACACCTGATCTCCCTACTTGAATTAGTTGAATGTGCCAGAGCAAAATTGATGAACTCTTGCAAACCCGCCAAGAATGCGTGAGTTAGTTCTCTTCTCTTAGTTAGGCGATTGCACATCCAACTTCTATCATGGTTGCCTTCCATATTTTCTAGCTAGTTCAGTTACTAACTTAATTAACATCTCAACATGCCACAAATATATAAAAGTGGTCAATTCAACAGAATAAGTATTTAGTATAAAATTTATCAATTTACAAATTATTTTAATAAAAAAAACCATTGATTTGAAATTTTAAAGTGCAATTGGTTTTTTAAATTTTGTAAATATGATTTTTTCTGTTGTAAATGGCCAGATTTTAAATTTTGTTATAAATACAATAGTTCCTATTATAAATATAGTCTTTTACTGTTGTAAATGACCTCTATATTGTTACACCTCTAGAAATTTTGAAAAATACTGTAGTTATATTTCTTGATTTATGTGTCAAAGCCTTAAAAAAAAAGCGAAAATAGCAATAAATTAGGAGCTTGAAATTATTGTTGGTGATAATTATTGAGTTGGTCCTATATGTGTTAGGGTTGCGTGATCACGTGGATCTCTAATATTCAATATGCATTGTTACTGGATGAATTATTAGGTGTATCTCATTTAAAATAAATTGACGCATTTAATAATCGAATCAATTACTAGTATAAATTATTGCAATTCATGTCTAAGAAAATTATAAATTATTGCATATAGGCATGTAATACAAGATGATTCCTCATTATTGTAACTCTCTTTTTTTTCTTCTGGGAAAAACACGATCACTATGATGTGTAATCAGAATTTTTCTTAATCTCTTAAAACTTACAAATGAGATCAACACAAAAAATAATAATAATCTAACTAAAATTACAATGATTAGTAATTAAATGTTAGTTGCACAAATTTTGTGAAAGACCATTCTAGCTATATGAAACAAGAAAAAATATTCTCTGACAAAAAAAAAATCATATATCCCTATAAAAGAAAATGAAAAACTATCGTGCATTTTTATCAAAATAAATACTACTTTTGATATTCTAAATTGGAATGGAAACAGAACAAAATACAATTCTATACGTTTATTAAAACCCAGTAATTAAAAAAAAATCATGGAATCTCCTACATACTATAAGTATAATCCAAATTAATAAACACATTGAATATCAAGATCTTCATGTAATTAATAGATTCAGCCAAAGAAGAAACTTAAAAAAAAAACTCATGTAATTGATAATCTTCTGCCAACATACATATTTTCACTATGAACAATAATAACCAATAATGAATAATATCATAATTTTAACACACAATTTTTTCATCATACAAAAGAGACTATAAAAAAATAATGCAACATTAAAATTCTTACAAATACTCACAAATCAACATTCATAACCAATGATAAATAATTTAATCAACAATAAAGAAATAACACAAAATATTAAAAAAGATATGTCATGTAGAAATTTCACTTAGGAGAACCAATAATATTTTTCACATCATTTTATTACAAATAAAAATAATACTCAAGAAAATAATAAATATAAAAAAAAACGGTGGTGCAACCAAAAGAAATAAGAGAGGAAACTTACTTGGAATAGAAGTGCAGACGGTACTAGTAAGGGAAGAGGAGGAGGAGATACTACCAGAAAATCACTGACCGGGGCACAAAAATACACTACTGGAAAATAACAGATAATAGTGTCAAATAGAAGAAGAAAAAAAAAGGGACATGGCTGAAATAAAGCGAAAAAAAAAAAGAAAAAGAACATACCAGCTGCAAATCGAGCAGCCGGCGAGGGGAGGGGCCGGACGGAGCTGGGGGCAAAGGGGAGGGGGGAGCTGGGGGCGAGGGGGAGGGGGCCGACGGAGCTGGGGGCGAGCAGTAGGGGGCAGCTGGGGGCGAGGGGGAGGTTGCCGACGAGCTAGGGGCAAAGGGGAGGGGGGAGCTGGGGGCGAGGGGTAGGGGGAGCTGGGGGCGAGGGGGAGGGGGAGCTGTGGGCGGTAGCTGCGGGCGGCGGAGCTGAGGGGAGGAGTGAGGGGGCGGCGGAGCTGGAGCTAGGGACGAGCTGACGAAGGAGCTGGGGACTCGTGGTCCCTTTAATTAATGACACTTGCGACAGATAATATATCCGTCGCAAGTTTGCGATGGATATTGTTGCGACGGATAACAGATCCGTCGCAAAATGTTGCCGACACATTTTGCGACGGATCAATATTCCGTCGCAAACTTGCGACGGATATCAATATCTGTGATGTCCGCCACTTTGCAACGGATAACGTTGTCCGTCGCAAACTGGCGGACCTTGTGTCCGCCATTTCGCGACGGATGCTTTATCCGTCGCAAAATTGCGACGGATAGGTGTTCCGTCGCAAACTGGCGGACACAAGGTCCGCTAGTGCCTCTCATTTTGCGATGGAATTTTTGCGACGGAATACTTGTTCCATCGCAAAATTTGCGACGGAATACAATGTCCGTCGCAAAATTTGCGACGGACATTGTATTTTGCGACGGAACAGGTATTCCGTCGCAAATTTTTTTTTTGCGACGGATACTATATTCCGTCGCAAATTGCGACGGAAAATGTTCTGTCACAAAATTCCGTCGCAATTTGAAGTTTTTCTAGCAGTGAGGGAGGGAGGGAGGGAGGGAGGGAGGGAGGGGGGGGGTGGAGTTAGTTATAATGGTAACGCTCTATTAAAATGTTGATAAGTGATACACCCTTTGGTACTTATTACAAAACATTAATTAACAATTCTAACAAATTAATAAAAACAATTAAATTCATTAAATTTGTTCTAAAATTTAAATAATTTATAATATTACCCCTACTAATTGCAGTAAATTCTAATATTATATTAATTATTACTCTCACCCATTATCACCATTAATTTTGAGCATACATGAAAAAATAATTAATGCTCTTTGGAAACAAGCAAATACTTTATAAAAAGGACTAAATATACTTGTTAGTTGCTCCTTTATAATAAGGATCAGAGGGAGTACTTAATGTTTATAAATCCTTGAGAGGGAAATGTTTTAAATCTAAATTTTTGATTATAAAATAAATTTGTTAACACATCGATGAATGTCACCTTTCGTACCATTCATTCAATAATCTTTGATAAAAGCTTTGAAATAAATATGTATGGGTAAAACAAAAGGATAGATATAATAAGATTCATAGAGATCTTTTGAAAGAGATGGCCAACAGCTTTGCTTTTTCTATTGTTTGTTGAAGCATTAACAAATACAGTTGTTATGTGACATGCATGCTTTTGGTCGGGTCATTTAATTTCTACACACAATTCTTACCTCTTGTTTTTTAAACTATATATTTAACTAGCTTCTTATTGAATTTGGATATTTCTAGAAATTAAGTAGCTTCTCTATGGATTTAAATTTTGATTCGTAGTTTGAACCATTTGTGGGTTAGAACATGCATGATCCGGCCGCAAAATTTTGTGAGTTATGAGCCAATTCTTTGACCAACTAGGCTAACCTTTTTGGTCGTCATTAGGTTTTATTTTAAATAGTTTTCAGTTTAATTTTAAGTGAAATAATAATAGAACAACATTTAATTGCAGATCAGTCACTATGTGTTTGTTTTAGCTTAAATACTTACTGGCTAATTCATTGTTCGTCAATTATATTATATTGTTTGTTATGAGAAAAGACCTTTGGGTTTATTAGAATGTAATTGAAGGAGACAGACACGAACAACTCACCCTGTAGGGTTCGAATATTCGATCCTTCTTCAACTGAGCCACCACCTATAAACTCCAACCTAAACCACCCAAAGTCTATATGGTCACATTAAAAAGGCCAAAGCCCTACCGATATAACCCTAAACCTAAACAACACAACCATTTCTAGACCCTTACCCTAAGTCAAAGTCAAAGAAACATGCGAGCCACTGCTTGACAAAAGAAGAATATCCAGTAATGATGCTGGAAACAAGGAATGGGGGTTTTGAGAAACATCCTAAGAGGCCCAACCCATATGAAGAGTTGTCTACTGACAAAAGAGCATATTTACCATCACCACGTAACACCCGTCATGTACAGAGAAGCGCCGCCGCCAACACAGAAAACCCATATGCCCAAAGAAACTCCAACCATTGCCACCAATCATTCCCAAACCTAAAGTCCCAAATCTGAGCAAAAACACCAAGGACTTGCGATAGCCAAAAGCCCAACCAGATCAAAAAATGGAGTAAAGAAGCATCCCAGGTAGAAAAGGATGGAAGGAGATGATGAACCTTGAATATCGTAAACATGCTCGAACTCAATCATCTCCCAAATCTCCGCCATCCAACCCAACCCATTGACCAATATTGCTTGATGAAGAGAAGAAAAGACGAAAACACGTGTGTCAAAATTGGAGGGAATTTTTAAACATTTATACGCTCAAAGTATCCCCAAAAGACATAAAAATCGCCTGCAATTATTGTTGTTGCAAAAATCAACGGTTAAAAAATATGAATCTTCAAAATATGATTTGTAACTAAAGTATCAGCGATTTCTTTACTTGTCACTTCTTTATTCAAATCCTTCTTATTGCTTTAATTTATGTTTGCTCTTTAGCGTTCTCTCTGCCTCGCTTAAGTTTGAGCCTAGTTTGTTTGTTTCGGAGAATCTCAGTAGCAATGGAAACTCATTCCAAATATTCATGAAATCAATCAAACAGCCATTACAAGCACAACAACACATCACATGTAATACCTTGATTTCCCTTTTATAAAAAACCTTGTGTTTTGATTAATACTTAGCAAAATACGAAGGTAAATATGTGTTTCAAAGAATTATAATCTATTGATTATATTTTCAATCGAATTTCACTTCAAAATCAATCGACAAATTGTTAAGTATGTGATCAAATTTAGTGACTATAAAATGTGACATAAAAATCACATAAAATAATGGTTATTTTCAACCCTAATGGGACAAGAAAAGGGAATGAAAGGCACTTAGCTAAATTGTTATCTATTAACAATAATCTATTAGCAAATGAGCTTGCACTAATTGAGATTAAGAGCAAACACTTGTAACTATCTAATAGGCTATATTTATGCCTAAAGACAAGTGGGAGAAGACGATGAAAATAGTAATTGTCAAAGGAAATAAAATACATAATATTTAATGCATTTTATACCAAAATTGCACATGACAAACAAGGGATAAATCTCTAGTTGATTATTATCCAACTTGTGCATGTGTCTTCAAGTTCAGAGAGGCTATAAAGATCTTCTCTAGAGGCTAATATTTTCGAAAATATAAAGGCCCAAGAAGATAAGATAAAGCTTGATAAATAATGCACAAATATACCTTGATTAATTAGCAAACCAACTACACAATAACATTTGGCATTAAGGAACACTTAAGCCCTTATTTGTGTCATCAAAATGACAACATAAACTTGCACAAGAAGCCCCAAATTTTGGATGGCACATGGGGATGATGATGAAGCTAAGTTGTCAAGATAAGAGCAAATGTTAATTAGAGCCAAAAGCCTCTAAAAATTTCTAGAACATTCTTGAGCAATGGAGCAAATGAGACCATAGGGAATTGACATGTAGCAAAGCAATCCAAGGGCTCTAATGAGGTCATAAATTTTGATCAAGATCAAGGGTAGAGAAGAAAGATGAAAAGCTTGTTGATTAAGCTAAGATAAGAGGATATTTTGCAAGGGTAAAGTGGTAATTTGACCTGTAGGGCCCACAAGGGGCTTGTCCTCCACTTATTTAAGCTCATGGCCCACTTGCATGTTACTCATAATTGAAACACAAATATAATTTTAGATAGAGAGAGAAAGAGGGGAGAAATTTTGGAGAAAGAAGAAAAGAAGGAAAGGTTCAAGCATCAAGGTAAGATCTTAGCTCCAACTTTGTGATATACTTATGTTTAAAGCATAAAGTGGTTGAATCATGTTTGTCTTGGAATATGGAGGCATGGGACCCTAAGGGAACATGTTGTCGAAGATCCCAAGAACAAGGTGTTGGAAATTATGCCCTAGGGGCAAGTCATTGTTCTCCATTAAGTTATCATTTCATTCGCATGTTTATAATGATAACTGTATCCCTGGATATATCTTATAGATTATCCTAAATGTCCCTGGTCGGTCATCTACGCGGGAGTGAAGATGAGTTAAGACCAGTATGACTTTGATGAGGTATGGAGATACGAATTAAAGTCATGGGCACTTGTAAGAGTACAAGGTGCTGGACCGACCCACTATGAGAAAGCTGCATGGATTTAGTCATAAGCTTATCTCATGTATAACCGCGTCACAAAGCCCTATGACCTGAGATCATCATGGATTCCTACATGATGAGTCACTGGTCTTTGACCTAGTCAAAAGTCACATTTGACCGGGTGATGATAAAGGCTTGGATCGGGATCAATGGTTTTCATGCGGAGGAATGTGAATGGTCAAGATGGAATTTGTCCCTCACATTTGTAGAGAGATAATATTGGGCTCCTCGATGAGTGAGTCTAAGAAATGTATGACCATACTATGATGGAAAGGAGTTTCCATTTCATTTATTAGACTACTCGAGAATCGAGAAAGTAATGGTCAAGAACAGGAAGTTAACATTATCTATGCCTCATCCTTGACCAAATTATCGCGTGACAAAAGGGACGTGACATGGTTGTACGATAGGTTGTATCGTGTTATCGATCCCCATGTGAATTGGGTAGTTACAATGTCTTGCTAGAGGCCGCTTGCAACTTGTGGGCTGGTACAGTATTAGCCCACTGTAAATTTCATGTGGGCCTACAGGGTCGCACACAAGAATAACCCAACACGAGCAAATGTGTCCAGATTCATTGAATCTTAGATTAATTTAAGATTTAATGAATACTAAATTTAATTTGGGGTGAATATATATATATTAAATTTGAAAATAATATAATAATGTTATTTAACGGAGATTATAATATTATTATATAATATTTGTTTTTGTATTTAATTTATTTGATAAATTAAATATCTAAAACAAATAGAGATATTGTATCTCATTTAATTTTCGAATAAAGATATCATATATCTGTTTAATTTAAATTAAGATATAGTATCTCAGATTTAATTAAATAGATACATATCATTTCTCAAATTTAATTTATAGTGATAAATTAAATCTGAAGGCTTTTAATTTGGATTAAATAAATACATTAGATTAGATATATCAGATAGATTTAATTAATATATTTATTTATCCAAATTCAAAATTTAAATTTCTGATCTGGCTTTTAATTCGGATTAAATATATACATTAGATTAGATCTATTAGATAAATTTAATTAATATATTTATAATCCAGATTTAAAATTAGAATTTCAAAATTAATGACGATTAATTTTGCATATAATACGCTGATCGGGTTTAGAAAAACCTACAGGACTTTTAGTCGAGTGTATTAGAAAGCAGCGAGAAAACCCTAGAGCGAGTGAGAGAGACGCATAACTCAGAAAAGCGCTAGCACGCTGCCGCAGTCGTGTTCGGGATTGTTCGTGTGGATATCGGTAGAGGAGGGTGATTCATAGAGTCGGCTTCTACTGATCGAGAAGGTAACCCACCAGTTCAAAGAGAACGAGACGCGAACGAGTTCACTACAGGTAATATTCGGTTCCTTAACCTTGATTTAAACACACTTGAGTGATCCTTCGGATGGGATTCATAAAATATTTTAATCCGCTGCGTGTACGGATCCCTACAGAAGATTAAATAGCACCAAAGTCCAAAAGATTGAGTTTTAAAGCAAAACTATGGTGCCAAGCGCCTCATAGCGCGATGGCACTAAGGCCAGCCTTAGGAGCTGGCCTTCCCCCTTGACCAGGGTTCGAGCCCTGCCTCCCCCTCTCCCCACTGGCTGTATCAAAAAAAAAAAAAAAGCAAAACTATGGTAAAAATCATGAAGATGGTTAAAAGTGATCTTCTTTGTTTTTAACCAATAATTTGGCCTAAGCAAGAAAATGGTAAAGCAAAATTATTTACATGACTTTAAGGTCACCAAGAGGTTTAAAATGAAAAATGGAGTAAAACCATGGTGGTAAATGATTTTTTGGAAACAAAGGATCAAAGTGGTAAAAGTTGGAAAAATTGCCAATTTGGAGTTCATTGGAGTCAATCGACTTGTGAACAGTTTTTTATCAAGTAAATGATATCTAAAGATCATAAAATTTTTCAAAAATAAATAAAACACATAGAGCTTTAATTTAATATAAAATACAGAATTTTTAGAGCTTTGTTCAAGGAGTTACAAATTTTTGAAAAAAACCTTTGTTTTTGGAAGTTCAATTTGGACAGTGGTGGTTCAGCGTGGATTCTGACTAAGTTAATGGTGTCTAAAATTCCTGAAATTTTCCAGAAATATATATGACAGAAATATCTTCTTTTGATGTATTACAAGTAATTTTTAGAATTTTTCACAAAACGTTATGAACTTTTCAAACTGATCCATGTTTCTGGACATGCAATTTTCCAGTGGTGAAAGAAAATAAAACTGAGAATGACTCGGATTTTGTGGCTTTTGGAATTTTTTTTCTATAAAAATATACATGTCAAGGGTCATTTAGGATTTATAAGCATATTATTTTTATTTTTTTAAAATTAATTATAATTTTTCAAATTTACTGAAAAATTCTATTAAAAAAGTTGGAATTTCGAATTTTAGGAAAAGTAAGGTTAAAAATTGAAAAACTTATCCACTAAGGTAAAAAGAGGTTAGAATAATCCTTTGGGATATTATTCTAAGTCATATGATATTTATTACAATATCACATGAAATATAAAAAAGGAAATAATCCGATGATAATATTATAGGATATTTGAGAAGTCTGAGACCGGGTTTAGAAAACAAGGGGACTACTAATTACGCAAAACAAGGTACATTCACGTACGAGTAACTCTCATCTCCTATGTCTCTTGTGCCTTTATATGATTGTTTGATTCATTATTATGGTTTCATGGACAAGACTCGCGGTCTTGGGCCATGCATACTCATGACTAAGATTGGGTCTTAGATCATGTGTTTGTTTACATTTAGCTGGCTGTAAATTATTGTTTTAATAACAATGCTGCATGTGCTTGATTTCCTAGCGTTGAAGATCCATGTTAGTGAGTGTATTTATCGGTAACAATACATGTACTGTGTGTTATTATATTTCTAGTTATGGTGTGTATGCTGAATGTTATGTATTTCCAAATTGTGAATATTTTTTATATACTATTGTACTTGCATATGAGGTTAATTATTACTCTAAGATTCAATCTTATTGAATCTTAGACTTAACCTTATCTTCAGGGTCAAGATTTGGAGCTAGAGGTAAGCAGCATGTGTAGGATTGTGTGGAGACCCGGAAGGCCTTTTGAATATTTTTGTTGGACTATATTATACTGTTGAATATTTAGTTATCTGAATTATTGTATAACTATACCATTTTTATCCTTGAATGGATAAACCAAGAGTAGTTTAAATTATAGCTACGTACTATTACGTACTATTAGTTTCTCACATGTTTAAAAAAGGGCTTTAAGACTACTTCATTTAGACTGGATTATAGAGGATGGAGTCTAAAAAGTATGATTGGTGATAATTTTATAAATATAAACTACTTTTTAGACTGGTTCCTTTAACAACCAGGCTAAAATGTATAACTGGTGGCATTTTTGTAAATATAAAAAACTTTTAAGACTAGATATTTAAAAAAATCTGAAGAACCAATCTAAAAAGTATGACTGGTGGCAGTTTTATAAAATATTAAAACTAAATGTTTAAAAGTCCGGTCTAAAAAGTCTACTTTTATGATTCGGAGAATGTGGGTTTGAGAAAAAGAAGGATTTTGAGAATTATATGAAGATAATCGCTAAGATTCGCCATCCCAATTTGGTTAAAGTTTGTGGGTTTTGCTTGGAGAGCATGAGAAGCTCGAGGTCTGTGATTATATTCCCAGTGGAGGTCTTGCTAGTCGCAATAAGTTCACTCTCACTCTGCAACTTGTTCTGTTCTTAAGATTTCATGCTGGGAATTAGTCAATCTTAACTTTTTTAATTAATTATGTTAGTTTGATCTGGTTTTTTCAAGTTAAGGTGGGTGATAATTCTCATTGTTTATTCAGAGCAGAGTGATCTTAACCATTGAACTAGCCATTGGAGGTGAGGCTTGGAGTTCAGAAAAAATCTGATTACCTAGTGGGTGGGGTGAGGGGTTTATACCGAAGGGGGGATTTGTTTTTTTTTGGTCAACTTTTTGGTCAAAAGTCCGGTCTTAAAGTCCAACTTTTAAGACCGGATATTTTAAAAGTCCAGTCTAAAAAGTATTTTTAAGACCGGTCATGTATCCGGTCTTAAATTAACAAACTTTTAAGACTGTCTGTATCGATACCGGTCCCAGATCTAATCTTACAAAACGTTATTCGTCCGGTCTTAAAAGGTTTTTTTATACTAATGGCTTATTCGCTCAAACCATCTCATATGCACTATTGCTCATAAACTCTGATGCTATTCTTAAATACTACATGCTAATATGCACCATAAGTAGTACAAAATTTGGGGTGTTACATCACACATAACTTTGCCATACACAAAGGAAATGAAATAGAATTTATACACGATTTCATATCAACTAGAGCTTTCTCTTGTACGTGGTACTGGGAGCGTAGAACCTGAGGATATTACATAGTAGAATTAATTTGGTATAACAGTGATGCATTTATTTGTATATCTCTAAATGCAATTTCATGCATGATAGAGTTCAAATTAAAAACAATTCTAGCGCGTAGTGTGCATTTACCTTTGGCTTTAGAAGAGACATGAATGGTACAGAGAGTAATGAAAATCAATGTCGTTGGTTATAAATTATGTAATACAATTGAATGGAGACATAATTTCTGCCACATGAACCACATTATGATAAAATTAGGAAATAAAGGAAATTTTGAAAATCATATGCAACTTCAGAGCAATAAATTAAGGAAGGAATTGATATAATCATTCGAGCAATATTTGTTGATTTTCCTTGTTCCGTGATTCAGATGTCCAATTTGCTATTTTTAATTCACCTTTAAATGATAAGTGAACAATATGTTTCTTTAATATTATTTCGTCTTTGGATAATCTTTTCCCTTCACATAAGAACATGATAAATTCCAATGTTTGTGAACCCGGATCGAACCGGCCGGGAAACCGGTCCGGTTTGATATAAAACCGGACTGACCCGGTGAATCCGGGTTGACCTGGAAAAACCGGTGTAATCCGGCCGGGCCACATGGGTCACCGGGTCTTTCCTTAAAAAAAATAAAAATAAAAATCTGCCCCAATCTGAAACGACGTCGTGGCCTTAAAAAAAAAATCCAATCGTACCTAATTTTGAAATGAAATGAAGCGACCCATCGTGATTTTTGATTCTTCTATTGTCAGACTACTCAACTGCTCGCTGCTCATCAGCCATTTTGCAAGCTTCATCGCCACGCCTCTTCACTCTCCCTTCATCCGTCGAGAACCGTCTGCCTCCGTCCGAGAACCGTTTGCCATCGCATGTTTGCAGAGATCGTGAAGAAGCTTGGCCGTCACTGGTAGCTGTTCGACGCCATTTTGCAAGCTTCAACGTCATCGACTCTTCACTCACCCTTCGTCCGTCGAGAACCCTTCGCCGTCTACCTCCGTCCGAGAACCCTTCGCCATCGCATGTTTGCAGAGCTTGGGAAGAAGCTTGGTTGTCGCTGGTAACTGGTAAGTTCTCTCTGCCCTGCCCCTCAACGCCATTTGCCATTTGCCATTTGAAAATTTAGGTTTCCCATTTCGCTGGTAACTGGCTGTCACTGGTTTTTTTTAAAAAAAAAAAGTTTCCCTTAATTTCTTCAGGTGATACTATGAAAGAGCTTCAATGTTACAGAGCTTCGTTCAATTTCAGAGCTTCAGGTTTTTTATTTTTGAATATGTTATTTTCTTTTTAGTTCTTCGTTCTTCGTTCTGCTGGTGTTCTGAGTTGTATTGTTTTACTTGTGGATGCCATATTGATTTGATTTGGGTTCGTTTTTTGTTTTCATGAAGCTATTTTGGTTGCTCTATTTTGGTTGGCTGTGTGTATTCCCAAGCTTTGATTTGCTTGTTGGTTTCTAATTTAACTGTTAATTTCCACAAGCTTTTTGGTTAACTGTTGATTTTGTCTTATTGCTTGAATTATCATGCATTGAATGGTTGGCTGTTTTACTTGCTTTTTGGTTGCTCTATTTTGGTTGGTTGTGCTTATTCCCAAGCTTTGATTTCCTTTTTGGTTAACTGTTGGTTTTGTCTTATTGCTTGAATTATCATGCATTGAATGGCCAGATTGGATTCGCTATTATGAATTGTTTGCATTCTCATAGAAGATGTTTTGAAGGTGAATAGAGCACCCAGGACTTCAATTTTGGTGTTTCATTGTAGTGCTCTATTCTGTTTGGTTTGGATTCCTGAAGGTTTAGTGTTCTTTTCAGTTTGTGAGGTTCTGGTCTGTTTTTGGTTGGCTTGCGTAGTGGTTGGTTCTGTGCTTGTCTGCTTGACTGTTTTCCTGAAGCTGTGTCAATGGAGGGAAATGTGAATAATGAAGGTGCTCAGAATACTACAACCCCTAATCCTGAGTCTAGCAATCTTCCTCCACATTCTAATGCTAAAAAAATAGATCCTACTTGGAAATATGTTTCTCTTAAGAAAAAGGGGAAAATTAATGTTTTTACATGCCTATTATGTGGTTGTAGTTATAGAGGAGGTGGGATAAATAGGTTAAAACAACATCTAGCTGGTGTTAGTGGTCAAGTTTCTTCTTGTAAAAAAGTTTCTCATGACGTACGTGCTAGAATGAAAGGATCTTTGGTAGAAGGGTCAAAGAAAAATCCTGTCCATAATGATAATGTAGATGAAGGAAATATAGCTACAGAAAGTCAAGAAGGTCAAGAACCAATTGTATCAAAGAGGAAAGCGCCTAACACTATGGTTGAAAATTATTTTGCACCTAGGACAACTCATGGTGCTCAACCAAGCATCAAGAGTGTTTGGGCAAGTCAAGAAGCACAACATAATGCGAAAAAAGCTTTTGCTCAATGGGCTTACGCGAATTGCATTCCATTTAATGCATTGACTTGTCCGTTATTTCAAAAAGCCATCGACGCTGCTGCTGCAATTGGGCCTGGATTTAAGGTCCCTAGTTACTATGAGTATAGAGTTAGCTTGTTGAGTGATTGCAAGAAAGAATGCCAACTTCTAATTGATAGCCATCAAGGGAAATGGAAAGAAAATGGTTGCACACTCATGGCTGATGGTTGGACGGATGTCAGACAATGAACTTTGATTAATTTCTTAGTCTATTCTGTACATGGCATGGTTTTTGTGAAATCAATAGATGCCTCATATTTAATTAAAGATGCCAATACACTATTCTCATTGTTTAGAGAAGTCATTGAGTGGGTAGGTCCAGAAAATATTGTCCACGTTGTGGCCGACAATGTTGCAAACTATGTAGCATGTGGTAGATTAATAAAAGAGAGATACAAAACCATCTATTGGTCACCTTGTGCTGCTCACTGTTTAAACCTCATTTTGAAAGATATTGCATCAATGCCTCATGTTTCAGACCTTGTGAAGAAGGCATCCAAAATCACTGTATTCACTTATAACCATTTGATCTTCTTGTCATGGCTAAGAAAAAGATTTGGTTGGAAGGAAACTGTGTGTAACACCCCTTGATATATCAATTATTATCAGAGTTGTAGCGCATAGCCTAATGAGCATAATCATTCTAGCATAGTAATACTGATATTAAATTCTGATTACATAACAAAATCCACATATGGCTATACAAATAAATTTCTAGTCTCTAAAATAGGCTAATAAAAATAACCTATAGCATTTCTCAGTCCGTCCCAGCATCACTATTCGACAGTGAGTACCGCCTTGCCTTGTAAGCCACGCTCTCTAAACTGAACAATCCACAGGTAGCAACAAATACTGGGACCCCGAAGGTTCCCAGAGTAACATGTTAATCTTACATTCTAAGCATAGATCAGTATATGACAGATAACCATCACATATACATTCAGCACATACAGCACAAACAATTCATACAGTACATATTTATACATATTGAATGGTACATACAATCATATAAAGACATACAAAGAATGCAAGATTAGAGTTACTACCTGATAGCCTTTCCAAATCCTGATCCGGTTCTCTATCCTCTGGTCATCTCAGATAAATACCGAATCCTATAATTAAATATTCATGGTTGGCAAGTTACTACTTGTCCAAATTCTCTATTTCTCTTAATTCCAAATAAACTCCATAATCTGGCAGAATTTCCAATTAACTTTGAAAATTCATATTTAATTGCACAAAACTCCAATTAAGGTGATTCCAAAAGTCACGTGTTCCTTATTAAATCTATTTTCAGAGGAAAATACATTTGACTGTCAAATATATGTAAACTATTCCCAGAATTTTCATTCATCATCACTGTTCCAGAAAAACGTCCAGGTTTAATGCTGAACTTGAAAAATCCATATCTGGAGTTCTAGGTGTCCAAATCAGGTGTTTCAAAAATCCATGAACTCCTTGTTAAGTCTAGTTTCTAGAAAAATTGGTTTCAACATTTAATCATATGCCAATAATTCCCAGATTTCAAAAATGTAAACACTGTTCAGAAGATGTTTCAGAAAACGTCCCAGATTTCATACTTGACTTCAAAAATTCATAACTCCCTGAATATAAATCCAAATAAGGCTTGTGACCTATCAAATTAAAGCTTGATAAGTCTACGTTTATTCTGGAAATTTTCATAGAAAAAATCAAATGTTTACTATTTTAAAAATCAATCCGAAAAATACTGTTCATTTCTGGAAACTGACGTTTTCCAGTTTTCAACTTCTAACTTTGAAAAATCATAACTAATTCTATAGAACTCCGATTAAGGTGATTCAAAATTCTATTTGAAGTTCTATAAGTCTAGTTTATGAGAAAAATATTCATCAAGACAATTTATGACTGTATAATTCCCAGAAATTCGTAAAAGCAACGTTATTTGAATATGAAAACATGAATTTCCAGTTTTTCTGAACAAACTTTGAAAATTCATAACTAGAGTTCTAGACGTCGGATTAATACGTTCTAGCACTCATTTGAAAGCTTAAGAAGTCTACTTTCAACTTACCAAATTTCATGGTCAAAGGAAATCATTTGTTTAAACAAAACATTGCATGAACATGACCTCCTCACTGAATTTCCAGAAATAGCGATGTTGTACATGTTGACCGATGCTTCTCAAATGATCTCTCCTTCTCGGCTCTCACTCTCATCCGAGCTCCCTTCCTCTCCTGCACTCACCTCCCTCTCTCTTTCCATTCTCATTCTCTCTCTTTCTCTTTTCGGTGACAGATGAAAAAAAAAAGAATGGAAGGAGTGCACTACATTTTCTCCCGTAAATGTATAAGAGGGAGTGAATGATTATTTGAGGAAATAATAGGTGTGCATGTGAATGGGAGAGGGGCCAGCAGAATGAGAAAATGAGTGGAGTTGTTAGATGATAGTGGGAGACAATTTGGTTTCTAGTGAAAGCATTATCCGAAGAGAAAAATGAGAGCAAGTGTGTCGGCCTTGCTTATTCACAAGAGGAAGAATGATTGAATAGAATAATGCTTATGTGTCCAAACATGTATAATAAGAAAGGGTGTCCATTTTTATTTTATTTAATGGACATATATCTACTCCAACTATCAAATAATATTAAGGGAGTATGGATCCATTCTAAAATAATCTCCTCAGATCCTTATGACCACCGTACAAGGTTTTTCTTTATTGTAACTCGATCCTTTCCTTATTTAATTGCAAGCATTCGATAAATATTTGAAATAAATCGTTAATACTTTATAAGAATTCTTCTTTCTCAATTAGCTTCTAAAAGCTATAAAATATTGACTCCAAATTCGCCATTTTCTAAAATATGGCCTAGTAGTCTTCCAAAAATAGACTAATTTCAAGTCTATAGGCCCAAAATTCGGGATATTACACTGTGCGTCCTAATGCTACAAGATTTGCCACCACATTTATCACCCTACATAGCATATATTCTCACAAGCATGACTCACAAGCTTTAGCTATTGATCAGCAGTTTTTGCAGCATAAGTTAGCATCCACTGAAGCCGGAAAAATTTTCAGTTCAATTGTTCTAGATAACCGGTTTTGGAGCGATTGCTTTCAAATTGTGAGACTTGCGTCTCTATTGATCAAATTGTTGAGAATTGTTGATTCAGATGAGAAGCCTTCAATGCCATATGTCTATGAAGGCATGCAGAGGGCTAAAAATGTGATCAAGGACGTGTTTCAAAAGAACAAGGAACAATACAAGCCTTATACAAATATTATCCAAAGTCATTGGGATAAGCATCTGAAAACTGAACTTCATGCAGCGACCTATTTGTTGAATCCTGCATTCTTATATAGTCCTGATTTTGTTAGAAAGCATCGATGTATGGAAGCTGTGATTGATTTGTTCGAGGCAAACTCATTTGAAGATCCTGATTATTATGTTACTATGATGAAGCAAATGAGTGTACACCGTGAACGCAAAGAATCTTTTGCTAAAGTTTCATGTGAAAAAATAGCCCGTACACTAGTTCCACGTAAGTACATTGACTTTCATATTCAAAAGCGCATATTGAGATATCTGACATTAATAATACATACTAAATGTCTTTTATTTTATTTTGCAGATGATTGGTGGTTGTGTTATGGGGGTTCAATACCAGAATTGCAAAAAATTGCTTTACGCGTTCTTAGCCAAACTTCTACTTCTTCTGGATGTGAAAGAAATTGGAGCTTGTTTGAGCGTATCCATACTAAAAGAAGAAACAAATTGGAGCATCAAAGACTTGATGACTTGGTTTTCACTAACTACAATATGAGGTTAAAGTTGAGGTAAACTTGACTTTTGATTACTTGTTTTATAGTTTTATACTTTTATTACATATATATATATATATATATATATATATATATATATATATACATATACTTTATTAATGTTGGTTTTCTATCATGTTGGCATTATAGGAATCAATTGAAAAAGAAGAAAGACAATTATGATCCTATTGATTATGAATCAATTGATAAAGTTGACTTTTGGGTGTTTGAGGAAGATTCAACTCTTGAATTTGATGATGTAGATGCAACAAATATTCAACTTGAACAAATGGCAAGAGATTTTGGAGGTTCCTAACTATCTCTTCTATCATATAAGATTATATTCCTACACAAAATAATATGACTATGTCTTTTACATATGTATTAATAATTCTATTCGTTTCATATATAGGTGATGATGATTTTAGTATTGCGCCTCCATCTTTAAATGATGATGATGTCCCTTCTAGTGCCTTTACTTTTCCTCCTACAACTCCACCTCCTGATGTCTCAATACCTAGAGAGTTGAGTGATGTTAATGCTGATTACAATGATAATGATTATTAGTTTATCAAAGGTGAGAATATTTTGTCATCATATACTTGTTTTTGATATTTTGCTACTATGAATATTTTGTCTCAAATGTAGGTTGTAAAGAAAATTCAAAATTGTTAAGTATGATATCTGAATATGTCACAAGTATTAGAGTATATGATTTATTTTACTACTAATCCAAAGTATTGAAATGATATATAGTATGTCAAATTTAGGTTGGTGTGATGAGAAATTAAATATTTTCCATTTTTTTATACCTCACCGGTCTACCTCACCGGTCTAGGCCCGGGTTGACTCCAGTCTGACCCACTAACCCTTAACCGAATACCCCAACCGGTTCAGTGACCGGTCCGGGTTTCAGAACCTTGATAAATTATGATCATCATACATTGTCCTCTTGATAACTAGACCTAGTAATAACAATTTAACATCCTTAATCTTGTACTTTTGTTTCTTGAAATGTTGTTTTCACTAATGCAAAAAAGAGCTTTAAGACTGCCTAATTTAGACCGGATTATAGAGAATCAGGTCTTAAAAGTATGACCGGTGGCAGTTTCGTAAATACAAAGAACTTTTTGGACTAGATTATAAAGGATTCGGTCTTAACAATATGACTGGTGACACTTTTGTAAATATATAGAACACTTTTAAGACCGGATTATAAAAGATCTGGTCTTAAAAGTATGACCGGTGGCAATTTCGTTAATATATAGAACATTTTTAGGACCGGATTATAAAATAGGGTTAAGGACCATTCTCGCCAACGAACTATATGGCCAGGAGCGTCCAACACAATAAACTATCAAGTGGACCAAAAATACCAACAAACTTTAAAAAAGGAGCGTCCAGCACAACAAACTTTTAAAAAGGAGCGCCCAGCACAATGCCGTTAACAAAAAGTTAACCTCCGTTATCTAAGGTGCAGATTGGCCAACGAACTTTTACTCCAGGAGCGTCCAGCACAACGAACTTTTAAAAAGGAGCGCCCAGCACAATGCCGTTAACAAAATTCTAAATATTACTTAATTAAATAATTTTTTCTCAATTGTCATTACTCAAAATTACTTGCACAGATATCTATAGACAAAAATTACTCATTCTTCAATTTTGTCAAAATGATAATTTTCTAAAATAAACAAAAGTTTTAATTAAAAATTTAATTATATGATTTAAATAAAATTCAAGGTGTTTTATACTCCCTCCGATCCTAATTATAGGAACTATTTACTAGAATTTGGAGGGATTAAAGAAAGAAGTTAAGTTAATTAATTATAATTATTTTCCAAAAATACCCCTATCTGTTATTTATGAAAAATGCACGCATATTGAAAACACCAACACCAAACAACAACATCTTTTCCCTGCGAATCCTTTATCCCGTGTTATTGTTTTTATAATAAAATAATATGAAAAAATTCCAAAAGTTGAAATGCGTTCAGTGGTTATAGATCCTAACTATACCTAGTCGATGGAATAAGTTAGGAATAAATATATTTTAACTTTCATTTATTAAATATTATTTTGTAAAATATACAAGTGTATTATTAAATTATTATTAAGTTATTTTTTTCCCCAATAATTAATAGATTATTTAATTAACAAATATATCATCAACTTACCGGATTTATATTATTAAGTTTCAACGTTGATATCTATTAAGTTCTTTTTATAAAAATAAAAATTGAACTCATTTCATTTTTTTTAGGATATACTAGATTTTTTTAGATTTTTTAAATTTTATTAAAATTAAATGAATTTTTTAACTCACTTAAATTTCTTCTAAAATGAAAATAAACCATATAATTTTTTTTGTTTAACATATATAATAAACTATAAAACACCTTGAATTTTATTTAAATCATATAATTAAATTTTTAATTAAAACTTTTGTTTATTTTAGAAAATTATCATTTTGACAAAATTGAAGAATGAGTAATTTTTGTCTATAGATATCTGTGCAAGTAATTTTGAGTAATGACAATTGAGAAAAAATTATTTAATTAAGTAATATTTAGAATTTTGTTAACGGCATTGTGCTGGGCGCTCCTTTTTAAAAGTTCGTTGTGCTGGACGCTCCTGGAGTAAAAGTTCGTTGGCCAATCTGCACCTTAGATAACGGAGGTTAACTTTTTGTTAACGGCATTGTGCTGGGCGCTCCTTTTTAAAAGTTTGTTGTGCTGGACGCTCCTTTTTTAAAGTTTGTTGGTATTTTTGGTCCACTTGATAGTTTATTGTGTTGGACGCTCCTGGCCATATAGTTCGTTGGCGAGAATGGTCCTTAACCCTTATAAAATATCCGGTCTTAAAAGCATGACTGGTGGCAATTTCGTAAATATTGTGAAAAGACGCCGATCAGAGATGAGTCCGAGAATGTGATGATTTATTCCTTCGCTTAATTGGAATTATATATAGATGCTAATAAGTAAATAATCTTCTGACCTGGGCAGTTCCTATAATCTAGGGATTACGATCAGAAATATAATTACGAAACTCAAAAAACCATGATCTGCTAACTTAATTCCTAAAATCTCTCTAACAACTTAATTAAAATGATTACAATCAGGAATATAATTACGAAATTCAAATAACATGATGTGCTAACTTAATTCCTAAAATCTCTCTAACATCTTAATTAAGATAATTGCACATATAATCATATATGCTAACTAATTAAATTTGAACTTCTAACAAATATATAGAACACTTTTAAGACCGAATTATTAAAGATTCGGTCTGAAAAATATACTTTTAAAACCAGTTTTTACAAACAACCGGTCTTAGAAGTGTTAAAAAAAAGAAGCTAAATTCGCTAAACTCGTTAAGTCCGTGAGCGTGCTAATCTTCTTGGTGATATAACATTTGCTTAGTTATAGATTCAACGAGTGTCCCAAGAACCTCATGGGTCAAATCCTCAGCAAGAATGACATCCTCTTCTTCTAACCTACTCGCAATCTTCGTAAGTCATCCTAAGAGCTACATAATCAAATCCTTGGCAACGTTGGCAGTGAGATGCTTCGAGGGTTTTGCGATGGCATCAACTCCAATCCTCAGCAACGGTGCAAGCGTATTGCTTCGAGGATTCTGGACGACGGCTGCTCCTTCCTCTTCGATCTATGGCTCCTCCCACGCCGCCTTCGCACAGATTCGGCTTAAAATCAAACCCACATCTCTTCTTACTTAAGTCTGTTTGCTCTTACCTTGACCGCTCCTGCTCTGATTTGGACTTTGATTTTGATTGCTTGAAGCTTTGCCAGCATCGACAAGAGGATCCTGCTCAGATTTGGTTGCTTTAAGCTTGTGATTTTTTTTGTAGATCTGGACTTCAATTTCACCTCTGATTTTATATTGATTCAAATTCGATTTCCATGGTGAATGATTTCTATTTCTTGTTATGTTTCCTTATTTCTGGACTTTGTATTCGTCTTTTTTGTTTTTCTTGTTGGTGTTGCTTCCAATCTTCTCTTCTTTTGTGTTTTTCTTATTGATGTTGCTTCCAATCTTCTCTTCTTTTGTGTTTTTCTTATTGGTGTTGCTTCCAATCTTCTCTTGGTTCACCATCGCTGATGATGGAGGGACATTCAAAATGTTGCCAGATCTGGTGATTTGGGACCGGTTGTTTCATTTGGGTTTTTTCCTTTTTTTTTTGTTTTATTATTTGAAACACTTTTAAGACCAGATATTTCAAAAGTTTGGTCTAAATTTTTAAGATCGGTCATTCATCCGATCTTAAAAGTTACAGACTTTTAAGATCGCCTGGAACAAGACCAGTCGCAGATCCGGTCTTACGATACCTCTTTCGTCCGGTCTTAAAAGCGTTTTTTGTACTAGTGTTTGATGCCTTAAGTGTTGGGATTCGTACATGCAGCGGATTAAAAAATTTCTTACGAATCCTTCCGAAGGATCACTCAACGACGTTTAAATCAGAGTTAAGGAAACCGAATCATACCTTGTGTTGAACTATTCCGCGTTCCGTTCCTTTGATCAGGTGGGCTACCTTCTCGAACAACACGTCCGCGTCTCGTTTCTTTGATCAGGTGGGCGATCAACACGTCCGCGTCTCGTTCTTTCGATCAGCAGAAGTCGACTCTTGGATCGGCTTCCTCTACTGGTATCCACACGAACAATCCCTAAAACACGATTGTAGCAGCGTGCTAGCGCTTCTTGTGCGTCTCTCTCTCTCAAGTTGCTCTAGGGTTTCTCGCGGCTTTTCTGAATACGCACAACTGAGAATCCCGTAGGTTTTTCTAAACCCGATAGGCGTATTATATAACCAAAATTAATCCTTTATTAATTTTGGAAATTCGGATTTTTGAATCTGGTCAACATATCAATCACATCTATCTCATAAATGTAATTGAATATATTAAAAGCCAGATTTGGAAATCCGAGTTTTGAATTTAAATCAAATCTAAATTTAAAGCCTTTTGATTTAATTTATCATCATAAATTAAATCCGAGATATGATATCTATCTATTTAATTAAATCTGAGATACCATATCTCAATTTAATATTAAACAGATATACGATATCTTGATTCGAAATTAAATGAGATACAATATCTCTATTTGTTTCAGATATTTAATTTATCAAATAAATTAAATACTAAACAAATATCATATATAATATTATAATCTCAATTTATAATATATATATATATATGAATTTCGAATTTTATATATATATATATATATAAATCCTAGATCAAATTTAGTATTCATTTAATCTCAGATTAATCTGAGATTCAATGAACCTGGACACTCTCACCCGTGTTGGATTATTCTTGTGTGCGACCCTACAGGCCCATATGAGATTGGCAGTGGGCCAACACTGTATCAGCCCACAAGTCGCAAGCGGCCTCTAGCAAGACATTGCAACTACCCAATTCACATGGGGATCGATGACACGATACTACCTATCGTACAACCATGTCACGTCCCTTTTGTCACGCGATAATTTGGTCAAGGATGAGGCATGGATAATGTCAACTTCCTTTTCTTGACCAATGCTTTCTCGATTCTCGAGTAGTCTAATAAGTGAAATGGAAACTCCTTTCCATCACAGTATGACCATACATTTCTTAGACTCACTCATCGAGGGGCCCAGCATTATCTCTCTACATATGTGAGGGACAAATCCCATCTTAACCACTCACATTCCTCCGCATGAAAACCACTGATCCTGATCCTAGCCTTTATCATCACCCGGTCAAAGGTGACTTTTGACTAGGTCAAAGACCAGTGACTCATCATGTAGGAATCTATGATGGTCTCAGGTCATAGGGCGTCGTGACGCGGTTATACATGAGATAAGCTTATGACTTAATCCATGCAGCTTTCTCATAGTGGGTCGGTCCAGCACCTTGTACTCTTACAAGTGCCCATGACTTTGATTCGTATCTCCATACCTCACCAAAGTCATACTGATCTTATTTCATCTTCACTCCCGTGTAGATGACCGACCAGGGACATTTAGGATAATCTATAAGATTATCCAGGGATGCAGTTATCAATACGAACATGCAAACGAAAATGATAACAAAAGAGAATACTTTAAATAACTTAAATATCCAAAGTACAATGAATTGCCCCTAGGGCATAATTTCCAACATTAAGTACAAATATGTTTGGGACTAACTTATCATATTTGAGGATTTTTCTCTTAATTTACCCGATAACTTAGGATGCTCTTGGTTAACACCAATTATCCTCAAACTTAATCTCTGTTTTCTTAACTTTCACATCATTAATTGTTCCTTCATATTAATTCTTAGGCCTTTCCAATTATTACTGGTGTTAGTTCTCTACGTGTTTTGATGATAACTGACAATTGTAAACACAAGTTGAAGTTTGTCTTTGGTAAGTTGAAAAACTTACTATCAAAGGCAAACTCGAGTTTTGACTTGACAAAGAGTAGCTCAATTTTAATGAACCAAGCAAAACTCCAGTTTTCATTTGGAAACTCGAGTTTTGGTCTTACAGAGAGCACTCCAAGTTTTTCACAATTAGACAAACTCTAGTTTTCACCACACAGTGACTCCTCAATATTTTCTGAAAAAGACAAAACTCCAGTTTCCATTTGGAAACTCGAGTTTTGGTCATACAGAGAGTCTCCAACATTTTGAGCATATGGAAACTGCGGTTTTGATATGGAAACTCCAGTTTTCAGTTTGCCATGAGTTTTCTAAGTTTTCCAAAGTTTTGAGAAAACTCGAGTTTTGGTTTGGAAACTCGAGTTTACACTTGGCAGAGAGCTTTCAAGTTTTATTCTGTTTTTGAAAACTCCAGTTTTGACTTGGTATAGATTTCTCAAAGTTTTCATACTTAAATAAAAAATCGAGTTTCATTTTGGAAACTCGAGTTTTGGCCAAGCCGAGAGCTTTGTTCTTTTTCAATGTTTTGAAACCTTTAGGTTTTGGACTAAAATTGATGTAACATGTCAAGAGTCCAAAACTCGAGTTTGGAAATGGAAACTCAAGTTTTGAGTTTCATTCAAAAAATGTGTCTCAAAGCTCAAATCGCGACTTTCCTCCCTGGAAGGAGGAAACTCGAGTTTAGTTATGGAAACTCGAGTTTTGCTATAAGTGCACAGTGACAAACTCCAGTTTTGATGAACAAACTCGAGTTTGTGTCGCAAAGTTTGAATTTCAGATCCGACGAATTTGTGAAACCTTCTTGTTTGATCTTAATACTTCCTATCATCATTCATTAATGTTCCTAGCTATGTTTAACCACTTTGTTAGTGAGTCTCAGATGATTTAGAGGATGTTAATTGAAGGTTAAAAGCAAAAGCAAAAAGTGACGCCAGCACATTAAATGCAAAGCTCAGAAAACTTGCATCCTTTTAGACAATCATTCTACACACGTTGCAAAGGGATTAATGTCTGCTTTCCACATCCAGTAGCTTCTCTTCCAACGGATTAATATTCAAGAAGTCAACCATAAACTTCTGTGCAACTGGATTAAGCAAAGAGTAGAGAGAGAAGAAGACCTAAACTCATCCTAATCCTCTCTGAATGTATATAACGGTTACATTAGGAATTTCAACAGTCATTTAGTGCTCTCTTGATATAAATAGAGTTGCATTCAAGTCTTCTCAACAACCAATCTGTTGAAATTGAAAATCATTCAAGTTTCCAACTACTTTTGAGTTTTCTTGAGCAAAGTATCTGTTGATACATTCTGTACTTTAGTCTTTATATTTATCCACTCTTAGAGAGAGTTCATTTATTGTAAATCATTCATTGTAAGAATCTCAAGTCAGGGGACTTGGAGACTAGGTTATTGATTGCAACTTATAAGGGGGAGTAAGTTCTAGTGAGAGAATTAATCTTGAGTTACAGAGTGTGTATTCAGTTGATATAGTGAAATCCCAGAGTATTTGGGGACTGGACATAGGTCAAGAGGTTGGACTGTACCAGTATAAATTTCATGTGTCTTGGTCTTCTTCCTTATACTCTGTTCAGCTCTGTTTTTAGTGTTAAAAAACAAAGCAATTTGAAAAGTTTTTAAAAATCCCTAATTCACCCCCTCTTGGTGATTTAGCTCCACTTTCATTTGGTATCAGAGCAAGGTCTTCTCTAAAGAGCTTAACATCTCGAGAAGAATCACTATGGATGGTATTCTACCTTATGGAGCTTCGATCAACCGACTACCGGGATTCAATGGAGAGCATTATTCCTTCTGGAAAGCCAAGTTTAAAGTCTTTGTAATGGCTACAGAATATGGTCTCTGGAGAGTGTTCGAGAGAGGAGACTACAGACCAACTATTCTTACAAATGGCCTCAGAGAAGAAAAGCCTGAAGAAGACTATGATGACAATGACAGAAGGAATATCACACTCAATAGTAAAGCTGTCCTCTTGCTGCAAAGTGCTCCGAGTCAACAAGAATATTTTCGTGTCTGCACATTAACTTCTGCTAAAGCTATGTGGGATGCATTGGAAATAGCCCATAAAAGAACAACTGGAGTCAAGCAAAATAGAGTCAATACCCTCATGACTGAATACGATCTCCTTCATATGAAGCCTGGGGAATCCATCAGCAAGTTCCAGTTAAGATTCACTCATCTGATCAATTAGCTTGCTGTATTAGGAAAAGAGTATGAGCAACCTGTTCAAGTGAGGAAAATCCTCAATATCCTCAACAAGGAATGGGAAGCCAAGGTTAATGCCATTGAAGAAGCTCGTGGAGAATCAATGGCATCTGTAGCAGCCCTCTTTGGTAGCCTTTCTGAATATGAGGCAAAACTCAAGTTCAAAAAGGGACTTGATGAAGCGAATGGCAAGAGCAAAGGAATTGCTCTCAAGACTCTCAAAGAAGTCAAAGAATCAGATGATGATGATGAAGACGAAGATGAGGAGATAGGCATGATGATCTAGAGATTCAAGAAATTCTACAAGAAGGACTAAGGCTTCAAGAAATTTCACAAGGGTAGCTCTAGCTATGAGGCAAAGAAGCCGATCATTTGTTACAAGTGTGAAAAGCCTGGTCACATCAAGTCAGAATGCCCCAATCAGAATAACAAGGACAAAGAAAAGAAGAAGTTTAACAAATTCAAAAAGAAAGCTTATGTCTTAGCTATATGGGGAGATAGTTCATTTGATGAAGATGAAGCTGATGAGGAAGAAAAAGCCAATATCTGCTTAGTTGCTGAAGAAGAAGAGCAAAATGACAACAATGATGAGGTTTGTCTAAGAGCATCAAAATCCAACAAATGGTACATTGATAGTGGATGCTCTAGGCACATGATGGGAGACCAATCCAAATTTGCCTCAATCAAGCCCAAGGATGGTGGCAAGGTGACCTTTGGTGGAAACCAATATGGAAAGATTGCTGGTATTGGTGAAATTGGCAACAATGAAGGACCACAAATCAAAGATGTCTACCTTGTGGAAGGACTTTGCCACAATCTCCTCAGTGTAAGCCAAAGCACTGATAAAGGTAACTTAGTTATCTTTGATTCTGAGGAGTGCTTGATTGTAAGTAAGGATACTCTCCCTTTGGAAAACATAAAATCAAAAGCTTTATTTAAAGCCCCTAGAGAAGGAAATTGTTATACACTTAATCTCTCTAGCAATGGTTCTGTTACTGAAAAATGTTTTGTTAGTAATTTGAATGATAGTTGGCTATGGCACAACCAATTAGCTCATGTCAATATGATTCAACTTAACAGATTACTTAAAAAGGATTTGGTGATTGGTGTTCCAAAACTTCGTTTTTAAAAATGACATGATTTGTGATGCTTGTCAAAAAGGGAAATAAACCAAATTGTCTTTCAAGTCTAAAAATGAAATTTCAACTTATAGACCTCTCCAACTACTTCATATGGATCTAGTTGGACCAGCTAGAGTAAAAAGCCTTGGTGGCAATCTTTATACTTTAGTCATAGTTGATGATTTTTCTAGATTTGCTTGGACTATATTTTTGTCTTCTAAAGATGAAACATTTGGTCAGTTTGTTGTTTTTGCCAAGAAGGTCCAGAACGAGAAAGGTTTTTCTATTTCAAGAATTTGGACTGATCATGGAGGAGAATTCAAAAATCATGCATTTGCAGATTTTTGTGATAACATGGGAATTGACCACAACTTCTCAACCCTGAGGACTCCTCAACAAAATGGTGTTGTGGAGAGAAAGAATTAAGTCCTCATCGAGATGGAAAGAGCTATGCTGAATGAGAACAACACTTCTCAAGTATTTTGGGCTGATGCAATGAGTACGGCTTGCTACATCTCAAATCGGGCATACCTCCGGAAGAAGTTGAATAAAACTCCCTATGAGCTGTACAAAGGAAGGAAGCCAAACTTGGATCATCTGCATGTGCTTGGATGTAAGTGTTTCATCCACAACAATGGTAAGGATAACTTGGGGAAGTTTGATCCCAAGGCTGATGAAGGTATATTTTTGGCTTATTCAAATAGGAGTAAAGCTTTTAGAGTTTTTAATACCCGTACTCGTATTATTGAAGAATCTATGCATGTTGTTTTCTATGAATCCAAATCTGATAAATCCTTGGTGATGATGATGAGGAAAATGTTCACAAAAATCAATTCTTTTCAAAAACCACTCCTGCTTCTATTGAAAGTCCTGAAGATGTTTTTGAAATTGACCCTCAAAACGATTTAGAAAATCCTGATCAATCTCAGCCTAGAGCTTGGAAGTTTACTAGGAATCATCCTTTGGACCAAGTGATAGGTGATGTGAATCAAGGAGTGAGAATCAGAAATAGTACTTTAAATGAAGTAACCTTTTCTGCCTTTACATCACATATTGAACATTCTAAGATTGATGAAGCCCTTTCAGACAATGATTGGGTGATAGCAATGCAAAAGGAATTACATCAATTTGATAGAAATCAAGTTTGAGATTTGGTACGTAAGCCTAAGGACCATCCGGTCATTGGCACTAAATGGGTATTCAAGAACAAACGAGATGAATCAATAATCATTGTCCGTAACAAGGCAAGATTGGTTGCTAAAGGCTATAATCAAGAAGAAGGAATTGATTATGAAGAAACTTATGTTCCTGTGGCAAGATTGGAAGCCATAAGAGTTCTTCTAGCCTTTGCTTGTGTCAAAGGATTCAAGCTCTATCAAATGGATGTGAAAAGTGCTTTTCTAAATGGTTTTATTCAAGAGGAAGTTTATGTTGAACAACCTCTAGGTTTTGAAAATGATCATCATCTAGATCATGTTTATCGTCTCAAGAAATCCCTCTATGGCCTTAAACAAGCTCCTAGAGCTTGGTACGAGCGATTAAGCAAGTTTCTTCTTGATCAAGGATTTATTAGAGGAAAAGCAGATACAACTCTCTTCATAAAGAGTAATGAGCTTAGTGAAATTTTAATTGTTCAAATATATATTGATGACATTATATTTGGTGCTTCTAATGATGCTTTGTGTGAAGAGTTTGCTAAGAATATGCAGGGAGAATTTGAGATGTCCATGATGGGAGAACTCATCTATTTCCTTGGTCTGCAAATCAAGCAAAAGAATGATGGAATCTTCATATCTCAAACCAAGTATCTCAATGATGTGCTGAAGAAGTTTGGGATGGATCAATGTAATGGAGCTGACACTCCAATGAGTTCAACCACTTCATTGGATGCTGATGAAAAGGGCAAGGACTTCAACATTACAAGATACAAAGGAATGATTGGATCATTACTCTACCTCACTGCAAGTCATCCGACCATCCAATTTAGTGTGAGAATGTGTGCAAGGTTCCAATCTACTCCCAAGGAGTCCCATGCCGAGCATGTGAAGGGAATCTTCAGATACCTTATTGACACAAAAACTCTTAGATTGTGGTTTCCCAAAGGTCAACCTGCACACTTGGTAGCATATTCAGATTCAGACCATGCTGGATACAAGATGGATAGGAAGAGCACAAGTGGCCAAGTCAATTCCTTGGTGGTTCACTTGTGTCCTGGTTCAGCAAGAAGCAAACCAATGTGGTTGTATCCTCTACTGAAGCTGAATATGTGGCTGCATCAAGTTGTTGTGCTCAAGTCCTATGGCTCAAGGAACAACTATCTGACTTGGGAATCAACCTGAAGGAGATCCCAATATTGTCTGACAACACAAGCATAATAAACTTGGCTAAGAATCCAATGCAACATACTTGGACCAAGCATATTGATGTGAGGCATCACTTCATAAGGGATTATGTTCAGAAGAAGGATGTCAAAGTCATGTTCATCCCAACTCATCTTCAACTTGCTGACATCTTCACCAAACCATTGGCTAAGGAGCAATTCAATTTCCTCTTGATATGCCTCTTTCAAAGCCTGTAAGGTTTAATGTGCTGAGAAAGTGATTCGAACTGGGTCTTTTGGAGGTGTGAAGAAGGCTTTTACTGGAGCGTAATCCCCAACCCACGTTTGTATGCTATTAGTGGGTGGTGTTAGATATGGCAGCTCTTAACATACACATTCACATCCACTCATAATTCGCTGCCATAGGAACAAAATTTTTGTACAAGTTTTGCTTTAGATGATATTCTAATTTTGTTAAACACTATGTTATCAGATACGGATCATTAGTGTTCTTCAATGATTCTGAGCTAAACCATTGCTCGGAACATATTGACCTCAGAGTGCTCGATTTGTGTTGATATCAAAAAACGTGAGTCGAAAGGGAGTCGATATGGATTTGTTCTCTTCGCTCTCTGCCATTCTCCAATGTTAATGGCCACCATTGACGAAGGAGGAGGTCTATAATGATAAGGCTATTGTTACGAACCTCTACAAGGCCCATCAAATATACGACCCAACAAAGGGCAATCTGTATCAGAATCCACTAATAATGAAGGGAGATCCTACCTGACCTATAATCAAGGCTGTAATCAAAGAATATCCTAATAAAGGATGGCAACCAACAGGTGTGGCGACATAATGCTGGGCTACACAGGGCCTATAAGTCCAAACCCTAAGGTAATTTCTATAAATAAGAGGTAAACCTAAAAGGTACACACATTCACTTATTCTCATTTACTATTCATCTATAATTGTGCACACACACCACCCCCTTTTAATGAAAGCCTTATACGTGCACAGAGATCCATCATTCTCCTGGGTATCTAACTCATGGGTATCTTGGAGTAGTCATCTAATCCAATATCAATATATTAGTCCATTGGGCTAGACATCTATTGTTCTTACACAGAACATTGACGCTGACCGTGGGGAATTAGTAAATTTTGATTCCTATGACCAAAGATGGTTGCCACCTGAAGCAGTAGTCAGATGCCTTTACATGAGCAGTTGGCTGAAGATCCAATGCAACAAAATCTGGAACGAACGGTTCAACCTCAGCCGCAACCAGAGGATACGATCGTTCTAGATTATAACCAAGTGCAAGTTGAAGATGTATCTGACACTACATCCTCCCCAGCATTCACGGTAACCCCTCAAAATGCAATTGTTCAACATGTCCAGCAACAAGTCCCTCCAATTGTTAGCTCAGACGTTAGTCCCATGCAAGCTACTTTAAATGTTGTATTTCGCATGGAAGAGATGGAGCAGTGTAACTGTCTCCAGAGGCAAGAGGATATCCGAATATTGCTGAAGGACATGAATCACTGTAATATAGTCTTGTGGCAGGAAGAGATGCAGAGAATGCAGTTGTTGGAGGAGTGTCTTAGACGAATTGAGAACCCTATTTGTAACGAGGACCAAAATGAGAGTGGCCCTAGCCGAGTTAATGCTGTCGCCTCTGCTCAAGTTGACGCTGAAGGTCATCAAGTCAATAATGTTGAAAGTAACTTGGTCAATCAAGACTGGGTTCAAATCCCTAAAGTTCGAGGCACGGATCCTATATTCACGAGGAACAAACAGGTTGAGGCCAATTGGGATGGAGGAGATCAAAACTGAGATGCGGCACCTTGAACACAAAATGCTCTTGGAAAATATGGGAGAAAATACGGTAGGGGTAGAATAACAACAGTCCTTTCTCTGACGAGATTGCCAATGCTCCTTATCCGAAAAATTTTGATGCAACCAATCTGCCAAAATATGATGGAAATTAAGATCCACAAGCCCATCTCGATACGTTCAACATAGAAATGTTCGTAAAGGGATTCGAGGAGCCCATCATTTCTCAGTTATTCGCTGCAACATTGCGAGGAGTTGCGCAAGCATGGTTTCACACTTTGCCTACAAAGTCAATCCAAAATTTTGAAGATCTGGGAGATAAGTTCTTACTGAATTTTGTGATAAGTAAAAAATGTCGAAGTTCGAGTTCACTCTTGGCAAGGTCAAGCAGCAGCTGGGGGAAATGCTCTAGAAGTATTTGGATTGTTTTAAAGATGCCTCCTTACAAGTGCATGGATTACAGGAAAATGTGCACGTGCACTTATTCATAACTCGCTTGGATTGTTCATCTCGGTTGGTAAAGTCAATTTACAATACTCCTGTCAAGACCTTGGTGGAGTTCAAAACTCTATCAAAGAAGTATTTGGAGTTGGAGTAGATGAAGATAGCCAATACCACAGGGAAGGAGAGGAGGAAGAGTCCACCTCTAAAAGGAAAGGAACAACCGGGAAGTCAAAGGCAAGATTTTCGTAGAAGGATCCCGGACAATAAGTCTTAGGGTGGCAAGTATGGAGGAAAGTATGAGAAGTACATTCCTTTGAAATGTTTCATGATCTCAAGCTTGGAGGGAGGTAGCATTAACCGAGATGAAAAAAGTTGACCGACCTCGACCACTTCATAACAAGGTAGTTGTAGATCAATCCCAATTCTATGGATTTCAAGACGAACTGGGATACACTACGGATCAATGCTAGGATTTTAGAGATGTGATAGAAAAGTTCGTTAGAGAAGGCAAAATGCGAGTTTGAAAAACAAAAGAAATCGGATGGTTACGATGATGAATTTCTTGAACTCGAGTTTGACTGTAATGTTATCAACGGAGCACTTGGAGGAGGGGGAGACACGATGAGCTAGAGAAAGAAGTACTTAAGAGAGGTTCTTTCAATAAGGGACCAGCCAAAGTTCAAAGAAGATCCTAGCAAGCCGGAACCTCATCTACTATGCTTTACTAAGGAAGATTTGAAGGACAAAGTCCCAGGTCATGAAGACGGTTTGGTGATTATGGGCACCCTGGTGAATTGTCGGGTTAAGAAGATCTTCATGGATGCTGGAAGCTTCGTAAACATTATCCTCTAAGATGCTTTTAAAAGGACGAACCTTGATCGAGAGGATTTGAAGCCATGCAAAACAACTCTCATAGGTTTTAACGGAGAAGACACTTGTCCTAAGGGGTATATTGATATCAGATTAACGTTGGGAACGAAGGAAGCCTTCAAGTCAGAACGGGTAAGGTTCATGTCGACTTCCCATCCACGTACAACATAATTTTGGGAAGGCCAACTATTTGCAATTGGGATATGTTGGTTTTTACCAAGCATCAGAAGTTGAAGATGGTGAGTAACAAGAATGAAGTCGTTACTATTAGAGGAGATCAAAAAAAATCCCGACAATGTTACTTTGCGATGGTTAAAGAAGGTGAAGGCAACCCTTCTTCTCCGCCCCGGATCCGACAAGGAGAAAGGAATGCGAATAGGGGCAAAGCAAGGCAATAAAGCAAACTAGTAAGTATGGTTGAGCTAGATATGCGAGAAGACGCCGAGATCTTGAGACCAGAGCTGGATGGAGAGATAGAGGAACTTGCGTTGGGTGATGAGCCGAGGCAAGTCACTAAAATTAGCAAAGGGTTGGACCCCCGAAGTTCAAACCAAATTGGAAGAGTTTCGAAAAAAGAACCAGGATGTGTTTGCCTGGAAGTCATCGGAAATACCCGGTATTGATCCAAAGTTTTGCTATCACAAATTGGCAATTCTTCCTGGATCATCTCCGGTGGCAGAGAAGAAAAGGAAGCTCGGCCTAGAAAGGAGACTGGCCTTGGAAGAGCATGTGAGAGAATTGCTGAATGACAGATTCATTCGAGAAGTACAGTATACTACTTGGTTATCCAACGTGATTATGGTGAAGAAACCAAGTGGGAAGTGGAAAGTCTATACGGACTACACCGATCTGAATAAGGTGTGTCCTAAGGACACGTATTCGATACCCAGTATTGATTAGTTGGTGTACAACTCATCCAGCTTCAATTGCTATCCTTCATCGATGTATATTACGAATACAATTAAACGACCATATACCTAGAAGACCAAGAGAAGACAGTTTTCATCACTAAAAAAGCTAACTACTATTATAATTTGATGCCCTTTGGGCTGAAGAACATGGAGCCACATATCAAAGGATGATGAACAGAGTGTTCAATGACCAGCTCAGCAAGAATATAGAAGTTTATATTGGTGACATGATCGTCAAGTCGGTTTAATCCGCTTGTCATGTTCGAGATCTAAGACAGAAATTTGGCAAGTTGAGAGCTTATCGAATCCGTAAGAATCCAACCAAATGTGCATTTGGAATCTCAGTTGGGAAGTTTTTAGGATTCTTGTTGACAAACAGAAGGATTGAGGCTAACCAAGACAAGTGCAAGGCCGTGCTAGATATGAAGGCCCCAAAAACAAGAAAGAAATTCAACAGTTGACAGGTAGACTGGCTGCTTTGACAAGGTTTTTGCTGAAGTCGGCGGAAATTCTCTTCCATTCTTAAAGTTGCTAAAGAAGGAGGCTTAAGGAGGATGGAACTCGGATTGTGAAGCCGTGTTGTCTAAACCAGACCTGGGTGATGTCATGATTTCGTACTTGTCTGTAGGAGAAGAAGCCGTGAGTGCGGTTTTGGTCATGGAAACAGAGAATGAGCAAGTACCGGTTTATTTCATTAGTCGGGCTCTATAAGGTTCTAAGTTGAAGTATCAGAAGCTCGAGAAGATGCCATTTGTCCTACTAACCATCACAAGGTGACTTCGTCTTTATTTTCAAGGACATCATATTTTAGTCAGAACGAGCCAACCAATCTGGCAAGTTCTCTATAAACTGGATTTGGTTGGAAGAATGATCAACTGAGCCATAGAGTTATTAAGTTTAATATCATGTATGAAGCTCGGCATTCCATTAAGTCGCAAGTCTTGACGGATTTCGGGATTTGAAATTGGAATATTATATAGAAATTGATTTATGAAATTTGGCTAAAATAATTATGAGAATATTATTGGAAATTTAAGCTTATTTTTCCCTTAATTTATTTTGGGAAAAGAATAATTTATGCCTAAAATTATAGAAACAATATATGAGAATTAAACAGTAGAATTTGGCCAAATAATTAAATTAATTATGTGGAAAATTAGGAATTATTTTCCTTATAATATTTAATAATAAAATCAAGGAAAAAATTTGCAAAAGATAAAATGTTGATGGAAACCCAACTCGTGGCAAATATATATATACACCTTCTTTAACATTCATTTAACCCAGCTGAAGCACAGACTGAAATATACATATATATATATATATATATATATATATATATATATTCCATATTCCTTTATCCCCAGCCCAAACCAATACAATTAAACCAGCCCATTTCATTCCTTCAGCCCCAGCGTGACAGGAAAAGATAACACAAAAAAAAAAAAAAAAAAAAAAGATCACATAAAACACGTTAAGTAGAGCCAGGAAAGAATATCAGCAAAAAGCAAATCACGCCATGCTCTCTTCATCAGCGTATCTCTTCTCAGCTGCAACTGTTCACGCAACTAGCCTCCATCATACCTCTCGAGATCCTCAATGGTTGCCTCTCGGTCTGTTTCTTTTTCTTCTTGAACCATCATTCGAGTTCGTTTGTGTATTATATATATATATATACCCACGTTCCTTAATTTTATTCACCACTCTATTCAGCCAAGTTGAAAACAAAAGCCGAGAGTGAGAAGCCGAGAAGGAGGGAGTGAGAACTATTGAGAGAGAGAGTCATTGTTTGCCCTGTTCTTGGTTCAGAAAATAGAGGCTGTGGTGATCCCCGAAGCTCAGCTCTCAAGCCGGCAGCCCGAGGTTAGCTATTGTCATGAGCTATATATATATATATATACTGATGCTTGGGGGAAATAATTGAAACTAGTTGCATCTTCGAACTTGTGTTTCATTGCACACAAGATATATATATGTATGCATAGTGGATTGTGAAAAGAGAAAAGGAAACTAAGCTTACTGACATGATTTCGCTGCACATGGTATGTGTGTGTGTGGGATTTAAAAACTAAAAGCTTGCTGAAATTATAATATAAGTTGATGTCCAAAACATTTCTATATCTATGTATAACATTGCTGCACAAGTGAAGAAGAAGACAAAGGATTTGCTATCATATAAATACTACTGCACATCTAAATATATATAGATAGGTTGCGTTGCTAATACAAATATTGGGAGAGAGAAACCAAAACATACTGAATATATATACATATGCACATGAGCTATGAGACTTTTTGTTTGTTGTCATGTTGTGACTAATATATGTATATATTAGGGAAACCAAAACTTGACTTTGCTGATATATATAAATAGCACTGATTTAGGAACTGAAATAAAAACTCTCCAGCATGGTACATACATACATACATACATACATACTTACATACATACATGCAGAGGCGGACGCAGGTACAAGGTTGGGGGGGCAAGTGCCCCCCAATTTTTTTTTCTTTAAAAACAATTTAGTGTAAAACCCGGCCAGAATCAAATCTGGTACCATATTGGATCCTTGTTTGGCCTCTGGTACCTCTTCGATATCTATTTTAATATCTCCAATAAGTAGGTATTAATCTCAATTCCTATCTCAGAACTACTTCGTTCTTTCTATTCAGAACTACTCCGGGTTTCTATTTTAGTTTTGCTATTTATTTTCTTGTCTTGATGATTTGAGGGCTGTTGTGGAGATCTTTGGAACTTGTATTGAGAAATTGATACGGTTGGTGCTTTGCTGCTACAATTTCTATCATACATTTCTGTCATGAAGAAAGAACTCTTGCTCTAATTTAAATTAGGACAATCTGTAATGGGTTCTTAATGCATTTAAAATTTTGCTTAACAATTTTTTGGGTCCGCCACTGCATACATGAACTTGGAAATGATAGGAAAAATGATGTTATATATATATATATATATATATATATATTTAAAAGCTTGCTGTGAGTGATATATGTATATAAGAAAAAGTTGTTGTGTTATAAGCGTGTGTGTGTGTGTATGATAATATATATATATGACGCTATAAAAAATGTGAATGAATGAAATCATGTCTTTAGAGTATAGGTTTATACACGTTACTGCAGCTGGAATTAACGGGAAATGTTTATGTATTGTGGGTGTGTGTATAGTTGCACAAGTACCAAAAAAAAAAAACGTTGCTTTATTTCATATATAGATATATGTCTCTGTTCATGGATATTAAAACAGAGACTAAAGCTTAATGTTTAATACATATATATCATGAGAAGCTTACGTCAGGAAACCAAGGGAAAGTTTGCCGTTAGCTCTATATATATAAGTAATATTTTAATTGGTTTTAATATTTAACACACAATTTTATGAAGCATATTTTATGTAGTAGTATTATTATTAAACTCCTAAACTAAAGTATTAGGATGGCCTTTGAAAGTTTAAAATAATTATAGAGAAATAATAATAAATAGTAAAATAAATTATTATTATTATTAGGAAAGGGACTAAGTAATAAATTAAAAAGGGTATTGTTAATAAGGGAATTTTAGGGGTTAATGAGCACTTTTAATCTTTTAAAAATAATTCACATAATTAGTTACTTTGCGACGCAAGAAGTGACTAACGACAATGATAAATGTTTATAAGCATACCTTGACACCTCTACTGAACCCTGCACCTTCGGACAAATTAAGGATTCAAGCTTGAGATGGGCAACTGTTAACTTATTAGCTTATATGTATATATTCATGTATGACTAACCATGTTTGTAAGATAATTTGCATATGTGTATCCTAGTTATGGATTAAGGCTGCATGTCCCATAGGGTTGTGTGTTCTAAAGAGCTGCGGGGCTTGGCCGATAACTGCAATTACGGTGCAACTTGTTTACTGTGAATTATTCTACGTTTGACATGCGATATGTTGTCATTTATATTTCATACTTGCATGTAAAATTAACTGTTACCCTTGGAGTTTATTCATTTGAACTCCAGATCGTAAAAAGAATCAGGTAGTGGATCAGGATCCAAAGGAAAGATGCAGCTATAAGTGTTACAGTAGAAAGAACTTTTTGTAAAAATATGAGTAGACAGACTAAATTTTATTGTTTATCATTTGTCTATTTTGAATTACTGTATTAACATCCCACATGGGATAGATTTGAACTGCAAAAAAAAAAAATTTATTCTCAAGTTTTCAAACCAAGTTAATTTAAGAGACATTTTATTCGTAACTAAGTCATCCAAACTACTTTGATGTCCTGTGCACTTAAACTCTAATAAATAAAGGTGCATTTAGGACGGGTCTTACATGTGCAACCTCTACGGCGGTCATCTCAGACATCGTACTTAGCACCTCATGGTTAACCCATGGGTACTCGTCCGTTAAAGTCTTCAAGGGACAGGGGGAACCCGACTCCTTAGAGAAAGATCCCTTAGAGTGGCATGAAGAAGGCGAACTCATGTATACTTAGAATAAAGAAATAAAAATCAGAACACGAAAGGTATACCTAAATCAAGGGAACAACTGCGTGAATAAGAAAAAGTTGATAGATTGGGGGATTCCTTCGACATGAGATAGTCCTCGCTACTAGAAGCCCGGATGGAATTGGAAGTCAACTTGTGCAGTAAGAGGCCAAAGTGGACTCAGCTAAGGAGTAACGGTTGCTTGTGACGAGTTGCCAACTTGGTCAACAATGTGCTCTAGATGGGAACCCGAGTTAGATTGGGGTATACCCTCCGGCTAGGAAGGATGTGAGGCTGAGGTAAACTTGCTCTTATCCCGACGCTCGATTTCTGATGGTTTGGTGGAGGATCCCGAGCTAGCAACGCTCTCACCCCGACTCCCAGTTTCACCACGATTTTTGGTTTCTAGAGGTGGAGATCTCTTCCTACTCTCCCCACTACGTCTTTGCTGAAGTAAGGTCGCTTGCTTCTCTTCTTCCGAAGGGGGAATACCCCAAAATTAATACCTAGCTCCAGGAGGGAGAGTACATCGTAACTCTCTTTCTTCTTCTGGAGTTATCTCACCCTTCTCCATTGATAAAGGAAGTTACACCTAATGCTAATGTGTTTGGCTAAAAGGGGGAAAAGGAGATATAGCAAGATAAGTTTCTAAAGAGTTAGGGTATGGTACTGGAAAATTAAACGACAGGGGTTAAGACACAAAGACGCTATGCTCGGAGATATACCCAAAAAGACTATCGGCATCCACCTAGAAACCCAAAAAGAAGCCCAAGAATCTCCATCAAAGTCTACTCAGAAACCTAAAAATCAATTTCTTGAAAGACACAGATCAACAAGTGAGAATAATGTAACAACAAAGTTGAGAATGAAAGCAAAAGCAAAGGAATTGAAGCAGGAAAAAAATGGTGAGAATACTGGTGTTATGAAGGTTTGAGAAGCCTAAAATGTGCGAATAAGAATATCACAAGAAGACAGATTTCTGAAGAAAGTGAGAGGTTTCTTGGAAGAAAGAGAAAGCAGTGAACGTGAAAAATGGTGAAAATGGGGGGAGATGCAAATTTAAACGTAACTGGTGAGGTTATGAACGGGAAGAGTTAAGGGTAAAAGGGACAATTCACCTTCACAATCACATATGTGAAGAGACGTGAGCATTAAATGAGCACGAATATCAAAGAGGCAAAAGGTGGCTATGCAGCGCTAAGACTGGTGGTTGTACGTCATGACGATTGCAAATGTATAGTTGTAAAGTTGTCATATGCAAATTGCGCTTGTTCCTCTTAATCATGATCCGGATGGGGGAAAACCTGTTGCCAAAGCAGATGAACTCGGAAACTTGGATGCTTGATGAAGAGATCTGGGCAATAGCGAAAAGGAGTAAAGCAATCAACAGAATCACCCCGTTTCTGGGAAATTCGTAAGAAAACGTCAGAGAACCTGGAGTTCGTTGAAACCCGGATAAAAGTTGAATGAAAAACCAAGAGACCTATCACGACTAGGATCTGAGATCTGGGTTAAAAAAGCAAATGCACCTCGGTAGCCTAGAGTCCTGAGCTACCAGTCTGAGCGCAACTGTTACGGACCTAAACAAGGCCCATCTAATATACAGCCCAACAAGGGGCAATCCGTATCAGAATTTGCCAATAATGAAGGGAGATCCTAACTAACCTATAATCAAGGAATATCCTAATCAGGGATGACAACTTGCAAGTGTGGCGGTATAATGCTTGGGCTATAAGACGCACAGGGCCTATAAATCCAAACCCTAAGGTAATCTCTATAAATAAGAGGCAAACCTAAAAGGTATACACATTCATTCATCCTCATTTACTATTTAGCCGTCATTATGCACACACACTACCTCCTTTTGCCAAAATCCTTATATGTGCTCAATGACCCATCATTCTCCTGGGTATTTAACTCATAGGTATTTTGGAGTAGTCTTCTGATCCAATATCAATACATTAGTTGTAACATCCCAAATTTTGGGATTTTAAAGTTTGCATAAGATAGGGAAAATAATTATAAAATTTGGCTTAAAATAATTATGAGAATAATTATTAGAAATTTAGATATTTTTCCCTCAATTTATTTTGGTAAAAGAATAAATTCAAATAAGAAATAATATAGACCTAAAAATTATAGAAGTTATATTTTGTGGCTTAGAGGAATTAATTGGAAAAAAAAAAATCCTTATATGAAATTAAGGATTAATTTTCCAATAATTGCAATTATATAAGTAATAGGCCTAATTGCAAATAAGAGTTTTATTAGGATCAAAGTGGGATAAATTATTTTTCACATCCTCATGCGAGCCCAATTTGAGGAATCATGGCACAATGACATAAAAACCCATCTAATACCTTAACAATTGGTATCTCACGTATCCTTACTCCTGCAGTTTTTGTTTTCCAGCCCATGGACATTATGTAATCAATTATTTATATTGTAAAGCCCATTATTCATCCATTCATTTTACCTAACCAACGTCCATATACCCTCAGTCATGATTTCCATCCACCCAACAAAAAAAAAAATCAACCAAATCCATTTAAAAGATCAACCCAACAAGCATCAGTTGAGAAAAGGAAACCCAAAAAAAAAAAAAAAAATCAAATCAAATCAAATAATAACAGCAACACGTAATGCAAGAAACACTGAAACACGTAATCACCTTAATAATGGCAGCACGAGATCAGCAGGAAACCATACCCCTCGAGCCCAGAGCTGCTTCCACGATGGTCCTTCTCTTTCGGTTTGATCATCTTCTCCCTTGGACCAGCGTTTCATCCACCTTGGTCCAGACCCTTAGTTCTCTATTAAACCACAACAACTTCATAGCCTTCTTCATTCACAAAAAACTAGAAACTCAGTCCGAGAAAGAGAGAGTTGGAGTGGTCTGTATGTGTGCTCTATTTTAGATCAAGAAAGCAGAGTGTGAGCCGAGAGTTAGAGCTAGAACGTGGAAGGAAGGGGAGAGATAGATCATTCTCATTCATCTGCTCTGTTTTAAATAAATAGAAGCAGAGGTGAACCCGAGTTGAGTTGCTGCGAGCCTTGGTTTATTGGAAAGCTAGTTGGGTAAGTATTTAAAATGTTGTTGCTGTTGCTTTTGTGTGTGTGTGGGTGTGTCCCGTGGGGGTTTAAACATAAAGCAATAGTTAAGGTTGCTGCTTGTATATATGTTCATTCAGTAGGTAAGTATTCTCATTCACCATAAAACAATAAGGAAAGAATATGTTCAGTAGGTAAGTATTCTCATTCACCAAAAAGCAATAGTTCCGTGGGAGTTATCGTTTATTAAAAAAAAAAAAAAAAGAAAGAAAGAAAAAAGAGAGAAGAGTATATAACTGCATCACTGCACACACTAGAAATATATATTTGAACGTTGCTTCATAAACCTTGTTGATTTATATCAGGAACCAAATTTTCTGTCAAAAACTTAATTTGATGGTATATGTGTGTATATATATATATATACATAATAAAACATATTTGGATGTTGTTAATATTTATTAAACACCTAATCTAAAGTGTTATGATAATCTCTGGGAGTTTAAACTATGATAATTAAATAAATAATAGAAAATAAAAAAAGAAAAAAAATGGAAAACTTTATTACCTTTTATATATATAATTAATTAAATCATAATAGCTAGATACACCTGGCAGGTATGAAGATAGTTTTGTAGCCACACTGATCAAGCTTTATCTAGTGATCACATCCGCACAAACAACTTATTGTAAATAAACTTATCAACAATTATGTATATTTATTAAAAAAGTAATATTAGTTAATGTTTTGTAGAGCTAAGATTATCAGTATAAGGGATTTTTAATTAGTTAAAGAAAATCAAAGACTTTGGAAAAACCATGCATTAAATCATAACTTATATGATGTTGATAAACTCCTAATTTAAGGGTCTATGATGACTCCTGAGAGTTTAAAATAATTATAGACAAATAATAATAAATAGTATCATTATAATAATAATAATAATAATAAATAATATTACTATTATTAAAAGAGGAACCAATAATAAATAGAAAAGAGAATTTTTAATAAATAATAATTAGAAAGGAAAATTAATAGTTACAATGGTCTTACTTAGGACATTGACAAAGTTCGAGTTTCTATCATCCGGGGATTTTATTTATTTGCGAAGTTGAGGTTGGTAACTTAATCTCAAATTCCTTGTGTTTTACATATATGCCTTGTATGTTTATGTATTGTGGATTCTTGGTCGGGTTTGTATGCCCAAGTCTATACATTTTATTCTACTGGATGTGGATTATTGTTTTATATGATGATGTTGCATGCCTATTTTTCCTAGCGTTGAGGATTCGTGTCTGGGACACGTAGCACGTGCGAGTGCTTTCACCGTTAACGATGCATGTACTGGGTACTATGTAGTCGGTTAGCAATGTGTTTGCTCAATTCTTTCTTTTAATCTGCACTATGTGAAATATTTGTCATGTATGATTTACACTTTGAATGTGAGATTAACCGTTATCCTGGGATTCATTTGATCAATGAATCTCAGTCACACCTATAGATCTAGGAAGATACTTTGGATCAGGAAGTAAGGCTGTGCAACTGGAGTAGTTGAGGAAGACTCTGAAGGAGGGGATTTAATTAAGTCTAAATTTTACACTTTAATATTTTGGATTATATTTGTTAACTCTTTGACTGACAATCGAGATCATTGTATAACTAAAATCCTCTAACGGGATTAACCCTGACTATTACCGAATTTTAAGTTGTATCACATTTATATTCCTTCGGGAATTTAAATTAACCAACATATGCCTGGGCATATGTTATCAGTCACTCATTCGTCCGAACATTAGGCATGCTCTCTGTTGTGACTCACTCTGATCTGTGAACGCCTTCACTATCATAAATACATACAAATTAGTTTAATAAGAGATTAGAGGCATAAATGGACATCATAATGAACATAGGAATTAGGGGCATTACAGATGTCCATCAAGCTAGACATCTGTTGTTCTTACTCAGAACAGCTGTGTTATTTGAATTGGTCTGGTGGTTGTGGCTTTGCCTTGAAGGGCTTTTTTTTTTTTTTTTTTGCCAACTTACTTTTTAGACAAGACTTTTAAAATATGAGGTCTTAAAAATCTTACTTTTCAGAACTCATATTTTTAAAATTAGTCTTAAAATTTTGACTTTCAAGACCTTATATTTTTAAAAGTCTACTCTAAAGGTTATTTTTTAAGACCGGTTACTCAACCAGTCTAAAAAATAATAGACTTTTAAGACCGCATGTATCAAGAATCGGTCTAAGAAGCATTTTTTATCCAGTCTAAATAGTCTTTTTTACAGTAGTGTTATCACTCTATTGTTATGTTACCATGCTTTCTACAAGGAGGGTTCATTTAATCCTGAGAAGTATTACTTTCTAATTTACTGAGGATTCGTGAAATATCTCCTAAGGACAATATCTTTTTAATTTCCATAAATTATTTTGAATAGCTCATAATTAAGTGATTATTTTAGCTCAAAAATATACTACTCCCTCCATCCCTAAACATAAGTTCTTTTAAACTAATTGAGATATTAAAAAAACAGTTAAAATGAATTAAAAGTAATACATAGGTAGGAAATATATATATTATTTAAATATGCTCCTATCTACAAACGAAGAGAGAGATTAATAATTTTGAAAATGATGAAAGATAATGTATGCGGAAGATGATATTGAGATAATAAAGGAAATGAGTCAAGAATTTAATTAATGTAATATATGAAATTAATTAAGGGTAAAATAGGCAAAAAAAATATTTATTAGTCCTAAAAGAGAATCTTATAAAAGAGAGAAGCCTATTTAAAGAAATGAGACCTCATAAATAGAGACTGTGGGGATTCCCCCCTCCCAATAAAAAATATACTATTGTGGCTAGTAAATAGCTTATTGGAGAACTATATAGTAAAAAAATGCTCCCCAAGAGCTTTCTTTTCTTTTCTTTTCTTGGGAAAAGGCTTGTCTCTAAATATAAGATTCCTTTTGATTTTGTCTCAATAATAAATACACTTTTTTTCAATTTTACTCTCAATTAATTATTATATTAAATACATTTTCTTTCATCTTTTTCTCATTACTCTCTTTTACTCATTCATAAATACGGATACATTTTTGAAAAAAATTAAATTTCTTACATAATTATTACATTTACGTACCTTCTTTTAATTGTTTTTTAGAATTTCAAAATTCAGTTGAAAAGTTCTTATATATACGAACAGAGGGAGTAGTACTTTGACCCCCTAAAGGTTGCTTCTCTTTCATTGTGTGTTTTGAAGCAAAATTTAGTACTTGTTTGGAATAGAAATTGGACAATTGAAAAGTAATTTTTCAATCGTGATTTATGATATATAAGATAAGTATATAAAATGGATTTTGTCTCGATTTATATGAATAATAGTGGTGGAGCCAATAATTTAAATGATGGAGTGAAAATTTGGAAAAATGTCAATTGGGTCAAAATAATATTTCTTAGGAATGGAGAGAATTCAAAAAAATCCCCTATAATTGTTGGGAATGGTAAATTTGTGAAAAGAGAGCCAGATAAAATTATAGAAAGGTGTCCATAGTTTATGAAAATTACATTTATGCTAATAATAGTTTAAAACATTTCATTTTAGTCACTCCCCAAACTTTCAATTATTTCGTTTTAGTTCCTTGGTCAAAACGCATGTTTTAACCGAAAGGAACTAGGTTAGCTTTCTTCCTTCTTCGGCAAACCTATGAAAAAGAGAGTTACATCCAATGGCGGACCTACATAGTATAGAAGAGGGGCAAGTGCCCCCCCCCCCCCTCGAATTAATGTTTTTTTTTTAATTTTTAATTTTTTAAATAAATTAATACATGTTTAAATGATTGCTCATCTTTAAATGAAGTGCTCACTCTTAATATATCAAGATAGCACTTCGTAATGGGATGGGGATGAATGGTTGAATGATTGTTTAGTGCCTTATATTGAAAAGAGATATATTTGATAACATTGATAATAAGACAATTATGATGGAATTCCCAACAATAAGGCCTACAAGGATGACATTATAATTATTTTTATTCTAATACACTTTTTCTAATTAAAAAATGTGTACTTGAACTTATTAAGTGTTCACCCTTCATTGTAATTTATGTAGTTGCATTTCTAACAGTACTTAGCCTTGCTTTTTTAAATGACAAGTGAGAATAATTGTTTCTCTTATTACATCATTAGTATTCTTTTGATTTTATAAATATTTTTTTTCTTGCTTATATTCTATTTTTTTTAATGCATTTAAAACTTCCCTAAAAAAAAAAAAATTTCAGGCCCTCGAATACCAATTGTAATTTGTGGCCCCCCTTGTATATTTTTCTGGGTCCGCCTCTGGTTACATCGAGACCCTGGACATCAAAGTGAGGGCTGCGAACCAAGGAGGCCGATTAGGGGGAGAGAGAGAATCATAGGGAACGAGATGAAGAAAACCACCATCATTGATGACTTTTCACTACTACCTTCCTCTCACACCTTCATCTTCAACCTTCCTTCTGCAACACAGAAATCACCTTTAATCTTCAACCTTCCTTCCTTCTTCACTTTTTTTTTGGGGGGGGGGGGGGGGGGTCCCTATCCCCCTAGTTCCACCTCTGGTGAGTAAGCAGTTTTAGGGATCCCAAACAAGTACTAGACATTAGAATAAAAACTATCCTAAACATCCATCAATGATCCAATTTAACTTTTTTATATTTCCAAGGCATGTTTTGTTGCAAGAAACGTTAATCCTAACACATTGATGAAAGTCATAACCATGACCTTCTTGAAAAGTTCAAATACCTTTATACATGTTACAACAAATTGTGAACTCAAAATCAAATATGTTTATACTTGTCTTAATTAAATCAAGGGTTAATATAATCTTTAATCTCTTAAAATGTCATCATTTTGGTTTTAGTTCATCATGTTTTAAAGTTTTGGATCCTTAAAAAACACAAAATGATCCAAGTTTTTATTAAATTATAGGGATCAATGTTTGTAACATAATGAAACTTAAGGGACCAAACATATAATTTAAAACTTACGAGACTAAAATTAAAATGAGGATAGACTTGAAAGATTAAATATTATGTAAACCCTTTCAATCTAGTATGAACACAAAATCATGGTTTTAAGTTCACAATCAAGGATTTTTGTATGTATACACTGTTTGATAACTTATGAGATAATTGCAATTTTAGATTTATAATTGTATTGATATGAATAATGATGTTTGGTTTTGAATTCATGATTAGTTTATCTACATAAATGTTTCACTGTTTTTTAAGAAAATCATGATTTTAATTTTAATCCTTATAATTAATGATGAGAAAGATCCAAACATAAACAAGCCCATAAACTTGAGAAGACACCCATTAGTTAGGGTCTTGATTTTGTGGGAGATATAATGGTTCGTGTGAACCAAGTGTCATATTATTGTTGGCCAAATAGAAAAGTGTCATTGTCATCCAAATCCTCTCATAAAGGTTTGAGGCCAGACAAGCAAACCATTAAAAATCATGTTACGGTGAAGATAGTGGTTTAGAGGTCGGTCAGTTAAATAGGATTAACTTGGGACTAAATCGATTGTGATTAAAATAATATAATTTAAATAAATATGTTTTAATTATAAATACTTTCTATTAAATTGAAAATGTAGTGTATGAGAAATGTACCACATGCATTGAAGGGTGGTAAAATGGTAAAAAAGTCAACTTCCATTGAAGAGACATAGCTTAAGGAAACCAAAAAATGAGTCTATTAATGCCTTTAAAGGTGGGGGCCACTGCCATCACATTAAATTCGGTGTAGTGCATTTGAACTATGTTTTTCTTTTAAGTTATTTGATTTTGGGTTAAAGTATAAATTGGCCAATAAACTATTACACCAAAAGCACCCAACACACAAACTTTTAAGTGGACCGTATCTACCAAAAAACAATTAAAAAGTTTAAAATAACACAATGCTAATGATGATGCAGTGGCTGGAAGGATAGTTATGCCAGCGGCTGCAAAGTTGCAACCTTTTCGAAAATTTGGAACCGCAACCGAATCCATATACGCATTTAGGAACGGCAAGTCCATCGCATTCACTACAAAATTAAACCAGAAACACATGAAACTCCATGAAAACAGGGCAAGCAAGCTTCCAACAGAGTGATCGTTTATTAGAAGATTACAGAGAAAATCAATGGTTAGATGGCCAACCGATTACAGGTGCAAGATCTCCGGTGTAGGAGTTTGAATCACAAAGTTGAAAACTGTTGGGAAATTGAAATCAATGAATTTTGCTCAACCGATTACAGTAGCTTCTTATACTATTTCACGATGAACAGTTAAAGAAGTGCTTATTATCAGACAAATCATCTTTGCTTAAAGAAGTTCATGCTTAGTAAAGGGGGTTCTTGGGCATTTTGGACTGAATCTAAAGAACTGAAAGAAGAGCTATACCCAAAATAAGCACAAAGAAAGAGTGAAGCAGCTCCCACCACATTCTATCACAGCGATGGGCTCGTGCTTGGCTCTAATGGCAATTATCTACGGCAGATTCAGCCCCCACCAAATTCAACAAGCTAAAACACACCACAAGAAGGCTTGAAACCACTTATCTTGACTTTGGTGATTGTTTTTGAAATTTTTCTCTTCTTCTTGGTTCACCAAAATTTCGGCCCCCTCCTTGAAATACCATAGAAAAGTTTTTTAGGGATGAGAAGTGGATGCAAGAGGAAGAGATAGAGGAGATTACACAAGACTTACCTCTTGATTCTTGATCATTCCTATCCTTCTTCGTCTTGATTTTTGATGAGCTCTTCCTGGGTGTTTGTGGGTGTATATGTCCGACTTTGGAGAGGGAAGAAATGGTTAATTAGGGGTCCAAATCGGTTGGGAGAAAGGAAAGATACTTGGGCTTCAACTAGCCCCCTATTTACAAATTTGCCACTTGGTTCCTTTCTAACTAAACAGTGTTACTCTATACTGTTAGTATTGTAATATTTTAAACTTTTTAATTGTTTTTTGGTAGATATGGTCCACTTAAAAGTTTGTTGTGTTGGGTGCTTCTGATGTAATAGTTTATTAGTCAATTTACACCTTAACCCTTTTATTTAACATGACAAAATAAAGGGTACTGCTCTCTTTCTTCTTCCCTAAGTTCTCCCTCCAGTTAACATTTGCTTTCAGACCCGAGCTTCAAGGCTTGCCTCCAATAGACTGCTTCATGAACCTTTATTATCGACGACAAGTAGTGATGTGAGAAAACCAGAAAATAAATGGTCCTCATCAGTCTCAAGTTTCCTTCACCTTTTCTCTCTTAGTCTATTTTCTCTTTGGTCTTCTTCTTCTTCAACCATCCTATTGATGTGAATCTATGTTCTTCGATCCTTCTACGCTGATTTGGAATTTCAAACAAACAACCCGCATGACCTGTCCAACCAGCGAGTTTCCAGGTCATGACTGAGTTTTGCTAATCTGACTTTTTTCCGGTTTGGCGTTGAATTAGACCGGAAACATGGCCGGTTCACCCGTTCTGTTCGTCGGTTCTGATTTTTAAAACCATGCTAACAAGAGAGAATGGTAATTAAAAAATTCATACAAATTTAGTATCAAATCATTTTTTTATATCTTAGTAAGTTTTTAAATTTGATATTTATTTTCCTATATTTTAACAATGTAAATTTTTTAAGATTTTAAATACAAATCTAATTCTATTTATATATCTCTTCTAACATATTTAACCCTAAATAAGAAGAAACCTTAAGTCCCTTTATAAGCATATTCATTCTAACCTCTAGATTATCAAATTCTTTTCCCAATCTACTAGTAAAATCAACCTCCATAGATTGAAACCTATAAAATAGTGCCATGCAACACACAAACCATAAAATTATGTGAAAAATATGAATTAAAGAAGTAAGCTTAAAAAAATCATCAAAACAAAAAATATATTTGTACATATACTAATACTTTTTTTTGATACAACTCTACATATCCTGATGATATTCCTCATTGTTTACTATTAAACTTGAATGCCACACAGGGCTCATTTTAGAGTAATATATAAAGTTATGCCATGTATTGATATATATGGGATTTGAAGTGGAAAGTATGATGTAATAAAAACAAAAAGGTGGGGGCATTAAAGCTATGCGTTTTATAGTAATATATAAAACTATGCTACGAGTATTAAATGCTTGTAATTTCGTTTTAAATGAGTTCTAATGAATTTTGTTGAATCATTAGATAGCATTTTCCCCCTTTGGTTTTTTTAGTAATGTTTTTTTTTCCCCAATTTCATATCAAGCAATGTCAATGAAGATATTAGCCAATCAAGGAAAGGAAACAAGTTTATGTTAGACAGATGTAATCTTTTCATGAAAAAATGACATTAGCTATGAAATCATCCAAAATATGTAATCTTTTTATGGAAAAAAAAGTTATTTGGATCTTATCTGGCCATTGCCTTCTTTGTTGATGTGATTCCCGAAAAGATACGATGATCGGATTAACTAGGAATAGAATTTCGCACCAGAATTTTAGTCTCTGACGCGTCCTGAAAGAATCGACCGTATCTCACGCTACAGATGTCGGAATTGAGTGCTTCCAAAACGACCTGAAAGATGACGTTCTGAACTACGATTTTGACTAATTAAACATTGAAAAAGGATAAGGAAAACTGGAGATACGGAACAAAGAAAGTTAGTACGAAAACTGAAAAACTGCAGTTTAGAGGTAGGCACCACAATTCTAAAGAATTGATAAGCCCAAGAACGCCACAAGGATCGTTGCCCTTGATAAGTTCAGAGATTCTCAAAGAACCCCAGAGAAGCTTGTCTCTCACCAAAAAGGTTAAAATCTCAATTCAAATCTGCCGTTACAAATGCTATGGTGTTCCCTTATATGGACAACATCCATATTAAGTTTAACCTAATATGCTTACACATAAAGCCCAATAAACAAGCCCAATAAGCCTTATTACAAAAGTTTAACTAAATGTAAGAAAATAAAACTAAATGCAGAATTTGGGCTAAGGCCCAATGAAGCCTCCATGCATATTCATTGGGGCTTATTCTTCAAGGTCTTTAATCTGGAACCTTTTTAGTTCTTGCTCTTGTCATTGGGTCTCCAAGACCTTGTATGTCCTCCACGTTTGACCTTGTATGTCCTCCACGTTTGTTGCCTTGGTCATGTCGCCTTCTATGTCCGCATCATTCCCTCCTTCTTTAAAAGAATTTGTCCTCAAATTGCAATCCTCGTCTCCGTCTTTATGCACTTCCTTGAAGAACAAATCTGCAGTGTGGATTGCATCATCAACCTCTTTAAATTCCTACAACAAATCAGAAACCTCATTCGGAAGAGAGTTAGTAGGACTTGCATCTGTAAAATTATTCTCTTTACTCAAAAGTAAGAGCATTGGCTTTTTCAAATGCATTGCCTTTTTCACCTCTTTTTCTTTTATAAGCAAGTTTGGTGCTTTTCTCTCTTTCTCTCCTTTTTTTTCTTGCTCTCTTCTACTCTCTTTTCTCTCTTGCTTTCTTTTTTCTCTCATTTTTAGATTATCCCCACTAACTTCTCTTGGTGTCAATGATGCAAGAATAATCTTGCGTTCCTTATGAACAAAAGAGAACTTGTTGGTGTAACCATCATGCATAGCTTTCTTATCATATTGCCAAGGTCTCCCAAGTAGCAAATGACAAGCCTCCATTGGTACCACATCACATAGAACTGTATCATCATACTTTCCTATGGAGAAGTTCACCTCCACTTGTTTGCTTACGGTCACTTCACCATCCTCACTAAGCCATTGAAGCTTGTATGGCAGCGGGTGAGGTTTGGTTTTCATGCCCAATTTAGACACCATTCTAGCACTTGCAACATTGGTACAACTCCCTCCATCAATAATTAAAGAAACATACCTTCCCTTGGATAAGGCATCTAGTATGAAAGACGTTCGCTCTTTGACTATCATCCATGTCTTTTGCTTGGCTACCCAACATTCTTCTTACCATAAACAAATCTCCTTCTGGAATTATTTCTTCAATATCATCTTGTGAAGCAGAATCTGAAGAAGCAGAATCTTGTGAAGTAGAATCTGAAGAAGACTCACTAGTAAGCTCTCCATCCTCTTTAAGTAACATGGTCTTCTTAGTTGGACATTCTGAAGCTATGTGACCTCTCCCCAAACACTTGAAGCATTTTATTTCACTACTCCATGTCTTTTTAGGGATCTCATTGGATTTAGTTTGAGTCTTTTGAGGTGTGGCAGTGGGATTGCTTGATGAAGTACCTTCCTCCTTCTTATTTCTATCCTTCCAGCTTGAAGAATTGAATTTTGAAGAGTTTTTTCTCATGACACCCTTTCTCTTGAGTTGTTGTTCTACCTTACTAGCTTGTTGCACTAAATCCTCCAACTCTACATAATTTTGCAACTCCACAACATCCCTTATATCACTATTCAGCCCATGCAAGAAACGTGCCATAGTAGCCTCCCGTTCTTCATTAATATTTGCTCTAATCAAGGACACCTCCATCTCTTTAAAATACTCATCTACACTCTTGTTACCTTGTGTGAGTCTTTGAAGTTTATTGTGAAGGTCCCGATGATAATGGGAAGGAACATATCTTCTTCACATTAGCCTTTTCATCTCCACCCAACTATCCACCAATGGTTCTTCATATCTCGCCCTCTCCTTTTGCAATTGGTCCCACCAAATGAGAGCATAATCACTAAACTCCATGGCTGCCACCTTCATTTTCTTCTCTTCACTATAATTGTGACATGCAAATAAGTGCTCAATCTTCATTTCCCACTCTAAATAAGCCTCCGAATCACTTCTTCCCTTAAAAGATGGTATATTAAGCTTTACTCCCTTAATTCTATCCTCTCTAGCATCATTCTCATAATCTCTTCTTCTCCTTCTTTCATCCCTCCCTCTCTGTCTATCTTCATCATGATTCCTCTGATTTTCTATTCTCTCAATTCTCTCATATAACTCCTCTGTGTGTTCTCTCATCATCCTTTGCATTTGAGTTGTAATGGCTTCAATCAGCAACCTATTATCTTCACTACCTGCCATAATTCAAGGAAAAGAACAAGAATAAAGTAATAGGACCTTACCACTCACTCACGTGTTTACACTCTTAAAAATGTATCACTCGTGTTTGTTGCTCTCTATAAGGCTTTTATGTAGTGTGCTCTCTTGCCTTTTACCACTCAATAGCTCTCTTTAAATTCTTTACAGAATCTCCAAGAACACTCAAGAGTACAATCCCAAACTCCGGAATTGGTGGTGACTCACAATACAATTTGGACAAGATGTCAAAGAAGACAACAAGACAGAAAATCCAAATCAATTTGAAGGAATTATTCAAGGACACTTTGGACTCAAAGAGGACAAGACAAAGAAAATCCGAAACAATTTGAAGGGAACACTTTGGACTTGATTCACACGTAGTAGTGTGTGTAATTGAATAATGGCAAGGTGCTGTATAGTATTTTTTTTATTTTTTTTTATCACCTGATTTTTTTTTATAACAACTAATTTTTTTTTTAACAATTGAATTTTTTTTTCACAACTGATTTTTTTTCTTTTAATAACACCTGATTCTTCAACAAAAGGGATTTGTGGTTTTGGAATCAAACTTTGAAATTCCACTAATTTAGAATTGAATTAGATAGGATTCCCCACAGAATGAGCTATTACTTAACACACTAACAGCATACTACTCAAGAAACATGAATCAAAAGGATTAAAATTCAAGAACAATGATGAACAAGGGATGAACACCAAGAACAAAGTGCAGAAATATGTGAATTAAACAAGAAATTGAAAGGAAAAAAACAACCAGAAGATTGAAAGAACAAACTAGGAACAAAGAACGACGGCTATAACAGAATCTCACAATTCAAAAACCAAAAACTAAAATTTAGGGATTAGGGTTACCAGATTGGATGTAAACAATCAAGAAAAGATAACCCAATTCCAATCCTAGAACCGGGCTTTGATACCAAATGATGTGATTCCCGAAAGGATAGGATGATCGGATCAACTAGGAATGGAATTTCGCACCAGAATTTTAGTCTCTGACGCGTCCTGAAAGAATCGACCGTATCTCACGCTACAGATGTCGGAATTGAGTGCTTCCAAAACGACCTAAAAGATGACGTTCTGAACTACGATTTTGACAAATTAAACACCAAAAAAGGATAATGAAAACTGGAGATACGGAACAAAGAAAGTTAGTACGAAAACTGAAAAACTACAGATTAGAGGTAGGCGCTACAATTCCAAAGAATTGATAAGCCCAAGAACGCCACAAGGATCATTGCCCTTGATAAGTTTAGAGATTCTCAAAGAACCCTAGAGAAGCTTGTCTCTCACCAAAAAGGTTAAAATCTCAATTCAAATCTGCCGTTACAAATGCTATGGTGTTCCCTTATATGGACAACATCCATATTAAGTTTAACCTAATATGCTTACACATAAAGCCCAATAAACAAGCCCAATAAGCCTTATTACAAAAGTTTAACTAAATGTAAGAAAATAAAACTAAATGCAGAATTTGGGCTAAAGCCCAATGAAGCCTCCATGCATATCCATTGGGGCTTATTCTTCAAAGTCTTCAATCTGGAGCCTTTTTAGTTCTTGCTCTTGTCATTGGGTCTCCAAGACCTTGTATGTCCTCCACGTTTGTTGTCTTGGTCATGCTGCCTCCTATGTCCGCATCATTTGTCTTTCCCGCCTAATTGCAAATGCACTTCCGAGTAGGGGTTATTTGCAGGAGTTAAAAGCATTTCAGGGGGTTTGAAATGAGTTTTAACAATATAAAATGGATAGCCAAGATTAAATAAAATCAACGGTATAAGTTGGCTTATAAGAGATGATGAGAAAGTAAGATGGAGAGAGAATCTACTCCCCTCTCTTTTCTATTATCATTTCTCAATGAGGGGTTCAATGCCCACGGAATATGAAAATTTCACATTATTTATTTCTCTATAATTTGGTTGATTTTAATTTTGTTGAGACCCATGTGACGTAATTGATCCAAGTGTGGCTAAGTGAGAGCCACATTATTAACCTTCTTTCTCTTACAAAACTAACCAATGGTTTTTTCCCCCTTTTTTTTAGCTAAAAAAGGATAAATGGATAATTAGATGAATTCTCCAAATTATGGGGGAAAATTGCTGGGAAAAAAATTTCCCTGTTGCTAATTTATTACACAAAGATACTTAAAGTTTGTATAAGGATGCATATGCAGCTTATTTACAGCTAATGCAACTCTTCTTTAGTTATGAATAACCTATTTTCAACTTTGTACAAAATATAAAACATTTACACAGAAAAATATTATGCCAAAGAAAAGTTACATCTGCTAAAAATGAGTTGCACTTGATCAAAAATTGAGTTCTTAGATACATACCTTGAGGCAATAAATCAAATTAGAATGTGCTAAAATACGGAGTAAATATCTAACATGGAGGAGTAGAGAGACAACAATTGTATGGGCAAAAATCAATAGCTAGGAGTGGAAGCCAAACTAAGGAATCTTATTGTATATTTGTATCCATAGGTGGTTATAAATCCAGAAATAGAAGGCCACAAACAATTACATAACAGTTGCCCATTTATTTTTGTTTACATATGAACAATTCCCACTGAAATTGGAACGTTCAAATACAAGGCACTAAAGAAGAGCATTGATCAAAAACACCCTTCAGCAATTGGAGACTTAAAAACTTCCATCTAGAAATGGGTAGTCAGTATATCCAACAACTGGATCAGAAACATAAAATGTCTCTCTGTTGTAATTGTTGAGAGGAGCATCAAGCTCAAACCTCTTGGGCAAATCTGGATTCGCCAAAAACCAACGACCATATGCGACAAGATCTGCCCGATTCTCAACCACTGCATTGTTTCCCTCTTTGCGATCATAGCCTCCAGCAACCATGAACGTGCCATTGAAGGCCTTTCTCATTGGCACAAGACTGTGAGGGCTGTCAACTCTTTCTCCAAGAGTCTTCATCCTTGGCTCTACTATGTGGCAATACAGAATACCATATTTGTTCAGAGCATTCGCCATGTATAGGCCGAGTTCTTCAGGATTCGAGTCTCCAGATTCACAATAGTTTGCAAAAGGTGACAATCTAATTCCAACTCGCTCTGGTCCTATCTCATATGAAACAGCTTTAACAACCTCCAAGGGAAATCGACAACGGTTCTCTAGTGATCCACCATATTCATCCGTTCGATCATTAACCTGATCTTTCATAAACTGGTCAAGAAGGTAACCATGGGCGCCATGAATCTCAACCCCATCAAAACCTACAATTGGACAAGCATTATCTTCTTAAACTTGTTGCATCCATTTACATTATCAACCATATAGATAGAAATTTGGTACCAATACCACCATAGCCGTTATGCCACTTTTAAAAAAAGAACACACTGCCGCTAATATTACTTTGGCTTATATCCACTTATAGTATTGAGTAAAATTTCAATGTGATTCCCCTCTAGACAATATTGTCCTTCTATTTTTATAGTCGAAGAACATTGCCATTATGTCACAGTATCCATCAAAATATTAATGCCAAATCTAACAGGCTGTTAATAAATTGTTTGGTTTGACATTAAATATTAAATGTAGATGCAAAAAGGTGGTAGGGGGTAAAATTGATTACTATCTAAAGTTTCTTTCTTTCTTTTTCCCTCTCCCCTAGGTCGCTTCACAGCTGCAACAAATAGGAAGGGAAAATTACCTGCTTCTGAATTGGAGGGATGCATTAAAATAGAAATGGAATAATTTGTAAAATCAAATTGGGAACAATATCGGCATAGAGCATTTGCAAGCATTGTTTTTAAAACCAAACCAAATTGGCTGGTTCAACTGATGAACTCACAAACTAGGTGATAACTGCCACGTAACCATTAGAACAATTCACAAACTAGTCAAAATTGATAGTCAAGAACCAGTAAGAATTTAAGAAATAATTTTTTTACTTTTTTTTTTAATCTAATATTTGCATATATGCTATTAAAAATATTAATTTAATTATAACGAATTCAACTATGGTCAAACCAACAGAACCCCAAATCTGTGATAGAATTCAAACTCTATCAATTATTTAATCACCGCCAGCCTTGGATGATGTCTTGGACGATGCAAAGTCACTGCTAGAATATGAAGGTGTGGGAGTAGTAGACTATGAAGGTGTGGAAGTAGTAGAATATGAAGGTGTGGGAGTATGAGTTGTTGAATGAATAAAGGTGAGGAGGCGTGAGCTGTCAATCAATGCATGTGGTGTCAATTGATTGAAGAAGCAAGGCATTCCATCGTGACAATTAATTGAAGGAGTCTTTCACAAAGTCAACAAAAGTGGGAACCAAGTTGCACATCATTGTCGGCTAGAAGAAAATTTAAAATATTGTAAACAAGAAAGGACAAGAGGAGTGGTTGTTGGTTTCACTTTTATATATACATATATATGTGTGTTTCGGTGAGGTGTAAGTGAGTGTATCCAGAAAAGGCTGAGTAATCCGAAAAAACAAGAGTGAGTGTGTGTATCCGGAAAAAGAGAGCAGAGTGTGTGTATGCGTCTGGAGGGAATAAAAAGAGAGATAGAGAGATTAGAAGAGAAGTAGGGTGCCGTAGCACTTTGAGAGAGAAGTGAGAAAATTATTTTTTTGTGAGAGTTGTGTGTTGTATTTGTGTTTATAATATAAGCAGTATTTTTTATCCATCTCCCATATCTCTAATTTCCAACAAGTGGTATCAGAGCCAGGTTGATAAAGATGACAGAGATGGTGCAACCACAAATTCCTAAATTGTCGAAAGGCAATTATGGGAACTGGAGCATTCAAATGAAGACGTTACTAGGTTCCCAAGATATATGGGACCTTGTTGAAGATGGATACACGGAGCCCGCAAATGCAGCCGCTGAAGCAGCTTTGACAGATGCTCAGAGAAAGACGCTTAAGGAGTCCCGGAAGAAGGACAAGAAGGCTCTATTCTTAATTTTTCAAGGTGTTGATGAATCAACCTTTGAGAAAATATCAGATGCAAAAACTTCCAAAAATGCATGGGAGATTTTGCAAAAATCTTGTGAAGGTGTAGACAAAGCCAAGAGGGTACGATTGCAATCACTTAGAGCTGAATTTGAAAACTTGAAGATGCAGAATACGGAGCCAGTAACAGATTATGTCTCACGAGTGCAAAAGGTGGCCAAAGAAATGAAAAGAAATGGAGAGACTCTAGATGATGTCAGAATAATAGAGAAGATTCTGCGGTCATTATCAAGAAAGTTTGACTACATTGTCACCGCCATTGAAGAAGCCAAAGATTTGTCAGTTATGTCCATTGATGAGCTTGTGGGTTCTCTTCAAGCCCACGAACAAAGAATGAATTTAAATGAAGGCTCTAGCAATTTGGAGCAAGCTTTGCAGACCAAATTGTCACTAAAGAAAAATCAAGCCAGTAGCAGCAGCTATGTACGTGGAAGAGGAAATCGTGGTGGATATAGAGGCGGATATAACACCCGAGGTGGTTTCAACACTCGAGGTGGTCGTGGTGGACGCAGTGGATATGGCCGATCAAGTACAACAGAATATGAACGTGGTCAAGGATCATATAATCGAGGTCGTGGATTCCTGTCCAGAGGAGGAGGCAGATATCAACAACGAAGTGACAAATCTCAACTGCAATGTTATAATTGCAATAGGTTTGGTCATCTCAGTTATGAATGCAGAGATACTGCTAAAATTGAAGGGAGAAGTCATTACACAGCAAATGAAGTACAACTTGATGAACCAACTGTCATGTTCACTCACAAAGGTGAAGAAGATACTAGTAAAAATGTTTGGTATCTTGATACTGGAGCAAGCAATCATATGTGTGGCAAAAAGGAGTTATTCACAGAGTTGAATGAAGAGATCCAAGGAGAAGTCACATTTGGTGATCACACAAAAACCGCAGTTAAAGGCAAAGGGAATATTATGATGTTTACAAAGAATGGAAATAAAGGATACATTACAAATGTCTTTTATATTCCATCTTTGAAGAGCAACCTCCTCAGCATTGGTCAGCTATTGGAGAAGGGATACGACATTCACTTGAAAGATAGTTCTCTCACCATGAAAAACCAGAAAGGAGAATTGATTTCGAAAGTTGAAATGACAAGCAATCGTCTATTCAAGTTGAATATACAAACGGATGGATTCAAATGCATGAAGTCTGCCGTTGAAGATAGTTCATGGTTGTGGCATCTCAGATTTGGTCATCTTGGATTCACTGGCCTGAAGCTGTTGTCAAAAGCAAAGATGGTGACCGGATTGCCAACAATAAATCCTCCAGATCAACTATGTGAAGCGTGCATGAGAGGAAAACAACATAGAATAAAATTTGAAGTTGGCAAGTCATGGAGAGCAAAAAGGCCACTGCAACTAGTTCACTCAGATATAGCTGGTCCACTTGACATTCCGTCACTTGGAGGAAACAGGTACTATATCACATTCATAGATGATTTTAGCAGAAAAGCTTGGGTGTATTTCCTCAAAGAAAAATCCGAAGCTCTTGAAAAATTCAAGGAATTCAAGGCAATGGCAGAAAAGCAGAGTGGTCAGTATTTGAAGGTGCTCAGAACAGATAGAGGAGGAGAATATACTTCCAAATTATTTGAAGCATTTTGCCGGGAACATGGAATAATTCATCAGTTGACAGCTGCCTACACGCCACAACAAAATGGAATTGCAGAAAGGAAGAATCGTACACTTCTTGATATGGCAAGAAGCATGCTTAAAGGAAAACATATGCCGAGAACATTTTGGGCTGAAGCTGTTCAATGTGCTGTTTATCTCTTAAATCGTTGTCCAACGAAGAGTGTCAAGTTTAAAACACCAGATGAAGCATGGAGTGGTAGGAAGCCAGATGTTAGCTATCTAAGAATCTTTGGGTGCATAGCTTATGCTCATATTCCAGATCAAAAGAGGAAGAAGTTAGACGACAAAGGAGAAAAATGTATTTTCATTGGCTACGAGCATCGGAGCAAAGCCTACAGACTATTTAATCCTCTAACCAAGAAAGTTGTCATCTCAAGAGATGTAGAGTTTGATGAAGCAGATTACTGGAAATGGAGTGATGAAGAAAGAAGAGTGGAAGGCTTATTCTTTAAAGATGACGTCGACTCAAGAGACCAAATTGTTGAAGCAGACGATGATGAAACTCCACCACCGAGTCCTAATCCAAGAACTCCTGCAGCTACCCCATCAACAACAGGAAGCAGTAGCAGCAGCGGTAGCAGCAATTCAGGGGGAGTAACAGCAAAAATGAGAAGCTTAAGTGATATCTATGATGCTACAGATCCAGTGCAGACTACACTTGATTACTCATTATTTTGCTTGGTAGCTGAATGTGATCCGGTGACATATGAAGAAGCAGCAGATGATGAAAAATGGAAGAAAGCGATGAACGACGAAATCGCCGCAATTAAAAGGAATGACACGTGGGAGCTCACAACTATGCCTAAGGAGCAGAAGCCCATTGGAGTAAAGTGGGTATACAAGACAAAGACCAACAAAGAAGGAAAGGTGGAGAAGTACAAGGCGAGATTAGTGGCTAAAGGCTACAAGCAGAAATATGGAATTGACTACGAAGAGGTTTTTGCACCTGTTGCAAGGATTGACACTATCAGACTTCTCACAGCAATTTCAGCACAAAACAAATGGAAGATATACCAGATGGATGTGAAGTCAGCTTTCCTTAACGGCTACTTAGAAGAAGAGGTCTATATTGAACAGCCACCAGGATACGTGATAAAAGGTGAAGAAGACAAAGTTTACCGGTTGAAGAAGGCATTGTATGGATTGAAGCAAGCTCCAAGAGCATGGAACACGAGGATAGATGAATACTTTCAGAAGAATGGATTTGTGAAGAGTCCGTACGAGCATGCCTTATACACGAAAAAGGAATGAAGATGGAGATATAATGATCGTGTGTCTGTATGTGGATGATATGATCTTCACAGGAAATAATCCAGGCATGTTTGTCGAATTCAAGGAAGCTATGACTAGAGAGTTTGAAATGACAGATATTGGAGAGATGTCTTATTTCCTTGGAGTTGAAGTGGAACAAAGGGAGGAAGGAATATTTATGTCACAGAAGAAGTATGCACAAGAAATATTGAACAGGTTCAGAATGAAAGACTGTAAGCCTATGTCGACACCGGTAGAAAAAGGAACGAAGTTGACAGTTCATTCTACAAGAAAGCCTGTAAACCCAACACTATACAAAAGCCTGGTCGGAAGCTTGAGGTACTTAACTTTCACTAGACCAGATATTATGTATGCAGTGGGTTTAATTAGCAGATATATGGAGCGGCCAAAGCAAGACCATTTCCGTACAGCAAAGAGAATTTTGAGATACATCAAAGGAACTATCGATCACGGGCTGTTCTATACGCATTCTCAAAATTCAAGGTTAATTGGCTACTCAGATAGTGATTATGGTGGAGATGTAGATGATCGAAAGAGTACTTCGGGATATGCATTTCATATTGGCTCAGCAATATTTTCATGGTCGTCAAAGAAACAACAGACAGTTGCTCTTTCATCATGTGAAGCTGAATACATGGCCGCTGCAGCGTGTACTTGTCAAGCAATATGGCTAAAGAATATTTTGAAGGAGTTACATCATGAGCAAGAAGGTTCAATCACCATACATGTGGACAACAAGTCAGCAATTTCACTTGCAAAGAATCCAGTCTCTCACAACCGAAGCAAACACATTGACACCAAATATCATTTTATTCGGGAGCAAGTCAAGAATAAAGTTGTGGAATTAGTCTATTGCAGAACGGAAGAACAACTAGCAGATATTTTTACAAAGCCATTGAAGGTGGAGACATTCAACAAGTTCAAGCATATGATTGGTATGAAAAATAGAGTTTGAGGGGGAGTGATAGAATTCAAACTCTATCAATTATTTAATCACCGCCAGCCTTGGATGATGTCTTGGACGATGCAAAGTCACTGCTAGAATATGAAGGTGTGGGAGTAGTAGACTATGAAGGTGTGGAAGTAGTAGAATATGAAGGTGTGGGAGTATGAGTTGTTGAATGAATAAAGGTGAGGAGGCGTGAGCTGTCAATCAATGCATGTGGTGTCAATTGATTGAAGAAGCAAGGCATTCCATCGTGACAATTAATTGAAGGAGTCTTTCACAAAGTCAACAAAAGTGGGAACCAAGTTGCACATCATTGTCGGCTAGAAGAAAATTTAAAATATTGTAAACAAGAAAGGACAAGAGGAGTGGTTGTTGGTTTCACTTTTATATATACATATATATGTGTGTTTCGGTGAGGTGTAAGTGAGTGTATCCAGAAAAGGCTGAGTAATCCGAAAAAACAAGAGTGAGTGTGTGTATCCGGAAAAAGAGAGCAGAGTGTGTGTATGCGTCTGGAGGGAATAAAAAGAGAGATAGAGAGATTAGAAGAGAAGTAGGGTGCCGTAGCACTTTGAGAGAGAAGTGAGAAAATTATTTTTTTGTGAGAGTTGTGTGTTGTATTTGTGTTTATAATATAAGCAGTATTTTTTATCCATCTCCCATATCTCTAATTTCCAACAATCTGCACCTCTATTGGTTCAATGACAGATCCAGTTTAAAACACATTATTTGAAGTAACTTTCCATTCTACAAAATACTTGTATGGATTATCGTTGAAGGGTTTGACTTATCACATTAAAGTTAGTGGAGTTACCAGCTTCAATAGCATTCCTTGCAGCAACTCTGAAGTCATTGACGACTTGAGGAATTTCATCTGTCCTCAGCCGCCTTGGTGGTGTAAATTGTGCGACATCAACTCCATCAGCCCGAATTACTGGAGCAAGCCCCTTGTCTGTACAAGATATTGGGGCCTGCCCATTTGGTTGATAACCTGTTCAAAAACAATATAAGATGAAGAAATACTGCGTATGCTATACATACATCAGATTTATTCAAGTCCTAGGAAATTGGAGATAGAGAAAGAAACAATAGAAAATATCATTGCAGAATAGATCTGCATATTAACATAGATTTCAGGGTATGAGTTTGAATAGATTAAAAAAAGTAAATGAAACACACTTTGATCTACGTCTGGGCAAAAAAATGAAAAAAGTTATATTAGAAAGCCTAATGTATTTCTTGCCTATGTATATCAACCATGACTCATTCATATTTGATGATGTTGGAGGAAGAGATCCAGCACATAAATAAATGTAGCTTGATTGTTTCTGAAGCATCCTTTCCTTGATCGAGGGAGCACTATTAAGCTTTTCACCACAACAGAAAGTTTCTGATGTTGAACCTTTTTAATTTTTAATTTATTAATTTATTTTTCATATTGGGAGGAGTAAGCAGATTCTTCAAGGATAGTGCTTTGCTAGAAATAATTTAATTGAGGTCATAGAAAACTTGTAAATGTATTTTGACAAAAAAGAAAAAAGAAAACATGTGTGTGTGTATTAAAGCAAAGATTCTTTAAGACATTACACTTTAACCAACAATATCTCCATGAATTGTTTTGCCATTACTGAGCATGCATAATGTCTGGATCAATCAGGTTTTCTCTTGGTTACCAAATTTTTTGCAGTAATGGCGCATTTATAATTTTGCATTCTGGAAGTAAAAACTAATAATGTATAGTGGAAACTGAAATCCACACTTGTTATGGTAAAAATCCATAGACTCAAACAACAGGTAGTAGAGATGAAGACAGTGGAAGGTATACAGCATAATCATTCCCAAAAGGTGTGTTGATTTAATTGACAAAAAATGTATTTTAGGCCATTCTCAGTTATAATAGATTAAAACATTCCGAAATTCTCCTCAGTACATTCAAGTGAAAAGACACATAATTTCTAGCCACTTTTCCAGAGCAGGGAATGGACTTAGCAAGGAAATACCTGAATTTGAAACCCTTCCAACGTGCCAAATCTGACAAAAGAATATACCACCTTTAGCATGAACAGCATCCACAATGGGTTTCCACGCATCCACTTGCTCTTTTGTCCATATACCCGGTGTTTGGGGATATCTTTACATTGAAAAGGGGAAAAAACAATTTGTTAGAATTCCAAGCAAACGGGGATACAATTAAAATAAATAATCAAACAGCGCACAAATTACCCTTGAGCAGTGTCAGAAACCCCAGTAGCTTCAGCTATCAGAAGACCCCCTTTGGAAGTTCGCTGAGAGTAATACGAGATAGCATGCGGCTGAGGAACATTGTTGTAAGATCTCAGTCTAGTCAGTGGAGCCAAAACAACTCTGTATAGCAAAAGACAACCAAATTTCAACTTCAAATTCACTGAATGTTCAACCAGTATTTTTAATATTCAAATATGACCAATCACAGGGGCAATTTTCCTGAGCCATATATTCCAGCACACAACACTAATCATATATGCAAGTGATTTTTCACACTGCACAATAGAATATAAGGACATGGGGAATATTATTTCTGGCAAAAAAGTAGAACAAATTCCAAAATTTTTGATTTCAAAGATAGATTTACTTCATGATCGGAGCCACAAATGGGATTTCTAACAAAAACTTGAACCGCATGAGTTTACAGCAGAAAAATGGAAGTAATTAGTAGAGAGTATGAATACCTATGGGATAGATTGAAATTACCCATCTTGCAAGGTGTAAGAAGAGGAATAGCTGCAGCTTCAGGAGCCATTTCCGCACAAAACTGCAAGTATTATTTTTCTCGGTTAAGTTATAGCCGTTCTGATGGTTTGAAAATCGCCGACGAACTCTAGTGGATATAAATAGAACGAAATTCACACTGAAAAGTGAAAATCAACGTCGACGGGACCACCACCGTCCGAGTTAACTGACTTGCGGATGACGTTAGTGAGTACGTCTTGCCTCCGGCAGAGGACTGGTCGGTGATTCGGATGATTTGCGTCCACGTTCAATGAATCAGTGCAAAATTCATACTCCTTAATAAGACACCAACTAACGATTAAAGATTTCCACTGACCAATAAAAACATTAATTGTCAAGTTTTGAAAATCGGACCGTTGTGAGTGCTGGATGGATTAAGGGTCAAGTAAGGTTGGAATTAAATCAGAGTTAAACCGATGTTAATTAAAAATATAATTTGATTAAAATAAGTAAAAATATTTATATTTTGATAATAAAAAAATATGATAAATAACTTTTTGTATATTACGATATTGATTTTTTCAACAAAAAGCAGATCATGGTTCAGCGTGAGTTGCCAAATCTTAAATGTGATGTGCCATGGTAGGTATAGGGCTATAGGCTACAGGGTATAGGATTTGGGCATTCTGACTTTTTGATTTTTTTGTTTAATTAGTAAAGTTAGCCATTAGTCACGTTTTCCACCATCCAATTCGTGGTGAACTTTTTATCTCCCTCCTTCAACTCTTCATTCACTCAGATCTCTCCTTCCCTCTCAGTCCCTCCTCCTTCTCCCTTTCTCCTTCAACTCTTCAGATTCAGAGTTCTCTCTCAGTCTCTCCTCCTTCTTGTTTGGTCTTGACATTGAGAAGGCGCCGTGAAGCTGTGGTTGTGAACTAAGAAATTCTACTTGTCAAAATCCGTCTCTATTATTTCAACCGAAGAAGCTCCGACCTTCAACCTGCGACAAATCTAGATCGCGATCTCCACCAGCAAACCACCGAAGCTCTGATTCTCTCCCCCTTCTCGTTCTTCTTGAGTCATTTTTTTTAAAAGAAAAACCAACCTTTTTAAATTTGACTCGGCCAACTCGACCGGTTCAGGTTGAGTTGACCGGTTCAGGTTGAGTTGACGGAGTTAACTTCGGATCAATTTGGGACTCCAATTCACAGATCGATTTTCCAACCGGTTTGACGGTTTCCGGTCTGAACCGGTTGCTCTGGGTGTCATAACTTTAGTTAAAATCAATAAAATTAACTTAAAATTTAACTACTACTAGTTATATTAAATTTAATATAATTTAAAATACACCAATTCGATTTTTTTTAAATGTTATCTTTATTAATTATATTAAATTCTAATATTATATTAGATATTATTTTTATTTACTATCCTATTAGAGACATTTATAAAAATATAATTATTTTTTTTTGGAAAAAAATAAATATTTTTATAAAAAGGGTTCAAATACAATTACTAATTAATATTGATGTTTTATAATAAAAATAAGAGGGAATATAAATAGAAAAAAATAGGTGGCAAACAAAATATTTTTTTAAAAAAACCATGACCGAAAAATATCATTTTTAATTTAAAAAACGAAAAATGAATCGACGTGGAAGGGACCACTACCGTCGACGTAGCTGGTTTGCGGATGACGTTAGTGCGTACGTTTTGCATCCGGCAGAGTACGGGTTGGTAATTCGGACGATTTCCTTCCATGATCAATGAATCAGTGCAAAAATTACATAAAAACGAAAAAAACAAAAGTTGGCAAAAAATTGAAAAGAAAAAAAATAAAGATGCCCTTTAAATTAAAAAAAAACCAAAATATCTCCTACATCAGTAAAAAGTAGGAATATAAGATTATAAAGTTTAGGTATTAACAATTTAAATATAAAAAATGACAATTCAAAGATATCAATTAACAATTTAGGAAGTTTAAACTGTCAATTTTTATATAGCCAAACTACTAATCCATACACTTAAGATGTTAATACTCAAATTTTAAAATCTTAGATTCCTACCTATTACGTATTTATCATTTCCCTAATTTAGTCAACATTTTGAAGTTTTTATAATTTAAATAGTATTTTTATGTTATTTTTCATTTTTTGCCAACTAAGTAAAAAATAAAAATATATTATTAATAATATAAGAAAATTAACAACTTCAATTTCCCACAAATTCATAAGTTCTTATGGAGTTTTCAATTACCTTGACTTTTAAAATACAAACATGGTTCCGAGGTGAGAAGCATGATTATACAAGTGGAAATTGGCATGTGATCGAACAACAACAAAAAATGGCCCATAACAACTGGAAATAGGCATATAAACATCTAAAAATAAGTGATTAACTAGAATTACATAAGTTAAGGGATAAAAAGGTCTTTTCATTGCACAAATTAATTCGTTTTGATCTTAAAGAAACTGCAGATTGTCTGTGATTAAATGAAAATTCCACCAACAAACACTTCAACACTCATTTATAGGCTTGTTTGAATTGATGTTAGAAAAGTACGTTTATGCAAATCAAAATAAAACTTCTCTATTATTTTTTTAAAAAAAACTTTTCTCATAAACTTACCTTGTAGACCGTAAATTACGTTGGAAAAGTAAAAACAGCTTATACTGCTAATCCAAATAGGTGCATAAACAATGCTATAGGACGCGTAGAAATTGAAGTAGGATCGACAAGGATTAACACAAGCAAACAAAAATAAATGGTATACCACTCTGGTTTTATTTATAAGTCTACTTTCACACTTTGTGAAAGTGGATTTATAAATAGGTGGTACATAAAAACCAACTAAATGATACCACTTTAATCTTATTTACAAGAACTTTTTGACAAAAAAATTTGGTTCTCTTTATAAGTCTAGTTTCAGAGTAAGAAATGAGATTGTAACAATTTTGCTCATATTAATTATACCGCATAAATTTTAAAGAAGAGAGAGAAAGAAAAGAAAAAGTTGAACAAACTCATTCCTAAATAAAGGCAAAGTTATCAATTATCTCATAATCATTGAGTTGACTACCTCTAATTGATATGGGAGATTTAGTTAAAAAAGATTCATAAATAGGACCAAAGTGGTAGAGTGATGCGAGATTTAGTTTAAAAAGATTCATAAATAGGACCAAAGTGGTAGAGTGTATTGATCAAGTTTAGTTCAAAAACACCCTAAATTAATTAGACAAGGAAAGGGGTTCACATTAGGTGCACATCCTTTAAGTGCCCATCCCTTTAGTTTTGCGGTGAGCACTTTTTTTTTAAAAAAAAAATATTATTTTCTTATATATTTTATTGATTTAAATTAAATTATATGTTACATCTTGAAAGTCTCCCAAATCAATTAATTTCCAGAATACTGGTGTTATAAGAAAAATAATTCTGAATGCAAGATTGAAAATTAATTAATTTGAGATACTGAGTGTAAAAATATTTTAAGATGTAACATATAATTTAATTTAAATAAAAAAAAAAATATGTTCACCCCAAATTTAGAAAGATGAGCATATAAGGTGCACATAAGGGGGACCTAGCTTTGGTCCGATACTTGTTCCCTTTCACTGCGTCTTTTGCGCCAAAACAACGTTGTTTGACGCAAAGGAGGGCAGCTGTTTTTTTGAAAAAAAAAATATTTTAAAATACTGAATGGTATTAAAAAGATACTTCATGATATTAATATTTTATGATCTTAAAAAATTATTTTAGGATAAAAAAATATATTTCATGGTGATTTTAACTGGTACTAAAAACTTCATGATCTTAAAAAGTTATTTTAGGATCTTGAAAATGTATTTCAACATACTGTCAGGTACTAAAAGGATACTTCATGATACTAACTGGTATTGAAAAATATTTTATAATTTTGAAAAATTATTTTAGGATCTTAAAAAAATATTTTATGGTACTGATACTAATAATATACTTTAAGATATTTTTTTATTATCTTAAAATAATTGTTTAATACCATTCAATACCCTAAAGTATCTTTTTTACTCCTTGTACCCTAAAATGTTTTTTCAAAAAAGAGGCCCAAAAAATACAACTGCCCTCCCTTGTACTAAAACGGTGCTGTTCTGACGCAAAAGAAGACGGGTCCAAGTATGGGACTAAAGTCAAATCCACATAAGGGATGTGTCCCTAATATAAATCAAAGAAGAGAGGGTACAGGCTGAGGACTCACCAGTTGAGGACGCAGGAGAGATTGGAGAAGACGGCGAACACTAAGTACAGAGACCGGAGGGCCAGAGGACGACGTACACGACGTTGAGCTTTGGTGACTACTCAGGCTCTTCTTTGGTGATGTCGAGAGCCGTGAAGAAAAGTTGGGGAAGGGCTACGATTTTTCAAAACAGAAAACCGGGAAAATGAACACAGAAAAATATGTTACTAATATTGTTTTGTGTTTTTAGTTTTTAAAAACAAATTACTGTTATTTAAGAAAAACGATTAGCTGAAAATAAAATACCAAACAAAATTTTTAATTGTTTTAAGCAAAAAACTGCTTTCAGAATTGGTAAACAATCTGCTGCTGCAGTTATCCTTTAATGAAAATTCCTCAATTACTTTATGTATTGGGCATTGCATTGTACAGGGGAATTGATTTGGCATCAAAATAAAAATAGTCAAATTATTTTAATTTATAAATAATTGTTATGAATATATTATGTGGATGACTCATTATGGGCATGAAGACCCCACTACTGTTATGGTGGGGAGTGGATAGTCACCCACTACATTCATGGTGAGGAGTGGGTAGTCACCCACTATGTAACACCCCAACTTTTCTAAAGCATTTTTGAAATTATTTGATCAGAGTTCAAAATAATTTAACCAGAATTGAGCAACGAAATGATTTTAAATACAGAGTAACTGATATTCAACCACTGTAGTGTACTGGTTTGCTGATACAAAGAGTTCGAAAGACTATACATATCTACAGGACTTTCTCCAGCTAGCTCTTCTGCCTGCTGCTTACCCTTGTTTCTGATCCTGTTTACCCCGGAATCCTGAAGCTACAGTAAGAGCTGAGGTTCAATACCCATTGAACCCCAGGTAACGGTTAACCTCATGCTTATGTACCAAATATGTATGACAGATATTCATGGCAATATAGCAATAATCCATACATAAGCACACAGCAGATGTATGATTACAGCAATACATAAGCACACAGCAGATGTATTCTAACAGCACACAGCAGATTTATCTCATATTCAAAATAATAACATAACACAGCCACTGCAATATGCATGTTATTATAGTCTGCACTATTCACCAGTGCCACGATAGCCTATCGTGTCCTCAGCGCTAGGAAAACATAACGGCGTTATCAAGACTATAACCCGTATCAAACTGCATGTGTCTGATCAATTTTCAAAATAGAGCCTCAGACTATCTATCACATATAAGCATACAATAAGCATCAGAGTTAGTGTTACAGTACGCGAGCGTACCTTCCTTCCAAGTGAATAGTAAATCACTATTCATGTATACGACACTATTTACGTATACGACACTATTCACGTATACGACACTATTCACGTATACGGCACTATTCACGTATCCCCAAACTTCCTTTGAATCTGACTCCGGAATCCTCGGATATCCCTTGCAGAACCTTGTTCAGCACTATTTCAATGTAAAAAGGCCTAAAAACAAGTTTAAGAATTTATTCTCTAGTTTTCTGGATCAAACTACACTATTACCAAGAACTAAAAGCTAAAACTCAAGAACAAGAGAACTTACCCTTGAAGTTCTTGCTCCTTCTCTTCAACTCCAAGAACTTTTCTCTAAACTCTCTCTCTAACTCTAAGAAATCTCACTCTTCTCTTAAACTCAATCGTTGTACTTTGAGTTTGGTGTGAAGAAAATAAAGAAATGAAGCTTCTATTTATAGTATTGGAAAATGGGTCCTTAAGCGTAATTTTTATCTCTGGGTCATTATACGTAATTTTCCCCTCACCAAATTTTCAAACAGAGAAAATTTTGTCAGTGGGTCCCACACCTTTAAATATTATATTATTTTTTACTAATAAAGTTCCCTATTCGGTGTTCTGATCGCGTGATCTTTTGCAAAATCTCAAAAATCCGGAAGCACAGCCTAGAAGTTCTATTTTTCCTTTTTAGAAATATCTGAGTCAACTGAATTTTTGACCTCATTCAGAGTATTTCGTAATCTGTCAAAGATTTTAAGTCGGACACTGCCGGTAACAGAAATTACTTCGGGTGACACCATCTTCGAGACAAAAATTCACTGATTCATAATATGTCCAGTTGTTTACTACTTAGTTCAAAGAGTTTGAGTTATGATTAATTTCCTACAGATTCCACTATCTGTCCTGCTTCAAAATATCGGTTTCAACCTATCTCAATAATCATTCCGCCGATTACGGAAATGACTTTGGAGATAACCCACTCTGAGATAGAAATTCACTTGTTTATAATATACCCTTACTTTAAAAACCTAATTCACAGTTTATTGGAAATAATTTTATTTCTATTGTTTTCCAAAGTATAAGATATTATATTATAATAATATAATATTATACAGTTACTATTGAGTGGGTCCCGCGTGCAAAATTTTTCAAAACTCACGGGATGGCTGTCGGGAGAGGAAATTATTTGGCCGTGGGTCCCGCATGAATAGTAAATACGTATTTTCAAATAGTGAATACGTATTTAGGAATAGTAAATACCGTATTTTTAAATAGTAAATACGTATTTGTAAATAGTAAATACTATTCATACCCCACAAAATACCGTATTAACCAATAGTAAATACGTATTTGTGAATAGTAATTACTATTCATGTACGTATTTGTGAATAGTAAATACTATTCATATTCAAAAATACTGATTTCAAATTTGTCATTTTCAAAAATAGGGCCTAGTAGTCCTCCAAAAATAGGCTAGTTTTCAAGTCTTTAGGTCCAAAATTCAGGATGTTACACACTACATTCATGGTGGTGAGTGGGTAGAAGCTACATAAAACTTCCCCACTCTCCAACCACTATAAATTGTTTCCTACCCCCCTCACAAATGTACACCAAACAAATTGAATAAAAATCTCTCTCTCTTGAATCTCTCTCACTCTTGTTCTCTATCTTTTACTTCTTCTATATCTTTATATTTATAACAGGTATTGTTCTCTATCTTTTACTTCTTCTATATCCTTATATTTATAACACGTTATCAGCACGAGAGCTCTAACGAAGGTATGATGATTTCATCTACTTTCTTTAAGGATATACATTTATTTATCCAAGTTTTTTTTTCTATTATTTATATTGTTATTATAGTATGGCCAGAAGCCATACGCCCCTTGATTTATTATTATGAAATTATATGACCAGAAGTCATATTTCTTTAATTCTTATTTTAATATTATATGACCAGAAGCCATACCTTTTGATTTATTATTATGAAATTATATGATCAGAAGTCATATTTCTTTAATTCTTATTTTAATATTATATGGCCAGAAGCCATACCCTTTGATTTTTTTTTAAATTATGAAATTATATGATCCGAAGTCATATAACTTTCATCTTCTTATTGTATTGCTAGAAGCCACAGTATTTAATTTTTATTTATCCGGAAGATAAATAGCCAGAAACCATAAAATTTTGATATTATATAGCCAGAAATCATATAGATTTCAACTTATATCTTATGGCTGGAAGCCATAATATTCAACTTTTATCCCAAAGATAAATGACTAAAATTTGAGATTATTGTTGCTTTTATATGTTACTTTGTTTTCTTTTATGAGTTCTTTTATATTATTAGTATTGTTATGATAGTATGGCCAGAAGTCATCTTATTATATGACCCGAAGTTATATTTTCTTGACTCTTATTTTGATATTATATGGCCAGAAGTCATATAACTTTTATCTTCTATCTTATTGTATGGCCAGAAGCCATAATATTCAACTTTTATTTATTTTAAAGATAAATGGCCTGAAGCCATAAAATTTTAATTTTGTTGCAATTTTTTATGAATTATTTTTGTAAATTTCATTTTATTATCATTAGTCTTTCATAATATTTGTTTATTCAAGATAAACGATATATAGATTTTATGTCTCATGTTTATCCTGAAGATAAACGATGAGAAGTTATATAGATTTAATTTCTTATGAAAAGACAAACTGGCATGAAGCCAGGAGATACAAAATGGCTAGAAGTCATATTCATTTGATTTCCTATTATATGACCTGAAGTCATATACTTTTTATCATTTATTTTATTGGATGACTAGAAACAGATATTTAATTTTTATCTATCTTGAATATAAAAGGTCAAAAGCCATATAATTCTAAATTCTCATCATTGGCCCGAAGCCATGAGACTAATTAGCTTAAAGCTATGAGAATTAATTAGCCTGAAGCCATTAAAACTGAATGGCTTGAAGCCAAAAATTTTTATTTTTGTAATTTATGGATCATTTGTTGTCTTTATGAATTTATTATTCATGTTATTATATTGTGTGTTATATCTCATAAATTTATTTTTATAATGAAATTTAAATTTGTATTTCATGAAGCATCAAAATTGTATATTTGGCCTTATAAGACTCTCTTGTTCTTTAGAACAAATTAAAGGAGTTATATTACTATCAAAAGATGGTTGTTCTTCCAAAAGCTCATTATAAATGGGTATATTCAATTTGCTCCTGCAGTAACAAAATTGTGAAAAAGATTTTAAAAAATATGTTCAATTAATTTCTTGATCTTATATGGCCAAACAAAACAATGCGTTTTTGTTGCAAATATCTTGAATCCAGGCTCAACTTCATTCCCAGAAGTTAATGAAATAGCAAATGAATCTAATTATGGCCGTAGATATAAGAGTGAACATGTCTACAGTCTTGGGCATGATCAAGATTGTAATCATATTGGTTCAAATTCCCACCTGAAGTGGAGAAAAATTATTGATAAAAACCACAAAAGGGATACCATTGGGTATAATAAATATGCTGAAAATTTATTATATTACAATGGTATCTTGCACCCCCACTATTTTATGGTTTATAAGATTTTGATATTTTCTATAGGATCTTTAAATCGGTCCGAAATGCACTTCATACACTGATTTTACTATTGTGTACAATGATTTTACTATTTTGCATAGTAATATTGTATAATAATTTACTATTTCGCATAGTAATATTGTATAGTGATTTATTATTTTGCACTGTGATATATACTTATGAGTTAATTGGTGTTCTAAAGAGGTAAGTGCTTGTTCATGCCCAGAAATGAAGGGTGGACAAGAGTGTAACATTTGTTTGTTATTAATATTAAGGCCCTGAAGGCTTATGTTTCAAATATTGTATAATACAATAAGATTTTAGTAGCCTTGGAAAAGTATTGTTTGGAAAACAATAACTTACAGAGATTTATGTCATAATAAGTATAGAGGCTAATAGTCTTGAGGACTAATTAGCATATTTTGCCTAACTCTATAAGAGAGGCTAATGTTTAGACTATATATATGACAGTGTAAATTTGATAGAAGACTCCGGAAGAGCAAATATTTTGTTACCTGAAGCTCGTATAAAAGAAACTTATTGAGTTTTAAAGATATCTACAAAAATAGATACCATATAAAAACATATGTTATTATAAACCAGAAGTTTACATATAACAATACAAATTGGAAGTTTGGTGTAAACTAGAAGTTTACAAATAATAATGTAAGAGATTGTAATTGTAAACCAGAAGTTTACAAATATAGCAAATCAAATGTTTGCTAATGATACCAATGAGATATTAAAGAGGCAATGAACTGCAGAGAAATATATTCACATTTATTTTGAAGCCAAGACCCAAGAAAAATAAATAAGCCAGAAGGTAACATGTTGTTTACTTTTTATTGTTATTGTTATTAAAATTTATTGTGATCACATATCATAAATCTGTTGCTATGAGAATTTTCTGCCAAAAAAAATTTTTACTTTGTGATTCTAAGTTATTTTGATTATGACTATTTTTATATGTGGTGGACTATATATTTTACATATAAGTAAATTGAAGTATATTATTAATGAGATTATCTCGTAATGTAATATTATATGGTAGTTTCTGAAGAACTAATATATATTTTTATTTTGAGCTTAAAAGAGTGTGAAAGTGATTTTAAATACAGATATAAAGAAAGTATATTTGTTTGACTTACACTTGAGGGGGAGATTGTTAGAATACAAGTGTGAGCTAATTTTTGAAAAGTTATATACTTTTCACACAAAGTCTAAATAGATCTCCCAAAATGGATGTCAAACTATGATTTAAATCATAATTTTATGAAAATTAAAAAGCTTATGATTAGTTGAGATATATGTTGCCGTAAACCAAAAGTTTACTGATTCAAACAAATTCTCTGTTGGCATGACTTGTTTGATTATCCAAGTCACATATATGATAAGATTATGTATTGACATCTATTGAAGAACCAGAAGATTCTTCATAAATAACCAACATATTATTTATGAATTATATGCTGCTTGTTCTCATTGATCATGATAGATATCAGTATTTCTGGAAATATATCAAACAGAATGATGTTTCTAAAAGAAAAAAATGGATTTAGAAGACTTATACTGTATGATTAGTCAATTGTTATTTGACATTGTTTTCTCAACATTAGGGGGATAAAATAAACAGTTAGGTAAATAAATTAGCTAAAATGAATTATTATTGGCTCATTTTGATCCTAGGACAAAACAATGTGAACCAGAAGTTCAAAAGATAATTAATTTGCAGAATTGAGCTAATCGAATGCCAGAAGCATTTACTGACCCAAAGAAAGTGACAAAGTTACATATCCCAGCTGCTAATGCTCCTATTGATGTTTCTAAACGACAACCTATTATAAATGAATTTAAAGCACGCTTGAAGCGTGGTAGCCCATCGGTTCTAAAAATAAAAATTCTCGAAAAAGAAAAGGAGTTAAGAACATAGATGATCAAGTAGAGGATAATTAAGAAAAGTTAGTTAGTAGCTCTATAAAAGTCATCTCTTGAAGAGTTATTATCTCTAGTAGAGATTTTTCTAGAAGAGAATGTTGTAGTCCCGAAGAGACTCAAGTACCTGAAATATGTAAAAATTATGAGATCTCAAGAAATTATGTTATGAATAGAATCTGATTGGATTAAAAAAGAAGTCAACGTTGACGACATCTTTGCTTATAATATAGCATATGATGTAATAAATGAAAATGATGATCATGAGCCATAATCTATTAGTAAGTGCCAGAAGCACAAGTCCCCGAAGGACTTCAGGTGCTAGAAGCACATGTCCCCGAAGGACTTAAGGTGCCAGAAGCACACGTCCCTGAAGGACTCAAGATGTTAGAATCATTTAATTCAAGTTCTCGAGAACAATACTCAATTGAGTTAAATAAGCTTCTGTATGACTTGAAGCAATCAGAGTGCATTTGATATAATAGTTTCAAGAAATATTGTGAAAAGAAGAGTACAAAAATAATTCAATATGCCTATGCATTTTTGTGAAAAGATCTAGAATTGAATTTGTTATAATTGATGTTTATTTTGATGATATCAACTGGAACTCTTGAAGAGCAATTAATTGTTCGAAGAACTACTTAGTCCAGAAGTACCGTATTTTAGTGATATTGGAGCACTGATTTATCTTGCTTATTAGTAAAATAGTTATTCACTAATACAAGGACATTGGAAGTAATGTTGTCATCAGGGGAAGTAATACTGATGTTGTCAAAAGGGGGAGTCGATACACGCTGTACTCTTTTTCCCTTATTTAGGTTTTGTCCCACTGGGTTTTCCTGGAAAGGTTTTTAATGAGGCAGCATTGGAAAGTGTATCAATGGATGATGTACTCTTTTCTTTGGCTAGGTTTTTATCCCACTGAGTTTTTCCTAGTTAAAGTTTTTAATGAGGAACATTCATAATGGACATCCATGGGGAATGTTATGAATATATTATGTGGATGACTCATTATGGGCATAAAGACCCCCACTACTGTTATGGTGGGGAGTGGGGAGTGGGGAGTGGGTAGTCACCCACTACATTCATGGTGAGGAGTGGGTAGTCATCCACTACATTCATGGTGGTGAGTGGGTAGAAGCTACATAAAATTTCCTCACTTTCCAACCACTATAAATTGTCCCCTACCCCCTCACAAATGTACACTGAACAAACTGAATAAGAATCTCTCTTTCCTGAATCTCTCTTACTCTTGTTCTCTATCTTTTATTTCTTCTATATCCTTATATTTATAACAATAATATAATTTTATATAAATTTTTATGTTTTTTTATTAATATATTGATGTTCAGTATTTTTTTTTTCCATCATACATAATTTCAAAATTTGGTGTCAAAATATACTTATCAACAAAATCACATTTTATGAAGTACCTGACATATAGCATTGCCTGTGTAATTTTTCTTTTTGAATAAACAACTGTATGACATTAAAAATCAAGAAACAAAACCAAATGTAAAAGGAGATAATTTTCCATCGGACCTGTCTTCTCTCCTCTATCCCTTCCCATCCTTTTCCTTTTTCTGTTGTTGGATTAAGATCTCAACAGTTCAGATTTACTATCTTTTTTACCATCCTTTTCCATCATTTCCTATTATAATAATGTTTTTATTATATGATAAATTTGGACTGTTGAGATTTTAATCTATCAGCCAAAAAAAAAAAGGAGGAAAAAGGATGGGAAAGAGTAGAGGAAAGAAGCCAGATCCTCAATATCCACCCCCATGTAATTGTGTAATTGTGCAATTTCAAAACTTCGAAGAGTAGGTTAAGATTCAATAATATCAATAGATAAAATATAATTAAAATGATTTTTATCATTATTATGAACCGAAAAATTATGTTTATAATCGACATTAAATATGAATAATATATATATATATATATATATATATATATATATATATATATATAAATTCAGCCATTTATTTAAAATAAAAAAATTGTAATTGAGATTTAAGGAACCTGTGGTACAGTAAATTGAAGGGATATTGCCTCCTTTTTAAATATTTTCTGGGAAAAAAATGAACTGAACCCGTATTATCAATTAGTGTGTATCATGTTTCATATATATTTTAAAAGTTACCTTTCTAATTTCAATTTAAGGGATCCATTCCTCAAAAGAAATAAGCGCTAGTGGTATAGAGCCTAGAGAGGCGACATTTTTAATTGTCTTATTCTTAAAAATTACAACGATCTATAATATATTTCCTTAAATATTAATTATATAATTCAAAATAATATTTTAAAAATTTATGAATACTCAATAGTTGTGCATCATTTTTACATAATATTAAGTTAAGAAGTCAAATTAAAATTTTAAATAAAATGCCTTATATGATGGAAGAATAATTAGTAATGTTGAAGATAGTATCTTAGGAATGATAGCAGGAAATCTAATATATCAGAAATTAAAATTCACTTTAAATACAAATTTTGCAATTAGTAGAGCGGAAGAAAACATGGGTAAATCAATCTTAGTATATCATAATTTACATAATATAAGATTGCAACCAGGATCTAGAAGCATAAGTATAACAACAATGTTAGGACTAATATTTACAAATGAATATAAAATTTATAATAAAAATAAAGGAAAAATTACAATTGATAAATATTTCATGCCTGTAATAAAAGAAATTAAAACTGATCTAAAATAAATTACTATACCTGAAATGTTAAGATTGAAATTAGACAATACTAGAAATTATTATGAAAATACACCTAGAAGAATGATAACTAATAACACTTTAGGACAAAGATTTTTAAGAGTAACTACATCAGAAAATCCAATATTAAACATAAATATAAATCCAAGAAGAAGTTTAGAATATAATAGACCATTATCAAGTAATAGATTGAATAGAAATTTAAGTCTTAGAACAATTGATACAACATTTATTCCTACAAATTCATTTTTTAGAACATTTTCATATTTTGCTAATACTGATGTATATATGATTTCTCTTCTTTCATAAGCTGTTTCTTCTAATCTTCTAACTTCGATTCTAAATTCCATTGTTCTTCCTTCCCACCATTGTAAAACATTTCCTACAAAACTTGCTTCTATTATCATGTTTACGGCTTCTGGGTCAATTTTTCTATTTATTAAAGCTATTAATTGTGATTTGCTATTAATTGTGATTTTTTCCATTCTTCTATTCTTTTTTCATTATCTAAATTACAGTCTAAATCTAACCATATTCTAGAATTTGGGATTTGTCTAGTTTCATATTGTTCTAGTGGAGGGGGTATAAATTCTTTTCCAATTGGTTTAGGTTTTTTATAACTAATATCAAAAACTGCACTTAAAATATTACTTAAATCTTCTCTTACAAAATTTCTTTGTCGTCTCATTTCTTGTTCTCTTACTCTTCTTTGTATTTCAGGTGGATCTTTATGATTTCTAGATGTTGATGTTTCTTGTTCTTGTTGCCGTTGCTGTTGTCCTTGATGTAATTTTGATTGGGCTGATTGCATATTAACTTGATTTTCATTTACTATTCTTAAATTTTGTAATTCTTGAGTTATTTTATCTAAATTTCTTTCTTCTTGACTCATAAATCTTTCTATTTCATCTTCTGAATCTGAATCTGAGTTTTCATTTATGGTTTTCATCATGTTCAATCTTCTAGTTTCAGCGTTATTAAATATACTTATTAATTATCCAAATCTATCTTTTGTTTCTACAATTCTTAATAATTTATCTCTTGTTTCTACATTTCTTAATACTTGTTCACTTTTATATTGCGTTTTATATTCATCTTGTATGTTTTTTCCTTTGTTTTTATAAAATTGTTCTAATTGTCTTAAACCATCTATAATATCTGTTTTATTTTTATTAACAGTTTTGTAAATTGTAAATAAATTATTGTTAATTACATTTTGTCCTTTTTTTAATTTCTTCTGTTATAATTCTAGTTTGTTCTACATTTGTATTTAAATTTTGATTTGTTATATTCTTTACAGTTGTATCTGAATTTTCCCATTCATATAAAGATTTTATCATATTTATCTGAGGATTGTTATTTATTGGTTCTAATTTTTCTTGTATTCCTAAAGCCTTTTTTATTTCTTTAATATCATTTTTTACTTCTTTTAAATCTTTTGTATTTTGTCTAATTTCTGCTTTAATTTCATATATTTTTTGTTCTAATGGTTTTGCTAATTCTCTTAATCTATCTTTTTTATTTTTAATATCTTCCTTTTCTAAAATTTCTTTAGTTTTTTCTGGTAAATGTCTTATTATTTCATCTAAATTAAATATCTGTAATAAATCTTCTATATTTAAATTTATATAACTTCCTAATTGTTTCATTAAATACATATTATTTCAATTCATCTGATTAATTGAATATTCTCCTTGACCTCCTAATATAAAAGGTGTAAAATTACAAGTTTCTATTTCTTTTTCTTGTAATAAATAAGAACTATCAGGTAACTTATCATATTCTATTTCATATATTCTAAGTTCTAACTTTTTAATTATATTCATAATTACAAGTAAATATTACAACTATGGCTTGCACAAATATTAAACACACAATAAGATTTCTATTACTACTAAACAAACAATAAATATATGATTTCTCTTTCTCGTGCAGAAGATCAGTTATTACTGTAACTTCAGAGGATACTTGAGATAATCTTCAAACAACAATATATAAAATGCACTAAAATGAACAGAATAAGGTAAACTTTAACAATATCAGTAGAAAAAGGGATCAAACTTCGGTTTAATATTATCATTAATCCATAGCTCTGATCCCATATAAGCGAATAGCCAGGTTATATGCTCAAATATAGAGAAGATATGGGTATGACGATACTATAACCAACCATCAAGTTTCAGGGATTGACCAAATATGATCCCGGTCATAGAAGGATATCTGTCCTTTTTCATACAGGAATACTTTTTACAGAGAGTAACACGTCTCTTAGACCTTCCTCCTTCAGACCATACTCAGCACAGCCTTCCTTCGTTTCCTAGTGGAGGCGTAATCTAAAACTTGATTTTATGGCTCTTATATGATCATAACCAAACCTTAGCCTTATTTGAACAAATAACCATGTGTGTCTTATAGGACCATAACTAATAAATTGCTGATAATATTACTCCCTAAAGAAAGTTAAAAGCTCATACCTTAAATTTGTTCCACAGATATTTGAAGTATTTCTCAAAGAAAGAAATAATTAAACTGCTGGATTTTATTTCTCAAGACAAGTGTGTACAAGAGAGTAATATGAGTGATGCTTCAAGCTTAGGATTTTTCATTGATTTACAATGAAGAGTTACAAGGCTTTTGTAGACAGACTCCATACCTATTCGCCTAATACAAGACATACAACTTTTTACACGTCACAGAATAATTTACAAACATAATAATAATAATTCCTACGGCCTAAAGTTCGAAAAACTTGTAAAGTTATAATAGTACATGAAAGGTGGTGGTTGCATGCATATGATATGAAACATTGCAGAATTCAAGATGCTTTTTTCTTTTTCGTCTTTTTGTGATTTTTTTTTTATTTTTTATTTTTTTTTATTTTTTACAAATTTTATACATTGTTGACAAAACTTTCACCAAACACGTTACATGGCTATCTTGCATTTCTTTTGCTTTTTAGACTAGCCTGTCAGCACTTTGTCAGTGTCGGCAAGATCTTTCCTAGTCGTCTTCTATTTGTCTTAGAATCTTCAAAGGACACTGAGATCTATTTCCGGATCTTCAATATCTTGCATGGCTCTTTCTCTTTCTTCGCAATACTTACACCTGTGATTAGAGTACTGTAACATCCCACTATTTTAACTCCTCTGTACTGTAGCTTTCCTTCAATGAAGTATAACTTCTTATTTTCAATTTTCATTGGCTATTCCAAATCATTATCCACGGACTCTTTTATTCATTTCACTGACTCACCTACACCCATTATCATTATTTTATTATATGCAAGACACACACTTAAAATAATAAGCACTTGTCCGCCACATACACACACATATATTCAGTTCAGTTTTTTTTTTTCCTCCACGGTCCAACTGAATTTTTCAACAGCAAAAGCAAGAACCACGTGAATGCCATCGGTGCCATACTCCACTGAACAGATCCCACCAAGACCAACACGCCATGCCCGACAAAGGATTTTCACGCCATACTCCTCGGGTTCCAAACATGCGACAGCCGTCATTCTTCCTCCTCAGTCCGAGCCAACAGCCCCCCTTATTTAACCATGTCCTCCACTTTGCTTCACCCTTGCATTGTCTCTGCAAACCGAGAGTGAGACTGAGGAAGAGGGTGAATCTGAGTGTAAGGGAGAGTGAGAAACCGAGAGTGTGTGTGTGCGCTCTGTTTTGGGAAGCCGAGAGCAGAGGCCTGAAAGCAAAGGAGAAAACAGCTTCACTGTTGTGAGACCAGCACGTCAAGGAGGTGGAGTCTGTAAGCTTAGCAGCACGAGGCAAGAATCTAGACTAGCTCCAGTCACAACTCCTTTACTATCTCTAACCAACGCCAACGTAAGTGTCTTGCTGGAACATATATATATTTGAATAAATGCAATTTATATACACACACACACACAAACCTTGCTGATAGGAAACCGAAGCTACTGCACATGGAAGAGAAATCTTGATAACTTCATGCATGCATGATCACTGAGTGTATATACATATAAGAGAAGAGAAAGAAAATAGGAAAAATAACCTAAGGAGGTGTGTGTGTGTATGTCGCTGATACATGAAGAACAAAGAGGGAATCCATGTGAGCATAAAACACTTATAAGGGTTGCTGTTTAGGTAGAGCTTGGAACTTGTTTCACTGGCCACACTAAAGATATATATAGGTTTCACCACTGTATGTAGAGAAAAGGAGAAGAAGACTTCGGTGTTTGAATATATGTGCATGTATGAACTCTAAGTACAAAAAGGGAAGAGAAGGAGAATCTGAAGATACCAAACACGCATATAATGTTGCTGACATGAGGAATAAAGCACCAGGAAAGAATAGGAAAAACAACATACATAGCAAACCGTTAGTTCTGGAAAATACACTTTGGAACAGCAGTTGTTGAATAAAGTAAAACCAGATCAAATGAACTGATTTGAAGCTGAAATTTTGTGGACATATAGTTCACGTAATAATCTTTACATCAAGATTTGAAACACCCAAAACGGAGGTCTGTAGCTCAAGTTATGATTTTTCAAAGTTGAGCTAAAAATCTGTAACATTTTCGGTATGACACTGGAGCAACCAAATGGCGTTGCATTTCGGACCCAGTGAAATTTTGAGCTTTGATTTGAAATTTTTTATAGTAGAAAATAGACTCCTTAAGCTTTAAAACAAGCTTTGGTTCACCCAAATCGGAGGTCTACATCTCCGGTTATGATTTTTAGAAGCTGAGTCAAAAATCTGTTGTCCAGAATGAGTCAGTGATACTCATCGTAAAAACTGTATTAATTCTGACATTAAATTGGGTGGTAATAATTTTCCCTGTGATCTAGACTAACAGGAGTTTAAGTAGAAATTTGAACCACCTCAATCGGAGCTTTCTAGACCAAGTTGTGAATTTTTAAATTCGGACATAAAATTCTGGAAATTCAGTTTGGCAGACTGAAGTTGTCTTTACAAATCGAAATTCTGGGAATGACTCAGTTATGTTTTTACCAGTGGATTATTTTTACTAGACAATAGACTTAAAGAGCTTCGATTAGGAACTTGAACCACCTGATTCTGAGTTTTCTAGACCGAGTTATGATTTTTCAAAGATTGATCAGAAATCTGAAGAATATAGGATACATAATTGGGATAACCAACTGAAGTGAATTAAAAGGATAAACATTATGGGACGGTCTAATAAGTGTAATCTTAATATTGCTATTAAGATTAAAATGAGTAATGACCCATCTTAAAATATTATAGGATTCGGATCCTTGCCTTGGCCAAACGATAATCAGTATAAGAAGAACTCGGGTGAGAATAAGAAGTTGTGAAGACATCCAGGTAGTAACTTTTCTCTCACATACCCTGTATGTCTTTATATGCATGTTTGAACCATTGTGATACTTGAATTTTTGAACACCTAACCTTATCGACAGTATAAGCCAGAGTGCTTGTTTGATAAGGGAATTCGATACATTTGTGAAAGAAGGGTTGATGCCCATTTGAATACCCAGCGCTGAGGGAATGGACCCGTAGGTCCTTTGAATTGAATTTGAATGAATTTGAATTTGAATTTGAATGTATGTGCACTTGAATGAATTTTGAATCTGAATGAATGTGCACTTGAATGAATTGTACCGAAATGCTTTTGAATTGAATTTTGAATCTGAATGGTGTTCAATTGAACTTGAATTTGAATGTTGAATTATTGCAACTGGTTGTCTTTCATATTCTGTGCATGCATTTTATGTGAGTGATTAACGTTACTACTGGGATTTGTTTGAATCCCAGACATCATCGAAAGTTCAGGACATGAAAGGTACAATAGGCATGGCTCACAAGGCAAGGTGGTGAATACCGATAATTGATGATGCTGAGTCGGATCAAGAACTGCTGTTGGTTATCTATGTTTTGTAGTAGACAAGTTAAAGTTTGTAATAACTTTAAGAACCTTTTATGGTTTTTCATATATGTACTTAGACCATCTTATCAGTATTACTATGCCAGAACCCCTTTTCTTCCTAAGCTGTGCATTATTACTCTGATGAATCTCAATATATGAAGAGAATTTGACATTCGTGGTGTCTTACTTGGGTGAGATGTCAGTATACGAATGTCGGGTGTGACAAGTACTCTGCCAACAAATTACATATCTTCTTCTTCATCTTTTCTGAATTTTCCATCTTGTTGTTTCTCAGCCGGTCATACCATTGTACAAATAGAGGCTGATCATGTGAAGTTTTTCCAAGCGCTATAATTATTGTTGTTACACCGCAATAATAAACCCATTGCTTTTTAGTATTAATGGCTCTGGTCATTTCCTGAAAAATAATATGATAATTTTGTGCTCTAATATTACACATGTTGTTCTGAAATTCCTCGTCTTCTTCAAGGTCTTCTTTAACTTCTGCATCAATTTCTATTGGCTTCTTAGTCGTTCCAAACTTAATTAAAGTGATTGGAGGATAAAACTTCTCTGGTGGAATTTCTGGGACTGTAGAATAAAATATGATATACACAGTATATTGTGTTGCAATTCCAACATATACTTTAGTTGCTGCTTGCAAGGCTGCTGACAATTCTTTAATTTCCTGAAGATCATTATTTTTGGGCAAATAAATTGCATGTAACATTCCATACTGATATAAAATCTTTATCAGGTCTAGTGAAGTTCCTGGGTAGGCTACCTCTTTGTTAAAAGCAAAATGAAAGGCATATTTAACATGTGGATTTGAAAGTTCCATTCTTCCAGTTTTTCTGACAAGTTTTTTGAAAAATTGATATTTAGAATAGGTGTCAAATGAATTGCTTCTGGTAATTCTAGGTTGTGAAGGTGAGGCTTCTATATCTTTTCCTTTTTCTTTTCTTCGGGCTTCCTCTTGCATTTGGGCTTTTATAATCTCATTAAAAGGGGTTATAGTTTGAAGTGTTTGGGTTGTTGGAGGTGTTTGAACTTCTTCTTGGACAGTAGGCCCAATAAGATTTTCTTGGGTTACTCGGGTAGATGACCTGTTAACATTTCTCTGGGTAGTCTGGGTAGATGACCCATTTCCTTGAGTTTGGGTAGATGACCCAATTTGAGTGTATGACTCATTGAATTGCATTTCATCAGTGCTTACATTTCTTTTCATTGAATTGCATTTCTATAAAAGCCTTGTAACTCTTCATTGTAAATCTATGAAAAATCCTGAGCTTGAAGCATCACTCATATTACTCTCTTGTACACACTTGTCTTGAGAAATAAAATCCAGTAGTTTAACCTTTGGACAAAGATTTTTAAGAGTAAGTACATCAGAAAATCCAATATTAAACATAAATATAAATCCAAGAAGAAGTTTAGAATATAATAAACCATTATCGAGTAATAGATTGAATAGAAATTTAAGTCTTAGAACAATTGATACATCACAAGAATTTATAGATAATTTTAATCAGAGAAATTTATTAGCAGAAAGACCAGTAAGTTCAAGTTTAAGAGAAATTAGACCACAAGATGAAAATTATATAAGATTAGAAGTAAAATTAGATACATCATGGAAAGAGATTATAGGAAAAGTAAATGAACATATAGAAAGAAGTGAAATAGATATAGCATTCACGGAAGATAATTTAATGTTAGAAGGAAATCAAACAAAATCTAATGTTGTATTAAGATTTAATAATAGAGATACAATTAATTTAAACCTTTTAGTAAGAGAAAATTTATCATCAAATTATAAGATAATATTAGGAAAAAGACTTTTTAGAATTAGTAAAACCATATAGAATCCAAGATACAAGAATAATGATAAACTTAAATCATCAAACAATTATAATACCAAAATTATCATGATTTATGAAGACATAGAACTTGAATGGGATGAAAACAGAAATAGAATAATCTTTATATATAAACGACAAGTTATGGAAAGAGAAGTAGATGAAACCACATTAGTACCAGATGCAGATGTAAATTTAATAAGAATATTAATAAAAAAGCTAGATCGTTGTAATTATATAATTAATATTTAAGGAAATATATTATAGATCATTGTAATTTTTAAGAAATTATTTTTTATTTCTTATTTTATTCATTTATATAGAGCAAAACTCTATCTAGTTCAGTCCAATCTAGGTTATGTAATGAGTCGATTCTCTTATATCTAAATAGAGGTAGAGTTGGGAGTTATAATTTGGGGGGCGAAATTATAGAATATTTATACTGGTGCGGCCTTAACTCTTGACTTACGTTCAGTTTCTAGATATTTTGAGATTTTCACTATCATTTTAATCAAATACATACTCTCTACTCGAAAGTTATCCTCTCACTAGAATACACTCTTTCTTACAAGTTGTAAACCGATAACCCAATCACAAAGTCCCACAACTTTGAGATTTTACAATGAATAATAATCAAGAAGAAACTCTTTTAAAGAAAAGATGAATAATCACTAAAGTTTAATGTATCAGAAGATACTTTATAGATGAGTAGAAAATAGTAAATGCAAATGACACTTTGATAGATTTTCTTTTTCTGTATTCTGGTAGGTGTTGAGAATTGAACACTTCAGCTTATATATGTTGGAAGCATTAAATGACTATTATAAACATTAATGTAACTGTTAGAGACATTAATGAGATTGTTAGGTTGCAACTAGGTTAATTCTCACTCATCCTTTGATTTTGATCCAAATGCTCAGCTATTCTTTTTGACTTTGCTCGAAATAAATCCGTTGGATGATGTGACTTTCAGATGAAGAAAGAAAACATTTAAACCTTTGGAAATGTGTAGAGAATGATTTGCTAAAATGGTGCTAGGTTTTTTGGGCTAGCATTTAATGTTCTGACATCAGCTTTTATTTTATGCTTAATCTCCAGTTTAATACATGTTTGATCATCTGAAACTCATTAACAAATTGATTAAACATAGTTAACAGTAGTAGTGAAATATGATATGAAGTATATAGATCAAACAAGAAGATTTCGCAAATTCGATCAATATGATTTTAAAATAGAGCGCTTTAAACTTGAGTTTGTTCAAGCAAATTGGAGTTCTCCACTCGTGTTTACACTTCTAAACTTGAGTCTTATGAACATCTTCTTTAGGAAAGATTTGAAGTTTAAATGAAGTTATCTCTGTAAGACTAAAACTGGAGTATAGAATATCTTACTCAAGTGTATGACTCGAGTTTAATTCCCTAAACTTGAGTTTAGTTCTTCTTTTGAAATGAGCATTGCGAAAGCATTTTGAAATGAGTGAAAAGTGACTACCTCAAGTTTGAGACTTTTTAAATTGAAAATAAGTTTAAGTCCATAAAAACTCAAACTGGAGTTTTAAGAAATAGGCTCGAGTCATTTTAACTTCAAAATTCCTTGAAAGCTCCCGGTCTGGCATAAATTCGAGCCTACAAATTCAGGCTTAAGTTTACTTTAAACTATAAACTTTTGAGAACTTTCGGCTAAGGAGAAACTCAAGTTTAACAACAGCAGGCTCGAGTTTGTTTAATAAATAAGTTTCTTTGAAAAAGCTCTCGGCCATTCGCAAACTCAAGTTTTCATGACTAAGCTCGAGTCAAGTTGAGCTCAAATAACTTGTCTTACTCTCTGTCAAGTGCAAACTCAAGTTTATCAACTCTAGGCTCGAGTTTGTCTTTGATAGCAAGTTTCTGATTTAAGTTTTAACAAGATTCAACATTTCAAAGTTAATCAAAACAATCTTCATTCAAGTTTACAATTGTCAGTTATTATCAAAACACATAGAGAACTAACAAGTGATTTATACGATAGGGATAAGGTTGCAATTTTGCTTTGAAAGTAACCACTCAAGAGTTCTGGGCATTTGGAAATTTTTTCAAGGAGCAATTCGTCCTAGAAATGATAACTAGGATATAGTAAATTTTCCCCTTTTTGTTAAAAATGTTAATAGTCAACATCTTTTTTTTAATAGTCAATGTTGTAACACCCCAAAATCCAACATCCAAAATCTTGGCCAAAACACTTGAGATATCTCCAACAAGGATGATCAACATCCAAATCATTACCATCGAGGACAGCAGTGCAGTGGTATAGCTGGTGGTATTGAGATGCCTTATATCTCCCCTCAGGTCCCGTGTTCGAATCCCCCCTGTAACACCCCAACTTTTCTAAAGCATTTTTGAAATTATTTGATCAGAGTTCAAAATAATTTAACCAGAATTGAGCAACGAAATGATTTTAAATACAGAGTAACTGATATTCAACCACTGTAGTGTACTGGTTTGCTGATACAAAGAGTTCGAAAGACTATACATATCTACAGGACTTTCTCCAGCTAGTCCTTCTGCCTGCTGCTTACCCTTGTTTTTGTTTCTGTTCACTCCGAAAATCCTGTAGCTACAGTAAGAGCTGAGGTTCAATACCCATTGAACCTCAGGTAACGGTTAACCTCATGCTTATGTATCAAATATGTATGACAGATATCCATGGCAAAACAGCATTTAATCACATACAATATTCATATATTCACATAATAACATTACACGGCCACTGCAACATGTATGTTATTACAGTCTGCACTATCTTCCAGTGCCACGGTGTACATCCGTGTTCCTCAGCGCTAGGAAAAACATAACGGCATTATCAAGACTATAACCCGTACCAAGTTGTATGTGTATGATCAATTTTCAAAAACAGAATTTCAGACTATCTATCACATATAAGCATACCATAAGCATCAGAGTTAAGGTTACAATACGCGTCCGTACCTTCCTTCCACGTGAATAGTAAATTACTATTCATGTATACGGCACTATTCATGTATACGGCACTATTCATGTATACGACACTATTCACGTATACGGTATTTACTATTTGAAAATACGTATTTACTATTCATGTGGGACCCACGGCCAAATAATTTCCTCCCCGACAACCATCCCGTGAGTTTTGAAAAATTTTGCACGCGGGACCCACTCAATAGTAACTGTATAATATTATATTATTATAATATAATATCTTATACTTTGGAAAACAATAGAAATAAAATTATTTCCAATAAACCGTGAATTAGGTTTTTAAAGTAAGGGTATATTATAAACAAGTGAATTTCTATCTCAGAGTGGGTTATCTCCAAAGTCATTTCCGTAATCGGCGGAATGATTATTGAGATAGGTTGAAACTGATATTTTGAAGCAGGACAGATAGTGGAATCTGTAGGAAATAAATCATAACTCAAACTCCTTGAACTAAGTAGTAAACAACTGGACATATTATGAATCAGTGAATTTTTGTCTCGAAGATGGTGTCACCCGAAGTAATTTCTGTTACCGGCAGTGTCCGACTTAAAATCTTTGACAGATTACGAAATACTCTGAATGAGGTCAAAAATTCAGTTGACTCAGATATTTCTAAAGAGGAAAAATAGAACTTCTAGGCTGTGCTTCCGGATTTTTGAGATTTTGCAAAAGATCACGCGATCAGAACACTGATTAGGGAACTTTATTAGTAAAAAATAATATAATATTTAAAGGTGTGGGACCCACTGACAAAATTTTCTCCCCTGTCACCCGTGATGTTTGAAAATTTGGTGAGGGGAAAATTACGTATAATGACCCAGAGATAAAAATTACGCTTAAGGACCCATTTTCCAACACTATAAATAGAGGCTTCATTTCTTCATTTTCTTCACACCAAACTCAGACCACAATGGTTGAGTTTAAGAGAAGAGTGAGGATTCTTAGAGTTAGAGAGAGAGTTTAGAGTAAAGTTCTTGGAGTTGAAGAGAAGGAGCAAGAACTTCAAGGGTAAGTTCTCTTGTTCTTGAGTTTTAGCTTTTAGTTCTTGGTAATAGTGTAGTTTGATCCAGAAAACTAGAGAATAAATAATTATACTTGTTTTTAGGCCTTCTTGCATTGAAAAATGCTGAACAAGGTTCTGCAAGGGATATCCGAAGATTCCGGAGTCAGATTCAAAGGAAGTTTGGGGATACGTGAATAGTGCCGTATACGTGAATAGTGTCGTATACATGAATAGTGCCGTATACATGAATAGTAATTTACTATTCACGTGGAAGGAAGGTACGGACGCGTATTGTAACCTTAACTCTGATGCTTATGGTATGCTTATATGTGATAGATAGTCTGAAATTCTGTTTTTGAAAATTGATCATACACATACAACTTGGTACGGGTTATAGTCTTGATAATGCCGTTATGTTTTTCCTAGCGCTGAGGAACACGGATGTACACCGTGGCACTGGAAGATAGTGCAGACTGTAATATTTAAGTGTAATTTTCGTCTCTGGGTCGTTTTACGTAATTTTCCCAAAATTATAAAAAGAAAACTTTCCCGTGACTCTTAGCCGCCCCGTGAACGTTTTTTTAAAAATTTTAATAATATTTTAATATTTTAATAATATAATATAATATATATTATTTTATTATTATAATATAATATTATTTAAATAATAAATTATTATTGAGTGGGTCCCGCTGACAAAATTTTCAAAGTTCACGAGAGTTTTGTGTCGGGAGGAAGAATTATTTTGGTTGTGGGTCCCGCATGAATAGTAAATACGTATTTAGGAATAGTAAATACCGTATTTTTAAATAGTAAATACGTATTTGTGAATAGTGAACACTATTCATATTTCACAAATTTCAAGAACCGTATTAGGAATATAATACTTGAAATTTGTGAAATATGAATAGTGTTCACTATTCACAAATACGTATTTACTATTTAAAAATACGGTATTTACTATTCCTAAATACGTATTTACTATTCATGCGGGACCCACAACCAAAATAATTCTTCCTCCCGACACAAAACTCTCGTGAACTTTGAAAATTTTGTCAGCGGGACCCACTCAATAATAATTTATTATTTAAATAATATTATATTATAATAATAAAATAATATATATTATATTATATTATTAAAATATTAAAATATTATTAAAATTTTTAAAAAAACGTTCACGGGGCGGCTAAGAGTCACGGGAAAGTTTTCTTTTTATAATTTTGGGAAAATTACGTAAAACGACCCAGAGACGAAAATTACACTTAAAGACCCATTTTCCAACTATAAATAGACCTTCCATTTCATTTCATTCTTCACAACTTCTAAGAGCCATAGAGAGAGGTAGAGAGAGAGAGAGAGAGAGTAGAGAGATATTTGCTTGAGAGTTATAATAGCTGGTTGGTGATTCGGGTATTAGCAAGTAACAGGTAACTCTGAATATTCTTCCTTATACTTGTGAATTATGTATGATTATAAATTTGTTTGTTTACTATTTTGGCAAGATTATTTAGAAAATATTTATGGTTTTAAGATCTGGTGTGGGAACTTTGATTTGCAAATCTGCAGAGGTACTATTTATACGTACGTTACTATTCACGTATACCGTATTTACTATTCATTTTTACTATTCACATATACCGTATTTACTATTCATTTGACTATTCACGTATACCGTATTTACTATTCATTTTACTATTCACGTATACTGTATCTACTATTCACATTTACTATTCATTTTTACTATTCACATATACGCATAGTATTTTACTATTCACATATACGCATAGTTTTTTTTACTATTCATAAGTACGCATATCGATGTATATAATGGCATAATAATGCATTATTTTTGAGTAAATACATTCATCAAGGCGGTTGTAATGTGATGGGTGGAGTAAGGAGGGATTTGAATGATAATTGTTTATGCCACCACTCGGTGCACAGTGGATGGTACCTTTTCAGGGCCCCATCTTCCATGTTTTCCTCTGGCCGGGATTTCATTGGAGATGTGGGACATGTGACACCTCCTTAGTTGTTATTTTAAAGGAGGGGAGCCATAGTCCAGATTTAAGCTCTATACCTTTGGCCGGGTGTATCTTAAGTTTTGGTGAGCTTGGAACCATCCAGTCAAATGAATGAGTTTCTGTTGGACTATTTATTAGCCTATGGCTCCAGTCAGCGGTACAAGGGAGGATGGTGACATAAGGGAGGCTGCATATTGCATTGTATATTTGTATAATTCACAATTCGGTATAATGATGATTACTTTTGTAAATAATTTTGTATGGGAAATTATGGTATAAGCAAATATATATATTTGAAATCAGCCCCTACTTTTTGTCATATATAATTTGCTTGTGTACGGTAGAAATATTCAGTAGTTACTGAGACGTGGAATCTCATCCCATATTAACATTTTCTGGCTCTGATACCAAAATGTAACACCCCAACTTTTCTGATCATTTTCGAAATTATTTGATCAGAGTTCAAAATAATTTAACCAGAATTGAGCAACGAAATGATTTTAAATACAGAGTAACTGATATTCAACCACTGTAGTGTACTGGTTTGCTGATACAAAGAGTTCGAAAGACTATACATATCTACAGGACTTTCTCCAGCTAGTCCTTCTGCCTGCTGCTTACCCTTGTTTCTGTTTCTGTTCACTCCGAAAATCCTGTAGCTACAGTAAGAGCTGAGGTTCAATACCCATTGAACCTCAGGTAACGGTTAACCTCATGCTTATGTATCAAATATGTATGACAGATATCCATGGCAAAACAGCATTTAATCACATACAATATTCATATATTCACATAATAACATTACACGGCCACTGCAACATGTATGTTATTACAGTCTGCACTATCTTCCAGTGCCACGGTGTACATCCGTGTCCTCAGCGCTAGGAAAACATAACGGCATTATCACGACTATAACCCGTATTAAGATGTATGTGTATGATCAATTTTCAAATATTGAATTATTCAAAAATGCACTATGCAGTATGTAGCCTCCCTTATATCACCACCTCCCTTATACCGCTGACTGGAACCATAGGCTAACATATAGTCCAATAGAAACTCATTCATTTGACTGGATGGTTTCAAGCTCACCAAAACTTAAGATACACCCGGCCAGAGGTATAGAGCTTAAATCTGGACTATGGCTCCCCTCCTTTAAAATAACAACTATGGAGGTGTCACATGTCCCACATCTCCAATGAAATCCCGACCAGAGGAAAAACATGGAAGATGGGGCCCTGAAAAGTACCATCCACTGTGCACCGAGTGGTGGCATAAACAATTCTTATCATTCAAATCCCTCCTTACTCCACCCATTACAATACAACCGCCATGATGAAAAAAATGCATTATTATACCATTATATACATCGATATGCGTATTTATAAATAGTAAATTACTATGCGTATATGTGAATAGTAAAACACGGTATATATACAAGAATAGTAAAAATGAAGAGTACATACGGTATGTGTACGTGAATAGTAAAATGAATAGTAGATACGGTATACGTGGATAGTAAAATGATTAGTATACGGTATATGTGAATAGTAAATGTGAATAGTAAAAATGAATAGTAAATACGGTATACGTGAATAGTAACGTACGTATAAATAGTACCTCTGTATGATCAATTTTCAAAACAATATCTCAGACTATCTATCACATATAAGCATACCATAAGCATTAGAGTTAGTGTTACAATACGCGTCCGTACCTTCGTTGATGATGTTTTGGTACGTTTGACGAAAACGGTACTTCTAACGGAAAACAGCGGTATAACAACAGCAGCGGTAAAGGTTCACAGATATCCTATAATATCATTTTTATTAGTGACCATTAATTTTCAGCATTTGCGGAAACTATGTTGGATATTCACTATTCATGTGAATAGTACCAGTAAAAATATTTTTACCGTGCCGGTAAATATTTTTTACTGTGCCAGTAAATAATATTTACTGCCCAAGGATAATTCTTTTCTGATGTGACAGATCAGACTAAGCTGCAGCCACAGAGCATACTCAGAAGAAACTCTATAGGCATTTCAGGTACAAATTACCAAAACTTAAGACTAGAGATCGAAGAACTTACCCTTGAAGTTCTTGCTCCTTCTCTCCAGCTCCGAGAACTTAACTCTAAATTCTCACCCTAGACTCTAAGAATTCTCTCTCTTCTCTTAAACTCAATCGTTGTACTCTGAGTTTGGTGTGAAGAAAATGAAGAAATGAAGCTTCTATTTATAGTGTTGGAAAATGGGTCCTTAAGCGTAATTTTTATCTCTGGGTCATTATACGTAATTTTCCCCTCACCAAATTTTCAAACATCACGGGTGGCAGGGGAGAAAATTTTGTCAGTGGGTCCCACACCTTTAAATATTATATTATTTTTTACTAATAAAGTTCCCTATTCGGTGTTCTGATCGCGTGATCTTTTGCAAAATCTCAAAAATCCGGAAGCACAGCCTAGAAGTTCAATTTTTCCTCTTTAGAAATATCTGAGTCAACTGAATTTTTGACCTCATTCAGAGTATTTCGTAATCTGTCAAAGATTTTAAGTCGGTCACTGTCGGTAACAGAAATTACTTCGGGTGACACCATCTTCGAGACAAAAATTCACTGATTCATAATATGTCCAGTTGTTTACTACTTAGTTCAAGGAGTTTGAGTTATGATTTATTTCCTACAGATTCCACTATCTGTCCTGCTTCAAAATATCGGTTTCAACCTATCTCAATAATCATTCCGCCGATTACGGAAATGACTTTGGAGATAACCCACTCTGAGATAGAAATTCACTTGTTTATAATATACCCTTACTTTAAAAACCTAATTCACAGTTTATTGGAAATAATTTTATTTCTATTGTTTTCCAAAGTATAAGATATTATATTATAATAATATAATATTATACAGTTACTATTGAGTGGGTCCCGCGTGCAAAATTTTTCAAAACTCACGGGATGGCTGTATTCACAACTATAAATAGACCTTCCATTTTCCAACTATAAATAGACCTTCCATTTCATTTCATTCTTCACAACTTCTAAGAGCCATAGAGAGAGGAAGAGAGAGAGAGAGAGAGTATAGAGATATTAGCTTGAGAGTCTTATAATAGCTGGTTGGTGATTCGGGTATTAGCAAGTAACAGGTAACTCTGAATATTCTTCCTTATACTTGTGAAATATGTATGATTATAAATTTGTTTGTTTACTATTTTGGCAAGAATATTTAGAAAATATTTATGGTTTTAAGATCTGGTGTGGGAACTTTGATTTGCAAATCTGCAGAGGTACTATTTATACGTACGTTACTATTCACGTATACCGTATTTACTATTCATTTTTACTATTCACATTTACTATTCACGTATACCGTATTTACTATTCATTTTACTATTCACGTATACCGTATTTACTATTCATTTTACTATTCACGTATACATACCGTATTTACTATTCACATATACATACCGTATGTACTCTTCATTTTTACTATTCATGTATATATACCGTGTTTTACTATTCACATATACGCATAGTATCTTACTATTCACAGATACGCATAGTATTTACTATTCATAAATACGCATATTGATGTATATAATGGTATAATAATGCATTTTTTTTATTCATCATGGCGGTTGTATTGTAATGGGTGGAGTAAGGAGGGATTTGAATGATAAGAATTGTTTATGTCACCACTCGGTGCACAGTGGATGGTAATTTTCAGGGCCTCATCTTCCATGTTTTCCTCTGGCCGGGATTTCATTGGAGATGTGGGACATGTGACACCTCCTTAGTTGTTATTTTAAAGGAGGGGAGCCATAGTCCAGATTTAAGCTCTATACCTTTGGCCGGGTGTATCTTAAGTTTTGGTGAGCTTGAAACCATCCAGTCAAATGAATGAGTTTCTATTGGACTATATGTTAGCCTATGGTTCCAGTCAGCAGTATACGGTTGGAAGGGGATATAAGGGAGGCTGCATACTGCATAGTGCATTTTTGAATAATTCAATATTTGAAAATGAAGAATATTTTGTAAAGACATTTGATGTGAACAACGGTATATCTATAAATATCTGTGTATATTAAATTCACATTATATTACCTTTTATTTTTTGTCATATGTAATTTGCTCGTGTAAGGTAGAAATATTCAGTAGTTACTGAGACGTGGAATCTCATCCCATATTAACATTTTTCAGGTGAATATCCTAGTAGAGTGCAAGGGAAGGCACCTATGGAGTGAGCTTTGGAGGCTCTTTGTACTCCTATAGTTTACGTTATGAGTTTAAGAGAAGAGAGAGAATTCTTAGAGTCTAGGGTGAGAATTTAGAGTTAAGTTCTCGGAGTTGGAGAGAAGGAGCAAGAACTTCAAGGGTAAGTTCTTCGATCTCTAGTCTTAAGTTTTGGTAATTTGTACCTGAAATTCCTATAGAGTTTCTTCTAAGTATGCTCTGTGGCTGCAGCTTAGTCTGATCTGTCACATCAGAAAAGAATTATCCTTGGGCAGTAAATATTATTTACTGGCACAGTAAAAAATATTTACCGGCACGGTAAAAATATTTTTACTGGTACTATTCACATGAATAGTGAATATCCAACATAGTTTAGAGTTAGAGAGAGAGTTTAGAGTAAAGTTCTTGGAGTTGAAGAGAAGGAGCAAGAACTTCAAGGGTAAGTTCTCTTGTTCTTGAGTTTTAGCTTTTAGTTCTTGGTAATAGTGTAGTTTGATCCAGAAAACTAGAGAATAAATTATTAAACTTGTTTTTAGGCCTTCTTGCATTGAAAAATGCTGAACAAGGTTCTGCAAGGGATATCTGAAGATTCCGGAGTCAGATTCAAAGGAAGTTTGGGGATACGTGAATAGTGCCGTATACGTGAATAGTGTCGTATACATGAATAGTGCCGTATACATGAATAGTGCCGTATACATGAATAGTAATTTACTATTCACGTGGAAGGAAGGTACGGACGCGTATTGTAACACTAACTCTGATGCTTATGGTATGCTTATATGTGATAGATAGTCTGAGATATTGTTTTTTTGAAAATTGATCATACACATACATCTTAATACGGGTTATAGTCGTGATAATGCCGTTATGTTTTCCTAGCGCTGAGGACACGGATGTACACCGTGGCACTGGAAGATAGTGCAGACTGTAATAACATACATGTTGCAGTGGCCGTGTAATGTTATTATGTGAATATATGAATATTGTATGTGATTAAATGCTGTTTTGCCATGGATATCTGTCATACATATTTGATACATAAGCATGAGGTTAACCGTTACCTGAGGTTCAATGGGTATTGAACCTCAGCTCTTACTGTAGCTTCAGGATTCCGGGGTGAACATAATCGAAAACAAGGGTTAGCAACAGGCAGAAGAACTAGCTGGAGAAAGTCAAAAATAAAAGGTAATATAATGTGAATTTAATATACACAGATATTTATAGATATACCGTTGTTCACATCAAATGTCTTTACAAAATATTCTTCATTTTCAAATATTGAATTATTCAAAAATGCACTATGCAGTATGCAGCCTCCCTTATATCCCCTTCCAACCGTATACCGCTGACTGGAACCATAGGCTAACATATAGTCCAATAGAAACTCATTCATTTGACTGGATGGTTTCAAGCTCACCAAAACTTAAGATACACCCGGCCAAAGGTATAGAGCTTAAATCTGGACTATGGCTCCCCTCCTTTAAAATAACAACTAAGGAGGTGTCACATGTCCCACATCTCCAATGAAATCCCGGCCAGAGGAAAACATGGAAGATGAGGCCCTGAAAATTACCATCCACTGTGCACCGAGTGGTGGCATAAACAATTCTTATCATTCAAATCCCTCCTTACTCCACCCATTACAATACAACCGCCATGATCAATAAAAAAAATGCATTATTATACCATTATATACATCAATATGCGTATTTATGAATAGTAAATACTATGCGTATCTGTGAATAGTAAGATACTATGCGTATATGTGAATAGTAAAACACGGTATATATACATGAATAGTAAAAATGAAGAGTACATACGGTATGTATACGTGAATAGTAAATACGGTATGTATACGTGAATAGTAAAATGAATAGTAAATACGTACGTATAAATTTCGTCCTCGAAATTTGACAATATAAAATCAAAAGGTTATCTAGACCTTTAGTCTATTCCTTCCTTATGCAAACTTAAATAGCACGCATCCTACTATTCAATGTCTCAATCTTATACCCAGGTATAGTACTAAATTACAGGACTTGCTGATCTATTCTCACAGTACTCGGTTACACAGGCCTCACTGCCTGATTTATTTAGCCTATCGGCTTAACACATATTGGCCTTCCGCATCTGCTCATCAATTTCATCTGAGTCTTTCCCATTCAAGTTCTCGAATTACTTTCACTTACTCAACACTATAGCTGACAGCTATTAATTGACTTAACTAGTTTAATATTCCAGACCTTTCTAATAGTTGCTGTTCCTGTACCATAATTCCCAATTACACTGCTTTTCTTTTCAACACGATAGCATCGACAATCATGTCATTGCTACCCAAAATTATTTTCTTGTCTCATTTTCAAATTTTCAAACATGAAAAATTTTCCCTGGTTTCAGTACATTTCACAATCTGCACTATACCACAAAGTAATAGTGCTATAACATTTTTAAACTTAATCGCTGCCATCACAAATTCGTGAAAACATTTTTCACTGCCGGATCATTTTCAAAAACTTTTATTACCGGCACATATCTTTGAGGGAGCTAATTTATTTCACAAAATTTTACAATTGAGAGTACACACCATCATTTTAACCATTTGGTACAGTGAGCGCCTTACCCCAATCCTCAAGTCCAGTCTCAACAGTACTATCAACAATGTGGGAGAACCTCCGCCCCTCTCTCAGGAGACCCAGTGTTCACACTGGCACATAAAGTAGCAACCCTATCTAGCGGAACTCAGTCCAGTCATAGACAGTCAGGTTTTACTAATCAAAACATACGCCCTAGGCGAAATGTTATGGATTGGGTGCGTTCACTGCTGGTGCGATTTCCATTTTCTCAAACCAAAATCCCTCCAAAACTTTTTGTTCAAAAAAAGAACATTATCAAAGGCCAGCGATTTCAAACATTTTAAAACATCTAGCAAGACCCAGCAAACTGTGTACATCTACAACAGCTTCTGTCCTTCCAGTTTTGTACTGACTTTACCACAACATAGTTAAAAACTCAGTTTCAAACTCTGGGTTCTATCAAAAACCCTTTTTTTACAAGACAATATCATTTCAAAATAATCATCGCTGTGGTCTCAAATTCTGTTGAAAACATTTCATTTGAAAACTCAGCTTCAAAAAAAATCCACATGTTCGAACAAATAAATTTCAAAATTTCTAATACAGCAGGTGTATTGGCAAGTTCAAAAATTCAATTTTAAAACCTTACTTAGGAATCAGACAACTAACATTAGAAGGTCATCACTAATTACACGTATTCGGACCTCTTTCCTTGGCTACTCAAACCATATGTATAATGCTTAGTTTGTTCTACTTAACTCATCTGGCTATTCCAAACTTTGCCTGTTATCCTTGGGTTTCACAAACTTTTTGGGACACTTCTCGTATTTGTTGTCTAACAACCGTGGGCTTCTGCTAGCTTATAAACACAATATGTGCTATATAGCACTGGAGCGACTCATGGCAATATACTAGATTACTGAAACCTTCGCTCTAAGGAACCTATTCGATGTGAGATTCATTGTAATGTACTTACCTTGAGAACCGATGCACTTGGTAACTCTACTTTATGGTTCGTTGTCACGGCGGCTCCACTCTACGGTTCGTCGTCACGGTGGCTCTGCTCTACGGCACATTACTCGGCGCTTCACTCAGTCTTCTCAGACCAGTCAGCTTTTCCGGTTAGCATCCTTGTAGGTAAACCTCCTAGATCAGAACTCCCCGTAGGTATCCTTCTCCGATTAAACTTTCCATAAGTAGCGCCAGTGATCGTCTTTGAATCATTATAATGAGAACTCAAATCTTAACAGGTTCCTATCCTTTAGTAGTTTCATATACCGTTGTTTCTATGTCTGCCATCTTATCTAGGGTCATTCTATTTGTGGACTTTCACTTTCTATTTAGCTCCAAGCATAATTCTTAACTCAATTTTCCCTATCGGGTAGCCACTTACTTTATAGGGAATCTATTAGCCACTAACATCTCTATGGTTCTTGGTCCCACCTTGAGACCATAACCTGGTGGCTACTGAGGTTTCCAGCTTTCGTATGGTTCTGTTAAGGAACTATCTCTTAGGTATTTGGAACCTAGGCAAAACTCACTCATATTTTCTCAGGGTTCCCACTCTCACAGGGGTCATAGTTCTGAGATTTCTCTCGCCTAAGCAATATTAACTTCATAATGTCTATTGATTCTTGGTACTAATATTGATATACTTACTACTGGGTACCTACAACTCTCATAGGCACTAGTATGACATAACTGTCTCCCCAGAATTACTGGGTACTTTCCCTCTTCTGTCAATTGATCACCACCGTCAAGGACTTAATCAAAAGATCTTCGTCCCCGGAGCCACGCCCCTTTGCACGCATGGTGTCTGGCCTCTACAAGGTAGGGATTTTCTTCTCAGGGTACCTTAACAAGTTATTATTTTGACAAGGACATTAAATCGATAGGTTACTATCCAAGGGAAACCTAAACAGTAGGTTACTGTCTACCGGAAAACTTAAGTCGTACCGACTTCTCTGTACCACTTCCCTTGAAACTCTGAGTGGGGATTTAACTTAGATTCCGATTCCCATATCAAAAGTCTTAAAGTTTAACAACAGAAACCATATTCTGTGCCATCTACTCTATATCAAGGCCTCCCGAGCCTAACCCTTTTCCTTAGGATGTACGTCCTTTTTGTATCACAACACCAGTATTGTATCAGTACTTGTACTTGTTTTTTTTCGAAATACTTTTAAAACCATGGCTTAGAGCCTAACTTAGTTAGTCAAACCGATTGGCCAGGTAGGCGTCTATCATGGGAGCCTCACCGTGCTAGGGTGACTGATTGGCTGATCCACATAGACTCGGCCCTACCTTCGGCACCAATGGTTTACTGTAACTGAGTCGGGTTCATACCAGATAAAACTCTTTTGAAAGTTTAGAACCTAACTCCGCTACTCAGACAATCCGACTAGGCAGGTGTATTTTTGGAAGGCTCGACGAATTCAAGGAAACTGATTGCCAACCACAAAACCCCTTTCTAGATATCGGACTGTTTGGAGTAACTTAGTTAACTCCGTGCCAGGATGTCTGCTCTGATACCAAAATGTAACATCCCAACTTTTCTGATCATTTTTGAAATTATTTGATCAGAGTTCAAAATAATTTAACCAGAATTGAGCAACGAAATGATTTTAAATACAGAGTAACTGATATTCAACCACTGTAGTGTACTGGTTTGCTGATACAAAGAGTTCGAAAGACTATACATATCTACAGGACTTTCTCCAGCTAGTCCTTCTGCCTGCTGCTTACCCTTGTTTCTGTTTCTGTTCACTCCGAAAATCCTGTAGCTACAGTAAGAGCTGAGGTTCAATACCCATTGAACCTCAGGTAACGGTTAATCTCATGCTTATGTATCAAATATGTATGACAGATATCCATGGCAAAACAGCATTTAATCACATACAATATTCATATATTCACATAATAACATTACACGGCCACTGCAACATGTATGTTATTACAGTCTGCACTATCTTCCAGTGCCACGGTGTACATCCGTGTCCTCAGCGCTAGGAAAACATAACGGCATTATCACGACTATAACCCGTATTAAGATGTGTAACACCTCAATTTTAATACCCAAAAACTCGGTCAAAATATTGAAAATACCTTCAAAAGAGTTCAACAATATCCTAATCCTTTTACAATGTTACCATTTCGAATAAAACCCGTAATACATAATCAGAATAAATTCCAGAAAATATTTCAGAGTTTAATACAAAACGGAAGTCTTAGGTTCATGGCAAATAAAATAACATAACATAATCTATTGGAGATCAAAAGAGCTTCCAGAGCTCACTCCATAGGTGCCTTCCCTTGCTCTCTACTAGAATAATCACCTGAAAAATGTTAATATGGGATGAGATTCCACGTCTCAGTAACTACTGAATATTTCTACCTTACACGAGCAAATTACATATGACAAAAATAAAAGGTAATATAATGTGAATTTAATATACTCAGATATTTTTAGATATACCGTTGTTCACATCAAATGCCTTTACAAAATACTCATCATTCTTTATTGAATAATTCAGAATGCACTATGCAGTATGCAGCCTCCCTTATATCCCCTTCCAACCGTATACCGCTGACTGGAACCATAGGCTAACATATAGTCCAATAGAAACTCATTCATTTGACTGGATGGTTTCAAGCTCACCAAAACTTAAGATACACCCGGCCAAAGGTATAGAGCTTAAATCTGGACTATGGCTCCCCTCCTTTAAAATAACAACTAAGGAGGTGTCACATGTCCCACATCTCCAATGAAATCCCGGCCAGAGGAAAACATGGAAGATGGGGCCCTGAAAAGTACCATCCACTGTGCACCAAGTGGTGGCATAACAATTCTTATCATTCAATTCCCTCCTTACTCCACCCATCACAATACAACCGCCATGATGAATGTATTTATTCAAAAATAATGCATTATTATACCATTATATACATTGATATGCGTATTTATGAATAGTAAAATACTATGCGTATCTGTGAATAGTAAAATACTATGCGTATCTGTGAATAGTAAAATACGGTATATACATGAATAGTAAAATGAGTAGTAAATACGGTATACGTGAATAGTAAATACGGTATACATGAATAGTAACATGAATAGTAAATACGGTATACGTGAATAGTAAAATGAATAGTAAATACGGTATATGTGAATAGTAAATACGGTATATGAATAGTAAAATGAATAGTAAATACGGTATATGTGAATAGTAAAATGAATAGTAAATATGGTATATGTGAATAGTAAATACGGTATAAATAGTACCTCTACAGATTTGCAAGTCAAAGTTCCCACACCAGATCTTAAAACCATAAATATTTTCTAAATATTCTTGCCAAAATAGTAAACAAACAAATTTATAATCATACATAATTCACAAGTATAAGGAAGAATATTCAGAGTTACCTGTTACTTGCTAATACCCGAATCACCAACCAGCTATTATAACTCTCAAGCAAATATCTCTACTCTCTCTCTCTCTCTACCTCTCTCTATGGCTCTTAGAAGTTGTGAGGAATGAAATGAAATGGAAGGTCTATTTATAGTTGGAAAATGGGTCTTTAAGTGTAATTTTCGTCTCTGGGTCGTTTTACGTAATTTTCCTAAAAATTAAAAAGAAATCTTCTCGTGACTACTCTCAGCCGCCCCGTGATTCTTTTTAAAAAAATTTAATAATATTTTAATAATATAATATAATATATATTATTTTATTATTATAATATAATATTATTTAAATAATAAATTATTATTGAGTGGGTCCCGCGGCCATTTTTTTCAAACTTCACGAGAAAGTTTGCAGAATTATTTTTGGCCGTGGGTCCCGCAAAATACTGATTTAAAATTTATCACTTTCTGAAAATAGAGCCTACTAGTCTTTCCAAAATAGGTTTATGTTTAAGAAATTAGATTCAAAATTCAGGATGTTACAAGATGTATGTGTATGATCAATTTTCAAATATTGAATTATTCAAAAATGTACTATGCAGTATGCAGCCTCCCTTATATCACCACCTCCCTTATACCGCTGACTGGAACCATAGGCTAACATATAGTCCAATAGAAACTCATTCATTTGACTGGATGGTTTCAAGCTCACCAAAACTTAAGATACACCCGGCCAAAGGTATAGAGCTTAAATCTGGACTATGGCTCCCCTCCTTTAAAATAACAACTATGGAGGTGTCACATGTCCCACATCTCCAATGAAATCCCGGCCAGAGGAAAAATATGGAAGATGGGGCCCTGAAAAGTACCATCCACTGTGCACCGAGTGGTGGCATAAACAATTCTTATCATTCAAATCCCTCCTTACTCCACCCATTACAATACAACCGCCATGATGAAAAAAATGCATTATTATACCATTATATACATCGATATGCGTATTTATAAATAGTAAATTACTATGCGTATATGTGAATAGTAAAACACGGTATATATACAAGAATAGTAAAAATGAAGAGTACATACGGTATGTGTACGTGAATAGTAAAATGAATAGTAGATACGGTATACGTGGATAGTAAAATGAATAGTATACGGTATACGTGAATAGTAAATGTGAATAGTAAATATGGTATAAAATGAATAGTAAAAATGAATAGTAGTTACGTAATTTTTATTTTTTATTAAAATTCTTTTTAAAAGGTTCACGGGGCTGAGTCACGGGAAGATTTTTTTTATAATTTTGGGAAAATTACGTAAAACGACCCAGAGACGAAAATTACATTTAAAGACCCATTTTCCAACTATAAATAGACCTTCCATTTCATTTCATTCTTCACAACTTCTAAGAGCCATAGAGAGAGGAAGAGAGAGAGAGAGAGTATAGAGATATTAGCTTGAGAGTCTTATAATAGCTGGTTGGTGATTCGGGTATTAGCAAGTAACAGGTAACTCTGAATATTCTTCCTTATACTTGTGAATTATGTATGATTATAAATTTGTTTGTTTACTATTTTGGCAAGAATATTTAGAAAATATTTATGGTTTTAAGATCTGGTGTGGGAACTTTGATTTGCAAATCTGCAGAGGTACTATTTATACGTACGTTACTATTCACGTATACCGTATTTACTATTCATTTTTACTATTCACATTTACTATTCACGTATACCGTATTTACTATTCATTTTACTTTTCACGTATACCGTATTTACTATTCATTTTACTATTCACGTATACATACCGTATGTACTCTTCATTTTTACTATTCATGTATATATACCGTGTTTTACTATTCACATATACGCATAGTATCTTACTATTCACAGATACGCATAGTATTTACTATTCATAAATACGCATATTGATGTATATAATGGTATAATAATGCATTTTTTTTATTCATCATGGCGGTTGTATTGTAATGGGTGGATTAAGGAGGGATTTAAATGATAAGAATTGTTTATGCCACCACTCGGTGCACAGTGGATGGTAATTTTCAGGGCCTCATCTTCCATGTTTTCCTCTGGCCGGGATTTCATTGGAGATGTGGGACATGTGACACCTCCTTAGTTGTTATTTTAAAGGAGGGGAGCCATAGTCCAGATTTAAGCTCTATACCTTTGGCCGGGTGTATCTTAAGTTTTGGTGAGCTTGAAACCATCCAGTCAAATGAATGAGTTTCTATTGGACTATATGTTAGCCTATGGTTCCAGTCAGCGGTATACGGTTGGAAGGGGATATAAGGGAGGCTGCATACTGCATAGTGCATTTTTGAATAATTCAATATTTGAAAATGAAGAATATTTTGTAAAGACATTTGATGTGAACAACGGTATATCTATAAATATCTGTGTATATTAAATTCACATTATATTACCTTTTATTTTTTGTCATATGTAATTTGCTCGTGTAAGGTAGAAATATTCAGTAGTTACTGAGACGTGGAATCTCATCCCATATTAACATTTTTCAGGTCAATATCCTAGTAGAGTGCATGGGAAGGCACCTATGGAGTGAGCTTTGGAGGCTCTTTGTACTCCTATAGTTTACGTTATGTTATTTTATTTGCCATGAACCTAAGACTTCCGCTTTGTATTGAACTCTGAAATATTTTTCTGATCCCTTGCACTCTACTAGGATATTGACCTGAAAAATGTTAATATGGGATGAGATTCCACGTCTCAGTAACTACTGAATATTTCTACCTTACACGAGCAAATTACATATGACAAAAAATAAAAGGTAATATAATGTGAATTTAATATACACAGATATTTATAGATATACCGTTGTTCACATCAAATGTCTTTACAAAATATTCTTCATTTTCAAATATTGAATTATTCAAAAATGCACTATGCAGTATGCAGCCTCCCTTATATCCCCTTCCAACCGTATACCGCTGACTGGAACCATAGGCTAACATATAGTCCAATAGAAACTCATTCATTTGACTGGATGGTTTCAAGCTCACCAAAACTTAAGATACACCCGGCCAAAGGTATAGAGCTTAAATCTGGACTATGGCTCCCCTCCTTTAAAATAACAACTAAGGAGGTGTCACATGTCCCACATCTCCAATGAAATCCCGGCCAGAGGAAAACATGGAAGATGAGGCCCTGAAAATTACCATCCACTGTGCACCGAGTGGTGGCATAAACAATTCTTATCATTCAAATCCCTCCTTACTCCACCCATTACAATACAACCGCCATGATCAATAAAAAAAATGCATTATTATACCATTATATACATCAATATGCGTATTTATGAATAGTAAATACTATGCATATCTGTGAATAGTAAGATACTATGCGTATATGTGAATAGTAAAACACGGTATATATACATGAATAGTAAAAATGAAGAGTACATACGGTATGTATACGTGAATAGTAAAATGAATAGTAAATACGGTATACGTGAATAGTAAAATGAATAGTAAATACGGTATACGTGAATAGTAACGTACGTATAAATAGTACCTCTGCAGATTTGCAAATCAAAGTTCCCACACCAGATCTTAAAACCATAAATATTTTCTAAATATTCTTGCCAAAATAGTAAACAAACAAATTTATAATCATACATAATTCTCAAGTATAAGGAAGAATATTCAGAGTTACCTGTTACTTGCTAATACCCGAATCACCAACCAGCTATTATAAGACTCTCAAGCTAATATCTCTATACTCTCTCTCTCTCTCTCTTCCTCTCTCTATGGCTCTTAGAAGTTGTGAAGAATGAAATGAAATGGAAGGTCTATTTATAGTTGGAAAATGGGTCTTTAAATGTAATTTTCGTCTCTGGGTCGTTTTACGTAATTTTCCCAAAATTATAAAAAAAATCTTCCCGTGACTCAGCCCCGTGAACCTTTTAAAAAGAATTTTAATAAAAAATAAAAATTACGTAACTACTATTCATTTTTACTATTCATACCTTAATCTGACCTTAATAGTAAATACCGTATACATGAATAGTGCCGTATACATGAATAGTGTCGTATACATGAATAGTGAATAGTGCCGTATACGTGAATAGTGCCGTATACGTGAATAGTGGTATACGTCATTTAATCTGACCTTAATAGTAAATACCGTATTTTTAAATAGTAAATACGTATTTGTAAATAGTAAATACTATTCATACCCCACAAAATACCGTATTAACCAATAGTAAATACGTATTTGTGAATAGTAATTACTATTCATGTACGTATTTGTGAATAGTAAATACTATTCATATTCAAAAATACTGATTTCAAATTTGTCATTTTCAAAAATAGGGCCTAGTAGTCCTCCGAAAATAGGCTAGTTTTCAAGTCTTTAGGTCCAAAATTCAGGATGTTACACCCCCTCCCCTCGCCTTGTACCAAAAAAAAAAAAAAACATCCAAATCATTAAAATACATAATTCATTCAAATCTAAAATTATTTCTGTGTCAACATAAATTCCCAAAATATTTCATAATAAAATACAAAGTGGAGGTTGACTCCTAGAAGCACAACCGAGCATTCATGGCTCACTCCATATGTTTTTTCCCTCGCTCCTTATTAGAACAATCACTTGAAAATTGTTAATATAGAGTGAGATTTGACATCCCAATAACTACTGAAAGTTTTTACCGTACACAAGCAAGTCACATATGACAAATTAAAAAACAGGAGCTGATTACATATATATTTGTATATACCATAATTTTATACAACATTAATTATCATGATGAATCGTATAATTATACAATATGCAATATTCAACCTTCCTTATATCACCGTTCATCCTCATACCGTTGACTGGAGCCATGGGCTTACATATATTCTAATAGCAACTCATCCATCTGACTGGATTGTCCCAAGCTTACCAAAATTCAAGATACACTCGACCAAAGATATAGAGCTTAAGTATGGATTATGGCTTCTCTCCTTTAAAAAAAACACAACTAAGGAGGTGTCACATGTCTCACAGCTCCAATGTAATCCCGACTAAAGGAAAACATGGAAGAAGGAGCTCTAACAGGTGTCATCCACTATGCACAGAATGATAACATACCACATGGTAAAAGATCTCAACATACAAATCCCTCCTTACTCCAATCCATCACAAATACAACCGCTATAACAAATATGTTTAGTAACAATAGATCATGCTTCAATTCATATATAATATCAATTTACAATACATACACTTATATATATGATTCAGTCCTTTAATTTAAAATAAAAGACAGTTACTCACAAGCACACATAATTTACAAATATATGGAACAATATTCAGAGTTTCCTTTTAATCCCTAACTTACAGGTAACCACACAAGAGTTATTTCAAAGCTCTCAATGAGAGTCTACAAAGTCACAACATAAATATATATTAATATATTATGCAAACTATTCTAAAACCTTAAGCTACTCTCTAAAAATTAATGTTATATAGATACATATTTATTTTTTTCCCACATATCAACTTTTATATAAAGAGATTTTATATGAACTAAAATTTAGAAATAAAATTTTTCTACAGTATAGAAGTTTTAATGTATTGAACAACACATATTTGTCATAACATGAAAGGGTTGGTCTGTATAAAGGAAAAGAAAGTTTTGGAAGGATTAATGTATGAAGATCCCAAAAATATATACATTGAAAAGAGACAAATCTTCCTTTTGTAACAAGGCTTTAAATGAGAGAGGTAGTATAAAAAAATATACACGCAAACACAGTTGAATAATGGTCACAGTAGAATAATGGTCAAAAGGTTGGTCTTCAATAAATATATACCTACACGCACACACACGAAAAGGACCCAAAAAGAACATGTCAAATTCATTAGAAACCTTCACTTTATTTTGGGTCTGACAAATCATAAATTTCAATGGTCTTGGTGACCCAAACAAAATAAAAATAAAAATAAAAATATGATATAAAGGACAAGGGCTTAACAGTAGTTGCAATAGGTTATAAAAAGCTATTTAGAAATATATATATATATATACACCCATACACACACACTGTAATATCCCAAATTTTGAACCTAAAGACTAGAAAATAAGCCTATTTTTGGAAGACTACTCGGCCCTAGTTTTTGAAAATTTCGAATTTTGAAATCAGTATTTTGTGGGACCAGTGAATAGTATTTACTATTCACGTATACGATTTTACTATTCACAAATATGTATTTACTATTTAAAAATATGTTATTCACAAATACGTATTTAATACTTGAAATTTGTAAAATATGAATAGTATCTACTATTCAAAAATACGTATATGAATAGTATTTACTATTCACATACGTGTTCACTATTCGAAAATACGTATTTACTATTCATGCGGGACCCATGGCCAAATAATTTCCTCACCCGACAGAAACTCTCGTGAGTTTTGAAAAATTTGCACGCGGGACCCACTCAATAGTAATTTACTATTTAAATAATATTATATTATAATAATAAGATTTTATACTCTGGGGAAAATAATAGAAATTAAATCATGTCCAGTAAACCGTGAACTAGGTTTCTAAGGTAAGGGCATATTATAAACAAACGAATTTTTATCTCAGAGTGGGTTATCTCCGAAGTCATTTCCGAAATCGGCGGAATGATTAAGAGATAAGACGAAACCGATATTTTGTGAATTAGGACAGATAGTAGAACCGGTGGAAAATAAATCATAACTCAAAATCTTTGAACTAAGTAGTAAACAACTGGACATATTATGAATCAGTGAATTTTTGTCCCGAAGATGGTGTCACCCGAAGTAATTTCCGTAACCGACAGTGTTCGACTTAGAATCTTCTGCAGCTTGCGAAATACCCTGAATGGGATCAAAAATTTAGTTGACTCAGACATTTCTAAAGAAGAAGACTAGACCTTCAAAACTACGTCGCCGGATTTTTGAGATTTTGCAAAAGATCACGCGAACAGGGAATTTTATCAGTAAAAATACTATTTAAATAGTAACACAAAACGTGATGTTACAGTGAAGTTACTGTGTAAATAGTAAAAACACTATTTAAATAGTAAAATCACTGTTTGAGCACTATTTGCACAGTATTTTCACTATGCCAATAGTGATTTCTTTCACTATAAATAGAGGCTTCATTTCTTCATTTTCTTCACACCAAACTCAGACCACAATGGTTGAGTTTAAGAGAAGAGTGAGGATTCTTAGAGTTAGAGAGAGAGTTTAGAGTAAAGTTCTTGGAGTTGAAGAGAAGGAGCAAGAACTTCAAGGGTAAGTTCTCTTGTTCTTGAGTTTTAGCTTTTAGTTCTTGGTAATAGTGTAGTTTGATCCAGAAAACTAGAGAATAAATTCTTAAACTTGTTTTTAGGCCTTCTTGCATTGAAAAATGCTGAACAAGGTTCTGCAAGGGATATCCGAGGATTCCGGAGTCGGATTCAAAGGAAGTTCGCTTGTATAGTGCCGTATACATGAATAGTGCCGTATACATGAATAGTAATTTACTATTCACGTGGAAGGAAGGTACGTTTGCGTACTGTAACACTAACTATGATGCTTATGGTATGCTTATATGTGATAGATAGTTTGAGGCTCTATTTTAATCTCACACATGCAGTTTGATACGGGTTATAGTCTTGATAACGCCGTTATGTTTTCCTAGCGCTGAGGACACGATAGGCCATCGTGGCACTGGTGAATAGTGCAGACTATAATAACATGCATATTGCAGTGGCTGTGTTATGTTATTATTTTGAATATGAGATAAATCTGCTGTGTGCTGTTAGAATACATCTGCTGTGTGCTTATGTATTGCTGTAATCATACATCTGCTGTGTGCTTATGTATGGATTATTGCTATATTGCCATGAATATCTGTCATACATATTTGGTACATAAGCATGAGGTTAACCGTTACCTGGGGTTCAATGGGTATTGAACCTCAGCTCTTACTGTAGCTACAGGATTTTCGGAGTGAACAGAAACAGAAACAAGGGTAAGCAGCAGGCAGAAGGACTAGCTGGAGAAAGTCCTGTAGATATGTATAGTCTTTCGAACTCTTTGTATCAGCAAACCAGTACACTACAGTGGTTGATTATCAGTTACTCTGTATTTAAAATCATTTCGTTGCGCTACTCTGGTTAAATTATTTTGAACTCTGATCAAATAATTTCAAAAATGCTTTAGAAAAGTTGGGGTGTTACACACACACGAGAATTGTTGGGGCTTTTATGTTGAAAAAGAAAACGACATAAAATTGTGAAATAGTCCTACAAAAAGTAGTATATTCATGCTCTTGTTTTTCCTCCCATCTATTGGTTAATTGGTGGGAGTAGAACTGGGAATCAGAGTCAGCCTAATCCTATAGGGCTTGGCTCTATAGGGAGAGGGCCCTACAGGGCCTGAGATAAGGAAAACATCTGTTTTTCAAAGCCCGGTCCGATAGTATCAGGGCCAGGGCCAGGGCCGGCCCTACATGGCTTGAAAATAATTATTCCAAATTTTAACTATTTTTTTTCTGGGTTTTTTCCAAAGAAATATAATTAGTAAATTGCAACCATTAAAGTTCTAATTTCTTAAATAAATATTATCAATATGAATATCTAAACAATACAAATCATCCAAGAAATAAACACATTCATTAATTCGTAATAAAAAACAAACCGTTGTCCACAAATGACTCACATAAAACTTAAGAAGCATTAAACTAAGCAACATTAGATAACTCACATAAAATATAAAAGCATACCACTATCATTGTCAATTGTCACCTTCTTTATCACTATCATCAATTTCTTAAATATTTGATTGTGCTTCACTTTGAGCAGAAGATCGTGCTTCAGGAGTGAAAATGTCATGAATTTCTTTTCCCGCAACATGAACACATCCATAATCATTATCTGCAACAATTAATATACCAAATCATAAAATCAGAATATCTTTATTATGTATTTATATATGTGCCTCTTAGCCTCTTCCTCTTGGCACTCTTTGACAATTTTTTTTTTAAAAAAATTGAAAATGCTACAGTAACAGGGCCTAGCGGGCCAGCCCGATTAAGCCCGAGGCCCTACAGGGCCATATTCAAATTCCAGGTATATTTTTCAAGCTCAAGCTTTGCAAGGCTAGGGCTTAAATGGGGCGGCCCGACGGGTCCAACCCGATTTAAATAAATAAAAAATCCTATCACATCTTTCCAACATTATCAACCAAAAAAAAAAAACAAATGAAAGGAAAGAAAGAAAAACAAAATACTTAAAGAAAATATATACATATAAGGACACACGAGCATTATGTCACGGTCTTACCGTGATGGGTCCCACATCGTATAGGATGAGGGAAGTTTTTGGGGCTTATATAAAATTTGGTGTGCCTCTTCTATCAGCTTGAGCTTTTGGCATGATAGTTAGCGCCTCTCAAGATTAAGCGTGCTCAGACTAAGAAAATTTCACGATGGGTGATCTCTTAAAAAAGGGAAAATCCTTATAGGGGTCTTCTTAGCCCAAAAAAACCCAAAAAAGGCCCCAAGACTCTGCAATTCCTAGAAAAGGCCCCAGGGCCCTTTTTGGGATGCAACTCTGAGGGAAAATGACCAAAAAACCATCCTCATGCTGAAAAAAGAGGGGACTGAAAAATCGAAAATCACTCTCATCTTATCTTTGCTCTCTGTTCTCCCGGCTCTCAGACTCTCGTCTCTCGACGCAGTTTCACTCGTGTGGGAAAGGTGAAACCGTCGATCACCGTCGACCCATCGGAAGATTGTTTGATCTATTTCCTCTGATTCACTGTGTCTGTTGAACTTTGTCGGTGCGAGTCGATGGCTTCATTTGGATTTCGTTAGTACACTTGCTCCCTTCTAGGCTCCTCGCCTTTTTTAGTTTTTTTCCTCTTTCTGGAGCTCTCTCAATGTAATACCCCAAATTAACAGTTATCATAAATACAATATTTTGTTTGATGGCATCTATTTAAAATAGGTGAATATGTGGTCTCAAATTTTGAGATATATTTGTTTTATCTATTAGGTTATTTTTCCTTAGAATTTAAGGTAGCCAATGTTTTGTTTTTCTAAAATTTTGTTTGGAATAATAAAATACCCTAAAAATACAAACAACTCCCAATTAAATAGGGGAGCATAATAAAAATTAGTAGACACTTAGATTTTCACTAAACTAAATGATTATATAAATTGTCATAATTAATAGAGGGATTAACTAAAGGAGATTTAAGTCTCAAAATTAATAATTTATTAAGGAACTAAGTTATCTAAAACCCTAGAACTAATACCTAGCTCATATTAATTCATAAAGGGTCATAAAGAATTACCAAAACACTTGAAATAATTAAGGGGCAATTACTAATAATTAATGAGAAATTAAATTTACACTAATGGGATATTTAGAGAATTATTTACATTTAATATTAATAATCATCAATGAAAGGTGTGTTAAGCTAATTAAAAATCCAAGACCAATAAGGGGCTAGGATTAGCATAAGATGAGTTATCAACAATCACAAATTACCCTAAACACCAATAATGCAATAATCAAGAGACAATTAAGCTTTTGATTAAGATGTTAATAAAGTTTTGAAAAGTCAATAATCTTAACTAATATCAAGGGCCAAGATTTTACCACATAAAGTTAAATCCTAAGGCCTTAATTAAATACCATAAAGCTAAATCCTTGTGAAATGGAATTGGCCAATGATAAATCAAGAAAATATTCTTAATCCATGAGAAAAGGTTTTGACCAATGAGAGAGGGAGTTGTGAATGTGTGAGTGCACTACAAAAAAAACAGTTTTTTGCGGCGGAAAAATTCCCTCGCAAAACAGACATTTTCCGTCGCAAAACTGATTTGCGGCGAAATTTGCGACGGAAAAAGTTCCGTCGCAAAAATCGCCCTCGCAAAGCAATTTTCCATCGCAAAAATACATTTTTCCCTCGCAAATTCTGAAATTTGCGAGGGAACACTTTTCCCTCGCAAAATGGTGGATTTTGTGAGGGAAAATTTTTTCCCTCACAAAATTGTGGATTTTTGCGAGGGAAAGAGTTTCCCTCGCAAATTTCAGAATTTGCGAGGGAAAGAGTTTCCCTCGCAAAAATCCACAATTTTGCGAGGGAAAAAATTTTCCCTCGCAAAATCCACCATTTTGCGAGGGAAAAGTGTTCCCTCGCAAATGCCAATTAATTTTTTTAAAAAAATATAAAAAATCAGAAAAAATAAAATAATTACAAAAAAATATATTAAAAATTAGAAAATAAAAAGAATTGTATAATATTTAAAAAAAATTCTAACAATAATAAGAGTTTACATAGCAAAAAAAAAAATATTATAAATTATATAGTTACAACCAAAATGAACTAAAAAAAAAGTCTAAACAGCAACAGTCTTGTGGTGCTTACAAGTTCCTCCTCTCATGAACTTGCAATCATAATTAGTCCACCCAATTCATTGATGAACCAAGTCATAGACAAAAATCTTATCTTTCAAGACAAAATCTGCAAGATGAGGAGACAAAAGGTTCAACCCAATACTTTAAAAAGACTAGAGTAGCAAAGATATGAGTATCATGCTTATGAAGACATTTTCAAGTCAAAACAAAGCCAACTTTTATCGATACATATAGCTTTACACATACATAGAGCAGAAGTATTGGATTATAACAATCAGCCAATCGAAACCCTTTTCCGGATCATAATTTGAAGTCCCAGTCCATGCATGGTTTTTAAATAATCTCCTAGAGGGTCTTACCTCCTAAAATTGTAACCCCTTCTTGCACCTTCTGGAAACCAATACCCATACATGTCAGATTTAATGCAGCTAATACAAATGATAGTGTTAACTTGGCGTGAGATTTCTCTGAGTCATTAATCATGGATATTTTCAATAATTAAATAGAGGATGGCATGCATGATGTTGTTTCTATTGATACTAATGAGGTGGAGGCATTTAATCACAGAACGGAAGCTTCTAGCCATGTTAGGCCATATTAACAGGTGATCAAGTTTATCATCAGGCTAGCATGTATGTGATTCAACTTTCGTAAAATGGCATTTTTATATTTTCTCAGCATGTAACAAGAAAATTGCACTAACAGGTGAAATGCAGAAACAAAGAACACCTTGAATCAAAAGGCTAATAAATATTTTTTTTTCAGGAAATAATTTATTATTAAAGGAAACTAAAAGGTTGGATACAATAAAAGCAGTGTTCCAGCATACAAATACTGAAAAAATGGCCAATTATATAGAAGTTATAAAAACAGAGAGAACTGGAAGACTAATACGTTAAAAGAAAAAGGAAATATCAATCCAATCGGAGGAATTCTTGTTACCATGCTCAGGAGGAGCAGCAAATGATATGATATCTCCATGAGAAACTTTGACAGCAGTACTATTCTTTTTTAGCCTCTTCCAATTGAGATAAGTTCCATTTGTGCTGAACAAGGCTTTCCAAGAATCAAAACATAAGAAGAAAGAAAAACCATGCTCTTCTTATTGGTTAGAAAGGGGGTGGGGGATGCAGGATATGAAAATCACCTTGAATCTTTCAACCAAATTGATGCCGTGCTCTCCATTTTTTCATCATGAGTGCCTTCCGTTCTGTATATTATGCAATGTTTAGCACTAACGGGAGGCGAATCAATCTGGAAACGTACATCCTCTACCACACGCCCAATAAAGTGCTCATTGGCTGTTAATAACATATTAATACCCTGTTTACAAGCTCTCAATGAGATAATGCGCAACTGTGATAAATAGTTGGCCAAATACAAACTTAGCATAAAAACTGTTGGCCAAAGCCAAAACAACAAAAGCACGAGCTCAAAACTCCAGGGTTAAAATCCTAACAACTCTTTGTCCTTGAAGCTCAGAGACAAAATAGCACAGATGAATCAAGATGTCAATGATGTTCAAAGCTTGGATAGCTCTCACACAATTCACCGAAATACTTCAAATATATAGTGAGTTTTCTACTTCTACATATCCATCCTTTCACGGAAAAGCTCTAAGGACGATGCATAATCTACTTTTCAATTGCATTACCTGTATTTGTAAGTTCTGAAAAAGACCGACAAAGACAAGCCTTAGTTCTTTCTTTAAGTAGGCCAACTTCCCGGTTACTAAACACAAATAATATCTGTGATGTCATGAAAACTTTAATACACACTTCCACGAAACCAAATAAAAGACAGAACCTTTTAGAACAACCAAATTATATAAAACGTTGAATAAAATCTACGATTAACCAGAATGAAGGACTGATGCAAGTAATAGTAATGGGGTCATGCAACCTATTGCCTTTTACGAGCATTCTTAGAAATACCAGTAAGGACGCCCCAAACACCAGGATCAAAGTTCTGAAAAGGCTGGGAAGCAATATTGGCGGCAACAGAAATGACGAAATCTCGGGCACTGGATGGCTTCATCAGAGAAGGGTCACTAGGGTTCGGATTACTAGGTGATGGCACCACGGGAAGGTGGGAGGAGCCAGTCTCAAAGACTATGTCCCCGTGTATCGGAACTGGTGTAGCGGTTGGGTCCTTGTGAGTGTGGATCTGCGGTGGCCGGTCGAGACGGAGTGCCGAGAGTGTGGATCTGCAGTGGCCGGTGGAGACGGAGTGCCGAGAGTCGAGAGGACACGCAGTGCTAAGTGTGAGAGTGTGAGACAGAGACACTGTGACTCGGCTCTCTAAGACTCGAACCCTAAATCCCCCTTTTTTCTTGCGAGCGAACATTTCCCTCGCAAAACCCTCCTCTTTTGCGAGGGATCTGTAGTTCCCTCGCAAAAAAAGGAAATTTTATGAGGGAACAATCTCTTCCTTGCAAAAATAAGAGTATTTGACAGGTTTTTTAAGATTATTTTGCGAGGGAATAACTACTCCCTCGCAAAAATTTGGGGCTTTTGCGAGGGAACCACATTTCCCTCGCAAAAGCCCCAAATTTTTGCGAGGGAAATGTGGTTCCCTCGCAAAAATCTAAGTTTTGATATTATTTTGCGAGGGAAAAGTGGTTCCCTCGCAAAAATAACAATTTTTGCGACGGAAACATTTTTCCCTCGCAAAAATTGGGATTTTTGCGAGGGAACTATTTTTCCCTCGCAAATTGACTAAAATTTGTGACGGAATTTTTTCCCTCGCAAATTCCGTCGCAAATTTGACATTTTCTAGTAGTGGTGTGTGCAAATGTTGTGAGTGTTGTGAGTCTAGTGGAAGGAGTGAGAAAGAAAAGTCAAAGCATTAGCCAATAAGAAAATTGGACATTAAAACAATTAGATTAATCCATGAAATTAAATCTAGACATAAACAAATGAAAATCTATACAAAGTAAATTATAACTTAAAATCCACTAACTAAGTATCAAATCTAAATTGAGAACAATAACAAGCATAAATCAAGCTTGAAAATGAGTATAACCAAAGTCATTTCCCCAAACTTTGCAAATTGATACCAAATGAGAAAGTAAGTGATATTGGTCTCTAAATGAAGCTAAGAACTTCAAGAACTCAAAACCAATGAGAAATTGAGCATACAAATTCATTAGGATCCCCAAATGAATTTCTATCTAGTGGAACACAAAATGGAAGAAGTAGGAAATTCTAATTATACATATGTAAAATGAATCATCACTCTAGAAATGAGTCATTAGCCTACACATGAATGAGTCATTAATTTAAACATGTATGAGTCACTAACCTAAATGATGAATCACAAGCTCTATGAATGAATCATCACCCTACACAAGCATGAGTCATTAGCCTAGTTGTAATACCCTAAAGTTCATAATCGTTATAAACATTATATTTTGGCTTAATTAAAGATCAATAAAGGTTTAATATTAGTACAGAGATCATAATTAATTTGATCACACTGTTTAGCCTAATAACATCTGAAACACTATACTAAGATGATAACTTGGATTAAATTATCATCCCCTAAAGATTCAATATTTATGGCGAAAATTCAATAATAATAAAGAGGCAAATCCAACTATTAAAATTAAAGCATAAAATGAACAAAAAGAAAGGAAGGAAGAAGGGGACGTTTTTAGCTTGTGGAGCAAGAAACACAAATTCAAACACATGTAAAGGCTTGTGGATGAAGTTGGAACCTTCCAACTTTGAGAGCAAGTTACTTGGAGAACAAGTCACCAAGCTACTTGGTGAGCAAGTTACTGGGCGGACGAGGTTACTTGGAGAGCAAGTTACTGGGCGGACAAGGTTACTTGGCGAGCAAGTTACTGGGCTTACGAGGTTACTTGGAGAGCAAGTTACTAGGCGAACAAGTTACTGGGCGGACGAGGTTACTTGGAGGACAAGTTACTGGGCGAACGAGGTTACTTGGCGAACAAGTTACTTGGCGAGCAAGTTACTTGGTGGACAAGTTGTAAAACTTGGAGAGCAAGTTAGGAAGACTTGGAGAGCAAGTCAGGAAAACTTGGAGAGCAAGTCGGGAAGACTTGGAGAACCAGTCGGGAAGACTTGGAGAGTAAGTCGAGCAAGTCGGGAAAACTTGGAGAGCAAGTAAGAATTGGCTAGAATGCTCTAGAAGAAGTCAACAACTTGTTGATTAAGCTAGGGTTTTCTAAACACAAATAACACCTAAGCCTTGCTTATGTCATCAAGATGACATCATAAGGATGACATCACAAGAACACATGAAGGGTGTAGATTTAAACTTCTTCATTAAGTTTAGATCTAATGGTTAGGATTTAAGAAGAGGCTTGTTGAAGAAGTTGGAAATTTTCCTATAAATAGGAGGCTTCCCCTCCTCATTTCTTCACGCCATCACCACATACACCTCTAATCCTTTGATTAAGAGAGTGAGAGTGAGAGTTCTCTTGGGGCTAGAAGGAAGAAGCAAGAGTCTTCAAGAGGTAAGCTTGTTCTTAGTTTTATAGTTTTTAGTTGTTCTTAGTAGTTTTTAATATAGATGTTAGTTTAATCTAGTAAATAGGTAAAGTGATTCCCCATATTTGTTTTCAAGCCTTATTGCATCAAAAAGATGCCTGACAAGGTGGAAACATGTTGGGGAGTGACTTTTAGGATTAAGGGAACAAGTTAGAGTAAGATGAAAGAAGTCTAGAATTGCTGGATTTTGGGAGTCAACTGGATAGGGGTCATTATTTTCTGTATCAAATGATCTTTAAAAATCACGAAATTTTTTAGAAATAAAGTAGACATAGGGCTTTCCAAATATATAAAATATGTAACGTTTTGATCTCTGGACAAGGAGATATGAATTTTTGAAGATTAGGTTATTTTTCTGGGTGAATTTCTGGGCAGAGGATGAACACGTGAAATCTGGGAGTTATTTTTGAATTCTGGGAAAATTCTGATATTTTTTCTGCAAAATAGACATCCTAAGGAGTCCGGAACATTTTACGGATCTTCGTTTCGATTTTTCTAGAATTAGTTATGATTTTTCAAAGTTAGGCGAAAATCAGCCTTAAATGCTGATAATCAGCGTTTTTATCCAAAAATTCAAAGCAAATAATGGAAAAATAAATACACCAGGGGTAGAATAGCCAATTGTGGATAAGATATCTTTTAGTATATTATTTGTGAGTTAATAAACGTGATATTACTCTTATAGGAAGTCTGCAATCGTTTTTTGATCGACATCATACTGAAACCACCGACTCAGGTACGTTCGCGTACTGTAACACTAACTCTGATGCTTATTGTATGCTTATATGTGATAGATAGTCTGAGACTCTATTTTGAAAATTGATCACACACATGCAGCTTGATACGGGTTATGGTCTTGATAACGCCGTTATGTTTTCCTAGCGCTGAGGACACGGATGTACACCGTGGCACTGGTGAATAGTACAGACTATAATAACATGCATATTGTAGTGGCTGTGTTATGTTATTATCTTGAATATGAGATACATCTGCTGTGTGCTGTTAGAATACATCTGCTGTGTGCTTATGTATTGTTGTAATCATACATCTGCTGTGTGCTTATGTATAGATTATTGCTGTCATGTTGTGTATATCTGTCATATATACTGTCATATATAAGTATGAGGTTAACCGTTACCTGAGGTTCAATGGCCATTGAACCTCAGCTCCTACTATAGCTTTAGGGTCTGGAAGACCGAGGGCCAAGGACAAGGGTAAGGAGCCAGCGTGAGGACGCAGACGGAGAGAATTTTATTTGACTTTATACCCTTGAACTATATTCAGACTATTGTACCGCTATATAAGCAGCCAGATACCACAACAATGAATGTTTTATCAGATACTTGCCTTTTTGAAATTATTCCGATGCTCTACTCTGATGGGGAAAAAAAATTATTCCGCTTTTGAAAATTGGGGTGTGACACTAGTTAAGAGATGAGTCACAACCCTAAACCATGAGTCATATATCTAGTAGAAGACTTTCAAGACTTTGGAAGAGGATAAGATGATGTAAGGGATGATGTAGGGAGGGGTATTATGAGTCTTTTTGCAGATGGAGCTTCTACTATAAATAGGACCCTTTGCTCTTCACAATCTTCACCAATTCACAAAGCAACAACATCTGAAATATAGAGAGAAAGTGAGTGTGAGAGCCTTGAGGAAAGAAGGAGCAAAGTTCTAGGTAAGTTCTTGAGCTCTAGCTTTTAAGTTTTTAGTTATTTTGTAGTTTAATCTTTAAATCCTTTAGAAATAGTTGTTTTTATGTTTTTCTGAGTTTAAAATTGGTTTTATTTCGAAAAAATAATGAAGAAAGAGTGTTAGCAAAATTTCCGGAAGAGAAACACCGAAGTAACGAAGTTCTGGCGAAATTTTGTCGGTAGGCGATTTTTGAAATCAGTCATAAAAATGCTAATATTTTATGTTCAAAATGTTGTCTAAAAATTCTGGAAAACTTCATGATGAAAGTAGACTTATAGGGCTTTCCAAAGATGCCAAGAACATGTCAAAATGAACTTTGTACAATGAGATAAAAATTCCCAAAGTTAGGGCTACGAATTTCTAGAAAATTCTGGGCAGAGGTGCAAAATTTAAAACCTGGGAATGAACCGTGGAATCTGGGCAAAGGTTGATATTTTCTCTGGAAAATAGACATCCTAAGGATTCCAAAGAATTTTATGGAACCTCGTTTCGATTTTTCTAGAATTAGTTATGATTTCTCAAAGTGAGGCAAAAATTTGTCCAGATTTAAGGATCAGTGTTTCTCTCAAAATAGTGAAGGGAAATAATTAATTAATGAATCCACCAAGGGTAAAATAGTCATTTGTGGCTAGGATATCTATTGGGATATTGGTTGTGAATTAATGAATACGATATTACCCTCATAGGAATCTGTGAACGCTTCGCAACCGACAATGTACCGTGCTCGACAAGTAAAGGTACGTTCGCGTAATGCTTATTGTATGATTGTATATGATGGTTGTGCTCATCGACTAAGACTTACATACGTGGTTATGTTACATACGAGGTTATGTTCTAATTATTGTTGTAGCATACGTGGTTATGTTACATACGTTGTTATTATCTTACATACGTGGTTATGTATTTCTAATCATACATCTGTTATGGGCTTTTGTATTGATTATCATTGTAACGTCATGAATAACTGTCATAACATAACTGATACATAAGCATGAGGTTAACCGTTACCTGAGGTTCAATGGAAATTGAACCTCAGCTCATAGTCTCAGATTCTGGAGGAACCAGGACTGAGGGCAAGGATAATTAGCACGCGAGAGGACGCGGGCGGAGAAGATAGTTATGAATTATTGTATCACTGTATTAGCAAATGTTCAGAGAATTATACCACTGTAACAGCAACCAGACACACCAGCAGTAAAGGTTTATCAGATACTCGCTCTTTTAAACTATTCCGATGCTCTACTCTGATTAAACTATTTTAAACTCTGATCAATTATTTCAAAAACGCTTTAGAAATTGGGATGTTACACTCGACCTTTTACTTGCTTTTTAATCCAAACTACGGTGCCCTCAGATCTCTGCACTTCAATTTCTTTACCATAATCTTCCTTATTTAGTTTCTCTTGATTTTTGTTCAGGATTGTGATAGGTCCAACCCCTTTTCCCTTGATGTCATTCCCCAAGGTTTGATTTATCATTTTCTGATTTAAATTTAGCTGTTTCTTTATTTATATAACGATGATTTTGTCTCAATTCTTCAATTTGATATATGAATCGTGGGGATTGAAACCTTATGGGCATATGGATCCAGACCTAAATTATTGATTTACTGGTAGAAAATCTAATGTTTATAATTCTTGTTGTACTCAATTTTTGGATTGGTGGGAGTAGATAGATTAAAATTGCATGTGGTTGCAAGCTGAATTGTATAGTTGTGTGGATATTTATTTTGTTTCTCGACTATATAATTCTGTTGGAGTGCTTCTTTAGAAAATTAACTTCTCACAAGTTTTCTACCATACGAGGAACCTGGTTTTGTAAATAGTTAACTGTTTGAAGTTTTGCTACAGGATGGTTCTATGTTCAAGTCAAAGTACATATTTTAGCCTTATTTCTATGTGGCTACAAAGGTAAGCTTGCAAATACATGCATACATAGCAGGGGAGATGATACAAGTGGGCTTATACACGTGCCTGTGTGTGTCTATGCAATCATATATGCATGCGTGTTGTGTGTGTTTGCTTTTGCTGATTTATTCTATTTTAGTGTTAATTTCAAGATAACAACCTTGATGTCAATTTCAATGATGGTTATATGAATTAAATAGGATAAAATGGAGATGGAAGTTGAAGCATATCTGAGACGGCGTTATGAAAATCAAATTGCAGATATTGAAATTAAAGAGAAGGAAGACCTTGATCTTGTACGCATATATGCATCTTTATATCTGCTTTGCTCTAGTTGATATATGATGAGCAGCATCATCTTTTAGTGCTTCACAAATACTCCATTCTGCTTCCAGAAACTCTTGTAGTACTTATCTTCATGGCTGGATAATTACTTCCATAATTTGAGAAGGTCAAATCATTTATACGTATGATATATTTAGCATTAATTTCTTGCATATGCTAGCAGGTTTTTTAATGTCACCATTGAACTGACACTGTGAAGAGTGACCTGATGCATGTTGTTGAAAGAAATCAGGCAAAATCTGATGCAGCAGAAGCTTATGAATCCATATTAACTGGAAGAAGGTAGGCACCTTTCATCTACATTCAGTTTGGTTTCATGAAACATGATATTGGATGTTTAAATTTTTTTTCTTTATGGTGGTCTGATGCTTTCCATAATCCATAGGAGTGTCCATTTAATTTGATAAAATTGATTACTCAACTTCATGCTATCCTGCTTCTTTCCTTGTAGGGAGCAAAAATTTCAAGATTTTCTAGAGTATATTATTGATCTTCGTGAATATGATGTTCCTTATCATGTTCGCTTTGCCATTGATAATGGTACCTTTTAATACTTTCTTCTTTCTTTGATAATTATCTTACTGTTCTTTCATGCTATCTTCCAATCTATATCTATCATAATACTTTGAATCACAATTCTCAGTTATTCGATCTAGCCAATTATAATGTTTCTGGAATTATTTGTCCATTTCTTCGGTATATTATGCAATTTTTTCTTTTCTTTTCCATGTGTAGGTTTTTTTGCCATTACAAGAACTCATTTGTCTATTTTATTTCAGGCACATCAGTGATGTCATGTTATATCCTAGCTACAAATGTGGGATGGCTCAGAACAAGGGGCAGATGGGTATACAATGCAACACTACACCGACGAAGAACTTCGTGAATTGAAGGTGGGCTTCTTATGGTGGCTCGTCACCCATTCTCGCAACAACCACCGGCAAAAAGCGTTGTCTTTAATGGAGGACTACCACAAGAAATTGAAGAGACATTAGGGGGCATAGTTGTTAGGACACATGTATTTAGGACTCCTTTGTATTCATGAGGATGACATAAAACCTTCTTGTTATTTTGTAAAGTATCTACTGATGCTAACTTGATAATCACTATTCAATGACAATAGAAATTTTTTGATTCTGTTTTGATGTGGTCATGGACTTAGAACAATAAATTTTAGCTTCTATTTTGATGTGGTCATGGATTGAGAACTGCAAAATAATGGACAAGATTAACAACTTCATCAGGGGTCACTTACAACAATAACAGTACCTAATTACAACAAAATCAGGGGTCGCTTACAACAATAACAGGGGTCGTACAATAAAATCAGGGGTGACTTACAACAATAACAGTACCTAATTATAACAATATCAGTTCCTAATTACAACAAAATCAGGGGTGACTGACAACAATAACAGTATCTAATTACAACAATATCAGTACCTAATTACAACAATAATAGGGGGTCACTTACAACAATATTAGGGGTCACTTACAACAAAATCAGAGGTGACTTACAACAATAACAGCACCTAATTACAACAATATCAATGGTCACTTACAACAATAACAGTACCTAATTACAAGAATAATATGGGTCACTTAAAACAAAATCAAGGGTCACTTACAACAAAATCAGGGGCCACTTATAACAATAACAGTACCTAATTATAACAATAACATGGGTCACTTACAACAATAACAGTACTTAATTACAACAATAACAGGGGTCACTTACAACAATATCAGGGGTCACTTACAACAATAACAGTACTTAATTACAATAATAACAGGGGTCACTTACAACAATATCAGGGCTCACTTACAACAATATATCAGGGCTCACTTACAACAATAACAATACCTAATTACAACAATAACAGTACCTAATTACAACAATATCAGTACCTAATTACAATTCTTAACACAAGACTTACACTTCTTGTTCTTCCATTTGAATATTCATTTGTTATGGTCTATTGTCATTATTCCCACTTTCTTCAATGTACACATGACAATATTCTTCATTATACCTTATTAAATGTTCTACCGCTTCATCATCTATAAGATCAACAAATGTAGATGTATCTGACTAAGTTTGAACTTCACGGAAATTTCAGTATTTTCTGCCCCAATAAAAGACACTATAATTCTTTGCAACTCCTCATATGTTGTTCCTTCCTTGATGCCTCTTGTTCTTACCGTTCCACCAACATAATCACTTTCTTGTCCTCCCCCATGTATAAAGAAACCCCACACATGGAAGAAACATAATATGTTCTTCTCTGAACTACTAGCCATCTTTAATTATGATCTGCAACATAAAGTTATTATTAACAACTTTAACAGTCACATTAACAACTTTAATAGTCACATTAACAACAATATCATTTCAGTGTTTTCACATTCAGTCATTCCCCTTAACAAACAGGCCTCCCTTTGTTTCCATGCCCCAAAACAGAGCAACCTACAGTGTTTTAACATTCAGCTCGTATTAACAACAATATCAGTCATATTTACAACTATATTAGTCATATTTACAACTATCTCATTTCAGCGTTTTTCAACCAAGTGTAGCTTCATCCCATGCACCCATTCCCACTTAAAAACACATCTTGTTCTCTGTTTTCATGCCAAAAAACAAAGCAACATTTTTTCCACCCATCCCAAAAATGATTAAAGATCAACTAGAATGGTGATAATGATATCTTGAGCAAAATCTTAGTATTTCTTACCTATCTCCTATCTTATTAAAACATAAATTTGGCCAAGGTCCAACCTTTCAGCCACCCAACCTTCAACTGAAAAAAAGGTTCAGCAATAGCAAATTCATGGGTAGATGAGTTCAGCCTATAACGAAGTGGATGATTGGTAATATAGACGTTCTCTCAGTCGCTGAGTTGAGCAATATATAGGTTCAGAAAATCCCAACTGTTCTCTCCCAAGCGTTTGCCTTGTACGATGGTTTCTCTCTTCCTCGTGTTGGCGCCAAAACTGAATGCGTCTGTCACTTTTTATTTCCAGAGGTGCTCCTTTTTGCTTTTTAAATGAAGGGTGTTTGGGTCTTTTCTTTTATGGATTCAATTCCAATCAGGGTCCTAGGGCCTGATCTGGGAAAATCTGATTGTTGGAGTCCTTTTTGGATATACTTTACTTAAATGGACCTCTATACGGATTTTCCCCTTAAAAAATTCCTATGTTAGTGATTCCCGTGTGACAAGTAGCTTGAAGAAAGAGTTGTACAAAAAGAATGGAGACGTGTGATATGACAAGACAACAAATCTTTAAAGTAAAAAAACATTGGAAGAAGAAAGTCAAGAAACCCATAAAATGAAGAAAAGGTGAAAAGACACCAGAAGAAGAAACACGAATCTGAAGAGTCTAGGGAGAGGTGTGAACACGAGAGTGAGAAGCGGCGTGTTGGGTTCAAGGACGCCAGGTGATATATACGAGGGTATTACAGTTAGGGTTTTATTAATAATATTTTTTTTTGAAAATAAATAAACAAAATAATAATATCTGGACAACATTTTTTTATATATATTATTAATTCCCATACTAAGGTATATTCACATATACAATCATATATTTAGAAGAATTATTTTAAGGACGTATTCTCACTTCATTATAAATTATAAATTTATTCTATCCTTTAACTAAATAAAAAGTAAACTCCAATTAACTCTAAACCCTAAAATTTAAGGATGTTACAAGTGTTAGGTTTCCAACAATTAAGATGAATTTGCTCTCTTTTTAACACTTTAGGGGTAAGATTGATCCTAAAAAAACTTCTGAATAGTTAATGCTTTTGAGTGGTCACTTACAAGATAAATTGCATTTTAACCAATATAAGAATAGTTAAGATCTACATTGGGAAGAACGTATTTGGGAGCTGGAGAATCCTTATTGTCTTGGTGTTTCCAAGTCACATGATTATATTGTTACCTAATATCTCATTAACTTCGACCTAAAGCAACCATGCAGGTACCAAACAAAATTCTCTTCGGCCCTTAAGAAAACAGCCTTAAGAACTAGCTTCAAGAAGTGTAAAATGTTTCTCTATTCAACTTGTTGAGAGGGGCGTCAAAGTTAAATCTCTTTGGTAAATCTAGATTTGCCAAGAACAACCGTCCATAGGCGATGAGATCTACCCTGTCCTCCGCCACCGCCTCATTGCCATCTCTCCGGTCATAGCCTCCAGCGACAATAAACGTTCCACTGAATGCCTTTCTCATTGGCACAAGATGTGTGGACCACTCTCATCTTTTTCTCCATAGTTTTCATTCTTGGCTCTACCATGTGCCAATACAAAGCATACCATATTTGTTTAGTGAGTTGGCTATGTATAGGCGAAGTTCTTGAGGATTGGAGTCTTCACATTCACAATATTTTGAAAATGGTGGTAGCCTAATTCCTACTCTATCTCCTCCTACCTCATCAGTAATGGCTTTAACCACTTCCAATGGAAATCGACACCAGTTCTCTAGTGATCTGGCATATTTATTGGTTTGATCGTTGACCTGATCTTTCATAAATTAGTCAAGAACGTAACCATGTGCAGCCCCTTCAAAACCTACGTTTTGCACGAGCATAATTGTTTTAATTAAATTTGTTGCATTTGATTACAGTGTCGAGCATACACACAAACACACACACACTTATAGGTGCCTTTGATATCAATTTTCCTTGTAAACACTTTTATATTCATTAACAAATATTTCAATTTGGTTTCCTCCACTTCAAATAGTCTCTTTATTTAAAAGTGAAGAAAATACTATGTCACATTCATTACCCATAGACAGAGATATCAAGATCATATCTGACAGCTTGATTAATATTAGATGCTACTTCGTTAGCGTAAATAAGATTTAGCTAGAAGGACTGTGGTTGTACTTATATAAACTTGTTGAGTTATAGCCTGAACGATGTGTTAAAACGAGAAAAGAAAGGATATAATTTGAACCTTACATTGATATTATGAAGAGAATATTGGCACATATTGCTTATTTATAAAGTTACTTGCTTTTTTCAAGGCATTACTTAATTAGATTTATTATTGTTAAAGTGAGATTTGTGACAACACTTGTATACCTATATTTCATATCTGGTTCTAAAGCCCAAATAAAGGAGGAGGGTTGTGTCAGACTCTTGATATACAGCTCACATAAAACTGCATTTAAACTTTTATGATTTGGATCAATGAAGAAATTACGCTAAAAAAAAAAGATACCTACTGGCTTCCATAGCATTTCTGGCAGCAAGTCTGAAGTGATTGATGATTTGAGAAATTTCATCTGTTCTTAGCCTTCTTGGAGGTGCATATTGTGCAACATCAATACCGTTGCTTCGAATTTGTGGAGCAACTCCCTTGTCTGTACAAGATATTGGGGCTTCTCCATTTGCTGAAATTCTTTTCAAAATCTCAATTGTACGTTCAAAAATTACTGACAGGTTAAAAAATATGAGGTAGTAGGGAAGAAGAAGAAGATACAAGGTATACAATATACCACGTCTAATCCTTAATATAAAATCTAGTTACCTAATTTGGATGGATTAAGGAAATGAAATAAATTGGTTAGTTTAAACAAATGCGACACGATGATCTCCCTAAAATACTATCATGTAATATCATATTATATATTAATTTATAAGTTAAATACATTAATTTAGAGAAAATGATGAATATAAGAAATAAAATTGATTGAGATCTTATATTTAAGATTGAATACAATATGAGTACTTGAACTTGAGACCCTTACAGCATGCCAAATTTGACAAAAGAACATACTAGCTTTGTCATGAATAGCATCCACAATAGGTTTCCATGATTCCACTTGCTCTTTCGTCTACATCCCTGATCCTCTGGTGTTTGAGAATACCTTTAATTATATTCAAACAACACAAATAAGAAACACATTGAAACATCCAAAAACAATGGGATATGATAATTCACATGAAGAATGATAATTAAGCAGTAAAAATTAGGGAAAGGTCCCAGAGACGAAGAAATGTACACTGCAAAAAATTTCGGATTTTGCTACGGAAAAATTCCGTAGCAAAATCGGTAGCAAAATGATTTTGCTACGGAAAAATATGGATTTTCCGTAGCAAAATTCTTCGTAGCAATTTGCGACGGACATGGAAAATCCGTCGCAATTTGCGACGGAAATTCCATTCCGTCGCAAATTTGCTACGGAAAAAGAATCTCTAGCAAATTTGCTACGGAAAAATTCCGTAGATTGCTATGGAATTTTTTCCGTAGCAAATTTGAATTTTGCTACGGAATACTTTCCGTAGCAAATTTGCTACGGAATTTTCTTCCGTAGCAAATTTGCTACACGACAAAAAAAATTCAAATGTTGCTATGGATAGAAATTCCATAGCAAATTCTCCAGTTTACTACGGAAATTATTTTCCGTAGCAAAACTAATAATTGTTTTTATTTTTTTTAAAGAAAAATGAATACAAAAAGTAGTGTACCGTGGATATTTAAATTTTTTTTAAATTTCTTTTTAGAAAATTGAATATATAATAATATTCATAAAGAGTTTACATAAAGAAAACAAAATATAAATAATAAAATTGTGAACAATATGCAATTTAAAAAACAAAAAACAAAAGTCTAAACAGCAGTAGCAGTATGGTCACCCTTGTCCTTCTTTAGGGACTGAAGTAGAATCTGCATTCGTTTCATCATCTCCTGTGTTTGATGCACGAGTATGGTCATTCGCTTCCTAAAAAACAAAATTATATAAAAAATATAAAAATTACGAAATTAAAAAGAAAGGTACAAGATTCCGAGTTCTTTATTTTTATTATTCATATGCCTTTACGATTTTAATACATATAGATACTCTAGTTTAAGCCGATCCTAATATCTAGGAATTATAAAAGAGAAAAGCAATTACAAAATTCAAATTCTATAATGTATTGATTGATTTAGGCCGATCCTAATATCTAGGATTATAAAAAGCATATTCTAATATCTAAAAATTATAAAAGGTATATCCTAATATCTAAGAATTATAAAAGGAAGATCCTAATATCTAGGAATTATAAAACAAAAAACAATTACAAAATTCAAATTCCATAATCCGATTATACAGAAATTTAACATCCGTTGCATATAAGCAAATATAATATAATAAAAAATAGTTATTATAATTTCCTCTCTTCTAATAATAATAATAATATCTTAAATTCTACAATATGGCTTCCCTAGTTCACATCTATAATTCTATATAATTTAATTATGGCAAAAGGTAACCAAGCAACAAGAGCTTTTTCTGGCAATGGAATTTTAATTCACATGCCTTCTATATCGATAAAACTAGTTACCCTACCTTTGACAAATTTGAACTACATACTATGCTATGTATATTTCTTTTACAAACACTTTCTATATTATTGGCGAATTAAATTTAACCAAAAAAAGAAGAAACAAAATTAATATTCATTACAAAAAACCTTGCATCAAACAAATTAAAAAAATTTAAAAAAACAAAGAAATGAAGGAACCACAACACGACACGGATTTTTTTATTGTAGAAAGAGGAACACATGAACATCTTCAATTGTACAGTGAGTGATGAATGCTTACCAATAGTCACTTCAGATTTAAAAAAAAAAAAAAGATAACAAGAGAGGGAGGGAGGGAGATGCATACACTTAAGTTCAAACATGGACAGTCTTTCAAAAATTCTAATCGATACAACATTCTAAAAAAAACTAAGCAAATAAGTTTGCACTTGATTGTTTATCATATATCTTATCAAACCCTATTTACAATACCAGATGGGAGAACATAATATGAACTTATTCTTACAGAGTTCAGGATCAAATTACATCAACACCATACCTCAAAAATTAACATTAACATTATATTTTCGAATAGATAGGAAAAGATAACTCCATAAACTAGAGCCATAAAAGAAACCAAAGCAGAGACCAAAGCTATGAACTATGGCAAGGGAAAATAAAATTCAAATCACAGAGCACTGTAAACTTAAAACTAACTCATGTTTGTAAGCAACATTAAGATTAGCTTCAGAGAACAATAAGTTTAACAAGTGAGTAGAGGAAAAATGTGACACAAAAAGAAATCGCAGGAACAAAAACAAAATGAAAGTACAAGCACTCTAATGCACTTCTAAATAAAACAAATACTATCCATTGAAAATGTAACTGACTTCTTGAATGTGTTTGTCAAGAGATTTAAGATTTGACTCTGCCTGTCCGTTGCTATGATTTAAATCAGTTTGCATTTCTCCAATTGATTTAAATCACAACCTGCCAGAAAGTAAACAAGCTAGCATTTATTTAATACCGTGTGCATTCTAGAATCAAGTCATATAATGATGCCGTAATCTAACATTGCTAACTAAGCAACTTTAAACATCCTTGTTAAATCACAAAGCCACCTGAATTAAATCTCTCAATAACTTTTAACCTATAAGCTCCAAACCTATTCCTCTAAAAACCAAATTCCCAAACTTAATGCATACATTACGATGTTGCCACATTCGTATCAATCTTCTTCTTCTTCTTTTTATTTAATAAACTTGCTGATTTACTTAACAAATAGAACCTACCCCGAAGTAACCAAATAGCACTAACAATGATGGCTCCTATTGGCTGGATATTCCAGCAAGTAAAAGTAGTTAGGAAAGAGTTAAAGGGACAATTTACAAAAGTCACAACGCCCTTGCATTTTAACAATTTCCTATGCTTCCATCCAAATCTAATCTTCTAGAACAAGTTTCATCCCTTAAAGTCATGAATCCTTCTCAACCAATATCAACACAAGAAGCTAAACTTTATAACAGTTAAAATAATTTCAGCAACCAAGTATCATTCCCAACACATACTATCACATTACAGAAAGGAAAACAAATAAATGAACCGAAAGGGTTATCTCTAGCTACTGATTTGATTACAAACTCTCTTACAAACTTTTTGACAAACACCTCATATGCATTTAAATTTTGTAAGTTCTAGAACAGAGTTCCTCTTAAAACTACAGCACCAAACTTAACGTCTGCTAGTTATAACCCGAATGGATTTATTTAATCATCAAAATGTGGTACAGCTCAATCACATACCGATCAAATTTACCAATTTACACATACCGAACAGGGAAAATAAAGCATTCTACTGCATTAACAAAACTGCAACTTGCTGAAAATAAATAAAAACAAACAGAGAAGAAAATACGCCCACACATACAAGGCAATAATAATCCAACACAGTAGCAAATTAATCGGCTGAGGGAGAAGAAAATTTACTTCAGCCCCTTATTCTTACAAATCACAGCAGCGAAGAGAAAGAAACAAGGATACTCTTCCCAATCTTCAAAAACACAAAAGAGAAGTTAAGCTTACCCACCACCACAACGATTGCAGCAATGACACAGAAGGAAAAAGAAGAGCTCGAACACACCAGCAACCATCAGAAATTCCTCCAAACCCCACAAATGCCGCCAACAAGAAGAAAACGAAATGAACCCACCGTTCCCCTGAACCATCAAACGACGTCAAACAGCCACGATGAGAAGCAACAAATCGATTCCCACCCAAAGAAAGAAGACGACAGCTAACGGGAAATGACAACGCGGCTACTTACAGACGATGGGAGGATAATCGCAAGGTTGAAGAATCAAAGGGAGTTGGGGATCTTGTAGTAGGGTTAGGTTCTTGCGACACGGAGGCTCGGAAGGATCCAGAAACGTTTTTTTCCCCATCTCCTCTGCTCCATCGTGATTTAAAGACGCAAAGGGGAAAAAAACAAAAATAAAAACAGAAAAATAAAAGAGGAAGTAGGTTAAATCAAATTTTGCTACGGAAAAAAATTCGTAGCAAAATTTGCTACGGAATTTCAAATCCGTAGCAAAATTTTGCGACGGAAAAATAAATCCATCGCAATTTACTACGGAATTGCAATTTCGTAGCAAAATTTGCTACGGATTTGAAATTCCGTAGCAAAATTTGCTACGGATTTTTTTCCGTAGCAAATTTTGCTACGGAATTCAAATCCGTCGCAATTTGCTACGGAAATTTGCTACGGAATTGCAATTCCGTAGCAAATTGCGACGGATTTGAATTCCGTAGCAATTTGCTACGGATTTTTTTCCGTAGCAAAATTCCGTAGCAAAATTCGATTTTTCTTGTAGTGGTAATAATCACTAAAAAGTCACTCACAAAAAGTGGGCAGCATACCGTAATGACAAATTTCGATGGGCAAGAAATGATAACAGATTCATACTGTTAACTTTTTATAGGACCTTTTTTGTGATTATATTCCTTCTTTGAAACATTATATAATGATTATTTTCACAAAAAATTATACGTATTTCATCTATGAGAAGACCCCGTTTTGAAATTCGTTGAGAGTAATATAAGATAGCATATGGCTGAGGATCATCGTTGTAAAATCTCTGTTTAGTCAATATAATGGCCCCAAAACAACTTTTGATATCAAAATATAATGGCCCCAAAACAACTCTATATACCAAAAGAAAGTAGGTGGAATCATATTTCCGTGGTTCCACTATTATTGGATGGAAACAAAGCTCTTAGACCATTTTGCCCCTCTCCCTCCCTAACCTATGTTCTTCTTTTACCTTGTTTGGGGGCACCCCAAACCTAGGTTTTGGAAACAAAATCTAGGTTTTATCTAAAGTTTGCCAAACACCAACTTTTATTCAAAAGCTATTTTCCAAAAATCATTTTTATCTTATAAATCCTAAAAGTTATTCTCCAAAAGCTTTTTACCTCGTAAATCGTGAAAATTATTTTCACAGTACCAGTCAGTACCCTGAAATATTTCATGATCTTAAGAATTTATTTTAGGATATTAAAAAAAAATTTTAGGGTAAAAATGGATCTTGAAAAAATATTTCAGGGTACTGAAGGGTGTAATATCCCGAATTTTGGGTCTAAAGATTTGGAAATTAGTCTATATTTGGAAGACTACTAGACCCAGTATTTAAATGTGACAAATTTGGGATCAGTATATTTTGAGACTATGAATAGTAATTTACTATTCATATGTACGTATTTACTATTCACGTATACATTATGAAAAATTGGTCTGAAAGACTATATGAGTAATTATTGAAAATAAGAAAATTTTATTGGAGGATTACAAGTAGGAAATTCCAAATGCTCATATGGATATATTTCATTGGTCAATAAAAGTAGGCTATACAGTATATTTGTTTAATAGCTACTTGATCATTCTTTGCGGTGTTTCATGCAGCCAAATGAATTGTCCAATTCTTTATTAGGTAGCATTCCCCATCCTCAAATTTCCCCTAAGTTGGCAGTAAAGAAATGTACACACGCACATTCATTTCATTTCTTTATTTCACACCATTAAAATTACTTATTACCAACATATATGGAAAATGTGTGTGTGTATATTTGTGCCGTAAGAATTGAGAATTTGGTAATGTGTAGGTAAAGTATGAAAAGGAGAATAATTCCAACCTACACATCACACCTTCCACCCTCTTGCCAAACGCACTACATTCACACACAACATAATTCACCCATTTTTATCATTATCCACCAAACTTCACCAAATTGTCTACGTATACTCCACCTCCCTTCTTCACTCTTGGCCTATATATAGAGGACATGCACACCTCCCCATTTCTATATGTATGTCGTCCAAAAGAGAAAGAGAAGAATAGTGAAGAGGAAAAGAATAGTGGAGATACCAAGAGAGTATGAGAGAATAATAGAAATTGGGAGAGTATTCGGTGAAGACAAGAAGATTTAATGCAACTGATTTTTGGGCTTAGGTAAGGATTTTACTCTCTCTCTTATCTTTATTTCAGCGGATTAATGTTATTTTTGAAGATCAAAAGCTTACTGGAAAATAAGAGTTTTCATAAGAATTTTCTGTCACCTTATAAGACAGTGTTATTTTGAGATGTTTTTCTGGACAATATTCACATTTTTAAAATCTGGGAATAAACGGCATGTGATAAAATTATGAAATTTTTCAGATATAAAGTAGACATCTAGGGCTTTCCGTTGATATATAATTTGTAACGTTTTGAGCTCTGGACAAGGAGATCATAATTTTTGAAGTTAAGCTTTGTTTACTGGATTTAAATCTGAGCAGTGTTTGGAAACGAAAAATCTGGGAATGACTCATGAATTTCGAGTTAAAGCCGTTATTTTTCCTTGAAAATAGACATATCAAGGGTTATGTGGAATTTTACAGCACCTCATTTGGAGTTTTGTAGAATTAATTATGATTTTTCAAAGTTAGAGAAAAATCTGGGCAAAATGCTGGAAATTCCGTTTTTGGAGATATGTAAGGGTAAAATGGTCAATGCTGATATAAATAACCCTTAGAGCATTATTCTAAGTGATACGGTGATATGTTAGGATGTCCGGGAAGTTTGGAGTCGGATTCAAAGGACGGACATATTACTATTCATGAATAGTGACGTATACATGAATAGTAAACTACTATTCACGTGGAAGGAAGGTACGTTCGCGTACAGTAACGTTAACTCTTATTAGCATGTATGTATGTAATTATGTATGACTGATCATGTTTGCTAGATAATTTGCATGTTTATTTCCTAGCTATGGATTTGAGGCTGCGGTCTCATAGGGCTGCGTGTCCTAAAGGGCTGAGGTCCTTGGCCGTTAACTGCGGTTACGGTGCGACTTGTTTACTGTAAATTATTCTATGCTTTTACATGTGTTATACTGCATTTACATTTCATACTTGCAAATAAGGTTATCTGTTACCTGAGATTCAATGTGTATTGAATCTTAGATTCGACTAAAGCTTCAAGAAGAGAAGCTGGATGAAAGAAGGAACTATTCAAGGAAGTACGTGAAATGTCACTAGACAGAACGAAGTTCGGAAGAAAGACTAGTTCTGGAAAGAATATTCGTTCGAGATTTTTAATATGCCAGCTTAAGTTTGGGCATTGTATCGGATACTCATTATCCAAATGATAATGTATGCTCTATCATCCGCATTACTCTGATTTGACAATACCGTATTCCTCAGTATTATGTGTTTATGAACACAATGAGTGGTATGGAAATTGGGGTGTTACAATTTTTGGTATCAGAGCAGAGATTCTGGCATTTGGCTAGTATGCTCGAGTGAATAGTGAATAATACGTATACGTGAATAGTACCGTATACGTGAATAGTAACTAATTCTTAGAAAATCCTGAGTGACAAGAGTGAAAATTATGGAAATTATCTACTCAAAATTTAGAAGTCCAATCTTTATACTGGTCCTAACAATAAGTTAGAATGACTTGCTTAAGTTTGAATTTAATAGATAAAGTTGAGTTTGGCGGGAAAGCTTGAAAATCCTTATGAATCCTAGAATAGAGATTACAAACATTAGCAAGAAGGTTAAGAAGAGTAGACTATATTATTTCAAGCATCGAGAACAACAGTTGGTACAATCCCACCGCAAGCTTCGACTATCTCAAGTTTAAGTCTATTAATTTCTTCCTGAGCGGCTGCTCTTGAGAGAGGACCATCAGGAGACATTGTTCTTCTCAATCTAGCTATTTGCTTCATAGTGCTTCGAATTTTTACATAAGGCCAATGCTTTATTCCTCCCCTATGGCATATTTTCATTAGAACATTTTTGCATAGACGAACTTGTTGAGCCGCTTCTTGTTGAGGTAAATGGAAGAAGTCTCTAAGATCATCTATTGACATTGATGCACCCCTAATATTTTGTTCAGCTCTTGATCGGTATGGATCACTAGGTATGGGGACTGAAGGATTATTATTTACAACCACGAGCTCTTTTCCTTTATTGGATATATTTGTTGTATTGGTTGGAAATGAACTATTAGGGAGTTCATTTTGATTTTTAGTCCATTCCAAACCAACACAAAGGGCCTCATAGTAGGCTGATAGGGGATCTGACACCAGGACATACCCTAAAGAATTTTGATTCAAACAATAATTTTCTAGAAAATGTTTGACATCTTCTAAATTTTTCTTACCAAAGTCAAATACTTGAGGACTGGAAGAACCTCCTTGTACGTCTTGGTGAAAGACAGCGTGGCATATCATACCAATCCTCCCATGAACTTCAAGTTTATGGTATTGAAGTCCATTGGTATGAATAATCTCCCGTAGAACATGGCAGCAACCACATGAAAATGGATTAGTAGTCTCAGTCAAGCTAGAAGCAGGATTCCTTGGTTGAGAAGGTACCGTAGACTCCATAAGATCTGCCATATTACGACATCTTTGGACAGGTCGCCTTGATGGACCTGCTTCAGATTCCTTTCTGGTAGTAGTCGTAAAAATAGAATCTTGTATCCTTGGAGGAGGAGTAGGAACGTTAATCATTGGGGCAGATGAATGAACGTTCACACTTACGGGATTTTGGGGAAGTAAAGAAGAATAAGGGTATGATACATTGTTTGACAAGTCAGACAACATGTTAGTCTGATAGTCATGAAGTAAAGTTTCAAGAAAGAAAGGGTTGTATGAATCGGAAACTGGAATGAAGTTGCTTGAACCGGCCATGTATAAAGATAATGTGGAAGAATATAGGGAAAGTTACGATCGGAGAGGAAATATGTATGTTGATGTGAAGCTTGAGAGGATGTGAAGCCTGAGAGAATGTGAAACAATTACTCTTGCTTTACTCGGTTTATAGCTGGGCTAGTAACGTCTAGATTTTGCTAAGCAGCATTGGATTCTCATCTGTCGCTGGCTCATAATTGTGCAGACTTTGTTGTTATGCGGAAATTTTATGGCACCGCACCCTAATACAACCTAATGCACCCTAACCGCCCTTATAGGTCGAAACCTTTTTGAATTTTGGTGCAGGCGGTAATCGACACAACATTTATTGTTAGTCATGTCTCAAGGAAATTAAGTTTGGACGTTTATACGTCACATGGTGATTACTTAATGACCGAATCTCCAGGAAATCCGATTTAGGTATGCAGCTGTTTTGAGATGTCGGGACAGACATTTGAAAATGGGATTCTGAGTGTAAGCGTGCTAAGGCGATAGTAATCTCGGATAAGGTGATTGTTGACAGAGTTTGAAATTTGAAACTTTTTGATTAAAGGTCGAGTACCTTGTAGAGAGAAAAATTGGTGATTGTTAGGGATGCTAAGAAAATGCTGATATGAATTCGTATAATTGAGGATATATTTGAATATGGTCTAAGTTGAAATGTGACTAATGATTACTTTTGAGGTAGTATTAGAACTTTGTGGTAATATTGACATTGTGAGAAGAGCCTTTGTATGTTTTGAGGATCAGATTAAGAATTGTGAATCACAATCCTAATATGTACAATAGGCAATATGATTTCTCAACTCAGTTGATATTGAGGTTCTAAAAGTCAAATTGTGAATTTGATGATTGTTATTTTGGGAATATCTGAGGATAATATTTGATTGTTGTAAGCTATGAATCTTGATAATTCTAGCATGTGTATTGAGTATGGTCGAGATTTCAAAAATGGATTGGTGAGCCTAAGAATTGTTTGGGTATCCAGAAGGTTGCCACCAACTGAATTTTTATCTAAGAATCAAACTTGATGATTGAGTGATTCTTTAGGTGTGTGAATCGACCAAAATAAAACCAGCTACTAGAATGTAGTACCAATGTATATGAATGGTTTGTGTAGCCAAGGATAAGGTTTGTTAGTGTTGACCATCTAAGAAATTAGTTGTCTGGTTCCTGGATATGTTTAAAGGTTGAATTCTTAAACTTGCCAATACACCCGCTAATTTTGTTGAAATTTGAACTTGTGAACTTTCGAAATTGAGTTTTCGAATGAAATGTTTTTCAACAAAATTTGAGACCAGTTTGAATGGTTGATTTGTGAAACATGTTGTCTCATAAAAAAGGGTTTTGTTAGAACCTAAAATTTGAAATTGAGTTTTCAAATATGTTGTGGTAAAGGCAGTACACAAAAACTGGAAGAGTTCGAAAACTGTTGTAGATGTACACGGTTTATTGGATCTTACCAGATGTTTTATAATGTTTGAAATTGCTGGCCATTATTGAAAGTTCTTTCGAGGGGATTAGTTTTTGAAAAGCTGATTTTCGCACCAGCAGTGTATGCATCCAATCTGAGAAGTTTCGCCTTGTAGGGGCGTGTGTTTTGCCTTGTTTGGTTGGGACCCATGCAGACGTTTGGAGCAGGGCTCCTGGACATTGTCCTTTTTCCCGAGGAGGGATTCTGGTGGGGTGGCCCATTAATGTGCCAGTGCAAACACTGGGTCTCTTATGGGGGGGACGGAAATTTTCCCACATTGACCAACAAGTGCATTACCACTGCGGTGGTTTGTGTACGAAAGGATTGCGATATGCTGCTATACCGAAAGGTTGAAGTGGTGGCGAACGCTTTCAAATGTTGAATTTGTGAAAAGAATAATCCTACTCATAAATGTGTGTCGGTAGTAAAGTTCTTTTGAAACCGAACCGGCAGCGAATGTGTTTTCACTAATTTTTGTGGACAGCAATTATGTTTGAAAATATGATAGCACTATTACTTTTTGGTTTAGTGCGGATCGTGAAATGTACTAAGACCACAGAAAATTTTCGATGTGTGAAAATTTGAAAACGAGACAACGAAATAGTTTTTGGTAGCAATGACATGATTGTCGATGCTATTGTATTGAAAAGAAAAGCGGTGTAGTTGGAGTTTAAGATATAGGAACAGAAACTAATAGAGAATTTAAACCAGATGAGTCAAATAGTATTGGTCAACTACAATACTTTGAGAGCTTGAATGAAAGAAGCTCAGATGAAACAGATGAGCAGAGACTCAAGGCAGTAAGACTCGGTATGCAAGTTTGCATGGGGCAGAGTCCCTGGGTTGTAAGACTTATATGCCAAGTATGGTATTTGTTGCTTAGCAGGGTGACATTAAACCAGTGTGTCTAAAGTATATTTTGAGACTGGCAAAATATTCAAATTGTACAAAGTTGCAGTTGAGATGCCTATGGCAGAGGGTGATTCCCTAAGTAGTAAGGTTAGAATATCCAGTGCTGTGATAATTGAATGAGCCGGAAGGCTAGAATGAGATAAGCTGAGAGGCAAAATGTATCAGGTTGTGATGCCTGTGTAACCAAGCACTTGGAGAATGGACCAGAGAGTATATATTTGAAAACTACATACTGGGATAGGATGAATGATTGTGTTACGTGAATAGTAAGCATGCATATGGAAGAATAGACTGAAAGTCTAAGGTGTTTTCTCTCAGGTTGTACGTTCAAATTTCGAGGACGAAATTTATTGAACAGGGGGAGAAATGTAATATCCCGAATTTTGGGTCTAAAGATTTGGAAATTAGTCTATATTTGGAAGACTACTAGACCCAGTATTTAAATGTGACAAATTTGGGATCAGTATATTTTGAGACTATGAATAGTAATTTACTATTCATATGTACGTATTTACTATTCACGTATACATTATGAAAAATTGGTCTGAAAGACTATATGAGTAATTATTGAAAATAAGAAAATTTTATTGGAGGATTACAAGTAGGAAATTCCAAATGCTCATATGGATATATTTCATTGGTCAATAAAAGTAGGCTATACAGTATATTTGTTTAATAGCTACTTGATCATTCTTTGCGGTGTTTCATGCAGCCAAATGAATTGTCCAATTCTTTATTAGGTAGCATTCCCCATCCTCAAATTTCCCCTAAGTTGGCAGTAAAGAAATGTACACACGCACATTCATTTCATTTCTTTATTTCACACCATTAAAATTACTTATTACCAACATATATGGAAAATGTGTGTGTGTATATTTGTGCCGTAAGAATTGAGAATTTGGTAATGTGTAGGTAAAGTATGAAAAGGAGAATAATTCCAACCTACACATCACACCTTCCACCCTCTTGCCAAACGCACTACATTCACACACAACATAATTCACCCATTTTTATCATTATCCACCAAACTTCACCAAATTGTCTACGTATACTCCACCTCCCTTCTTCACTCTTGGCCTATATATAGAGGACATGCACACCTCCCCATTTCTATATGTATGTCGTCCAAAAGAGAAAGAGAAGAATAGTGAAGAGGAAAAGAATAGTGGAGATACCAAGAGAGTATGAGAGAATAATAGAAATTGGGAGAGTATTCGGTGAAGACAAGAAGATTTAATGCAACTGATTTTTGGGCTTAGGTAAGGATTTTACTCTCTCTCTTATCTTTATTTCAGCGGATTAATGTTATTTTTGAAGATCAAAAGCTTACTGGAAAATAAGAGTTTTCATAAGAATTTTCTGTCACCTTATAAGACAGTGTTATTTTGAGATGTTTTTCTGGACAATATTCACATTTTTAAAATCTGGGAATAAACGGCATGTGATAAAATTATGAAATTTTTCAGATATAAAGTAGACATCTAGGGCTTTCCGTTGATATATAATTTGTAACGTTTTGAGCTCTGGACAAGGAGATCATAATTTTTGAAGTTAAGCTTTGTTTACTGGATTTAAATCTGAGCAGTGTTTGGAAACGAAAAATCTGGGAATGACTCATGAATTTCGAGTTAAAGCCGTTATTTTTCCTTGAAAATAGACATATCAAGGGTTATGTGGAATTTTACAGCACCTCATTTGGAGTTTTGTAGAATTAATTATGATTTTTCAAAGTTAGAGAAAAATCTGGGCAAAATGCTGGAAATTCCGTTTTTGGAGATATGTAAGGGTAAAATGGTCAATGCTGATATAAATAACCCTTAGAGCATTATTCTAAGTGATACGGTGATATGTTAGGATGTCCGGGAAGTTTGGAGTCGGATTCAAAGGACGGACATATTACTATTCATGAATAGTGACGTATACATGAATAGTAAACTACTATTCACGTGGAAGGAAGGTACGTTCGCGTACAGTAACGTTAACTCTTATTAGCATGTATGTATGTAATTATGTATGACTGATCATGTTTGCTAGATAATTTGCATGTTTATTTCCTAGCTATGGATTTGAGGCTGCGGTCTCATAGGGCTGCGTGTCCTAAAGGGCTGAGGTCCTTGGCCGTTAACTGCGGTTACGGTGCGACTTGTTTACTGTAAATTATTCTATGCTTTTACATGTGTTATACTGCATTTACATTTCATACTTGCAAATAAGGTTATCTGTTACCTGAGATTCAATGTGTATTGAATCTTAGATTCGACTAAAGCTTCAAGAAGAGAAGCTGGATGAAAGAAGGAACTATTCAAGGAAGTACGTGAAATGTCACTAGACAGAACGAAGTTCGGAAGAAAGACTAGTTCTGGAAAGAATATTCGTTCGAGATTTTTAATATGCCAGCTTAAGTTTGGGCATTGTATCGGATACTCATTATCCAAATGATAATGTATGCTCTATCATCCGCATTACTCTGATTTGACAATACCGTATTCCTCAGTATTATGTGTTTATGAACACAATGAGTGGTATGGAAATTGGGGTGTTACAAAGGGTACTAAAAAGATATTTAATATTGACTGGTACTAAAAAGATACTTTTCTTCGTTTTAAAAATTTATTTTAGGATATTGAAAAAATATTTCAGGGTTACAACTGATCTTGAAAAAATATTTCAGGGTACTAACATGTACTAAAAAGATACTGAAAAAAGCATTTCCTCATCTTGAAAAAAAAAGGATATTGGAAAAATATTTTATGGTAATGACTAATCTTGAAAAAATATTTCAGGGCACAGAAAGGTACTAAAAAATATCTTAAGGATACTGAGTGATACTGAAAAAATACTGATATGGCATAGAAGAGAGAAAAAGTAGAAAAAGTTGCTTTTCATAAAACCTAGGTTTTGGTTTCAAAATTTAGGTTTTGATGCAGAATAGCTTTTGGGAAAAAAAAATATGAATGTTTGGTAAGTTTACGACAAAACCTAGGTTTTGATGTCTGATTAGGGGTGTTTGGCAAACTTTTACCAAAACCTAGGTTTTGGGTAGAATAGTTTTTGGAAAATTTTTGGGTGTTTGACAAACTTTTGTCAAAACCTAGGTTTTGAAGTTATCCAAACACTATTAAAAATCCAAAAGCTATTTTTCAAAAATAATTTTTACTTCGTAAATTGTGAAAACCATTCTTCAAAAACCATTTTTACTTCGTAAATTGTAAAAATTATTTTCTAAAAGCTATTCCCAAATGGACTCTTTCTCACTATCTATCCTCTGTCTTCTAATTTTGACCACAAAAGCTGTTTGGTATGAGGGATTTGAAAGGGAGGAGAGAAGAAAAATTGTTATAAGTTAATTGGATTTAAGAAAATTGATGAAGAACTGGGCTATAAAATTTTATTAAATATTACAAAATGATAGATAAAAGAGTAAGAACAATTAATTAGAAATTTCTAACGCCAATTCTCTAATTTTCTCAAATCCAACCCAAACAAATTTTTCCTGCCCTCCCATCATACCAAGGGGCATTCTTGTCTTTTTGCATTCCTTCCAGGCATCATGTTGATATTCATACCAAACAAATTCTACATGATAAGATTCCTATACTCCTATGATATAGATGCAACTGACTTGCAATAATATACTACTTTCTATCCTTTATATAAGATTCAATTAATTAATCTAGGGAGGTTAAGAAAGCTAAATAAATTATTTTAAAATATTTATATTTCATTATACATGTAAGTATTTCAAGGATAATATGCAACATATATTATAATTAAGTCATTTATTTAAATTTCTTAATATTCCTAAATTAGTCAACTAAGCCGTGTTTTAAAGAGGACGAGGAGGAGTGATTTCAAAATAAATCTATACATCATCATGGTCTAAAAGAAGGCACATCTGGGATCTCTCCCAAACACTTGATCAACATAAATTTACAGCATAAAATAATTAAGAAATTAATTAAATTCCTCGAGAGAATATGAGTATAATAGTGATAGAAGATTGAAATTTCCCATCTTGGACGGTGTAAGCAGAGGAATAACAGGAGCTTCACCACCCATTTCTGAGCACAAAAATACTATAATAGTGTTTTTTCCCCCCTGCAAATTTATTACGAAAATTAATGCAATATTCTTATGGGAATATGTAGAACTGGAACTTGCACACATACAAATTAAAATCTGCATTGAGGATCGACCATTAATTGACGACTCTTAATTAAGTGCTTCAAGTATAACTGTATTTAAAATTTTTATTTAAACATAATTGTATCTATTTTCTTATTTAGAAAACCTTTGGAGACTTTTGTTTTCTGAGATCCACCTTTCGTGCTTTAGAAGGAGAAAAAGATAACCTTAAAATTCAAATAAAGGCGCATCGAGGAGGCATCTTCAAGCAGCCACGAAACATACACTTTAAATAGAAAGAAATATTCTTCTTATTAATAGCAATTTGGTCAATATCTTCCCTAGGATTTGTTCCCCTCCCTTCAAACCAAATACACTATTAAAGTCATCATCATGCACATAGAGAGGGAGAGAGGTAGGGAGGGAGGGGGGGGGGGGGGAGTTAGTTATAATGGTAAGGTTCTATTAAAATGTTGATAAGTGATACTCCCTTTGGTACTTATTACAAGACATTAACTAACAATTCTAACAAAAACAATTAAATTCATTAAATTTGTTCTAAAATTTAAATAATTTATAATATTATCTCTACTAATTGCAGTAAATTCTAATATTATATTAATTATTACTTTCACCCATTATCACTATTAATTTTGAGCATACATGAAAAAATAATTAATGCTTTTTGGAAACAAGCAAATGCTTTAAAAAAAAGGACTAAATATACTTGTTAATTGCTGCTTTATAATAAGGATTAGAGGGAGTACTTAATGTTTATAAATCCTTGAGAGGGAAATGTTTTAAATCTAAATTTTTGATTATAAAATAAATTTGTTAACACATCGATGAATGTCACTTTTCGTACCATTCATTCAATAATCTTTGATAAAAGCTTTGAAATAAATATGTATGGGTAAAACAAAAGGATAGATATAATAAGATTCATAGAGATCTTTTGAAAGAGATGGCCAACAGCTTTGCTTTTTCTATTGTTTGTTGAAGCATTAACAAATACAGTTGTTATGTGACATGCATGCTTTTGGTCGGGTCATTTAATTTCTACACACAATTCTTACCTCTTGTTTTTTAAACTATATATTTAACTAGCTTCTTATTGAATTTGGATATTTCTAGAAATTAAGTAGCTTCTCTATGGATTTAAATTTTGATTTGTAGTTTGAACCATTTGTGGGTTAGAACATGCATGATCCGGCAGCAAAATTTTGTGAGTTATGAGCCAACTCTTGATCAACTAGGCTAACCTTAGGTTTTATTTTAAATAGTTTTCAGTTTAATTTTAAGTGAAATAATAATAGAACAACATTTAATTGCAGATCAGTCACTATGTGTTTGTTTTAGCTTAAATACTTACTGACTAATTCATTGTTCGTCAATTATATTATATTGTTTGTTATGAGAAAAGACCTTTGGGTTTATTAGAATGTAATTGAAGGAGACAGACACGAACAACTCACCCTGTAGGGTTCGAATATTCGATCCTTCTTCAACTGAGCCACCACCTATAAACTCCAACCTAAACCACCCAAAGTCTATATGGTCACATTAAAAAGGCCAAAGCCCTACCGATATAACCCTAAACCTAAACAACACAACCATTTCTAGACCCTAACCCTAAGTCAAAGTCAAAGAAACATGCGAGCCACTGCTTGACAAAAGAAGAATATCCAGTAATGATGCTGGAAACAAGGAATGGGGGTTTTGAGAAACATCCTAACAAGCCCAACCCATATGAAGAGTTGTCTACTGAAAAAGTGCATATTTACCATCACCACGTAACACCCGTCATGTACAGAGAAGCGCTGCCGCCATCATAGAAAACCCATATGCCCAAAGAAACTCCAACCATTGCCACCAATCATTCCCAAACCTAAAGTCCCAAATCTGAGCAAAAACACCAAGAACTTGCGATAGCCAAAAGCCAAACCAGATCAAAAAATGGAGTAAAGAAGCATCCCAGGTAGAAAAGGAAGGAAGGAAATGATGAACCTTGAATATCGTAAACATGCTCGAACTCACTCATCTCCCAAATCTCCGCCATCCAACCCAACCCATTGACCAATATTGCTTGATGAAGAGAAGAAAAGACGAAAACACGTATGTCAAAATTGGAGGGAATTTTTAAACATTTATACGCTCAAAGTATCCCCAAAAGGCATAAAAATCACCTGCAATTATTGTTGTTGCAAAAATCAACAGTTAAAAAATATGAATGTACAAAATATGATTTGTAACTAAAGTATCAGCGATTTCTTTACTTGTCACTTCTTTATTCAAATTCTTCTTATTGCTTTAATTTATGTTTGCTCTTTAGCGTTCTCTCTGCCTCGCTTAAGTTTGAGCCTAGTTGTTTGTTTCGGAGAATCTCAGTAGCAATGGAAACTCATTCCAAATATTCATGAAATCAATCAAACAGCCATTACAAGCACAACAACAGATCACATGTAATACCCTGATTTCCCTTTTATAAAAAAACCTTGTGTTTTGATGAATACTTAGCAAAATATGAAGGTAAATATGTGTTTTAAAGAATTATAATCTATTGATTATATTTTCAACTGAATTGCACTTCGAAATCAATCGACAAATTGTTAAGTATGTGACCACATTTAGTGACTATAAAATGTGACATAAAAATCACATAAAATAATGGTTATTTTCAACCCTAATGGGGCAAGAAAAGGGAATGAAAGGCACTTAGCTAAATTGTTATCAATTAACAATAATCTCTTAGCAAATGAACTTGCACTAATTGAGATTAAGAGCAAACACTTGTAACTACCTAATAGGCTATATTTATGCCTAAAGACAAGTGGTAGAAGACAATGAGAATAGTAGTTGTCAAAGGAAATAAAATACATAATATTTAATGCATTTTATACCAAAATTGCACACGACAGACAAGGGATAAATCTCTAGTTGATTATTATCGATATCTAACTTGTGCATGTGTCTTCAAGTTCAGAGAGGCTATACACACTGTTTGATAACTTATGAGATAATTGCAATTTTAGATTTATAATTGATTTTGATATGAATAGTAATGTTTGGTTATGAATTCATGATTAGTTTATCTACATAAATGTTTCACTGTTTTTTTAAGAAAATCATGATTTTAATTTTAATCCTTATAATTAATGATGAGAAAGATCCAAACATAAACAAGCCCAGAAACTTGGGAAGACGCCCATTAGTTAGGGCCTTGATTTTGTGAGAGATATAATGGTTCGTGTGAACCAAGTGTCATATTGTTGTTGGCCAAACAGAAAAGTGTCATTGTCATCCAAATCCTCTCATAAAGGTTTGAAGCCAGACAAGCACACCATTAAAACTCATGTTACAATCAAGATAGTGGTTTAAAGGTCAGTCAGTTAAACATGGTTAAATTGGAACTAAACCAATTGTGATTAAAATAATATAATTTAACTAAATATGTATATTTAATTATAAATACTTTTTATCAAATTGAAAATGTAGTATATATGAGAAATTGACCACATGCATTGAAGGGTGGTAAAATGGTAAAAAAAGTCAACTTCCATTGAAGAGACATAGCTTAAGGAAACTACAAAATGCGTCTATCAATGCTATTAAATTCAGCCAACCGAAAACAAAGATCTACTTCTCTAGGAATGTGGGACCTATAGCTAGCAAGGAGATTTGTGACATGTTAGGCTACCAAAAGACCCTCTCCCTTGGGAAATATTTAGGAGTCCCCCTGCTGACTGGTCGGGTTTCTTCTTCTACTTATGAGTACATTCTAGACAGAGTGCAATCCAAATTAGCAGGGTGGAAGAGTAAGTGGCTCTCACTATCTGGTCGAATCATCCTCGCTAAATCCGTTTTGGCAGCCATTCCCCTCTATACTATGCAAAGCACAGCTCTTCCTTCTTCGTGCATTGGCAAGGTCAAGAGAATCATAAGGAAATTCATATGGGGACACTCTCAGGAAAGGCGTGGAATCAATTTAGTTAAATGGTATGATTTATGTCAACTAACCAAACACGGTGGTTGTGGTTTATTGCAGCTTGAATAAAAAAACAAGGCTTTTCTAATGAAATTAATCTTCAAAATCAATTCTCAGCCTCATGCTTTGTGGGTTTAGGTACTGAGGAAAAAATATGGAGTTTTAGACTCAGGAAGGGGGATTCGGCGTGCACGCATGTCTCTCCTTTGGAGGCATTTGCTGAAACTATGGGATGACACCTACCTCCACATAAAATGGAAACTCGGAAATGGGAGATTAGTACACTTCTGGTCTGACTACTGGGTGAGCGATCATGGCCCCCTAGAGAATCTGTCTTACTCTCCAATCCCTGAGCAAGACCTTCAAGGAACAGTTGCGGACTACGTCAATGCTGATGGCTCATGGAGATGGAGCTTATTCCACCAATTATTACCTCCTGATGTACTACGTGCTATCTTTACTATATCTATTCAGCAAGATCTTCCCCGTACATGCCTCTGGGACCTGACCAAGAGTGGAGATTTTTCCACAAAGTCGGCCTACACAGCCCTGGAATCTCTGTACTGGAATGATTATGACAAGACTTGGCCCAAGATGTGGAACTTTCCAATGGCCCAAAGGATTCGAACCTTCATCTGGCTCCTATTGAAAGGGAAACTACTATCTAATGAGCAAAGGTTTATCAGGAAGCTCTCCTTGTACAGCAATTGCTCCCTCTGCCTTGACGGAACTGAAAACCTGAATCATGTATTCAAGGAATGCCCCTATCTTCTTCGGTTTGGAAGAAGATCCTGCCACTAGATCTTAGTGCTGATTTTTTCAGGATGGATATATTCAATTATGGCTACGGTCAGTCATCCGGTCTCCGGCTTTAGACAGCTCATGGAAGATTGGCATTTGCATAACCTGTTGGAAGTTATGGGATGCCCGAAATTGAAGAATCTTTACCGAAGATTGTTTCTCTGCTGATGGGCTTATAGCTCAAGTTAGATCCTTAGTAATTCATACGCAGAAATGTTTTGCTAGATTTAGCCTTCTTTTGTAACCCCTGTTACTGCTTTGCTGTACATTCTTAATTTCTATTAATGAATTCCTTTCCACTCAAAAAATTCAATGTACGGTGCATTTGAACTGAGTTTTTCTTTTCAGTTTTTTTATTTAACATGACAAAATAAAGGGTACCGCTCTCTTTCTTCTTCCCTAAGTTCTCCCTCCAGTTCACATTTCCTTTTAGACCCGAGCTTCAAGGCTCACCTCCGGTAGACTCCTTCATGAACCTTTCTTATCGACGGCAAGTAGTGATGTGAGAAAACCAGAAAATAAATGGTCCTCGTTGTTGGAATTTAATTTGGTAATTAATATTCCGTTATTTTTATTTATGGCCCACATTATTGCGTACGGTGTAATTCTGTTTGGTCCCCGGAACCTGCTCTAAAATTGAGAAAAAGCACACTATCTGCAGATTCAAAGAGAAGGATCAGAAGGACAAAGACTCGGTGTTCATTCCTGCTTGCTAGCTTGGATTTGTTCCTGTTTGGAGACTCAGAGCTCGTCCCTGCTTGCTTCTGGAGACAAATCAATGACGGGAGGTATTTGTGTTCTCTACTTCATTTTCCGCATTGATCTTATACTATTTAGTTGTTCAGCATGATAAGATCACCTATATTTCTAACATTTGGTATCAGAGCAGATTATATGCCTCTGCCTTGATTTTTCCGGATTGAGTCTCGATTTGATTTTTCATGAAAAATCAATGAGTTCAACCGGGTTTTCAGAATTTTTCTCCTGTTTGTTCTTTAGAATCTATATATGATTTTCCTTTTGATGAGATTTTCTGATAAATTTTAATATATGTTTGAATCAGTTTCGAAAATAATGTCTTATTTTTGAAATCTCGATTTGATTTCCTTTGGTTTGAATCATTGTTTAGATCTGAGATTTTTTCATTTAAAACTAATTGTTCTTAATCTCAGTATGGGTTTCTTGGATTCTTTTGAGTTTCTTAACGTCACTTTTATGGGAAGAATCCGAAAACTCTTTGGTTTTGATCTGTGATTTTCCCTTTTTGATGGAGATCTGAGCTCTTGTTCATGTTCATTTTTCGATCTGGATTTTGCTTGATTATCCATGAACGCTACCATCAGAATCTGGATTTTTCGACTGTGTGATTATATTGAGCATATTGTTCTGGATAATTATTAATTTTTGGTGATTATTTTCGGTCATTGTTGCATGAAAATCACCATCCTTCGAACTTCCCGATTGCCTGAGAATCGCCGTGAAATATGGACCACAACGGCATAAGGATCGCCGGAAAACTGGATCTGGAGCACTCTGTTTCCGGCGGCTGTTTAAGATCATGGTGGCATCTCAGATCATAGCAGCCGCAGATCCTTCCTGTCGCATTCAGATTTGGCGATTGGAGCTGCCGGTAAAGCCGCCTGGAGTTGCCGAAAAAGGCGATCTGCATTTGCAGATCGAGCAACAGGAACCGAGTCAGCGACTGGAACCGGGTTGAGATCTGGGTATTAGGGATCCGATTATGGGGAAAATGACACTTGTGTAATTTCGAAAGATTTTATATTTACATATTGTAATTTTTGGATTTAAATGTAATAATCTGATTTTTGCTTAAGTTTCAGATTCATGTAATTATTATATATTATGTGGTTTGCATGCATTAATTATTATTTAATTATACATGCAATATTAAGTCAAATAATATGCCAACATGAATATCCAATTTTATTTTAATATTGCCTATAGTTTCTTGCAATATTATTCAGAAAATCTTAATTGGATACCTTAGACCAATGGGCCAATTGTTCATATGAGTTGAGCAATTATTCTGGGCATTTAAATCTTTTTATTTCCTTCTTGGAAAATTATTAGACCCTATTGCAATTTTTAATCACCTTGGCCATACTTATTTATTTTCTTGGCAACCTGTTTTATGTGAAATGTATTTTATCACATTAAATTGATTTGTTTAAATTGAGAAAAGTTAATTTTGGCAACTTTCACATTTTGAAAATTTTTTGAAAAAACTATTACTATTATTTTTGAGTTATTTAATTGTCTAAATATTTGAAAAAAATTAATTTTAGACAATTATATATCTCTTTCAAGTTGTTGAAACCAAATTTGAGTTGAATTATGCCAAAATTAATTCTTTAAACAATATTTGGATACATAAAACAGTGGGAGGATTTTTCTTTTAATTTGATTAATTAGTTAATCAATTAATCCCTCCATTAAGATGTGCATATATTGGATTTATTTTTGAATGCACCAAATAGTAGGAGAATTTGTCTAAGATGATTATTTAATCACATTTCGATGATTGAATTAATCAAATAAATTCTCATTATGGATTTGTGCATATTTGGAATCTAAATGCACAAGATTAATTTTGGTGATTAATATTGGAAATGTTAGTTTAATCAAAGTGGGAGGATTGTATTTAGTCACTTATGTTGATTAAATTAATTGGTTAAATCCTCCATAAAGCTGTGCATATACAGATTTTCAGTGCATATTATTGATATTTGTGATTAACTTGCATACTAGAGATTTTTATTCACATTAATGATTTAGTTGTTTAAATTAATTAAATTCATATTTCTTTTGACATTGTGTGTATGGTATTTACATTGTACATATTTGATATTAGTGATTAGTATACATATTTGTTAAAGGAATAGCTACAACATCTTTATGCACATGTTGTATGCATATTTAATCACATAAGGTTATACCATATCAAAATTATTATCATATGTACAATTAATATATACAATGGTTTGATGTCTTTGTGATGAGTATGTAGAACCAAGGAGTAACTAAAACATCCTCACTAGGCACATAAACTATATTTTGTTCTAATGAACAAAATAGATCACATAAAGATTTGAAGACGTTCATTGTAATCAAATATGTGGTTATAATTAATTTTTGCCCACAGGCAGATAATTATAATCATAGTTTTAATTAGGGTGGAATGGAATGTCATTATATTTTCTAAGTAGCCCACAGGTATTAGGGGATATAACTGCATTCTAGTTTCATCAATTCGAGATAAATTCATGCTATGCTAATGTCTTTGCCTACAGGTAGACTTTAGTGATACGAATTTATAATGATATGGTTAATTGGAATAGAACATCAAATTATATTCTTAATTTACCTACAAGAATTAAGAATAAGGAAATAATTTGATAGTTTTATCATAAAGTTATATATGGATCTAATTGAATTATAACTTTGGCCCATAGGCAAGTTGTATGTCATTAGATTCATGTTTTTTAGGCATGATTTACATTGGTAAATCATGATATGATTTATTAGTCTCAAATTTTAGTTATAAGCATGTATGTTCAATACTATGCAGTCACACAACCTACGAATTTCTCTGATATAAAATGTAACATTCCCAAATTGAGGGGTGATAACTATAAGGTATGGAGAGATGGAGTTCTTCTCCAACTGGGGTGGATGGGCATTGATTATGCTATAAGGAAAGGCGAACCACCTTCCATTACTGTAACTAGCACTCCAGATCAGGTTGATCTTTATGAAAAGTGGGAGCGATCTAATCGTCTCTCAGTTATATTCATAAAGATCTCAATCTCTGCTGGCATTTGTGGTCCTGTCGAACAACATAACAAGATTAGGCCACTTCTGAAGGCAATTGATGAACAATTTGTTACTTCAGATAAAGCATTTGCCGACACCCTAATTATGAAGTTTTCATCCCCGAGACTCACTGCAGTAAAAAATGTGTGTAAGCACATCATATTAATAAGGGACATTGAAGCTCAATTGAAGTCACTTGAGGTTGACATGTTTGATTCTTTCCTTGTACACTATTGTAACACCCCCAAATTTCTAACTATTATAATAACGTAAAATTTGCTATAATTTTTATGAATAAATACTTGAATTCAAAATAACTAAATCTGGGAAGTGTTACCGCCGCACTTGTACTGGGACGAGTGCAAGGCTACTTTATTACAATAACGAAAATCAAAACTCGAGCAAAAATGTTTTTTTTTCAAAGCATAAATAAAAAAAATTAAATAGCCAGAAAGTCGAATGCTCCTCCTCCCTTCTCACTGTTAGTCCCAACAGCCCCAACTTTGAAACCCGTTTCACTGAAATTCTGCTCCCCCGAAGGATCGTCGCAGCCCAGAACACAAACATCAGCAAAAGCTGGTAATCCTAATAAACAAAGATAATATAAAATAATAATAATAGTAATAACAATAATAACAGTAATAATAATAATAGTATTCATCAACATAATAAATATAAATATCCATATCAATATTCACAGGATGAAAGAAAACATCATATATATAATTCAAGGCATCAATTTTAATACTATCATATCTATATGTTCTCATCGAAAGATATTCATCATTATTTTAATTTCATTTCATTTGGACCCGGAAACCTGCCAGTCCAATTAGTTTAGTGGGAAGAGAACCATGGTAAACCCGGAAACCTGCCAGTTTACCCTGTGACCCGGAAACCTGCCAGTCACAAATAATCAGTTTGGCCATATCACAATAAATCAATTCGTCCTAATGTACACACCTCTCCCCAAAGTTGCTACTAATGTCCCGGAAACCTGCCAGACACCACCTTGGGGAGAACGGATATAATCAAGTTCACATCAAATAATATATCGAGGCATAAAGCCTAAGAATTGTGTTCATCACTTTGGGGGTACCATCCCAAAGCTATCCTCCCACGATTTAAAGTATTTTATATATAGTCACATAATAAATAGATTTCTCAATAATATATGTATACATATGAAAACATTTATAAATTTCAATCACACCAAATAGATTTCTCAAATTTACGAAAACCAAACCGAGTATATATACTACTATTTGTTAATTATGAAAACCCAAGGTAAAATCATTTAAAAAGAGAATTGTTCTAAGGATTAGGATTACATATAATATATTTTATATATAACAATTCTATCAAAATTTATATAAAAGTATAAAAATAACCTAAGATTCATGGAGATTAGGATTAGTAAAATACGATGTAGAGAAGAAGAAGAAGAAGAAAAAGCATAAAATTACGCCGAGACTTATGGAATTATGATTAGTAAAATAGGATGTAGAGTAGAAGAAGAAGCATAGGATATAAAATTACGCTAAGACTTATGGAATTATGATTAGTAAAATAGGATGTAGAGAAGAAGAAGAAGAAGAAGAAACACGAGATTCAAGGTTGTTCTGGGAATTAGGATTACCTATCGAAATATAAAATTACACTAAGACTCATGAGATTAGGATTACCTGGTCTCCGTTTTGTTAGCTTTTAGAAGAATAGAGAAAGAATAGAGGAATTAGAAGAATAAAGAAAGAATAGCGAAAGTAGTAGAAGAGAATATGAGAAGAGAAAGGGAGTATTCAGGGTTAGGCTAGGCTCATATTTATAACAAAATTTTAGGGTTTAGCTTCGGCTCTTTTACCATTGCCAACTCATTAATGGGGTACATAAAATAAAAAAAAGATCAATCAACAATGATACAAATTTAATATCATTAATAAGGTATATTAAATTAAAAACCAATCAGCCATGATGTGAATTTAATATCATCAATAGGGCATATTAAAATAGAAAAAAAAATCAACCAATCATGGTTCACATTACGTTCGGTCAATCAATCATGGTGTAAATTAATGTGACTTAGTTGACAAGTAGAGGACTTATTACCTAAAATGGTGTAAATTAATGTGACTTAGTTAACAAGTAGAGGACTTATTACCTAAATCTCTTTCTTAGAGTATAAGCAGAAAATTCCTACGGCAATTAAGACTAGGAATATTTGGCCCACCAAGGCTATCTAAAATAAATGGGTAATTACTACTAATAATAATATCATCAATATTAATAATAATCAGGGATATTACAACTATATTCCGAACACTCTCCTACAACCATATAGACCCTTTAGGATATCTTGCAACACACATGAGTATAAATGGTCAATCAATAAATGTTTGACCATGTATGTTCAAGAGTAGGGAAGGCTGAAAATGCAAATGGGAGAATTTCTTGAATATGACTTGATTAGTGGGAGTGATCAATTCAGAAACCTTGTTTCTGAAAAAGGATCATTTGGATAGTCAACTTTCCACTTCGAGTTTAAGATTGGTCGTTAACAATGTTCCTTTGGTTCAACCGAATATTGTATAATCAATCATTCAAGATTTACAACCTGCTGATATTGATCCAGTAGATCAAGTTGTTGATGAGGAATGATAAGAAATTGTTGAACAAGCAGTTGAACAACAAGTTCCTCAAGAAGATAATGAAACAATATTGAGTAGATCTACTAGAACAATAAGATCAGCAATACTTAGTGAGTATATTGTGTATCTACAGGAATCTAACTATAAAGTACGAGTTGAAAATGATCCTGGAACATTTTTACAAGCCATGAACTGTAGAAAATCAAACTCATGGTGTGGCGCTATGAAAGGTTGAGATGAATACTGAGGCACCTAACAGAGTCTGGGATCTTGTTAAGTTGCCCAATGGTGTAAAAACCATTGGATTCAAATGAGTCTTTACAACAAAGATAGACTCATTGGGCAACATTAAGAGACATAAAGCAAGACTCATTGCTAAAGGGTTCACTCAAAAGGAAGGAATCAAATACAAGGAGACCTTTGCTCCTGTATCTAAGAAAGATTCCCTTCGTATCACTCTAGCATTGGTTGCACATTTTGAATTAAAGTTGCAACAAATGGATGTGAAAATGACCTTTCTCAATGGAGATCTAGAGGAAGAGTTTTATATGGAACAAACCATCAGGATTTTCCTCTAATAATGGTGATCATTTGGTGTGCAAACTCAAGAAATATGTATATGGATTGAAACAAGCTTCCCATCAATGGTATTTAAAATTTCATGATGTTATCTCTTCATTTGGTTGTGTAGAGAACATTGTGGATGAATATAGATACCAGAAGGTTAGTGGGATCAAGACTTGTTTCCTTATTCTATATATGGATGATATTTTACTTGCAACCAATGATACTGGTTTACTATATGAGGTGAAACAATTCCTTTATGAAAACTTTGACTTGAAGGATATGGGAGATGCATCTTATGTCACTGGCATTAAGATATGTAGAGGCATACATCTGGGTTTGTCTCAAGAGACCTATATCAACAAAGCTTTGGAAAGATTTCGGATGAGGAATTATTCACCAAGTATAGCTCCTATTGTGAAAGGTGACATGTTCAATTTGGACCAGTACCCAAGGAATGACTTTGAGCGGGAACAAATGAAAGACATTCCCTATGTTTAAATAGTAAGAAGCCTTATGTATGTTCGGGTCTGCACAAGACCTGACATCGCATTTACTGTTGGAATGCTAAGGAGATATCAGAGTAATTTAGGTACAAACCACTGGAGAGCTACAAAGAAAGTATTGAGATACCCTTAAGGAACTAAAGAGTACATGCTTAAGAACAAACGAATCGACAATTTGGAAGTGACTGGTTACCATGATTCAGGTTATGTTGGCTGCATTGACTTAAAAAAATCCACTTTAGAATATATTTTTATGCTAGCCAATCGAGTTGTATCATGGAGTAGTTAAAAGCAATCTTTAATTGCTACTTCCACTATGTAAGTTGAGTTTGTATCTTGTTTTGAGGCTACCTCACATGGTGTATGAATGAAGAGTTTCACTTTTAGGCTTAGAATTATGGATCCAATTTCTAGGCCATTGAGGTTATATTGTGACAATTCAGTTGCTGTTTTTATGGCTAAGAACAATAAAGGTGGTAGTCGAATCAAGCATATCGACATTGAGTGTCTAGCCATAAAAGTGCGTGTTAAAAATAAAACAGTGGTTATTGAACACATGAGCACTGAGTTGATCATTGCTGATCCTTTAACTAAAGGCATGCTTACATTGAAATTTTAGGATTATGTAGAAAGAATGGGACTTGGTTCCTTTATGTGATTTTCGTTGTAAGAATGATGTTATTTATGAAACTCTATTTGCGAGATTTTCTCATTCAGTATTGTGCATATATTCATTTTGAGAAATATCATTAAAGTTTGGACCTAGAATAAACATAGGGTTTATTCATTAAGTTGCTTGGGCTTGGCAAACATGATGCACTGTGATACATGGAAGATATTACTCGCTTTAAGAGGACCTATCGCTATGATCCATGTATTTTGTTTCTTAGAGGTATATACTAAAGTATGTGGACCAAGTGGGAGAATGTTGGAATATTTAATTTGGTAATCAATATTCCGTTTTTTCTATTTATGGCCCACATTATTGCTGGTTTTGTAATCGTCCATTAATACTGTAACGACCCAATTAATACGCAATAAGTGCGTATTGAATGCGTTTCCTTTTGTAGCTCTATGATGGCTAGAGGGGAGACGTACGGTGTAATTCTATCTGGTCCCCTGAACATGCTCTGAAATTGAGAAAAAGCACACCATTTGTAGATTCAGAGAGAAGGATTAAAAGGACAAAGACTCGGTGTTCGTTCCTGCTTGCTGGTTTGGATTTGTTCCTGTTTGGAGACTCAGAGCTCGTCCCTGCTGGCTTCTGGAGACAAATCAGTGGCGGGAGGTATTTGTGTTCTCTACTTCATTTTTCCGAATTGATCTTATGCTATTTAGTTGTTCAGCATGATAAGATCACCTATATTTCTAACACTCGTCACTCTCAAGTTTCCTTCACCTTTTCTCTCTTAGTCTATTTTCTCTTTGTTGTTGTTCTTCTTCAACCTTCCTGTCGATGTGAATCTATGTTCTTCAATCCTTCTACGATGATTTGGAGTTTCAAACAAACAACCCGCATGACCTGTCCAACCAGCGAGTTACCAGGTCACGACTGAGTTTTGCCAGTCTGACTTTTTTCCGGTTTGGCATTGAATCAAATTGGACACATGACCGATTCACCCGTTTCCCTTCGTGAACTCCGATTTTTAAAACCATGCTGACAAGAGAAAATGGTAATTAAAAATTTCGTAAAAATAGAGTATCAAATCATTTTTTTTCTTTTTTATATCTTAGTAAGTTTTTAAATTTGATATCTATTTTCCTATATTTTAACAAATCTAATTCTATTTATATATCTCTTCTATGTTTAACCCTAAATAAGAAAAAACCTTAAGTCCCTTTATAAGCATATTCATTCTAACCTCTAGATTATCAAATTCTTTTCCCAATCTATGAATAAAATCAACCTCCATAGATTGAATCCTACAAAATAGAGCCATACAACACACAAACCATAAAATTATGTGAAAAATATGAATTAAAGAAGTAAGCTTAAAAAAAATCATTAAAAAAAAAATTTCTACATATGCTAATACTTTTTTTTTTTTGATACAATACATATGTTGATGATATTCCTCATTGTTTACAATAAATTTTAATGCCACACAGGGCTCATTTTATAGTAATATATAAAGCTATGCCATGTATTGATATGTTTGGGATTTGGAGTGGAAAGAATGGTGTAATAAAAACAAAAAGGTGGGGGCATTAAAGCTATGCCATTTTATAGTAATATATAAAACTATGGCATGAGCATATGCTTAGTTTGCTTCTCCTACCCAACCTAATTAATAGGGGCAAAAACAAAATGGTGGGGGGTATTAAATGCTTGTAATTTCGTTTTAAATGAGTTCTAATTAATGCATTTTGTTGAATCATTAGATAGCATTTTCCCCCTTTGGTTTTTTTTTTTTGGTAATGTTTTTTGTTCCAATTTCATATCAAGCCATGAAGATATTAGCCAATCAAGGAAAGGAGACAAGTTTATGTTGGGTTCACATTAGGTGCACATCCTTATGTGCACCTTATGTGCTTGTCCCTCTATTAGAGGGATGATCACATTTTTTTTATTATTTTTTATATAATATATTTATTTGAATTTAAATTATATACGGCTTTCTGAAAATTTTTTATACCCAGTATCTCAAATTAATTAGTTTCTAGTCCTGCATTCAGAAATATTTCTTCTGTAATACAAATATCCTGGAAATTAATTAATTTGAGATACCGTGTCCAAAAAAATTCCAAAAAGAAACATATAATTTAAATATAAATAAATATAATATATAAAAAAATTTAAAAAAATGTCTCATCCCTCTAATTAGAGGGATGAGCATGTAAGAAACACATAAGGTGAGAAGCACCTCATGTGCTCCCATTTATGTTAGACAGATGTAATCTTTTCATGAAAAAATGACATTAGCTATGAAATCATCCAAAATATGTAATCCTTTTATTGAACAAAAAAGTTATTTGGATCTTACCTTTGCCTTCTTTACCTTTCCCGCCTAATTTCAGAAGCACTTCCGAGTAGGGGTTATTTGCGGAAGTCAAAAGCATTTCAGGGGGTTTGAAATGAGTTTTAACAATATAAAATGGATGGCCAAGATTAAATGAAATCAACGGTATAAGTTGGCTTATAAGAGATGATAAGAAAGTAAGATGGAGAGAGAATATGCTCCCCTCCCTTTTTTATTATCATTTCTTAATGAGAGGTTCAATGCCCGGGGAATATGAAATTTTTCTCATAATTTATTTATCTATAATTTGGTTGATTTTAATTTTGTTCAGACCCATGTGACATAATTGATCCAAGTGTGGCTAAGTGAGTGCCACATTATTAACCTTCTTTCTCTTACAAAACTAACCAATGGCTTTTTTTCTTTTTTATTTTTCCTTTAGCTAAAAAAGGATAAATGGATATACAAATTTATCGCGTAAGGGAGAATTGCCTGTAAAAAAATAAAATAAAATAAAATAAAATTCCCCATTGCCAAATTTATTACCCAAAGATACCTAAAATTTGTATAAGGATGCATGTGTAGCTTATTTTCAGCCAATGCAACTCTTCTTCAATTATGAATATTTTCAACTTTGTACAAAATAATATAAAACACTTACACACAGAAAAATATTATGCCCTCAGCCAAAGAAAAGTTACATCTGCTAAAGATGAGTTGCACTTAGTCAAAATTTGAGTCCTTAGATACATACCTTGAGTTAATAAATTTTGCATTCTAAATTAGAATGTGCTAAAATACGGAGTAAATATCTAACATGGAAGAGTAGAGAGACAACAATTGTATGGGCAAAAATCAATAGCTAGGAGTGGAAGCCAAACTATGGAATCTTATTGTATATTTGTATCTTTTATTGTATATTTGTATCCTTTGGTGGTTATAAATCCGGAAATTGAAGGCCACAAACAATTACATAACATTTGCCGAATTATTTTTGTTTACATATGAACAGTTCCACTGAAATTGTAATGTTCAAATACAAGGCGCTAAAGAAGAGCATTGATCAAAAACACCCTTCAGCAATTGGAGACTTAAAAACTTCCATCTAGAAATGGGTAGTCTGTATATCCAACAACTGGATCAGAAGTATAAAATGTCGCTCTATTGTACTTGTTGAGAGGAGCATCAAGCTCAAACCTCTTGGGCAAATCTGGATTGGCCAAAAACCAACGACCATACGCGATAAGATCTGCCCGATTCTCAGCCACTGCATTGTTTCCCTCTTTGTAATCATAGCCTCCAGCAACCATGAACGTGCCATTGAAGGCCTTTCTCATTGGCGCAAGACTATGAGGGCTCTCCACTCTTTCTCCAACAGTCTTCATCCTTGGCTCTACCATGTGGCAATACAGAATACCATATTTGTTTAGAGCATTTGCCATGTATAGGCCGAGTTCTTCAGGATTCGAATCACTAGATTCAAAATAGTTTGCAAAAGGTGACAATCTAATTCCAACTCGCTCAGGTCCTATCTCATCTGAAACAGCTTTAACGACCTCCAAGGGAAATCGACAGCGGTTCTCTAATGATCCGCCATATTTATCTGTTCGATCATTAACCTGATCTTTCATAAATTGGTCAAGAAGGAAACCATGGGCGCCATGAATCTCAACCCCATCAAAACCTACAATTGGACAAGCATTATCTTCTTAAACTTGTTGCATCAAGTTGCATTGTCAACCATATAGATAGAAATTTAGTACCAATACCACCATAACAGTTATGCCACTTCTAAAAAAAGGAACACACTTCCTCTAATATTACTTTGGCTTATATCCACTTAGAGCATTCTGTAAAAACTGCTACGTAACCATTAAAACAATTCACAAACTAGTCAAAATTGATAGAAATTGGTCAAGAACCAGTAAGAATTTTTTTAAAAAATAATGTTTTACTTTTTTTATCTAATATTTGTATATATGCTATGAAAAATATTAATTTAATTATAACTAATTCAACTATGGTCAAACCAACGAAACCTCAAATCTACACCTCTATTGGTCCAATGAAAGATCTAGTTTAAAACACATTATTTGAAGTAACTTTCCATTCTACAAAATACTTGTATGGATTATCGTTGAAGGGTTTGACTTATCGCATTAAAGTTAGTGTAGTTACCAGCTTCAATAGCATTTCTTGCAGTGACTCTGAAGTCATTGACGACTTGAGGAATTTCATCTGTCCTCAGCCGCCTTGGTGGTGTAAATTGTGTGACATCGACTCCATTAGTCAGAATTATTGGAGCAAGCCCCTTGTCTGTACAAGATATTGGGGCCTGCCCCTTTGGTTGATAACCTGTTCAAAAGCAATATAAGATGGAGAAAAACTGGGTATACAAACACCAGATTTATTCAAGTCCTAGGAAATTGGAGATAAGAAAGAAACAATAAAAACTATCATTGCAGAGTTGTATATCACCCATGACTCATTCATATTTCATCATGTTGGAGGAAGAGATCCAGCACATAAATAAATGTAGCTTAATTGTTTTTTAAGCATCCTCTCCTTGATCGAGGGAGCACTATTAAGCTTTTCACCGCAACAGAGAGTTTCTGAAGTTGAACCTTTTTAATTTATTAATTTATTTTGCATATTGGGAGGAGTAAGCAGATTCTTCAAGGATAGTGCTTTGCTAGAAATGATTTAATTGAGGTCATAGAAAACATGTATATATATTTTGACAAAAGAGACAAAAGAAAACAAGTGTGTGTGTGTATATATATTAAAGCTAAGATCCTTTAAGAATACCTCCACGAACTGTTTTGTCACTGAGCATGCATAATATCTTGATCAATCAGGTTTTCTCTTGGTTACAAATTTTTTGCAGTAATGGCGCATTTATAATTTTGCCTTCAGGAAGTAGAAACTAATGTATAGTGGAAACTGAAAAGCCACACTTGTTATTCTAAAAATCCATAGGCTTAAACAACAGGTAATAGAGAAGAAGGCAGTAGAAGGTATACAACATAACCATTCCCAACAAGTGTGCTGATTTAATTGACATACAATGTATTTTAGGCCATTCTCAGCCATAAGAGATTGGAACATTCCGAAATTCTCCTCAGTACATTCAAGTAAAAGGACACATAAACTTAGCAAGGAAATACCTGAATTTGAAACCCTTCCAACGTGCCCAATCTGACAAAAGAATATACCACCTTTAGTATGAACAGCATCCACAATGGGTTTCCAAGCATCCACTTGCTCTTTTGTCCATATACCCGGTGTTTGAGGATATCTTTACATTGAAAAAGGGGAAAACACTTTGTTAGAATTCCTAGCAAACGGGATAAAATTAAAATAAATAATTAAAAAGTGCACAAAGTACCCTTGAGCAGTGTCAGAAACCCCCGTAGCTTCAGCTATCAGAAGACCCCCTTTGGAAGTTCGTTGAGAGTAATACAAGATAGCATGCGGCGGAGGAACATTGTTGTAACATCTCTGTCTAGTCAGTGGAGCCAAAACGACTCTGTATAGCAGAAGACAACCAGATTTCAACTTAAAAATATATCACTGAATGTTCGACTAATAGTTATAGTAATCAAATATGACCAATCCCAGGGGCAAGTTTCCTGAGCCATATATTCCAGCACACAACACTAATCATATGCAAGTGATTTTTCATACTGCACAATAGAATATAAGGACATGAGGAATATTATTTCTGGCATAAAAGTAGAACAAATTCCAAAATTTGTGTTTTCAAAGATAGATTTACATCATGATCGGAGCCACTGTTCAACTGGGATTTCTAAAGCACACTTGAACCGCATGAGTTTTACAGCAGAAAAATGGAAGTAATTAGTAGACTAGAGAGTATGAATACCTATGGGATAGATTGAAATTGCCCATCTTGTAAGGTGTAAGGAGAGGAACAGCGGCAGCTTCATGAGCCATTTCTGCACAAAACTACAGGTATAATTTTTCTCGGTAAAGTTATTGCCGTTCTGATGGTTTGAAAATCGACGAGCAACTCTAGTGGGTATAAATAGAACCGAAATTCACACTGAAAAATGAAAGTCAACGTCGACGGGACCACCACCGTGCGACGTAACTGATTTGCGGATGACGTTAGTGAGTACGTTTTGCATCCGGCAGAGGCCTGGTCGGTGATTCGGATGATTTGCGTCCATATTCAATGAATCAGTTCAAAATACATACTCCCACTTGGAATCTATTTATAAGTTCACTTTTCACCATATCTCTAAGAAAAGTTAGTTAAATTTTCAATTTTATCCTTATTAATAATTTGTTATTTTTCAATTGTTTCTTTTCCCTCAATCCTAATAGGTACAATTAATATGGATAAAATTATTACAATCTCATTTATTACTTGAAACTGGACTTATAAATATGATCAAATTTTTTGGTCAAATTGGATTTATAAATAAAACCAGATACCTATAATAAAAAAAAGGCAATTTTTTTAATAAAAAAATGACCGAAAAATATGAATGGACGTGGAAGGGACCGCCACCGTTCGACGTAACTGATTTGCGGATGATGTTAGTGAGTACGTTTTGCATCCGGCGGAAGACTGATTTGCGGATGACGTGAGTGAGTACGTTTTGCATCCGGCGGAGGACTGGTTGGTAATTCGGATGATTTGCGTCCCTGATCAATGAATCAGTGAAAAATACATATAAACGGGAAAAAAGAATTGAAAAAAAAAGACAGAAAAATTAGTACAATTTGAATTTAAATAACTCAAAATATTAATACAATTTGAATTAAAATAACTCAAAATATAGCAAAAAGGAGGAATATAACATTTTAAAGTTTGAATATTGACAACTTAAGTACATAAAATGACAACTTAAAAAAATCAATTGGCAATTTGGATATATATAGTAACAATTTAGAAAGCTCAAATTGTTAATTTCTATACCCAAATTACTAATTCATATAGTTAAGTTGTAAACACCTAAATTTCAAAATCTCAGATTCCTAGCTGCCAGAATGCATATTTATCCTTTCCTTGATTTAGTAGACATTTTTTAAGTTTTTACAATTTAAATAGTATTTTTATGTCATTTTTCATTTTTTGCCAAATAAATCAAAAATAAAGATAAAAATATATTATTAATAATATAAGAAAATTAACAACTTCAGTTTCCCACAAATTGATAAGTTCTTATGGAGTTTTCAATTACCTTCACTTTCAAAATACAAACATGGTTCCGGGGTGAGAAGCATGATTATACAAGTGGAAATAGGCATACAAACAACTAAAAATAAGTGATTAACAAGAATTACATAAGTTAAGCGATACAAAGGTCTTTTCATTGCACAAATTAATTCGTTTTGATCCTAAGAAACTGCAAATTGTCTGTCATTAAATAAAACTTCCGCCAACAAACACCTTAAATGATTGCCGACAGCAACCGCAGGTGAAAAAGACGACAAACACCAAGTGGAGAAGACGGAGTCGGAGACCAGAGGGCCAGGGGACGACGTACACGAGGTTGAGCTTTGGAGACTACTCAAGCTCTTCTTTGGCCATGGCGCGAGCCGAGAAGAAAAGTTGGGGAAGGGCTGCGATTTTTCAAAACAAAAAACCGGGTAAACGAAAATGGAAAAATATGTTAATATTTGTTTTGTGTTTTTACTTTTTAAAAACAAATTACTCTTGTTTAATAAAAACACTTAGCTAAAACAAAAATTCCAAACAAATTTTTTAATTGTTTTTTGTTTTAAGCAAAACAACTGTTTTCAGAATTGGTACCGAGGAATTGATTTGGCATCAATATAAAATTAGTCAAATTATTTTAATTTATAAATAATATAAGTTATATTTGATTTAAATATAAGATTTCAATCCATTTTATCTCTTATATTCATCATTTTCTCTATACTAATCTATCTAACTTATAAATTTATATATAATATGATATTACATAAGAGTGTTTTAGGGAGATCATCATGTCTCATTTATTTCATTCCCTTAAGGTTAAGTAGCATTTTTGCCCTGGAAGTATACGACCAAGAGGAATTTTGCCCTGCAAGTTTTTCTTGGAGTAATGTTGGCCCGGAAATCTAAAATTGGAGCAATTTTCCGTTAGCAACCTTACGGTTGACTGTTAGGGTTGCTAACAGAGGGGCAAAATTGGTCCAAGAAAAAAACTTCTAGGACAAAATTTCTTCAAAAAAAAAACTTTGGGGGCAAAATTGCTACTTAACTAAAAAAAAATGTTACAACTACTATTTATGATATCATATATTTTTAATTCTTATTTATATAATATTTAGGGGTGGAAACAGGCCAGGCCAGGCCAGGCTTCACCCTTAATAGGCCAGGCTTGTTCGGCAACAAAGTGGCCTGAGCCTGGCTTGTGGCCTGTTATAGGCCATTTTTTCAACCTAAACCTGGCCTGTGCCCTGTTAATGAGGCATATATTTTTAAAAATTTTATAATTAGGTTAACAGGCCACAAGCCTCATTGCAAAACAGGTCTACTTCAAACAGGCCAAAAATATGCTTACTTTAAACAGGTCGAATTACATAAATCAACGAAGGCAAAGATAAAAAAGGGTTGCATTTTCATTAATGTGTCATTATTGCAAAATTAAATATTAAATATAAAAAATGGTTAGTAGCATTTTTGCCCTGAAAATATAAGCCAGGAGCAATTTTTTCCTAGAAGTTTTTATTGGAAGCCATTTTTCCACAAAAATTTTTTGGAGCAATTTTACTTATCCGTTAGCAACCCTACCGTTAGGGTTACTAACAGAGGGGTAAAATTGCTCCAATTTTAGACTTTCGGGGCAACATTGCTCGAAGAAAAACTTCCAGGACAAAATTGCTCTTAGCCGTATACTTCCGGGGCAAAAATGCTACTCAACCCTTTCCTTAATTCACCCAAATTAGTAGACATTATATTAAGGATCCAACGTAGTATATTCTAGGGTTAAGTAGCAATTTTGCCTCCGTAGTAAACGCTGATCAAGAACAATTTTGCCTTATAAGTTTTTTTCTGTAGCAATGTTGCCATTCCACTAATAGTCTTAATGGTCAAATGTTAGTTGACCGCATTATGCTGACATGGATTGTCTACATGGCATATTTGTCACATTTTTAAGTAGCAATTTTTCCCTAAAAGTTTTTTTCCCCCTCAATGTTTCCCTGGAAGTCTAAAAAAATATGATATAATTAAATAACTTATTTAGCTTCTTTAATATCTACAAAAAAAAGGTCAATTCGATCTTATAATTAAGAATTAAGGTAGTATGATTAAGTAACTTATTTAGTTTTTTAATTTCTTAAAAAAAGAAAATAGTCAAACCAGTCTTATAATTATAATCATATAGAAGGGAGTAGGGTAGAAATTATTATTTTCTTTTAAAAGTAAACATAGCTTACGCCTTCTTCCTTCATAATATATTCCATCGTAGGCATTCCCCAATCAAATAATAATCACTCGCCTGTGGAATTTGTTTAGAAAAAATGTTTCGAACAAATAAAACAAAAAATAAGAATGAATTTGTCTGAACAGAAGATCAAATGAGTACGTCACAGACTATTCAAACGAATTTCTTTAAACAATAATCACTTGTCTGTTGAATTATATACACGAACGATTAATGAACCTCTAGTGCATTGTAAGCAGAGATGACTGAGAGAATAAAGCTTACAAAAAGTGTCAAATACAATTAATTAGGGCTGTTAACGGAGGGGCAACATTACTACGTTTTTATACTTCTGGGGCAATATTGAGATAAAAAAAAAATTCCAGGGCAAAATTGTTACTTAACCCAAAAAAGAGTAAGAAAAATGCTATGTAGACAATCTACGTCAGCATAATGTGGTCAACTAACATTTAACCATTAGGGTTTTCAGCAGAGGGGCAACATTACTATATTTTTAGATTTCCGGGACAACATTGTTCCAGTAAAAATTTCCAGGGCAAAATTGCTCTTGGACGTGTACTTCGGTGCAAAATTACTATTTAACCCTATATTGTATACCTCATATCTTATTCTTCTTCTTCCCTGCCACATATTTTTGAACCTGTCAGTAATTTTTGAACTTACAATTGAGATTTTGAAAAGTCAAGCCCCAATATCTTGTATAGACAAGGGTGTTGTTCCAAAAATTTGAAGTAACGATATTGATGTTCCACAATGTACACCTCCAAGTAGGCTAAGAACAGATGAAATTCCTCAAATCACCAATCACTTCAGACTTGCTGCCAGAAATGCTATGGAATCCAGTACGTATCTTTTAGTTAGCGTAATTTCTTCATTGATCCATGTCATTAAAGTTTCAATGGAGTTTTACGTTAGTTGTATGTCAAGAGTTTGACACAATCCTTCTCCTTTATTTGAACTTTAATTAGGACCAGATATGAAACATATAGGTGTACAAATGTTGTCACAAATCAGATCACTTTAACAATAATGAATCTAATTAAGTAATGCCTTGGAAAAAGCAGGTAAGTAGGTAACCATATAAATAAGCTATATGTTCAAAGATTCTCCTCATAATATGAATATATGATTCAAACTATATATTTTCTTTTCTCGTTTTAACACATTGTTCAGGGCCTTACTTAAAAATCATATAAAAAATATGGTTTGATTAATGACAATGTTGAACATTTTGATTGATATTGCATTGATCAATATGTGTGTATAATGGCAGGTACCTTACTTTTCTCGAATTGTTTTTTATATACATATGCAGGTAAAAACTTTGTTTTATTTTACGATTTTACGTTTTACGATTTTTCATTCTCTTTCCGTTTTTAGGTAAAAACTACGTTTTCACTACCATGGTTCAGGCTATAATTCAACAAGTTTATAAAAGTAGAATCTCAGTCCTTCTAGCTAAATCTCATTTACGCTTAAGGAAGTACTCCCTCCGGTCCTAATTATAAGAGCTAGTTGACTTTTTTGGAGAGATTAAGGAAGCTAATTAAATTACTTTAGAATATTTTTATTTTTATTTTTTTCTTCAAACTAATTAGTTTAACTAATAAACTAATATATAATCTAAGGATATACAACATATGAAATGATTAAGTAACTTATTTAGTTTCCTTAACTTCTTCAAAGAAAGTCAACTAGCTCTTATAATTAGGACCGGAGGTAGTAGCATCTAATTAATCAAACTGTCAGATTTGATCTTGATATCTCCTTCTATGGATAATGAATGTGACATGGCACCTTCTTCACTTTCAAATAACTAGACTATTTGAACAGGGGGAGACCAAATTGAAATATTTGTTGATGGATATAAAAGTGTTTACAAGGCGAAGTGATATCAAAGGCGCGCACGAGCATGCGCACACATACATATACATATATACGACATATATGCTTGTGCAACATGGTAGTCTTCTTGACCAATTTATGAAAGATCTGGTCAATGGTCAAATCAATAAATATGGCAGATCGCTAGAGAACCGGTGTCGATTTCCATTTGAGGTGGTTAAAACTGTTACTGATGAGGTAGGAGGAGATAGAGTAGGAATTAGGCTATCACCTTTTTCAAAATATTGTGAATGTTGAAGACTACAATCCTCAAGAACTTGGCCTATACGTGGCCAATTCACTAAACGAATATGGTACTTTGTATTGCCACATGGGAGAGCCAAGAATGAAGACAATGGGAGAAAAAGATGAGAGTGATCCACAGAATCTTGTGCCAATGAGAAAGGTATTCAATGGAACGTTTATATATTTTTAATTGCATTTTACAGAGGAATTGATTTGGCATCAATATAAAAATAGTCAAATTATTTTAATTTATAAATAATATAATTTTATATAAATTTTATTGTTTTTTATTAATATATTGATTTTCAATATTTCTTTTCATCATACATGATTTCAAAATTTGGTGTCGAAATATAAAATACTATAAACAAAATCACATTTTATGAAGTAATAGACATATAGCATTACCTGTGTAATTTTTATTTTCGAATAAACAACTGTATGACATTCAAAATCAAGAAACAAAAGACAATACAAAAGAGACAATTTTCGCTCATCAACATTCACCCCCCCATTCCCTCAAGTACTTGTGCAATTTCAAAACTTCGAAGGGTAGGTTAAGATTCAATAATATTAATATATAAAAGATAATTAAAATGATTTTTATCTTTATTATTCACCAAAAAAAATAATATTTAGAATGAACATTAAATATGAATAAAATATATAAAAAATTCGGCCATTTTATTTAAAATATAAAAAAATTGTAATTGAGATTTAAGGAACCTTTGGTATACTAGTGTGGTTAAATTTAAGGGACAGTACCTCCTTTTTAAATATTTGCTGGGCAAAAAATGAACTGAACCCTTATTATCAATTTGTGTTTATCATATTTCATATCTAAAAAGTTACCTTTCTCATTTCAATTTAAGGGATTCATTTCTCAAAATAAATAAGGGCTAGTGGTATGGAGCTTAGAGAGGTGACATTTTTAATGGTCTTTTTCTTATTTTAAATCAAGGCATTTTATTTAAAATTTTAACTTGATTTCTTAACTTAATACTATGTAAAAGTGATGCACAAATATTGATTATTCATTAATTTTATAAATGTTATTTTAAATGATATAAGTAATATTTAAAGAAATATATTTTAGATCATTGGAATTTTTAAGAAATTAATTTTTTTTATTTCGTATTTTATTCATTTATATCAAGCAAAACTCTATCTACTTTAGTTCAATCCAGGTTATGTAAATGAGTGGATTCTCTTATAACTGAGTGTGCAGGTGCGCTATATTTCTGTAATCCGGTCTGTAATGTAATATATATGTTGCAGTAACGTTTTACCCTTATAAATATATTTGATCATTTTATTATTTTTTTTTCAAAAAAAAAAAAAAGACTTGGCTGGGCACTGAACTAGTGTATAACATCCTCATTTCTGAAATCCATTTTCAAAATATTTTAATCAGAGTAGAGTACCGGAATAAATTTAAAAGAACGAGTATCTGATAAACCTTCACTATTGGTATGTCTTGTTGCTATTACAGGGGTACAAAGCTATGAATATTTACTAATATAGTGATACAAAAATTCGTAGCTATCTTCTCGGCCTGTGTCTTCTCGTGCGCTATCTATCCTTGCCCTCGGTCCTGGTTCCTCCAGAATCTGAGACTATGAGCTGAGGTTCAATTACCATTGAACCTCAGGTAACGGTTAACTTCATGCTTATGTATCCAATATGTATGACAGATATCTATGGCAAAACAACAATAATCACATACAATATTCTCATATTCAGATAATAACATAACATAGCCACTGCAATATGCATGTTATTATAGTCTGCACTATCTCCAGTGCCACGATGGCCTATCGTGTCCTCAGCGTTAGGAAAACATAACGGCATTATCAAAACCATAACCCGTATCAGGTTGTATGTGTATGATCAATTTTCAAAACAGAGTTTCAGACTATCTATCACATATAAGCATACAATGAGCATCAGAGTTAGTGTTACAGTACGCGTCCGTACCTGAATTGATAATTCCGGTATGACGACGATCGGTATACGTTTGCAGACTTCTTATAAGAGTGATATCGTATTATTAATTTATAAATAATATCCTAAAATATATCTTAGCCACTATTGACTATTCTACCCTTGGTACATTAAACCATCATTTTATTTCCTCAAAATTTGTTGAAAAAACGCTGGAATTTATGGGGCAGAATTTCGCCTATCTTTGGAAATTCATAACTAATTCTAGAAAAATCGAAACGAAGATCTGTAAAATGTTCCGGACTCCTTAGGATGTCTATTTTCCAGTAAAAATACCATACTTTGCACAGAATTTAAAAATCACTCCCAGATTTCACGTGTTCATCCTCTGCCCAGAATTTCCAGCATTTTCGCAACATAAACTTTGAGAATTTCTTTCTCACTGTATAGAACTCATTTCAACATGCTCTTTACATATTTGGAAAGCCCTATATGTCTACTTTCATCATGAATTTTCTCATAATTTTTCAATAGCATTTTCAACATGAAATATGAGTGTTTTTCTGTGACTCGTTCAAAAATCGCCTAACCGACGAATTTTCGCCAGAACTTCGTTACTACAGTGTTCTTAGCCCAGAAATTTTGCAGAACCACTTCCTTCATCAATTTTTCGAAAAAAAGCTATTTTTAATTATAAAAATATGAAACTAAAATTATTCTAGAATTTTAAAGATTAAAACTACTTCTATCTATGAATTTAAAGCTCAAAACTAAAGAACTTTGCTTACCTAATGCTTGATCTCCTTCAAGCTTCTTCAAACTCTCTTCACTCTCTCTCAAATATGCAGATGATGCTTTGCTTGGTGTGAGGAAAATGAATGAGCTTGGCCCTCTATTTATAGTGAAAAGGTTGGGCAATTGTGTAAATAAGTGTAACTTTACTCTTGGCTAATTTCAACTATTGGATCTAGGTTTTAATCAAAACATCACATCCTCACCACTCACTCCCCCTCATCTGCCCTCTCTCTCTCTCTCCCTTCTTCTCTTTCTTCTTCCTTCTCCTAGAAGCCAAAGAACTTGGGATTCAATCAAGGAATAGTAAATTGTATCCTACAAGCTTTGACCAATTTAACACATGTGTTGAAAATCATTTCCTTGCCCTAGAAGCCTCACAAAACCGTGCCCCCCCCCCCCTCTGATTTATTGGTTTTTATTTTTTTTTATTTTGGGCTTTATTGTTGGTTTGGGCAATGGTGTGGGCTACAAAAATTGATCCAATATGATTTGTTGTGGTAAAAAGCCCTAAATCAAGTTCTTCTTGTTTACTCCTTGGTTTAGCTTAATTAGGTTTAATTTGTAGTGTTTTAATTGTTTTACAACTCAATCATGATCCTACTAATTCCAATTGTTTCACTTACCGATCCCTTGTTAAGCTTTAATATCGAATTTAACCAAATTATTTCAAATTATTTGTTGATATTTGCCATTAGATCAATTTTGAATGTTAATTCCATTAGGATTAATTTTTGATGTCAAATGATTAATTTTTAGTGTCCTCTAATTATTTTAAACCTCTTCATATTCTTTTACGGCTTATTTTTGATAATATGCGCATTATGTGTCAATGTACCTTTAAGTGTGGATTTAATTGCTCTTTAATTGTTGGAAATTTTAGTTAATTAATTTAGGTGTTTTTGTGGCATTTTATAATCTTTTATGACTCCTAATTACAATTTAGAGGGTTGGATTTTGCCCTATTAAGTCCTATCGACACCTTATTAAAGAAGTAGAATAAATACACTACTACTTTGGAGCCAACATACTTTCCTATTTTCATGATATCTTATACTATTTTAGGAATCCCAATCTAATTATAGTCCTTAGAAATTCACTTGAACAACTCTTAATTAGTTATTGACTTTTAATTGGAATTATCCATCTTTGATTATGCCTATTTTAATTTAGTTAAATTTAGCATCTTCATTGTTGTAATTTCAATCGCTCATTAATTGTTATCAATCGCCCCTTAATTGGGATCAATGTGATGACAGCTCTTTAGGGCTTTTTATAAATTAATTATGATCTTAAGCATTAGTGTGTTAATTAAGGGTATTTTAGTAAATTTAGCCTCTTAATAAATTAGATGATGCTTAATTAATTCCTTGATTATTTATAAAGGTCTAGCACAATTATTTAATTTATCGAATACCTAGTTGTTCATCGATTTTTATTATTTTCCCTTATTTTGCTTAAGTATTTTCCGTAGTACCTCATAGCTCTTTTTAATTCCATGTAAACCATAACTTAATACGGTAATTATTTGTATTTTATGATATTTTATGGTTCCTAAATGAAATTTGAATATTTGAGTCTTCTTGGTTCATTTGATTCTAGGAGGAAATTTCCTAATTTAAATTAGATAAGTTATAATATCTTTGAGACCACATATTCACCTATATCATTAGGTATCATTTAGTGGTTATGCTAAATAGGATTTTTAGGGTATTACAAGTGTCAAACTTAAACCTATCCTCACATATATATGAACACTTCCGTTAATTGTCACCCAAATCTGTCGGTTAACTTGCTGAGTTTGTGCATGGTTTTGTAATTTACCCAAAACACTGTTTAGAAAGTCAACATTAACATTTTTCTACCCCAAATTTTGTGTGAGGTTGCGTTGGAAATGAGTTCTGGGTTAAAAGAATGAGTTTATGTGTGTGTAGAGGGGCGTATATGAAAGTGCAACATGAGTCAATAATTTAATCAGTTTTATTCAATCTTTATATTAAAATAGCTTAAGCCAATTTGATCAGACCTTCCTTAACACACACACACACACACCTTTTTTAATTATTTGACATGACACTTATATTCTAATATCTTTACTTCTACTTTTTTTTTTTTCATTTTTCATTTATTTTTTTCACTTTGCCTTATACTTTTTACTTAGTCTAATGTCTCTCAATCTTCACTTCTTCTTTTTTCCTTACATTGTCTAGCCTTGTACCTTTTAATTTTTTCAGTCTCAAAGGCCGCAAGTCATTTCTTTTCCCCCCATTTTTTCTTTACTTTGGTGTCCTAGAATGAATGACGCTGATAATATATTATATTATTTTTAGTGAAAAATGCATTTATTATATTTGTCTTTCTATTAAAATAGTTTAAGCCAAATTGATATAACATTTCTCTATTAATTTTTCTTTACCAAATGATAGAACTTCTCTTAATATTATATATTACGTAGCTTCAACCCTTTCTCTAATTAATTTGTTGATGCATGACTTATATTCTAATAATTAATCACTCATTTGGTCTCTCCCCTGTTTTCAAACTTCACTCTCCGTTCCTCACATCAGTCTGGACTCACATGAGTGATTGATACAAGAAGCTGCAGTTATTATGTGATCATCCTCTATTGGATTATGATTTGAAGGTCTTTGTTGAGAGGGTGATTGCTACAAGAAGGATAAAGTTATAATTTTGCTTTGGAAGTAACCACTCAAGAGTGGTGGGCATCCTGAATTTTTTCAAGGAGCAATTTTGCCTAAGAAAGAATGTAGCAATTTTTCCCCTTGTTATTAAAAATATTAACATTCAACATCTTTTTTTAATAGTCAATGTTAGGCTTTTAACAATTAAGGTGAATTTGCTCTCTTTCAAACACTTCAGGGGTAAGATTTGTCCTTATAAAACTTCCGAATACTCAACGCTTTTGAGTGGTTGCTTGCAAGATAAAATTGCATTTTAAGCCGGTATGAGAATAGTTCAGATCTTCATTGGGGATAACGTATTTGGGAACTGATTTTTGAGTGCCATATTTTTGGACGTTTTTCAAAAAGGAAATCGTACACATATGGTTTTTCAAAAAGGATGTGCGCTCTTGTTCAAGAGAAAGAGGCGCCATCTCCAATCTTTCAATCTTGCGCCTCACCTAATCTTGAGACACTATCATCATCTTGAGAAAAGAAGATCTAAAGAATTGAAGCCTTTGCCTTGCAATCGTCACTAAAAAAAAAAAAACCATTATTTGTTGTGGTTCACCTGTAGCAGTCATAAATAACCGTTACAAAATGATGCATTTGTAGTGGTTTTTAACGAAACTGCGACAAATTAGTAGCGAAGCATTGGCGCCAAAGGGCGGGCATGTTTGCTGAGATATTTGTAGTAGTTACCCAAAATTGAACTGCTACAAATATGGTGCTAGCTATGTGTGTAATGGCGCGAATGTTTGTGGCGTGGCATTTGTTGTGATTTTTTAGGAAAGCCGCTACAAATTTGGCGCCAGTGTTGGCACGCAATGACGCGAACTTTGTTGGGGTTAATTTATAGCTATTACATGAAATCAACTGCTACAAAGAATCGAAACTACATAGTTTTGTCGCAGTCAGAAGGAAGCAAAGCTTTGACAGCATCAAATCCTAACATTTTGTAGTGGTCTCTAGTATAACCGCTACAAATATTCACTCTATAAATAGGTTATTCTATCCACACAACAATTATATATAAATATTTAAGAAATTCCTAAATCTCGACTTGTCACTCGACTTGGTAGTCGAAGACATGCAGATATCTGCAGCTCTAATCTCTTATCTCGGGAGATAAGAGCTGCAGATATTTGCCTTTCTCATCCTTGTAGCTGAGGCAGTTCCTTCAGTGATAATCCAGATTTAATTCTTTCTTTGACGTAAAGACTTCTACTCTTCTGAAGATAGTCCAACATGAGACCGAAGATTGGGTTCTAATATAGCCACCTTTCTCTCATGAAAATATCTCTAATCAAAATGAGTCAGTGAGTTTTTCGTTGGAGATTAGTGGCTATACTGAATCCAAATTGTCACGGGCATGTTGGACTATTTTCAGTAAACTTATTATTCCTAATTTATTACTCTCGACTCTTTTGGAGAAATTAAAGAAAATAATTAAATTAATTGAGAGTTTTTTTATTTTAATTATTTTCACCAAACTAATTAGTTTCACTCATAAATAATTAGTTTGGAAATTTTTTTTGCCAAAAAAATAAATTTGTAGCTATATTGGAATTAAATAATTACCAGTAACCACTACAGAATGTCAAAGGACAAACAATTTGAGCGGTTCTACCCTTTAACCGCTACATAATCACAAAGGTTAGTCAATTTGTAGCGAGTATGTGACTGCTACAAAAGTTCACGAAGAACGAGGAATATTTGTCACGGCTGATACATCGGTTTATGCTCAACCGCAACAATATTATTAACTTTTGTAGCGGTTATTTTGAAAAACCGCTACAAAATTTAACGGTTTTTTAACTATTCGCCTCATTTTGAAAATCACGCAAGGTTTTGATTTTTCCCCTTTTAACCTTTCAACTTGTACCTTTCAACATCATGGTTTCTAAGGATAAAGGAAAAGGGAAAGCTGTTGAACGGGAGAGAAGGCCTATAAGGGGCAGTAGTAGTAGAGGGGGCCGTACGAGAGGGCGTGGGCCTCTAAATATCCCTCCTCCGCCCCCTCAGGTGGGGAGGGAGTTTGATAAACTCTTTGCAGATGAGCCAATCCCAAACCTAGAGACCGTACGGGGAGAATAGGGCACAAGTCTGTCGATCAGTGACATCGACAAAAATGAGGACATCCATATTGACATTCCCATAGCCAAGGCGCAGTGGTTTGTCGATGAGGATAACGAGTGGGACCAAAAGAACCCCTGACCACTGTCTTCGCATTCCACCGGATTTGTGGTAGATGTCGAAGGTAAATGTAATTAGTTTTTTGTCAAAAAATTAAATTTAAATTCCTTACGTGTAATTAAAATTTATTTAAACACAATACAACAATGCTTTTATAATTGTACAGATACACATGGGAACACTAGCAGGAAGACGCTGGATGTTTCCGTGGTTACTCAAATGGACAGGTATCGCTTGTAGTCCCCTGGAACACGGACACGGACCAGCCAATTGACAACGGTGATCATCTGTTGAATTGATTCCTATCAAAATTTGGTGGGAATTGGGCATGGTTCCCGATCTTTTTCTACGATCGGAAAAAGATTCTGAAGGATAACAAGAACAAAGTGGTTGCTAACATTGTGCAGGTAAGTTATGTTGTTTAATTAAATTTTTCATGTTATTAGTTATAAGTTGTGGTTTATTTATTTCTTAATTAATTATTACTTAATTACAAATTAAAGTATGATATAGAAAAATTTTAACGTGTGAGCTCACGCAAAGAGGTACGTACTGATGAAAATGGGGGAAGGGTGGAAGAGTCGGAGGGGTCGTCTCTACACCCAGCAGAATGGAGACGGGACTATGCCTCTGCAGTAGTTGATCGATAATGTCCCATATGGCATGAACCCAAATGACTGGGTGGGTTTTGTCCAATATAGGAGGAGTGCAGAGGGACAGATACGTTTTTTAATTAATCATAGTTTACGTTTTGTTTAAACATGAGTTAATTTATAGTTTAAAATTTATTTAAATTAATTTTGTTTAAATGTAGTTTAAAAATATAAATATAGATTAAATAATTTACTGTTTACATTTGGTTTAAATTAATTAATAGTTTAACTTAATTTATAGTTTAAATGTGCTTGAAATATGGTTTACAAGATATCAAAATAATAATTAATATCACTTAACATTTTGTTTGCTCCTCCTTGTAGGCTCTGTCGTAGAGGAACACTAGAAGTTGGGCACAACAGAGGGTCCATCACATGGCAGGAACCAAGACGTTTGTTGTGACCTACAGTGAGATGGTATGTTGAAAGTTAAATTATTTTTAGGTTTAAATGATGATTGTTTTGTTTTTGACATAAAAAAAGTTTATATTCTTTTAACTCTTTCAGCAAGAGAAGGCTTGGGAGGAGACTCGTCAAACAGACCATGGGAAGTTGTTCACATGCATCCATAGACACCATGATGGGAAGCCGACCTTTGAGGCAACAGAGGATATAATAGTAAGTCACAAAAAAATTATTTATATAGTTAATGTTGTATATTTAAATTAAATTAAATTATTTGATTAATGTTTTTCTAAAATCTGTGGGTCAAGCCCGGATTGAGCAGAGCCAAGCTGATCTATGAGCATCGTAGCCCTTGAAGTCACAGGGGTCTATGGATCCTATGGCTCTATAGAAAGTTGCAGTTGGCTTACTAGAGCATCCTGGTTGCATAAAGAGTGTGGGGTTAGGCGTTAGGCCTAGCATGGTGTACAACAAGGCCTCTAGCCCTAAGGTCGACACCTCTGGCTCGAGAAGGCCACCACCGGAGGCGGTTGAGGCAATTATTGCCAAGAAGGTTGTTGCACAAGTTGCCAAGCAGGTTGCTGCACAGAAGGCCGAGCATGATGCCAGGAATAGGCGCATGCAAGAGAGATACGACCGTTGGTACGCTAGTCAGAGGCAGAGCTAGGATGCTGTTATCGGGGCCTTGACTAAGTTGTTACCTCATAGACGGTTTCCATCCCCCTGCTTCCCCCTTCGTTCATCTACGAGGATTCCCCCTACCTCCCCCTCCGTTCGTCTACGAGGATTCCCATCCGCGTCTTACTACTGTTGATGACGAGGGCGTTGTTACCTCTAGTCGTGCATACGCCCCGTGAGAGAGACCGCACTGAGAGAGCCCCCAATGAGACAGGACCTGATCACCAGGCTCCTACTAGTTAGTTTTTATTTTCACACACAATTTTGTACTGCTGGATGTTTGTTCTCTTTTTTATGTTATTTGGTTTGTCGACAATTTCATTTCCTTAAATATTTGTTATCTTTTATTGTGGTAGGTTTTTGATATAATATATAACAATATATAAGGAAAAATGTATTTTGTGAAATTATTAATGGAGTTAATAATTAGTGAATAAAAAGCCATTTTCTCAAATAAAATAGATATCGAAAAATAATTAATGGAGTTAATAACATTTGTAGTGGTTATGTTGAAAAAAAAAGCTACAAATTTGAATTTTAAACTAAATAAAAGAGCGCTAACATTGTGTGACGGTTTACATTGCGGTTCTAAAACCGCAACAAAACTCTAGCGGGATTTTGAATTCAAATTTGGTCATTGTGTAGTGGTTTATATAGCGGTTCAACAACCGCAACTAAGCTCTGGCAGGATTTTGAGTTCAAATTTGTAGTGGTTAAATAACTGCTACTAAGTGTATTTTAGATTTGTAACAGTAACACCTACAAATGTTTTCCATGTTGCATTTAAAGATCTCAAGTGCTACTATGAAGGTAATTAAACATTCTCTCTACATTTATATTCTATCCTAGCTTTGTTTACTACAGATGGATAAGTCATGGATCAAGTTGCCGTGCAGTTCTCCTGTATATTTAGCGGGATTGAAAACTTTCTTAGATTTCACCTTCTCTCATACTAGCATTAATGGCAAGATCGTGTGTTCTTATTGTAGATGCAAGTTTAAGAAGTGGCAAACATGAGAAGGTGCTATGGAACATCTTCTTATGAAGCCTTTCCCAGAAGCGTGGTATGAGATATGGGGATCATCTTCCTTAAACCTCTCAAGTAGGAAATCAAGTAGATCAAGATGATCCAGTTAATGAAGATATTCGCAATGCTTTTGGTGTTCAAGATGACAACTTCATGGCAGAAGTTCAGGGTCCAGAACCAGTTTTCTTTGGGAATGTTGCAGCTCGGGAATTTTTCGGCCTTATGGATGAGAGCAATTGTCATTTGTATCAAGGTTGTCAGAAATACCCAAAATTATCTTTTTTGATCAAATTGTACCATATCAAATGCTTGTGTGGGATCACTGATAAGGCAATGTCGATGTTGCTAGAAGTATTACGAGATGCTTTCCCTGACGCGAACATTCCTACAATCATCTACGAGGCCAAGAAGATAATGAACAAATTAGGCTTGAACTACGAAAAAATCAATGCCTGCCCCAACGACTGTATGCTTTATTGGGGAGAGGATGCTCGGAGGGAGACATGTAAGAAGTGTCACACTTTGAGGTTAGGACAGTTTGGAAGGGAAAAAAGAAGAACAAGAAACCTGCAACGATTTTAAGGTACTCTCCTTTAAAACCTCGCTTACAAAGATTGTTTATGTTTCTAAGACAGTTGAGCATATGAGGTGTCATGAATCAAACAAGAACGAGGATGGTAAACTCATACATCCATGGGATGCTGAAGTGTGGGAAGTGTTCGACTCAGACTTTCCTGATTTGATGGCCGACCCTAGAAATATTCGTCTTGCTTTGGCGACCGATAATTTTAATCTGTTTGGGAATCTTAGCACAAGATATAATTTATGGCCAGTTGTTTTGATACCTTACAACTTGCCCTTTGGATGTGTATGAAACAAAGCTCCTTCATTATGTCCATGATCATTCCAAGCAAAAAGGCAGCGGGAAATGACATCGATGTGTATCTCCAACCGCTTATCAAGGAGTTGGTGGAGTTATGGAATGTAAGCGTCAAAACGTATGACGTGTACGAGAAGACACTGTTCAACTTGCGTGTGGCATTGATGTGGACTATCAATGACTTCCCTAGACTAGGAACATTATCCGGGTGGAATGTGCATACTAGCCTTGTATGTCTGGCTTGAAAATTTGACTCTAACTCAGTGCACCTTCCCCACAGTCGTAAGTGGTGCTTCATGGGTTATTGGAGGTTTCTTGATGGTACACATACGTTTAGGTTGCAATGCAATCGTTTCAATGGGCAACAGGAAAAAAGAGGACCTACTTGGAATTTATGCAGTGCAGAAATCATAGAGCAGCTTGTGGATGTTGAATTTGACTATGGGGAAAAAGACGATCCAGCAAAGGCTGGGATAAAGACTACTAGGGCTTCTGGTTGTAGCAATGGCAGAAGATAAGCGTCTTCTTCACTCTTCCGCATTGGAAAGATAATTTGCTTTGACACACTCTGGATGTCATGCACATTAAGAAGAATGTGTTTGAGAATGTGTTGTACATGATTCGGAACAAACCAGGCAAGTCAAAAGATCATCTTCAAGCTAGGAAAGATTTACGGGAGATGGGAGTTCATGGAGATGCGTGGCCGGATGAGCACGACAGATTTCAACCGGCAGAATTTACCCTGACGAAACCAAAAAAGGAAATCTTCCTCGCGATGTTGAAGAAAATAAAAGTTCCTGATGGGTATTCAAGCAACATTTCATGATGTGTTGATGTGCAGGGTTGAAAGGTTACTAGGCTGAAGAGTCATGACTCACATATGCTTATACAACAGTTACTTCCGCTGGCCATCATAAATACGCTACCTCTTGATGTGTCAATCGTTTTGGTCGAGCTTTGTACTTTCTTTCAGAAGTTGTGTTCCAAGGTTTTGATCGTGGAGGAGCTTGACCAGTTGCAACAGAAAATCATTCTTACGCTGTGCCATTTCGAGATGATCTTTCCTCCGTCATTTTTCACGGTCTTGTTTCACTGAACAATACACCTTGTTCACGAAACAAAGCTTGCTAGCCTAGTTCACTACTGATGGATATATCCTATTGAAATGTACTGATTTAAAATTAATTACTTTAGCATTACTCCCTAGTCGCACGTTTAACCATTGATGTATCAACATTTTTCCTTTATTACTTTATAGGTTTCTTGGGAAACTGAAATCTTACGTGAGGAATAAGGCGTGGCCTGAAGGTTCAATAGCAGAAGGTTATATTGGGGATGAGGTCTTTTATTTTTGTTCCAAGTACTTTGATGACATTGAGACGCCATTCAATAGATCGTCTCGTGTAGACGATTGTCCTGAGCCAGCGCCAGAGCCATCAGCAACAAAGTTGTTAGTCCCTCATGTTGGTAAATGATGAGCACTAATAATACCATATTTTTCCTATATTTCATGACTGAATTGGATGGTAAAAATGAGCTTAACTATGAATTAACCAAGTAAAAAGGCATGTATTCATGATATAGGGATTGAGAGATGGAAATCATCAGTATGTGTTAATTCGTAATGCTTTTTAAGGAAAACTGTATGGCAGAGTTGATGCGATGCTATAGCATTCTAACAGCAGACTGAAGAGCAATACAAATCACGTGAATGTTATAGCAAAGTAGAGGACGCAATGCTATGCGGCTTATATTCTGACCTTTTTATCTAGATGATTTCAGGAATTAAATAAAAGGGCAATATTGATAGATGGATTGCTGACGCAACGGAATAGAAGATGCGGAGGATCGGAACTAAAAGATTTGAAAGAATCCCACAGAATCTACAGAGGCAATCTAATCTAATCAGAAGATACTGAAGATCCCGACAGAATAGGAAAGTCTCAACCCGCTGCGCCGCATGAAAGACCAATTATAAAAGGCAGCCGAGAGAACCCTAAAGAAGTCAGAGAGCCTTAGACAGAATTCTATCTTCGGCAGTCTCTCGAGAAGAGTGAGAAAGATAACTGAGCACGCTATTTCCAGGACAACCCAACATCCTTCATTTGAGTTCGACGGAGAGAAGACGACGTGGAGCAGTGACGTGATAGGACTTCATCCACGCTTTGGAACTCCGTTCAAGCTTTTTGTTTCCCTTTCGTTTATTTTGTATTTCAATCATGGGTCTTTCTGTTAATATTTGTTTTGCGTCTTCCTCATCAGTCATGAACTAATTTTCATATGGCTGGATGAGGATGAATCTTTAAGTCTCAAATGAACCCAGTTGCATGTTTTTAATTCAATAAATTTGGTTTGCGTATCGGTGTTTCAATTACTAGTCGGTTAACGGAAGTTAAGGGCTAGATCTGTGGCTTCACTTACTGGCAAGGAGTGGGGTTAGACCTCCAAGAAATAGATGCTTGCTAGGCGGCCCGTGCACGGCATGACCTATATTGTAGACTTCAGGAATGGGTCTACCTCTCATAACCATTAACACCCTGTGCATAACAAAGATCTATACTAGAAAGTTACCATAGGAATATGGAAGGAGTATAGGTAGTATCCTACGTATCGGCCGTGGAAGCTTCGGTAGACTATAGAGGTGGGTTAACCAAATAGCCTTGTGAGTAGCAGCTATGCTGTAACAATTGCGGAAGCTGTACCGTATAGATGCCGTAGCATTGTGTAAGACAACTGGGGGATTGACGCACTTAAGGACGACTCTGAGTCCAGCCTAACTTATCACTGATATCTTCTCTCGTTTATTGTTATTTTGCTAGTAGCATAATTACCAAAACCTCTCAACCCGATTTTATTTATTTTCTATTTCACGACTATCATAGCAACCGAGCTTCACTCTTTGGTATCACAGTCTCTGTGGGACGATACTCTACTTTCACTTTATTACTTGTTCGACTGGTTCACTTGCCCTAAGGGAATTTGACCAACAAGTTTTTGGCGCTGTTGTCGGGGACTGCTGATACCCCTAGTGACGACGCCCCATTGCTTAATAGTTGTGATCTACTTATTACCAAGCTCACTTTTCTCTGTTCTTGATTTTTCAGGTACAATCTGTAGTGCATGCGCAATTCTCCTTTAGCCAATCTAGAGCCTTATGATCCTGAGATAGAGCGCACCTACAAGCAAAGGCGTAGAAAGCAAAAGCAGAGAAGCCAATCCGTTGGCACAGCGAGCATGGCGGATATACCTAATAATCACGAACGAGAACAACGAGAGCGCATAGAGATGCACAGGGATAACCAGGACCCTCCACCTCCTCAACCAGACCTAGATGAGAACAAGGCCATTATGGAATTGGGGATTCCAGATCTAAACAAATTAACTTCGGCCATCACTCCACCAACTATAAATGCTGGACACTTTGAAATCAAAAGTGTCATGATTCAGATGCTGAACGCGGCTGGACAATTTGGAGGACTCCCATCTGAAAACTCATATCTTCACCTCAAGACCTTCCTGGACGTGTATGATTCTTTTGTAATCCCTGGCATACCTCCCAATGCCATCCGGATTAAATTATTCCCATTCTCACTAAGGGACAAGGTGCGCACGTGGCTTAATAACCTGCCTGCTAATTCCATCACCACATGGAATGATCTGGGAAGTAAGTTCTTACTGAAATTCTTTCCACCTACTAAGAACGCGCAACTCAGAGGAGAAATCACCAACTTCCAATAGAAGCCTGGTGAATCTACTTATGATGCCTGGGATAGATTCAAGGATATCCTGAGAAAATGCCCCCAGCACGGGCTGGTTAATTGGGTACAGATTGAAGCATTTTACAAGGGCCTCGATACTCAGACACGATCAATAGTAGACGCTTCCTCAGGAGGATCCCTGCTAATGAAATCTTATGAAGAGGCCTATAATTTACTGGAACGCATAGCAATGAACAGTCACTAGTGTCAAACAGACAGAGCTGCTCCGTCCCACACTGTTGCAGGAATACATGAACTGGATTCCATGATTGCTCTCATAGCACAGGTCTCAACTTAAGAGTGAGAAGGATCAATCAATTGGATCAATCAATTTTTAATTTGATCATTTTATAGACATATTTGCTTTCGAAACTCTATTGCTTATATTGCATATTTTCTTTCGAAACTTTAATCTGCAATCTATATGCAATTTATATGTTTTAGAGAATTGCATTGTGATTCCCATTGTTAATTCTGATTTGCTGCAATTCCTAAACTAAGAATTTATCAGTTGAATGTTTTGATTTTGGCTCAACTGAAATTTTCAAAGCTTCATTGGATTATCATGAAATATCTATTTTCGTGCTTAACTTTGATGAAATGAATCGTGTTTATTAAAATATCAAAGTTTGCGAATGTTTTTGACCAAACTTGCTTTCTCATTGCTCAAATGATCAAATTCAACTTTTGAAATCAATTGATTGTTTACAAGTGTTGTCATCATCAAAAAGGGGGAAAATGTTAGTTCTATATGTGTTTTGATGATGTTTTGACAATTGTAAACAAAATGAGAAGTTTTCTCTATCAAATCCTTAAAAACTTTGCTGACAAGGGAAAACTCCAGTTTTGAAGTAAAACTCCAGTTTTGAGTTTTCTGAGAAAATCCTGAACAAAGCAAAACTACCCGTTTTCGTTAAAACTGCCAGTTTTCAGTTTTTCATGAAAAACATGAAAACTCGAGTTTTGGTTTGGCCGAGAGCCTTTGGATTTTCCAAGTCACAAAACCTCCAGTTTTCAAAGAACACCGCCAGTTTTGAACATTTCAAAGAACTTCTCATATTTTGTGAAATAGTTCAAAACTCGAGTTTTTGAGAAAAACTCGAGTTTTGACACTGGCCGAGAGCTTCCAAGTTCTCACAAGTGTAAAACCACCAGTTTTGATATGTTCACAGGTTTTCACAAAGTTTTCATACTTTAAGTGAAAACTCGAGTTTTGTTTACAATTGTTAAAACATCATCAAAACACATATAGAATTAACATCAACTCTGACCAATATGGTGAAAGGACTGACCCTTCCATCAATGCAGACATCTCAAGTAGCTTGCGTATATTGTGGTGGAGAGCATTCGTATGCTCAGTGCTTCGCAAACCCTGAGTCCGTAAACTTCGTTAATAACTTTAACAGGGGAGGAAATGCTAACAACCCATATTCGAACACCTACAACCCTGGGTGGAGGCAGCATCCCAGCTTTTCATGGAACTCCCAGTGTGCACAAGCAACAGGACAATCCGCAAACCAGCAATTCTCCAACCGAGCATCGAACCCGCCAGGATTCACCCAGCCAGCAAGGCAGCAAGGCGGGGATTCAGACCCGTAGAACTCTATGTTGAACCTTCTGAAGGATTATATGTCAAAAAACGATGCAATCATCCAAAACCAACAAGTGACTCTGCGAAATCTTAAAACTCAAGTGGGACACCTAGCAACTGCTCTGAATAACCGACCTTCAGGAGCCCTACCCAGTGACACTGAAGTCCCTAGGATCCAAGGAAGGGAAGAAGTTAAGATGATCGAGCTCCGAAGTGGTAAAAGCCTTGCACCCATGACAGCAACCAAGAAACCAATGGCGATCTCTGATCCACGATCAGAGAAATCTGAAGAAGGGTAGGAGGATAGTGAGCTACCCCAAGAGGATGATCAGAGGCAGCCAAGACCGACACCACCAACACAAAATCCAGGTGCAGCAGTTCTGCCTCCACGAATAGTGTTGGAAGATCACGATCAATGTCCTACACCGAATGCTACCACACTACCAAAGCATAATTCTGACTGTGAACCTCCAGCAATGCCCAAACCACATCCGCCTTTCTCACAAAGGCTTAAGAAGCAAGGACAGGAGAAGCAGTTCAAGCAGTTCCTCGACATGCTGCGGCAATTACATATTAACATCCCACTCGTGGAAGCTTTCAAACAGATGCCCAGTTATGTGAAATTTATGAAGGAAATTCTGTCTAAAAAGAGGCGATTGGAAGAATTCGAGACGGTGGCATTAACCCAGAGTGTAATGCCTTGTTAACTAATCGACTGCCTCCGAAATTAAAAGATCCTGGTAGTTTCAGAATTCCCTTTGCAATCGGACCCAACTACTCGGGTAAGGCTCTATGCGACTTAGGCGCTAGCATTAATCTCATGCCTATGTCGATTTTCTAACAGTTGGTAGTCGGGGAAGCTAGACCCACTATCGTTACATTGCAGCTGGCCGACCGCTCAATAGTGCTGCCTGAAGGCAAGATCGAAGATGTGCTGGTAAAAGTGGACAAATTCATCTTCCCTATAGATTTCATTATCCTAGACTTTGAAGCTGATCATGATGTCCCAATTCTGCTGGGGAGACCCTTCATGGCAACTGGCCGTACACTGATTGATGTAGAAAAAGGAGAACCCACTATACGGGTGAATAACGGTTAGATTACCTTCTCAATACTGAAGAACGTGAGATTCAAGGACCCAACTGAGAAGAACCTGACTTGCTCAGATACCAGCAGAAGCACTACAGAGGCAAGGGAGCCCCCTGCACCACCATAGCATTAAAATTGCTATAGAAAAGTCCGGCTGAAGACTTTAAAGCAAGCGCTATTGGGAGGCAGCCCAAGGTCATGGTTCTTTAACATCAACACGGGAGGAAACAAGCCAGCTTGGTATATGCTACAGCATGAGATATGGCATCAAGGCCCAGTGCAGTCAAGTACGCTCCTCACCTCTAATATAAACACTACACGATTGTTAGTAGGCCACCCCGATGGGCCCATTGTACATCAACTACGAGACATATCTACTCGTTTAAGGAACTGAACCGTCTTCTATTCAAATTGCTTCTGAAACACCACCTGTTCCTAGTCTCACCTCCCACGTCTTTTCACATACCGACCGACTCGCCCCATCCTTCCCCTCCCTCACCCCCAACCAAACATGGTCAGGACAAATCGTACGACACGGCGTGGCCAGGCGCCCCCACCGGCCACCGCTCTCCGAGCGTTTAGTCAAACTCCACCACCCATTCCCATCGAAGTCTCCTCCCCTTTGTCCTCATCCACAGAACCCTTTTCGGTGCTAGGCAGCACAGACTCCTCAGACCGTGCCTACTTTAACACCCATGCCCACATTTATTGGCGGCCAGCCACCAACGAAAAAGTCATCGCACAAGTTTCTCCATCGCCTTGGTCGCCTCCGCAAGGAATGCAAGATCCTCCAGTGCGATTCTTGGGCGAGACTGGAATCCCATCGCCGTTACCTACCAGTGGCCGTCTCTCTCTCTCGCTCGCATTCAGGTATCCCTGTGGTCAACACCCTCAGGGACTCATCGGAGGAAGACGACATGGCCACCAGCGCCCCAGCCCCGGTCCCTCTTGTTTCCCCTACCCCGTAGTTTCCCTTTCTTTTTTTTTGTTTCATTTTTGTTTTCCTTTTTTTGACACTTTGTTAATGCCCTGGGCGTTTTCCCCAGGTCACCTTTTGTGAATAATGCGGTATCGTGGTTATGCCTGCTCGTTTCCCCCATCCCCATATTCTGCGCTTATTTTTACGTCTTATTCTGCTATCGTAATGAGGGCATTGCATCATTCAAGTGTAGGGGGGATTATCATGATATAATCTGCTGATAATGGTTGCTCGGATTGAGACTGACCTTGCATTTAGTTTTGATTGCACAAACTGATTTTTTTTCCAAAACTCTTGTAGAGCTGGAATAGAATTTTGTAGCCATGGAATGAATGCCTGTATGACTAAGCATAGCACAAGGGCCGAAGGGAACTGAACCTTTAAGCTTGGGAAATCGACGGTGCTAGCCAACCTGAGGTGGGGTAGAGTGATAATGATGATGTTAAAAGGGAAGAAACCCCCATGGAAGAATTGATTTGAGCCTTAGTGTTTTATCTTGTGTGTATGTCTGCTAGCCTGTGCTTGATCCTTGATTTGTCTTAGTTCTTTGATAAGCTACTTGGCGTCTGAGTTGAAGTTCATGGGATAGAGGCATTCTTGTCATACCCATTATTTCCATACACAAGCCATTGGTCATTAGCTCCACATTGCCACCCCCTTTAGCCAAACAATGATGCTATAGCAGAACAGGTTAGGAAGGCAAGCTGAAGAAGACTGTAAAAACATTGTACTACAGCAGAGTGTGTCCGTGAAATGCCAAAGAGACTAAAGAGTTGTTGTTATTTCAACAAAAAAAAAAAAGAAGAAGAAAAGAAAAAAAGAGAGAAAAAAATGATGAAAATGAATAAGGGAACAACATAAAGTTCAAAGTTCAAGAAGGAACACTCGGCTGAAGCCAACAAGAGCAAGAGGAGGAATGATCTACCTGAGCTGCTGTAGCATCCACTATCCTTTCCTACCTCACAACACTTAGCCATTCCCATAGCACAACCAAAAAAGTCCTTTTGATGAACGAATACTCAGATAATGGGAAGTAATCTTAGAACTCCGACAAGGCTATGGATCTTCCAGGCCCGCTAGACAAGAGAGAAATCAAAATCCCTTGGGTGAGTGAGTGCAAACACTGAAACCTGAGAGCTCCTTGAGACTTCCTCATTGGAACAATACCACGTTGATGAGCGGTTGGCACTGGGCAGTGGGATTGTCGAAGAGGGAATGGAAACTGAAAGCAGGCGTGCAAGCAAGGTTATACGGGCAGGAAGACTACGGCTATGAGCTTTTGTTCGCTCTATCTTATTTTTTGCCCAGGAGAGCAAAAAGCTAAGTGTGGGGGTATTTGATGAGCACTAATAATACTATATTTTCCCTATATTTCATGACTGAATTGGATGGTAAAAATGAGCTTAACTATGAATTAACCAAGCAAAAAGGCATGTATTCATAATATAGGGATTGAGAGATGGAAATCATCAGTATGTATTAATTCGTTATGCTTTTTATGGAAAACTGTATAGCAGAGTTGATGCGATGCTATAGCATTCTAACAGCAGACTGAAGAGCAATACAAAGCACATGAATGCTATAGCAAAGTAGAGGATGCAATGCTATGCGGCTTATATTCTGACCTTTTTATCTAGATGATTTCAGGAATTAAATAAAAAGGCAATATTGACAGATGGATTGCTGACGCAACGGAATAGAAGATGCGGAGGATCAGAACTAAAAGATTTGAAAGAATCCCGCAGAATCTGCAGAGGCAATCTAATCTAATCAGAAGATACTGAAGATCCCGATAGAATAGGAAAGTCTCAACCCGCTGCGCCGCACGAAAGACCGATTATAAAAGGCAGCTGAGAGAATCCTAAAGAAGTTGGAGAGCCCTAGACAGAATTCTATCTTCGGCAGTCTCTCGAGAAGAGTGAGAAAGATAACTGAGCACGCTATTTCCAGGACAACCCAGCATACTTCCTTTGAGTTCGACGGAGAGAAGACGACGTGGAGCAGTGACATGACAAGACTTCATCCACGCTTCGGAACTCCATTCAAGCTTTCTGTTTTCCTTTCATTTATTTTGTATTTCAATCATGAGTCTTTCTGTTAATGTTTGTTTTGTGTCTTCCTCGTCAGTCATAAACTAATTTTCATATGGCTGGACAAGGATGAATCTTTAAGTGTCGAATGAACCCAGTTGCATGTTTGTAATTCAATAAATTTGGTTTGCGTATCGGTGTTTCAATTACTAGTCAGTTAACGGAAGTTAAGGGCTAGATCTGTGGCTTCACTTACTGGCAAGGAGTGGGGTTAAACCTCTGAGAAATAGATGCTTGCTAGGCGGCCCGTGCACGGCATGACCTATATTGTAGACTTCAGGAATGAGTCTACCTCTCATAACCATTAACACCCTGTGCATAGCAAAGATCTACACTAGAAAGTTACCATAGGAATATGGAAGGAGTATAGGTAGTATCCTACGTATCAGACGCGTGATAGGGAAAAACTTTATAGTCTATAAACTCTGCAAGTGCACGGGCCGTACCAAGTAATAAAGAGTGAGTAAGATATCGTTCCCACGAGGACTTGGTATCACAAACTTCGGTTAAACATTAATTTTACACTTTCATTTAAGTTAAGCAAACCAAGTTGAATTTAATTAATTGAAAGAAAGTTAACACTAAAATTAAAATAAACAAACTACGACAATAATCAAATGAGCAACCCAGAGTCACTAATCCCTTATTAGCTTCATAAACCTTGATTTCACTAATTTAATTAGCCTTAATATCAATTTTGTTAATCTCGAGTATAAATAGCTATAAGTGCCTGTCGGTTCACTTACAACCCTCTCTTGAGTATATTTTGTTATGTCTAACATAATTACTCAAGAGGCAATAAAACTCGAGCACACTCTTCAACAATTATATGGGGCAATTAGGTATATGTCTATCCTAATCACAAATTAAATCAAAATCTAATCTCATATTACTTAATCTCAGAGCCTAATTAAAATCCCCTTCGTCAAGGTAGATCCTAATTCTCAAATTCATATTCAATGATGGCCAGTCACTAAATAGATAAAGCTAAACAAGATTAAGTAACCAAGATTAATATTAATTATAACTAAATAATAAAAACAAAATCTAATCCACACTTATAAGTTCAAAGTTCCTCTAGGTTGTAAAGAGAAATTAGCCAAACATGGCTTTAACAAAAATTATAGCAACACAAAATGAAAGTCCAGAGACATGAGGAAAATCACAGGAAAATCAAGTGGAAGGGAAATAAATTGAAACAGTGAAGGATGGGAGGCCCTTATGATTAGGTCGATGGTGAAGTTGAAGCTCCACCATGGTGAATCTAGTCTCTCCTTCAACTGCTCAATCAACCTCAGCTCCTCTATTTATCTGGTCTAGTTTGTTCCTGAAGATTTTCGGCAACGCTGAGGAAGTGGATGAATAGAGATGGTGGTAGGTAGAGATTGGAAAATCTCACCGGCGACGATGAAAGTGGAGGTGTTGCCGACGAGGAAGAAGATGCGATGGCGTGGGTGCTAGTAGCGGTGCTCTGCTCTGTTTTCTCTGCTCACCGTCGCTCCTCACTGTGTGTCCCTGCGAGAATGATCCCCCAAATTAAATTCCGCCTCTGTTTCTTTTAGGTTTTCTTCTTGCGTTGTCCATTTCGTGGGCCCCTATCCCAATACGATACCATCAATTGATTCAATTCCAAGTCGTGGCTCTGTACCTTTTTCTCCTTTTTTTGAATTCTCCAATTTAGGTCAACCATTCTTTATAATATGTGGGACCCATATCTATTGCAAATCCAAATCCTTCAATTCCCGTATCAATCCGTCTTGGGCTCTCCTGGTCATTGTGGAAAAAAAACAAAAGATAATTATATAATAATAATAATAACAACTAAATTTTTATTTCTTTTTTTATTTTTATTTCTAAACTCAAAAACTTTTATTTTAAATTGAAATCCCATAAATGATGTATCCAGATTGATATCTTATCCAAATAACTAATAAATCCCTTTAATTTAGCATTAATGACTTCCCAAATATATCAAAATATACCTTAAATCTACTAAAAATGGGAAGTCATCAACGTGGAAGCTTCGGTAGACTATAGAGGTGGGTTAACCAAATAGCCTTGTGAGTAGCAGCCATGCTTTTGCAATTGCGGAAGCTGTACCGCATAGATGCCGTAGCATTGTGTAAGACAACTGGGGGATTGACGCACTTAAGGACGACTCTGAGTCCAGCCTAACTTATCACTGATATCTTCTCTCGTTTATTGTTATTTTGCTAGTAGCATAATTACCAAAACCTCTCAACCCGATTTTATTTATTTTCTGTTTCACTACTATCATATCAACCGAGTGTCACTCTTTGGTATCACAGTCTCTGTGGGACGATACTCTACTTTCACTTTATTACTTGTTCGATTGGTTCGTTTGCCATAAGGGAATTTGACCAACAATAAACTAGTTGGCAAAAGTGAGAACTTCAAACTCACGGCACTTGAGAAGATTCAAGCACATAGACATTCTTGATTAATTGCACTAAAGTTGAATCGTACTTTCAGTAAGGATTGCACACAAATATATATATGTTATCCTATATATTTTATTACATTTTATACTCACATTTCATGCTCGTCATCACATGTTTAATTGTAGGGAATTCAGAAGTCATGTGAAGCGTCAACTAAGGATCCGTACATAGACATCCTCCAAAATTCATAGAAAGGTCCACAGAGAATTCCCAGGTTGGTTTAGGAGGAGAATAATGAATGGCCACAACTCACACTCACCAAAATTCAAAGCTCTCACAGTCGGCCCACTTGATCACGCCCAAAGATTTATGGCATACAATGTCAATGGTTTCAAGTTTTGCACCGTTTCACGAGATCAAGGATTGCTGACCCAAAACTCGGGTGCATATGGCACGTTTGGGATGAGGAGTTATGCGAGCAGCAGTGACCGGAACATGCAGTTCGGTGACGTCTCGTATTATGGAAAGCTGCTTGATGTGGTCAAGATAACTTACCAAGGCCTTTTCTCCATGATGCTATTCAAGTGCTTATGGGCAAATATGAAAACATCCTGGAGACTCACGACTGACGACTTAGGCATTACATTAGTGAATTTCTCCCAGCCTATTCACATTGGTTAGTCTGAAGATGACGAGCTGTATATTCTTGCTTCAGAGGCCCATCAGGTTTATTATGTCGCCTATAAGAGGCATAGGGGATTGGAATATAGTGGTCCACTTAAAGCCTCAGGACCTTTAGAACATGAGTAATGGTGATAACGTCGCTTATGATTGTGAGCCATTCTAGCCCGCCAGTTTCAAAAACATCGTCCCAGACAGAGATGACAATTTACCTATAGTTCGGTATGTTTTTTAATATACGCTTTATGAAATAATAACATTTAACTAAAGTTTTATTTGTGTTCAAACATATTCAATTCACACGTAACATTTTATACAAACTTTCTTTGTAGGGATGGTGATGAAGATTGAGAGAAAAAATTATGCCTACGATGTAATCTATAATCTTTTCCTTTTTTTTTTTAAACAAAATATTATTTGTAGCGGTTATAAAACTGCAACAAAAAAGGGGGAAAACCCGCTACAAAAGAAGCATTATTAACCACTACAAAAAGTGAAAACATCGACACCTTCTTCCCACAACTCCTTCAAGTCTTCAATCAAGGGCTGAAGGTAAACATCAATGTTATTTTCAGGTTGTTTTGGTCTTGAAATCAATATAGACAACATGATATACTTTTGTTTCATGCATAACATAGGAGATAACTTCAGGACTTAGTCGCCTCTCATTCAAACATTTTACACAAGGGCAATAAAACTTTCCACTGTCATCATGGACATTTTGTTTAGCAAATTCTATAAATTCCCTTACCCCATTCTGATATTCAACACTCGTCTGTAAAACATTTATCCAACTGTGATCCATAGTAGAATTCCTATAGATGGAAAGATTTAACATACATAATCCAAAAAAATTGAAATTTAGCTTGCATATAAAATAAGCCAACTCCAAATGCATATATATGCTCAATGTTGGTTATATCTTATGCTTTTTTTTTTTTTACTTTTTTGTTTTACGGAGAAACTTGCCCATTAAATGCATAATGAAGTATCAATTTTTGTCATAAATGTATCACAGTGAATCCAAGAAGCAAAATAAATCCATGATGAGGAAATTAAATGCATCGTATGAAATTGTCGACTCACTTGTAGCATATAAATTCAAATGTGTTTACTGAGTCTTTCTTCTCTCACCACAAACGTTGATGTTGTAGATAGCAAGAGTAACCTAAAAACACTTGTTGGTCAGTTGGCTAGGTCTAAAGTGCAAATATAATCTTCAAAATACAATATTCATTAACAACAGAGAAACCCACAAGAAAATTTTATCAATTTCGTTCAACCCATGAAAAACCCAGAACAATAAGCAGGAAAATCATGAAGTTATATAACTGAAACACCTCTTACAGCTTGGTCTATAGATGTTTCGCTAAGTAACCAGAAAGAGATTGTCGAGAGAGCAACGCGAAGTAGTGACGAAGCAACACACAAACACTGGAGAGTCAACCTGAGTAATTACTTTCGGCATGACAAGAGAAGTTCAGAGAGGGAAATTTAATTTTCTGCGCGATAGAGACATGTTTTAGTATTTTGGACATTATTAAGACCGATTAATTATAACGTATTCGGTCATAAAGATAAACATTTTATTAATTTAATTTTTAAGACCGGAGGTTTAGAAGACTCCAGTTCTAAAGTTTCATTATTCATTTAATTTTAAGACCGGAGTTTTATAAAACATCCGGTCCTAAAAGTTAATTACTTCTTAGACTAGTTATAATGTATCCGATTAATTATAAGACCGATTCATTATAATGTATCTGGTCCTAAAGGACTACATTTATTAACAAGAATATGAACCAAAAAAAAAAAAACGCCAGAAGCTCAGTTCTTAATGCTTCATACATTACTGGAGACTATGCACGTACACAAGGAAAAAAAAACAAAAGAAAAACAAGCTGAAAATTATCAAAAACAAGAATCTGACTACACATCCTAAAGCTTATTATCATCGAATGCCTTGGCGATATTGGCATGAACAACATTAATTTCCTGCCGGAGATCAACAAGTTCCTGTCTCTGTTGCATCAGCCACAATGCATCATTAAAGGAAAGAAGAGAGGGGTTAGCGGTAGGTGCGCTAGCTGGGGCCAGGAATAAGGACAGAGAGGGTGAGCAGTTAATATGCAATTGATGATGATGGTCTAATTTAGGAGCATATTTTATAAATATCTGGTCCTAAAAGTCTATTATTTTTTTCAATTCAATTATTTTTTAAGATCTACCTTTTATAATATATCCGGTCCTAAAAGTATATTATTCATTTTTTCAATTAGTTCAATCACTTTTAAGACTGACCTTTTATCTTGTATCTGGTCCTAAAATTCATCTAATTTTTTTAATTTTTTTTAAGTTGGAATTTTTTCTTAAAAGATCTTACTTTTAAGAATGGATCTTTTACAATATCCGGTAGTAAAAGTTCATTCTTTTCAAATTACTCAGATAACAGAGTCGTATCCTTATACTCTGTTCAAATGAATGATTCAGAGCCTCTTCGTCTTTCAGATAAACTTCTCAACTAGGCATCTCCTTGTATTCTGAGGAACTATGTGTCTCCTCATTAAAGTTTCCTGCGTTTCATATTTTTCAGGATGGGTTCTTTATTTAAACCCATTGTTACTTTTCGTTCTTTGCATTCTTCTCTATCACTTCTACAACCTCCACCATAATGGCTGCTCCACCACCACCAAGTCCTCTACCACCACCAAGTTCTCCTTTTCCTCGTCCTCCTCTTCAACCTCTGTGCCCTCCTCCGTTGCCTCCCAACCCGTCGTTCTACCAGATGATGCAGCACCTCCTGGCCCGTGTCGATCATATGGACTGACGCTTAGGCCAACTGTATCAGGTCTATCATGCCGTCAACAACAAGTTGACTGTGGTACTTGACGCACATGACGTTTAGTACCATCTGTCTGATAACGACGTCTTCGACCTTTCCGACGACTCCCTCCCCTCTAACAATGATGGGGAGGATTAGATATTTTTATGTTTTTTTTTTGTTTTTTTTGGTATGTAGTATGATGCCCCTCACTGAGCAGCATAAAAAAAATATAATAAATAAAATTTTTATTTCAATTTCTACATGTTTTTCTATTTCTCATCACAAGTTAACTTCAAAGACCTTGGCATCTCTTTGCTGGATGATAAAGTCAAAGTAGAATCACACTCAAGAGAAAAAAAATCAAATAAATTTTAAGCAGGAGAACTAGTATTACAAAAGGAATTTTATTGATGAATCAAGTATCTCACGGTGTGGAAAACTAAGATTAGCAAATTTGATCTTCAAAGAAACGATATCGAGATTCTCTTGTCACTATAGATTTTTCTAATATTTTTGTTGTTGAAAATTTTAATTGCTTTTCTGAAGAGAAAAGGGGATATAATTTTTCTAAAGAAACACAAAGGAAATTCATAAGTAATATTGATGTATCTCTTGAAGGCAAAGAAACAATATCAATCCCCTTTTCTTTTTCATTATCTTCTTTTTCTTTTCGACAAAAAGGAAACAAACAAAACATTGTCCTCGTGTGATCAACATTAAAAATTCGGAGAATACAGTTAAGACAAAAAAAAAAACATCGTTTACCTTATTCAAATAAAAACAAACACAGTTACAATTCTTCTCAAGGTTAGATCATTGTTGTCGTCGGTTTTACCTCGCCCTGATTTGAATATTTTTAGTGTCCCTTTTCATTATCTTCATTCTTTTTCCGACAAAAATAAAAAAGACAAAGAAAAGGGAGACTGATAATGCTACTCAAATTTAGGAGAGGTAAAAACGATGACAACGAAGGACCTAACTTGAGCAGAACACCAAAACCTCGGTTGTCTTGAACCCTAATGATTTGTTTGAAAAGCGAGTCACCATTTCTATTTAAAGGAAGACTATTAAGACCAGACATTTAACAATTACAAAGTTTTAAACCAGACTTTTAACAAATTTATGGTCCTAAAAGTCTAGCCATACTTGTTAGAATTAAACGAAGACTTTTAGGACCGGACATTGAATAAATACGCGGTCCTAAAAGTCTCACCATATTTTTAAAATAAATGAACACTTTTAAGACCAAAGTTTTAACAACCATACGGTCCTAAAAGTCTAGCCATATTTTTTTTTGAATTAAACGAAGACTTTTAGGACTGGACGTTGGACAAATATGCAGTCCTAAAAGTCTCACCACTTTTAAGACCAGACTTTTAACAAATATACGGTCCTAAAAGTCTAGCCATATTTAGAATTAAACGAAGACTTTTAGAACCGGACGTTGAATAAATATGCGGTCCTAAAAGTCTCGCCATATTTTTAAGATAAACAAAGACTTTTAAGACCGGACTTTTATCAAATATACGATCCTAAAAGTCTAAACGAAGACTTTTAGGACCGGATGTTTAAAAAATATGCGGTCCTAAAAATCGCTAATACTTTTCAGAGTCTCTTATTGCTTATCTGTTGATGAGCACAAATCATACCATGTTTCCCTTATACTTTATGATTGAATTGAATAATAAATATGAGCTTAACTGCAAATAATCTAAGCAAAAAGGCATACATTCATGGTATAGGGAACTAAAGGGCAAAAACTATTTACATGTGCTAAGAAGAACAATCTACCTGGTTTTTAAGGAAGACTGTATAGTAGAGCTGATACGATGCTATAGCATTCTGACAGCAACTTGAAATGCAATACAAGGCATCACAAAAAGCTATTGCAAACTAGAGGACACAATGCTATGTGGCATGTTTTTTGACCTTTTTATCTAGGTGATTTCAGGAATAAAAGAAAAAGGGCGATGACGACAGGTGGATTGCTGACATGGGGGAATAGAAGATGCAGAGGATTGAAACTAAAAGATTTGAAGAATCCCGCAGGATTAGCAGAAGCAATCTACTCGGATCAAGAGATACGATAGATCTCGACAAATTAGGAAAGACCTAACTCGCTGTAACTTGCACCGTAAGAAAGCATGATTATATAAGAAGATAGTAGAGCCAACCCTAACAGAGTTGGAGAGCCCCAGAACGAGATTCTACATTCGACAGACTCAAGAGAAGAGTGAGAGATTTCACAAGGCACGAGATTTCCAGGACAACCCAGCATTCTTCCTCACAGTATGACGGAGAGAAGAAGACGTGGAGTGATGACGTGACAAGGCTGCATCTACGCCGTTAGAACTTCGTCAAAGCTTTCTGTTTTTCCCTTTTATTTTTAGTAATTGAATCATGGGTCATTCTATTAGTGTCTGTTTTATGTTTCCCTCATTAGTCATGAACTGATTTTCATATGGCTGGGCGAGGATGATTCCTTAAAGTGTTAAATGAACCCAGTTGCAAGTTCTTAATTTAATAAATTTGGTTTGCTTATCAATGCATTAATTACTAGTCGATTAGCGGAAGCTAGGGGCTAGATTTGTGGCCTCGGCTTACTGGCAAGGAGTTGAGGTTAGACCTCTGAGAAACAGTGTTTGCTAGGCAACTCGTGCACGGCTTGACCTATTATTGTAGGATTCAAGAATGGGTCTACCTCTCATAACCACAGCACCCTGAGCCTAAAGCAGATCTAATTAGAAAGTTGCCATAGGAATATGGAAGGAGTATAGTTAGCGTCATATGTATCGGATGCGGAAGCTTCGGTAGACTATCGTGGTGGGTTAACCAAATAGTTTTGTAGTTAGTAGCTATGCTCTAGCATTGCGAAAGCTGTGCAGTATAGATGCTATAGCAATGGGTAGAGCAACTGGGGGATTGATGCACTTAAGGGTGATTCTGAGTCCAGCCTAACTTCTTACTAATGTCTTCTCAAGTTTAATTTACTCTGTTTATTTATTTGCTATTAGCATAACCACAAAAACCTCTCAACGCGAATATATTTACTTTATGTTTGCACAACTATCAGGGCAATCGAGTGTCACTCTTTGGTATCTCAATCTCTGTGGGACGATACTCTACTTACACTTTATTACTTGTTCGACTAGTTCACTTGCCATCAAGGAAATCGACCAACAAGTTTTTGGCGCCATTGCCGGGAACTGTTGATACCCCTAGTGACGAAGCCCCTTTGCTTAATAGTTGTGATTTACCTAGTAAAAAGCTTATCTTTATCTGTTCTTGATTTGCAGGTATATTCTGTAGTGTATGCGCAACTCACCTCTTGCCAACCTAGAGCTTTACGATCCTGAAATAGAACGCACCTACAAGCAAAGGCGCAAAAGGCAGAAGCGAAGAAGTAAATTTTTTGACCCAGGAAAGATGGCGGATATACCTGACAATCACAAGCGGGACCAACGAGAGCACATAGTAATAAATAGGGATAACCAGGTCCCTCCACCTCCAAACCTAGATGTGAACAAGGCCATCATGGAATTCGGGATTCCAGATCTAAACAAGCTAAACTCGGCCATCACACCACCAACCTTCAGTGCTGGACACTTTGAAATTTAAGGTGTCATAATTCAAATGCTGAATGCAGCCGGGCAATTTGGAGGACTTCCATCCGAAGATCCGCACCTTCATCTCAAAACCTTCATGGAGGTATGTGATTCTTTTGTTATCCCAGGCATACCATCCGACGCCGTCTGGATTAAATTATTCCCATTCTCACTAAGGGACAAGGCTCGCACATGGCTTAACAACCTACCTATTAATTCCATCACCACATGGAATGATCTGGGAAGTAAGTTCTTGCTCAAATTTTTTCCACCTACTAAGAACGCTCAACTCAGAAGGGACATCACCAACTTCTAACAAAAACCTGGTGAATATACTTACGAAGCCCGGGGCAGATTCAAGGACCTCTTAAAAAGATGCCCCCAGCACGGATTGTGTGAATGGGTCCAGTTAAAAGCATTTTACAGAGGTCTCGATGGACAAACATGATCAATTGTAGACGCCTCCTCGGGAGGATCCATCTTAATGAAGTCTTATGAAGAGGCCCCCAACTTACTAGAGCACATGGCCATGAACAGTCATCAGTGGCCAGTAGACAGAGCTACAACGTCCCGAACTGTTGCAGGGATACATGAACTAGATGCTATGATTGCTCTCACAACACAGGTTTCATATCTGACCAATATGGTGAAAGGACTGACCCTTCCATTAAGCAACATGTCACTGCAACCATCTCAGGTAGCCTGTGTGTACTATGGCAGAGAGCACTCTTACTCTCAGTGCTCCGCCAACCTTGAATCTGTAAACTTCGTCAACAACTTTAACAAGGGTAGTAACACCAACAATCCGTACTCGAATACATACAACCCGAGGTGGGGGCAACATCCCAATTTCTCATGGACTTCTCAAGGTTCACAAGCAACAGGACAATCCTCGGGCCCACCATACTCAAACCGAACAACAAACCCACTAGGGTTTACCCAGCTAGCACGGCAGCAAGGCGGTGAGTCAAACCCACAAAATTCTATGTTGACCCTTCTGAAGGACTATATGGCAAAAAACGATGCAACCATCCAGAATCAGCAAGTGACCCTGACGAATCTTGAAAATCAAGTGGGACAACTAGCAACTGCTCTGAACAACAGACCTTCAGGATCCCTGCCCAGCGATATTGAAGTGCCTAGGATCCAAGGAAGAGAGGAAGTCAAACTGATAGAGCTTAGAAGTGGTAAAAGCTTAGAGCCCATGAAAATCACCAAGCAACCCTTGGGTATCATTGATCCAAAAAATGAGAAACTTAAGGAGAGGCAAGGAAGTACTGAACAAAATCTTGAAGACGAGCAGAGGCAACCAAGCCTATCACAACTGGAAAAGGATCTCAGCACCGCGACATTGCCTCCACGTGCAGCACTGGATGATAACCTACAATACCCAACAATGAATGCTACCACTTCATCATCAATGCATAATCCTGATCTCGGGCCTGCAACGATGCCAAAGCCACCTTCGCGTTTCCCACAAAGGCTAAAGAAGCAAGGGTAGGAGAAACAATTTAATCAATTCCTCAATATACTATGACAATTGCACATTAATATTCCGCTCGTGGAAGCTCTAGAACAAATGTCCAACTACGTAAAGTTTATGAAGGAAATTCTGTCTAAAAAGAGGCAACTGGAAGAGTTTGAGACAGTAGCATTGACCCAGGACTGCAGTGCCATGTTCACCAATCGGTTACCTTCGAAATTAAAGGATTGTGGCAGTTTTACAATCCCGTGTGCAATCGGACCCCATTACTCAGGGAAAGCTCTGTGCAACCTAGGTGCTAGCATAAATCTCATGCCCATGTCGATTTTCAAGCAATTGGAAGTATGGGAGGCCAGGCCCACAACAGTCACATTATAACTGGTTGATTGATCCATAGTGCTACCTAAAGGCAAGATCGAAGATGTTCTGGTAAAAGTGGATAAGTTCATCTTCCCTATGGATTTCATTATCCTAAATTTTGAAGCAGATCACAATGTCCCAATTCTTCTGGGAAGACCTTTCATGGCAACTAGTTGAACGATCATTGACGTGGAGAAAGGAGAACTCACTATGCGTGTTAATAATGATCAAGTTACCTTCTCAATCCTTAAGACTGTGAGGTTCAAAGACCTAACTAAGAAGCACCTAACTTTTTCAGATGACAGCAAAGGCACTAAAGAGGCAGGGAACCTTCCTGCACTACCACAGCATTAACTTGCTATAGCAAAGTCTGATTGAAGACTTTAAAGCAAGCACTATTGGGAGGCAGCCCAAGGTTTGGTTCTTTAGCAGCAACATAGGGAGAAACGAGTCCAGCATGGTCCATGCTATGGCATGATGCAAGGCATTACGGCCTCAGAACAGCAATACGGCAAAAGCCTTGCATTAGTCAAGTACACTCCTCATCTCTAACATAAACATTGCATACACGTGAGTATTTTAGTGGGCCACGCTCTTGGGCCCATTGCGCGCTAACTAAGGGTATCTCATTGTCAAAGGAGCCGTGACGTTTCATATTCAAAATCTTACCTCTATTCTATCTATTCTCATCCCCCCTCCCACGTCTTTTCACAACCCCACCGGTTTACGCTCGTCGACCACCCCGTCACATTCCGCCTGCGACACCATCCCCACCCATCACCGTCGTGGTCTCCTCTACTTCGTCCTCCTCCACTAAACCCTCTTCAGTGTCAGGCACTACCAATTCGTCTGATCGCTCCTACATTCTCACCCAAGCCCCCTTTATTGGCGCCCGGCCACCGATTCGAAGTCTCTGTGCAAATTTCTGCATCGACTCCGTCAACTACGCAACGAGCTCAAAACCCTTCAGAGCGATTCTTGGACAAAACTTGAATCCTATCGGCTGTCATCATCCAGCTGCCGTCTCTCTCTCTCTCGCTCCCACTTAGAAATCCCCGTGGTTAACACCCTCAGGGACTCTTCAGATGAGGACGATACGGCCAGCAGTGCCCCAACCCCTCTTGTTCCTCCGGCCCCATAGTTTTCTTTTCTTCTGTTATTTTATTCTAGTTTGTTTTTTTCCTTTTTCTGACAATTTGCTCATGCCTTGGGCGTTTTTCCCAGGGCAATTTTGTGAAAGTTGTGGTGATGAATTTGCTTCTCTTTATTCTTCTACCGCCCCCTTGATTATCGTTCTATTATTATTATTGCTGCATTGAGGACATTACATTGTTCGAGTGGGGGGGATTGGTTAGGTATGTGATATAATCTGCCACTATTGTGATTCGATTCACCCTGCATATAGTTTTTTGCACAAGTTGAAAATTTTTCCAAATTCCATGATAAAGCATGAACAGAATTTTGTAGCAATGGAATGAATGTTTGTATAACGAAGCATTGCATGATTGCCTAAGGAAACTAAGCCTTTAGGTTTGGGAAATTGACAGTGCTAGCTAATCGGATGCGGGGTAAAGTGGCGATGTGGAAGTTTAAAGGGAAGAAGCCCCAATGGAAGGATTGAATGGAGCCTGATTGTTTTATTCTAAGTGTGCATGTCTGCTAGCTTGTGATTGATACTTGATTTGTCTTAGTTCTTTGATAAACTATCTGGCGTCTGAGTTTGAAGTTTGTAGAATAAAGGCATTCATGTCATACCCATTAATCCCACACACATCCCATGTATCATCATCCATGTTGCTACCCCTTTGAGCCACACGAATGTGCTATAGCAGACTTAGTAAGATAGAAAAGCTAGAAGAAAACAATGGAAAATGCTAAGGCAGAGTGCTCCCATGAAATGCTGCAAAAAGACTACTATTTTCTTATCAAAAAAAAAGGAGAAAAAAGAAGAAGAAGAAGAAGAAAAACAAAAAGAGAGAAGGAAATTAGAAGGAAGAAGAAAGGAAAAGACCTAGAGTAAAGAACAACAAGAATTACAAACGGAGCACTCGGCTGAAATCAAAAGATTTGTCTACCTGATCTGTTATAGCATTCACCATCATTTCCCATCATAAACACCAGGCTCTTTGCAAGATTCACAGGAGACGAGTAAAAACAAAGAACAGAGAAATAAAGCAGAGAAGTAAAATGAACACAGACAATTTATATTGGTTTGGTCCAAAACTCTGACCTACATCCAGTCCCCAGAACTCCTGGGATTTCACTATCCTTCAAAGAACAATTACACTGTACTCAGATGATCCTCTCAAGATTTACTCCCCCTTACTAGCTATAATTGTACACCCACTTTTAAGGTTTCACAACCTTAAGATTTAAACTGAAAATGAAATAGATGTTTAAGTAACTCCTTACAAGTAGGTAAGATGTTAAACACTGAGGTACAAGTTTATCTGAAGATATTTATGAAACAATTGAGATAGTGAATAGCAATAAACTCAAATTGAATGCACAACATTTCGGTAGGTGAAGACTTGAATGCTTCTAGCTTTTATAGATGATAGCAATTAATGATCGTTGAAGAGAAATAAATGAGCTGTTAAGAATGATAAATGTATCCATTATTCTATCTCTTCGTAATATTCTGACGTTGGTCAAAATGCTCCGTTGACATTCTTTGTGTGAATTGTCCATTGTGACTCACTTCAAAAAGTTGATCGGAAATGACCGGAATGCTTTATGATAGCTCAGAAGCTTAGTTTCCTCTTTTGTGCTTCATCTTTGTTTCAACATTTTATGCATCTAACACATTTTTGCTTTATGGGATCTTGATGTTCAAAACATGTTAATCATCTTTGCAAAACACTAACAAACTGATTAAACTTGGTTAGGAGAAGTATAAATCAATAATATAGAACACCCAAGATATAATCAATGATTTACAGTTTACGAGGATGAAGGTTTAAATGCTAGCATGCATTCTCGAGAATTGTTCTTCTGCTTCTCGAGAATTGTATGTAGAAGATGATTTTCCATAAGGTATGTCACACAGATGCTCAATAGTCATGGCTAAGGTTCTCGAGTATTGCTTGATCAGAGTATCTTAAATTCAAGAAATATTGATCATTTTCGAGAATACCTGTGTTGATTCTCGAGAATCCTATTTTGATTTGAACCAAAGAACTAAATCGTAAAATGCTTACGCCTATTCTCGAGAATCATAGACTGATTCTCGAGAACCATTCTTGAGAATTGTTTTATAATTCTCGAGAGCTTCATGAGATATGCTTTCTTCAATGAAGACCCAGATGAGACATTCGACCATTCTCGAGAATCACTGTTTTGATTCTCGAGAACCATTCTCGATAATTAGTTTCTCGAGAATTATGTCTGCTTATGTATCTAATGTGTTTCTGACTTGGAGCTCTCGAGTATTCTTCACCTATACTTGAGAATTATTCTCGAGAACTATTTGTGTATTCTCGAGGGCATAAGATTGCGATGGCCAACCTGACACCCACTATTCTCGAGAATTGCTGTCCTATTCTCAAGAATTGCTTCCTGAATGTTTAGGTGTAGAATGTAACAGTGAAGGGAATTCTCGAGAATCCCTTGCGCATTCTTGAGAATTGATTTCAAGAACAATTAAACCAGATTCAAAGTCTTTCTATACCTTTAAATCCTTGTTATCATCACAACATTAGGAGTTAACAGAAAATTTCCCCATTGCAAAATTTATCACCCAAATATACCTTAAATTTGTATAAAGATGCCATGTGCAGCTTATTTTCAGCTAATGCAACTCTTCTTCAATTATGAATAACCTATTTTAAACTTTGTACAAAATAATAGAAAACCTTTACACACAACGAAAAATATTATGCACTTAGCCAAAGAAAAGTTACATCCATTAAAGATGATCCGTTCAAGATAAGTTGTACTTGGTCAAATATTTGAGTCCTTAGATACATACCTTAAGGCAATAAAATTAGAATGTGCTAAAATACGGAGTAAATATCTAACGTGGTAGAGTAGAGAAACAACAATTGTATGGGCAAAAATCAGCTAGGAGTGGAAGCCTAACCAAGGAATCTTATTGTATATTTGTATCCATCGGTGGTTCTAAATCCAGAAATAGAAGGCCACAAACAATTACATAACAATTGCCCAATTATTTTTGTTTACATATGAATAGTTCCCACTGAAATTGGAATGTTCAAATACAAGGCACTAAAGAAGAGCATTGATCAAAAACACCCTTCGACAATTGGAGACTTAAAAACTTCCATCTAGAAATGGGTAGTCAGTATATCCAACAACTGGATCAGAGGCATAAAATGTCTCTCTGTTGTACTTGTTGAGAGGAGCATCAAGCTCAAACCTCTTGGGCAAATCTGGATTCGCCAAAAACCAACGACCATACGCGACAAGATCTGCCTGATTCTCGGCTACTGCATTGTTTCCCCCTTTGCGGTCATAGCCTCCAGCAACCATGAATGTGCCATTGAAAGCCTTTCTCATTGGCACAAGACTATGGGGGCTCTGAACTCTTTCTCCAAAAGTCTTCATCCTTGGCTCTACCATGTGGCAATACAGAATACCATATTTGTTCAGAGCATTCACCATGTAGAGGCCGAGTTCTTCAGGATTCGAGTCTCCAGATTCAAAATAGTTTGCAAAAGGTGACAATCTAATTCCAACTCGCTTTGCTCCTATCTCATCTGAAACAGCTTTAACAACATCCAAGGGAAATCGACAACGCTTCTCTAGTGATCCGCCATATTCATCTGTTCGATCATTAACCTGATCTTTCATAAATTGGTCAAGAAGGTAACCATGGGCGCCATGAATCTCAACCCCATCAAAACCTACAATTGGACAAACATTATCTTCTTAAACTTGTTGCATCCAGTTACATTGTCATCCATATAGATAAAAATTTAGTACCAATACCACCATAAACGTTATGCCACTTCTAAAAAAAAGGAACACACTACCTCTAATATTACTTTGGCTTATATCCACTTATAGTATTCAGTAAAATTTCAATGTGGTTCCCTCTAGACAATATTGTCCTTCTATTTTTATAGTCGAAGAACATTGCCATTATGTCACAGTATCCATCAAAATAGTAATGCCAAATCTAACAGGCTGTTAATAAATTGTTAGGTTTGACATTAAATATTGGATTTAGATGTAAAGAGGTGGTACGGGGTAAAAATGATTTCTCTCTAAAGTTTCTTTATTTTTCCTCTCCACTGGGTGCAACAAATATGAAGGGAAAATTATCTGCTTCTGAATTAGAGGGATGCATTAAAACAAGAAATGGAATAATTTGTAAAATCAAATTGGGAACAATATCGGCATATCCCATTTTCAAACATTGTTTTTAAGACCAAAACATGATTAGCTGGTTCAACTGATGAACTCATAAACTATATCCTAATTCAGTCTAAAATGGTTCCAACACCAATCTAGGTGAAAACTGCTATGTAAGCACTAAAACAATTTACAAACTAGTCAAAATTGATAAAAATTGGTCAAGAACCAGTAAGAATTAAAAAAATAATTTTTTTCTTTTTTTTTTTAATCTAATATTTGTATATATGCTATTAAAAATATTAATTTAATCATAACTAATTCAACTATGTTCAAACCAACAAAACCTCAAATCTGCACCTCTATTGGTCCAATGGCGGATCAAGTTTAAAATACATTATTTGAAGTAACTTTCCATTCTACAAAATATTTGTATGGATTATCATTGAAGGGTTTGACTTTGTCCCATTAAAGTTAGTGGAGGTACCAGCTTCAATAGCATTCCTTGCAGCAAGTCTGAAGTCATTGACGACATGAGGAATTTCATGTGTCCTCAGCCGCCTTGGTGGTGTGAATTGTGCGTCATCAATTCCATTAGACCGAGTTGCTGGACCAAACCCCTTGTCTGTACAAGATATTGGGGCCTGCCCATTTGGTTGACATCCTGTTCAAAAACAATATAAGATGGAGAAATACTGGGTATACATACGTCAGATTTATTCAAGTCCTAGGAAATTGGAGATAGAGAAAGAAACAATAGAAAATATCATTGCCGAATGGAGCTGCATATTAACATAGATTTAAGGGCATGAGTTTGAAAAGATTTAAAAAAGTAAATTAAACATATGTATATCACCCATGATTCATTCATATTTCATCATGTTGGAGGAAGAGATCCAGCACATAAATAAACGTAGCTTAATTATTTTTGAAGACTCCTTTCCTTGATCGTGGGAGCGCTATTAAGCTTTTGCATATTGGGCGGAGTAAACAGATTCTTCAAGGATAGTGCTTTGCTAGAAATGATTTACTTGAGGTAATAGAAAACGTGTATATATGTTTTGACAAAAAAGAAAAAAGAAAACATGTGTGTGTGTGTTAAAGCAAAGATCCTTTAAGACATTATACTTTAACCAACAATATCTCCACGAACTGTTTTGCCACTGAGCGAGCATAATATCTTGATCAATCAGGTGTTCTCTTGGTTACCAAATTTTTTGCAGTAATGTCGCATTTATAATTTTGCATTCTGGAAGTAGAAACTAATGTATAGTGGAAACTGAAAACCACACTTGTTATGGTAAAAATCCATAGACTTAAACAACAGGTAGTAGAGAAGAAGACAGTAGAAGGTATACAACATAACCATTCCCAACAAGTGTGTTGATTTAATTGACATACAATGTATTTTAGGCCGTTCTCAGCCATTATAGATTGGAACATTCCGAAATTCTCCTCAGTACATTCAAGTATAAACTTAGCAAGGAAATACCTGAATTTGAAACCCTTCCAACGTGCCAAATCTGACAAAAGAATATACCACCTTTAGCATGAACAGCATCCACAATGGGTTTCCATGCATCCACTTGCTCTTTTGTCCATATACCCGGTGTTTGGGGATATCTTTACATTGAAAAGGGGGAAAAACACTTTGTTAGAATTCCTAGCAAACAGGGATAAAATTAAAATAAATAATTAAAAAGTGCACAAATTACCCTTGAGCAGTGTCAGAAACCCCAGTAGCTTCAGCTATCAGAAGACCCCCTTTGGAAGTTCGCTGAGAGTAATACAAGATAGCATGCGGCTGAGGAACATTATTGTAAGATCTCGTTCTAGTCAGTGGAGCCAAAACAACTCTGTATATAGCAAAAGACAACCAAAGTTCAACTTAAAAATCACTGGATGTTCAACTTATAGTTATAGTAATCAAATATGACCAATCCCAGGAGCAACTTTCCTGAGCCTTATATTCCAGCACACAACAATAATCATATATGCAAGTGATTTTTCATACTGAACAATAGAATGTAAGGACTTGAGGAATATTATTTCTGGCAAAAAAGTAGAACAAATTCCAAAATTTGTGATTTCAAAGATAGATTTACATCATGATAGGAGCCACTGTTCAACTGGGATTTCTAAAAAACACTTGAACCGCATGAGTTTACAGCAGAAAAATGGAAGTAATTAATAGAGAGTATGAATACCTATGGGATAGATTGAAATTGCCCATCTTGTAAGGTGTAAGAAGAGGAATAGCGGCAGATTCAGGAGCCATTTCTGCACAAAACTACAGGTATAATTTTTCTACGTAATGTTATTGCCGTTCTAATGGTTTGAAAATCGGCGACGAACTCTAGTGGGTATAAATAGAACAATGAAAAATGAAAATCAACTCGGCGGGACCACCTCCGTCCGACGTAACTGATGTGCGGATGACGTTAGTGACTACGTTTTGCATCCGGCGGGACTGGTCGGTGATTCAGATGATTTGCCTCCAGTGGCGAACTAGAAAAAAATTTTAGGCCGAGCCAAAAAAATAAACATATTAAACTACTCAATTTAGTTCTTATTATAAAGTACCAACTAACAAATATATTTAGTCTTTTTTATAAGGCATTTGCTTGTTTCCGAATAACATTAAATATTTTTCCCATATATACTCATGATTAAAAAGGTAGTGAGTTAGAGTAATAATTAACAAAAATTAATTATTATTCTTTTTTTAGCAAGAAAAAGAGTAATAATTATGATATTAGAGTTTAGTTTAATTAATAAGGATAATATTGAAAATTACTTAAATTTTAGGGCAAATTTAATAACTTTAATTGTTTTTTTATTGATTTGTGAGAATTGTTAGTTGGTTCCTTAAATAAGGACAAAAGAGGGTATTTACTAAATAGTATCAAATAAACTTAAAAATACAAATAAATAATAACAGATAATTATAAATCAAAACAATATATAAGGTAATACCAACATTTTCGGTATCTTAAACAATGATTTTACTTTCCTCTCACAGCCTAATGAGTAATGAAACAAACATTATCTTTATAAAGAAGATAAAAAATGGGAAAATCCTGTTCTGGGCCATATTACCAAAAAAATGTGAAAAAAGGCCCAAAGACTTTGAAAATGTGAAAAAAAAGCCCAAGGTTAGGGGATACTGATATAGTTGTTAATGGGGCTGATATAGTTGTTAGAAGGGTACTGATATAGTTGTTAACTAGGCTGATTTAGTTGTTAAAAATAGATTCTGAAATTCCAGAAAAGGCCCAAGGTGAGTTGTTAATGGGGCTGATATAGTTGTTAGCGGGGTACTGATATAGTTGTTGGGCTGATTTAGTTGTTATTCCGGAAAATTTTTAACAACTAAATCAGCCCAGTTAACAACTATATCAGTACCCCGCTAACAACTATATCAACCCCATTAACAACTAACCTTGGGTCTTTTTAGGAATTTCAGAATGTTGGGCCTTTTTTTGAATTTTCAGAATCTTTGGACCTTTTTTCTCATATTTTTGGTAATATGGGCCTGAACCAGATTTTCCCATAAAAAATTAGCTGGAACCAAATTTATGACCAAATAAAATATCATATAATAAATACATATATATTTTAACAAATTTTATAAGATCATTCAGGATCAACTTGAAGCCTCAACATCAAAAGGTTCCGCCATTGTTTGCGTCCATATTCAATGAATCAGTGCAAAATATATGCTACGTATAAACGGGGGGAAAAAACGAAGGCCATTTTTTTTAAATAAAAAAATGACCAAAAAATATGAATCGACGTGGAAGGGACCACACCGTGCGACGTAACTGATTTGCGGATGACGTTAGTGAGTACGTTTTGCATCCGGCAGAGGACTGATCTGCGGATGACGTGAGTGATTTGCATACGGCAGAGGGCTGGTTGGTAAACGGGGGAAAAAGGTGGTTAAAAAAAGATAGAAAAATTCAATTTGAATTAAAATAACTCAAAGTCTCCTAAATCAGCAAAAACAATAGGAATATAAGATTTTAAAATTTAAGTATTGACAACTTAAATATATAAAATGACAACTTAAGAAAATTAATTAACAGTTTAGATATAAATAGTGACAATTTAGAAGCTCAAGTTATCAATTTCTACATCCAAATTTTTAATTTATATACTTAAGTTGTCAATATCCAAATTTTAAAATATAGAATTCCTAGCTGTCAGATTACATATTTCTCCTTTTCCTACTTTAGTAAACATTTTAAAATTTTTATAATTTAAATAACATTTTTATGTCATTTTTCCTTTTTTTTTTGCCAACTAAATAAAAAAATTATTAATAACATAAGAAAAGTAACAACTTCAGTTTCCCGCAAATTCCTAAGTTCTTATGGAGTTTTCAATTAATTTAACTTTTAAAATAAAAACATGGTTCCGGGGTGAGAAGCATGATTATACAAGTGGAAATTAGCATGTGAACGAAAAAAAAGAAAAAGAAAAGAAAAGTTAAGTGACAATTAAGTGTCATTGGCCTATAACAAGTGGAAATAGGCATACAAACAACTAAAAATAAGTGATTAACAAGAATTACATAAGTTAAGGGATAAAAGGGTCTTTTTGCTGCACAAATAAATTCGTTTTGGGATCCTAAATAACTGCAGATTGTCTGTGATTAAATGAAAATTCCACCAACAAACACACATAAGGACTTCTTTAAGTTAGAAAAACGACTTTTACCACTAATCTAAACAGACGTATAAACAAAGAGTTGGTGAAAGATAGGACACCCAGAAATTGAAGTAGGAATGACGAGGATTACCATAAGCAACAAAAATAAATGGCATACATAAAAACCTATGAAATGATAGAGATCAAGTTTTAGTTCAAAACCTCCTAAATTAATTAGACAAGGAGAGAGGGTATTGGCTGAGGACTCACCCATTGAGGACCGAAGAGGGAGGGAGGAGAGATTGGCGACAGCAACCACGGGTGAAAAAGACGACAAACACCAAGTGGAGAAGACGGCGAGCACTTAGTACTGAGACCAGAGGGCCAGGAGACGACGTACAAGAGGTTGAGCTTTGGAGACTACTCAAGCTCTTCTTTGTCCATGGCACGAGCCGAGAAGAAAAGTTGGGGAAGGGTTGCGATTTTTCAAAACAGAAAACCGGGTAAACAAAAACAGAAAAATATGTTACTATTCTTTTGTGTTTTAATTTTTAAAAAACAAATTACTGTTGTTTAAGAAAAGAGCTTAGCTAAAAATAAAATACAAAACAAATTTTTTAATTGTTTTTTTTAAACAAAAAACTGTTTTCAGAATTGGTACAGAGGAATTGATTTGGCATCAATATAAAAATAGTCAAATTATTTTAATTTATAAATAATATAAGTTATATTTGGTTTAAATATAAGATATCAATCCATTTTATCTCTTATATGATGGAATTTTGGATCTAATCCTATGGGTTATGAATAAGAAGAATGTTGGAGAAGAAGAGGAAAAATGAAGATAGGATGTGTGTGGATAAAATTCCCATATTGGATAAATGAAGAGGAGTTAGAGGATATATAAGCATCAACTTTGCTCCTCTAAATTGGGCCAACCCACTTTTGTGGAGTGGTGAAGACTTAGATAACCCTAGTCTACCACATGTGCGCTGCCTGATTCAATTCGGCGTGTCAAATTTAAAAATAATTTTTTAGTATTTAAACATTTTATAATTCCTTTTTTGCCCCTTTGAGATTTTCCCAACTAGCAGGTGCAAATCGCGATCCGTTTTAGTCGTTCACTTCGTTCTAGTGCGTCTGTTTGTATGGCGCACCTGTTCGCTAGCAAAGGTCGCTGTTTGCTTCTATTCACCCTATTCTGATGCATCTATTAGTACAACGCACCAGTTCGCTGCAAGAGTGCCGGCAAGGGTCATCGTTCGCTTCTGTTCGCTCTGTTCTAGTGCATCTATTCGCACGACGCACCAATTGGCTGCAAGAGTCGAGTCCATTTGATCAATTTTTGTCGTCTATAAATAGGGCGTGCTAGTGACAGAATCAATATCTCAAATCAATCTCAAACACTCCTCTCTGCATACTACATTTTGCAAATATATTCTGTACAATTCTAAAAGCAGACTCGTAGCATTCGCTTGGGCTTCTAATTGAGAGTGTCATTATTATGAAGACGAAAAATTTGCTCTATCTTGGGAGAGAATTGCTCATCAACCTTGGCACCCATCTAGAGGGAGCAAAATTGTCTTAAGGAAACAACATACGTTGGGCCCAGATCACTTCAAAGTTCATTACCATATTTGACAGTCTTGTGAGTTTGTTTATAGTTTTCATATTAGACTATTGTATGTTTACCGTATATGCAATCTTAGTTGTACAGATCCTTGTTATTTATAATATATGCAATCTTAGTAGTATAGATTCTTGTTATTGTTAAATTCCTACATGTTTAGTATATTTTCTACAACAATCTTAAGACAATTTTGGTATTGGAATCAACTAAGATTCATTTATATCATTGGTGTCTAGGAAAGTAATTTAAAAGCTAAGTCGACTACTAGAAAATGTGAAAATAGTGACGGATTTAGCGACGGAAAAAATCCGTCACAATTTGTGAGGGAATTTGGGACGAAATTGAAATCCGTCGCAAATTGCGACGGAATTGGTTTTCTGTCGCACAATTTTGCGACGGAATTGAAATCCGTTGCAAATTGCGACAGAAAATAAATCCGTTGCAAAATTTTGCGACAGATTTCAATTCCATCGCTAAAATATTGCAACGGAAAACCAAATCCGTCGCAATTTGCGACGGATTTCAATTCCGTCGCAAAACTCCAAAAAAAAAAAACGGCCGCTAGTGGACGCCTTTTTACGACGGATCTAAAGTTTAGCGATGGATCTCGTCCGTTGCAAAAATTAGCCAAGTTAGTGACGGATGTTGGATCTGTCGCAAAAATTAGCGACGGTCGGATCCGTCGCTAACTGGCGGCCATTTTTGGCCGCCAGTAGACGCCTCAAGATCCGTCGCAAAAATTAGCGACGGATCCAAGATCCGTCTCAAAAAGCTGGTTTTGCAAAACTCATTAATATCCTTTTTCCCTCTGCTCGTAGCAGCCGCCGCCTCCCCCCTAGCTCGCCTCCCCGTCGGCCCTCAGCTCCGCCCCGCCCCGCCCCCAAGTCGCCGCCCCATAGCTCCCCCCCCCCAGCTCGTCGCCCCTCCCCGCAGCTCACCTCCCCTCCGCCCCATAGCTCCTCCCCGCTGGATATGTTAATCACGAAAGTGGCATGGCCCACCAATTTCAACGGCTGAGATTATGGATTTTGGCTGTGCTCTGGAAGGTCCTGTCCACAATAATTCGGTAACGTTTCTTTGGGTGCTTGCTATTAGGCTTTCTAATAAAAGCATCACATGTCAAGAGAATTTCTTGAAAGACAATAACAGGAGCAAAGATGTACAAGAATATGTATACTTGTTATATTTATGTGGGAGAACTTAATAGGAAGCACCTAGAAGTTGTACCTCAACTATACGTCTATATCCATTTCAGAATGTTTTGTTTGACTCTTCCCTGAATAACTTCACCTATTGACTTATATTACAGATTGCCTTTTAGTACTGGTGCCACAAATAATGAAGAGGCTGCAGCCAAGGCAGCTGCTCTCGATGCTGATAAAGGAGCACCAACAATGTACAGCCATTCTGACTCCAAGTCTTTAACACACTTCTTGCTTACCATTCTGGAATGTTTTATTTCGAACTTCACAAGTTTATCATAATTGAACTGACAAGTTTTGTAAGCATTTAAAGATTTGGGTTTTAACATTTATAGCTCGGTCATTTTCCTTGTCATAGAGAAGTGATTTACTGTGATGAAACATAAAATACAGATAATCTCCATATAATTGCAAACTAGCAATTATCCAAAATTATCTAACATTGTTGAACTTATCTGTCCCTCTGAAAGAATGTTCTAGACTGAGTTGTGGAAAACGTCAAGAATCAATTGAAAAGATTTTGAATATCTTTCACATGATTTCACTCCCGCAAATGAATTATAACTGGGTATGGCCGTTCAGGCTCAGATGAATATGATATCTGAGTTTTAGGGATGCCTCTTGGGATAAAGGATGACCAATGCCTTCCTTGATCTTAGGTAATTAGTACATAATGGTATTTTCATTAAATCAAAGACAATATTTTAGGCATAAGGACAGCAATGTATCCCGTATGTAATGACAAATATAGTGACATAATTGCTTAATCATCTGGTTCTTCCTTTTGTTTTTTTTGTGTTCAATCTAGGGTATGCATGGTAACACTCCTAGAATGACTTTTTAAAAAAAAAAAAAATTTCTGTGCCCCCGAACAAAAATAGATAAGAATTGTGTTTGGTAAATCCGATTTTTTTTTTTTTTGCTCTCGGGATGAACTGGTTTTTTTTGTAATGGGGAGTAAAAAAAAGAAGCTACAAATTTTTTTGCTTTTCTATTCCAGGGCAAAAAATCAGAATTTATTTTTCCCTCAATTGAAGTAGAAATTTACCCTCGTTCGCCGCCACCACCACCGCCGTTGCCACCCCCAACACCACCGCCATCGCTATCGCCACCGCCCCACCACCACCGCCACCACCTCACCCTCACCGCCGCCACCCCCACCACTACCACCACTGCCACCGAAATTTAAATTTAAGTTTATTTGTAAAGTACAATAATTATATTAATTACTAAAGAAAAGGACAAAATGGTAAAAATAACTCATTAATCCTTCATCTTCCTCCCTTACTATTTTTTTAACTCCCAAACAAGGGGAGGAAAAATATGTTACCAAACGTAATTCTGATTCTCGGAGTAAAAATAAAATGGGTTAGCAAACGTAATTCTGATTCTCAGAACTCTTCCAAAGCACAGAATCAGAAAAAACTGTTTCATCTCAGAAACAGTGTTAGACAACAGAATGGTTGTCATGCACACCCCTAGTGACCCCGTTTTAACTATCAGATTTGACAAGATCATAAATAAGGAAATCCCTTCAAACATTGTTTATGAAGATGAAAAGGTCTTAGCATTTCGGGACATTAACCCCCAGGCACCAGTTCATGTTTTGGTCATTCCAAAATCTAGAGATGGATTAACAGAGCTTGGGAAGGTAATTAATTAGTTACCCTTTACCTATTGTTTTTTGTGTGCGGAAGAAAATTTTGTATGATCTTTTTGTGCTGTGGTTTTTTTTTTTTGGGCTTAAAATTCCAAGTGGTGCTAGCTACAGGAAGAGCATCCTGTATAATTAGGTTCAACTGTTGTTTTCTCGAATTTCTGCTGTACTTGTAGACAATGATGGGAGAAAGGAAGTAATAGGAAACAAAAGAGAAACTATGTTTTAAATTTACGTGAGTCCTTAAAGAAACAAGTCTTGGAGGAAGAGAAGCACAGTGATTTTTCCTTCCTGTCCTGGAGGATAAGTAATAAGAGTTAAAAAAAGAAAGGTGACTTCTGTTTGATTTAAAAATTATATAATTTTTAAAACAAAATTAAAAAATAAAATAGATATATTTTTAAAAAATAATGGAAAAGAATATAATTTTTAAAACAAGCTTAAAACAAATAATTAAAGCATAATAAAAAAAAGAAATTTAAAAAAAATGAAATTTGTGACGGATTCAAATCCGTCACAGTTGCGACGGATTGATGTCCGTCGCATTTGCGACAGATTTCAATCCGTCTCAAAAATTGCAATTTGTGACGGATTTGAATTGCGACGGATTTCAAATCCATCGCAAATTCGAATTTTGGCAAAAATTGCAATTTGAAATCTGTCGCAAATTGCGACAGATTCAAATCCATCACAATTTGCGACGGATCTTAAATCTATCGTAAAAATTCAAATTTGCGACAGATTTTTTGAAATCCGTCGCAATTGCCACTCGTTTTTTGCGATGGAAAAATCCGTCGCAAATTCATTTTGTGACGGAAAATCATGTTTTTGCGATGGATTTTTTCCGTCATAAAAACCTTTTTTTTTTTTTTTTGTAGTAGTCATGATCTTGTTGATTATTTAATTAGTCAACGTTGCAATAGCACAAAGAGACTCCCACCTTGATTTTCACTTTCCTAGCCAATCGATATAATAAACAAAGTTGATTTCATGTTTTGATTATTATATTGTTTGTAGATTAATATGTGTGATTAATTAGAGTTTCTATTTTAATAATAGAAATGGCAAGTACAAGTACGAATTTGATGAACCCAAGTGGTTCTATTCCAATGCATAGTGAAAAACTAAGAAATTCAATGGGAATAATTTTAAAAGATGGCAACAGAAAATGTTTTTCTATTTAACTACCTTGAACTTGGCACAGTTTCTTACTAAAGATGCTTCAAAATTAGAAGAAGGACAACTGTTGGACAAGGAAAAGGTTGCTGCGATAGATGCTTGAAAGTATTTTGATTTCCTGTATAGGAATTATATTCTCAATGGTCTAGACAATACACTATATACTGTATATAATACTTTGGATACGATCAAAGTATTATGGGAAAGTCTAGACAAGAAGTACAAAACTGAGGATGCTAACTTAAAGAAATTTATAGGTTGCAAATTTTGGGACTTTAAAATTCTTGACTCGAAATTTGTGGTAAGTCAAGTTGAAGAACTTCAATTGATTGTGCACGAAATTCATGCTGAAGGGATGTCCCTTAATAAGTCTTTCCCAAGTTGCTACATTTATAGAAAAATTGTCACCATCTTGGAAGGATTTCAAGAATTATCTCAAGCATAAAGCAAGGAGATGTCAACTGAATATTTGATTGTAAGATTGAGAACAAAAGAAGACAACAAGATATCTAAAAAGAAATTTGGCAGCTAAATCGTATAGTCTCAAAGGCTAACATTGTTGAAGATGGTCTGAAGTTCAAGAAATGAAAATGCTTTAATGATGGATTATCTAAGCAAGGCCATAGCAAAGGCCTGAAAATCAAAGACAATTGTTATAATGGTAGGAAGCCTGGCCACCGTGCTAAGGATTGTAAGAAGGAAAAGAATCTCAAAAAGAAAAAGAACACTCAAGCCAATATGATTGAAATTGCTACTGACATGATTGAAAACATGAATCTTTCAACAGTTGTGATGGAATGTATCTTGGTTGGAAATACCAAGGAGTGGTAGGTGGACACTGGTGCCACCAGGCATGTGTGTGTCAACAGATGGATGTTCTCTTCTTACACCCTTGCTAAGCAAGATGAACAACTTTATATAGGTAATTTGTCTACTTTTGAAGGTGGTAAGTGTCGAGAAGGTGACCTTAAAGATAACTTCTGGAAAAGTCGTGATACTCAATGATGTGCTTCATGTGCCTGACATTCATAAGAATTTAGTGTCTGGATCCCTCTAAAGTAAGAATAAGTTTGAAATATGCTTGTTCATACTAACTCCTTATATTTTATTTATGATTAACGTATCTCAAGATACAATTTATTTTGTATAAATTCTCATTTACTTGTATCTTAAACTAATTCCATTGATTAATTCATATAGGATTTATGCTCAATTTTCCTATTGGTGGATCAATTGACTTTTCTCTCTCATACACACTAGACTCACAACCCTCACAACATTTGCACACACACACACTCACAACACTCTCTCTCTTACACATACACACACACACACTTATAACTCTTTTCTCTTTCCAATTTATCCTCTTCCAAGCATTAAACTTAAAACCTCTAAAGTCTTCATGAGTACTCTTATCTTCTTCCATGTATTTAATTCCATTATCCTATGTGTGTGTAGGCTTATATTAAACAATTCTCTCTTCCTTTTTTCTTTACAAAAACCGCCCCCCTCCCCTTCATCTTTTAATTTCATTTTGTGTTTTAATTGACTCATAACTCCTAAAGAGAATTCTTCCATTGGCTAAAGTTTGAGTCACAAGGATTCCACTTTATGAGAGTTAATTAAGGCCTTAGGATTTAGCTTTATCAAATTCAATCCAAGCCCTCCATATCTAATCTTAATTAGCATCCCTAATATAGTAGCTAAGTGTAGTTGGCAAATTATGATTGGTTCCTAACTAAATCATAGTCCTTAGAAACTTATGTATGCTAATCTTAGTCCTTTACTAGCCATTGGTTCCTAATTAAGGTAATACATCCTTCATTATGCCTTTAACATATGCCACTTCATTAATTATGAATGTTTATGAAATTAATTCAATTAATGTAGATCGAATCATCCACTAATTATTGGCAATTTTCTCTAATTGGTTTAATTATTTTCTCACAACTCTTTGGCTTTTCATAGTCATTTATGCACCATGTATTATTTTAATAATTATAGGGCAATCTATGATCCCTAAGTGAAAACTAGAAAATTGGCCATTAGTTAGTTTTAATTTCAAGAGAAAATTCCCTAATATTGAAATAAATAAGCTACAATATTTTTGAGACCACATATTCACCAATTTTAAATAAGTATTATTTGCCAAAATATAATATTTATAATGAATATGAATTTTAGGGTATTACACTCAACACATCACAAAAATTTCATAAATAATATAAAAATAAGAAATAACATAAGTAAATATTTTTTTTCTAATAATCTGTTATCTCGATAGCCTATAAATATTTTTAGGGCAATTACATAAATAATCTATAAATAATAATTAAAAATTAAATAAACATTCAGGGAATAATAGGGATAACCAAAAAAATCTAATTTTATTATATTATTATGAATTTTAAAATTTCTTAAATTCTTGGGTTGTTACATAGATGTTAAATCTCACTACAAAGAAAGTGCTCTTTGGAGGAGTAGATGACCAACAAGGCCTTATGCAAAGCTCTAATTTATTAATTCTATGGCTATTTAGTTCATTTTGTTGGCAACATTTTTGTTTATATTTCGTTGTGTTTATGTATAATTTTTTAGGATTGCTCTATATATATTTCTTCATATACACTTTTTGTGATACAATATTCTATTAACATTATTATTTATATTTCGTTTTCTCTATGTAAACTCTTATGGTTGCTACATTTTAATGACATGCACTTATTTTTTATTTCGTATTTTTTTTTCATTTTTAACATACATACATACACACATACATATGTATATAGTTACATACATATATATGTACTCCGTATCTATATACATATGTATGTGTGTGTATGTATGTAGGTTCCTTTGATATATATGTGTGTGTGCGTGCCCGTGAGTGTGTGTATACACACACACATATATATATATGTGTGTGTGTTCCTTTGACATCATTTTGCCTTGTAATCACTTTGATATTCTTTTTTCTTTTGGCTAAAAAAACACTTTCATATTCATTAACAAATATTTCAATTTGGTTTCCCCCGGTTCAAATTGTCTGGTTATTTGAAAGTGAAGAAAATGCTACGTCACATTCATTTTCCATAGAAGGAGATATCAAGATCAAATATGACAGCTTGATTAATCAGATGCCACTTCCTTAAGCGTAAATGAGATTTAGCTAGAAGGACTGAGATTGTAGAGAAGAAAAGATATGAGGGGTACAATATGTTGGGTTAATGTGCTCTTTGGTCACTTAAGCCCAATAAGGCTTAATTGAGACTACAGCCCAAGAACTCTATGGCCCATGTGGTTTAGGGTTAGGTCTTGGGTGTAGTAGCATATAAACCTACTTTCACCTGCTTGAGAGATATGCACGCATAAGGAGGCTCTCATCAGAAACAAACCCTAGAGGCAGACGTTCATCATCTGAACGGTTGCCCACACAACCATCCTATTCCCCTCAAGAGATAGTCTGGAAGATCGATCATAGAGCAGATGAGGACTATTGGTGGACAGGCTTTTAGATCGCTCTTCAGATACGAGGACTGTTCGTGGAGAGGCTTTCAAATCGCTGCTTCAGATCGCTGCATCTTTCCAGGTAATCAAAACGATGAAGGTTTTAACTTTTTCTATATCGCGTGGTACGATACACTTCCGCATTTCTGGTGAGATTCCATCAATTGCTATCAGAGCCAATAGCGTTGAGGAAAAGAACCAAGTTTTGATATTAATTTATATTTCATGTGATTCTTTTCGAAATCTATTTTTCGAAAATATGGCATCTTTTTCTATATTTGTTATTTATTTTTTGGTAGCTATTCGTTTATAATTCATATTTGGTATTAGTTTTAATTTCAATCGGTCAATCGCTTTAATCCATGGTTAGATTTTCTCGTGTATTTCTTGATTTGTAACAAGGAGGCTAATCTCATATAATTAGGTTTCTTCCTTGCTGTTTTAAATTTTATTTTGGAATTTCTACGTATTTTTCGAAATTCTGTAAAAGTTGGAGATCAAGAAACTAAGAAGAAGATGACATGACTTCGGCTGAAGGCGTTGGCAGGAGTGACGGCTAGGGTTCCTCTTGTGTGTCCTAGGGTTTCTAGCTAAAGTATGGGTATTTGGGCTTTTGGGCCCATAGATATCCTAAAGGGGCTAGAGACAGATACTATGGGCTGGACAAAAGAGGAATTCCAAAGTTGTAATTTTTTATTCTTATTTTTTTAGGAAAACCATAGATTAAAGTTATTTGTTTAATTATTTAATGTCTTTGTTAAATTGTATGAATTATATTTGTGATTAACATGATGTTGGTAAATAACATGTCATATAAAATAGGAAGATGCCATATTGTTGCATAATCACATGTCATAATTGCATAGTAGCTATTATGCCTTGAATCGACTAATATGATAGTTATTATGCGAGATTATTTAGATTGCCCACTAAATTAATTATCAATTATTATGATTTTAAATTAAAATCTAGAATAATAATTGGATTAATTGATTATGGAATTAAAATCTACACATTAATTATCAATTATTATGATTATAAATTAAAATCTAGAATAATAATTGGATTAATTGATTGTGGAATTAAAATCTACACATTAATTATCAATTATTATGATTTTAAATTAAAATCTAGAATAATAATTGTGAAATTAAAATCTAGACAAATAATTCAGGAAATTTCCTAAGAGAATTGTACCTTTTAGAGTAATTTGTGGGTTATTTAAAATGGTCATGTGACGCACACTCTGCCAATCATGACTAGATTTTAGATACCTAATAATTTACTCTAAATTGAACAAATTCTTGGAAATAAAAAATTTAAAATTTAAAATATTGAATGGGTGAAGGTTTTAAATTAAGCATTTAATTTTAAAACTTACGCGCTCCGATTGTGGGTTTATTAGTGAAATGGTTATCGCTAAAGCCCCATCGGATAAGGATAATCGGATTTCGCTAGATTAAACCCTAATATTTTCAAAGTTTTAGTAAAGTTTTGCACGGCCCATCGTCGGCAACACTTAGACACTAAAGATAATTTTGAAAGTAAACAATGGTTAATTACATTCAACTTTGGTAAAATTGTTAACCCTCCCATCGAGGCTCTGGCAATGGAACTGAAGGCCCAAATTAACAATATTAGTTTTACAAGAATCTTGCCCATCATAAGCCTTGTAAAGATAACTAATGGATTGTTAAACAATAAACAAATAGTAGTTATTAGAATCTACTAGTGCTATATCTGTTTGTTGTTAATTATAGTTTGTAATTAGTGTGCTTTTTCCTTATTTTCAGAAAAATATATTCATTCAATCCTTTAGCTACAATCTTGAGCCAAAAACCTATGGATGGTACAAACTACAAACAATGGAAAACTAATTTGGATATTGTTCTTCAATATGAAAAGCTCAACTTTGTTCTCACTACCCCTATGCCAGTGCAGCCTGCTGCAGACGCGTCTGATGCAATTTGGACTCGATTTCAGCAGGAGAAGGAAAGATGGGAGAAGGCGAATGTGTCAGTTCGCTGCTACATTTTGGCCAGTCTCGCCAATCACCTTCAGGAGCAAGTGAGCATGATTGAGAGTAGAGCAACAATGCTCCAGACTCTTGATGGCATGTTTGCTGGTATGGGTAATTTACATGTGATTGAGGTTTGTTTAGTGGAGAATCACGATAAAAATGGATCGTTGATTCAGGAGCCACTAACCATATTTGTTACTCTTTGTAGTGGTTCAAATATAGCTTGCCTGTAAGTAAAGGACAAAGAGATTTGAAGCTTGAAATTGGAGAGTTTGTGTCTGCACTAGCAGTGGGACAAGTCATTTTAACTTTTGATAATTGCAGAACTTTGGTTTTAGAAGACTGTTTATTTATTCCAGATTTTAAGAGGAATTTAATTTCTATTAATTGTTTGCATAAACATGGTTTGACAGTTCAGTTTAATCCCTCAGTTTCAATAAGAAGTTCATCTTCTTTTATCTATTCTGGTGTAAAGTTTAATGGTCTTTATTTCCTTCGTCCTGTTCCCTGTGAAGTTAATCATGTTGAATTAAAAGATGTTGAGCATATTAATTCATTAAAGGAAAGAAAAGTTTCCAATGAAACTTATCTTTGGCATTTAAGATTTGGTCATATTAACTCTAACAGGATAGAAGGTTTGGTCAAAAGTGGGATTTTAAAATCCCTGAACTTTGAACCGATACCAGTATGTGAATCCTGTTTAGAGGGTAAAATGACCAAGAGATCTTTCAAGGCCAAGGGAAAACGTGCCATACTTCAGCTGGAATTGGTACATACTAATGTATGTGGACCGATAAATGTCCAAGCTAGAGGCAGGTATCAGTATTTCATCACATTTACTAATGATTACTCTAGATTTGGACATGTGTACTTGATGCGTCACAAGTCTGAAGCTTTTGGAAAATTCCAAGAGTTCAAGGCTGAGGCAGAAAAACATCTTGGTGTTCAAATTAAGACTCTTCGATCTGATCGAGGGGGGTGAATACCTATCTGGAGAGTTCAGGTCTTACCTGACCAAAGAGGGGATAGTTTTACAATTATCTTCTCCAATGACACCCCAGCAGAATGGAGTTGCTGAAAGGAGAAATAGAACCCTTTTAGAAATGACAAGATCTATGCTCAGTTATTCATCTCTTTTTGATTCATTCTGGGGATATGCCCTAGAAACAGCTATGTATTTATTGAACTTAGCTCCGTCTAAATCAGTTTCAAAGACACTAATAGAATTGTGGAAAGGGTGTAAGCCCACCATGAATCATATTCGGATTTGGGGTGCTCTGGCACATGTCTTGAAACAGAAACCAGATAAGATGAACTCGCGTACTGAAGTATGCATGTTTGTAGGCTATCCTAAAGGAACCAGAGGTTGGTTGTTTTATAGTTCAAAAGAAAATAATGTCATAGTGAGCACTCACGCGACTTTCTTAGAGGAGGACTATATGGCAAATTATAAGGCAAGGAGCAAGATTATTCTTGATGAGCTAGTCTCAGATCAAGTTTCATCACAACCTCAGGCGGTTCCAGCTTTAATTCCCGTGGTTGTTCAAAGAGGGGAAAATGTACCTAAACATACACAGGAACCAGAGATAGAACCAAAAGTTCAGCATGATGATGAAATTAATGAAGAACAAAATCATGAATTGGTTGATCCACTTAATGAGGGTCCTCATCTAGAAACTGTTAACCCACAAAATGTGGACCCCTGTAGATGCACAACATCAAGTGCGACAAAGTTGTAGTGGGAGATTGATTCGAAAACCTGCAAGATATCTCTTGTTGGGTGTGTCAAATCAGGATGTCATCATTGATGAAGATGGTGATCCCACAAGTTATGACGAAGCACTAGGAGATGTTGATGCTCAGGAATGGCTTGAGGCTATGAATCGTGAAATGGATTCTATGTATTCCAACTTAGTTTGATCTCTTGTAGATGCACCTGAAGGGGTAAGACCCATTGGGTGTAAGTGGATTTACAAGAGAAAGAGAGGATCGGACGGGAAGGTTGAAACCTTCAAAGCTAGATTGGTGGCAAAAGGGTACTCCTAAAAAAAAGGTGTGGATTATGATGAAACTTTTTCGCCGGTTGCCATGCTCAAGTCCATCCGGATTCTCTTAGCTGTTGCAGCAAATCTTGATTATGAGATTTGACAAATGGATGTCAAAACTGCTTTTCTAAATGGAAATTTGGAAGAGGAAATCTATATGCAGCAACCAAAAGGGTTTATAGCCAAAGGGCACGAAGAAATGGTATGCAAGTTGCAGAGGTCCATTTATGGACTTAAGCAAGCATCCAGATCATGGAACATCAGATTTGATCAAGCCATTGAGTCTTATGGCTTTGAGAAAAGTCCTGATGAGCCGTGTGTGTATAAAAGGATCCAAGGTAGTGCGGTATCTTTTCTGGTACTTTATGTGGATGATATTCTCCTTATCAGAAATGATACAGAGGTATTGTTAGGCATAAAAACCTAGCTGAGCAAGCATTTTGATATGAAGGACCTAGGGGAAGCCAATTATATTCGTGGTATTAAACTCTTGTGAGACCGGAAGAATAGGGTTTTGACATTATCCCAGGCTAAATACATTGACAAAATACTTGCCAGGTTTAGTATAGAGAATTCCAAGAGGGGAATTATACCCTTCAGACATGGGATTCAAGTACCTATGGAGAACGAGAGATTATATGTTGGTCTACTAGAGTGGGAGTCTTGAAACCATTGGCTATACGGACTCAGATTTCCAAGGAGATATTGACTCAAGTAAGTCCACCTCGGGATTTGCTGTAGCTTTAGGTAGTTGTTATTTCACTTTGTTATTTTGTGTTTTTTGAGCAAGACATTATGACATTGCATTTTTTTTTTAATGTTAATAAATGAGGTGTTTTTCATTTATTTCGCACACTATTTACAAACTCTAAGGTCCGGATCAATTGTGGAGTATATGATCATATGAATACGTTTGTAGAGGACATGATCATTTGTTCTCATAATTGATGAATTGGTTCACAGCTATTAAATTTAGTTGGGCACTTTATTTAAGCTGCAATATTTTATGAAATGGTTTTGTCTGAATCATTATAAAATATTGATGTGAGTTAATACTTACATTGAATGGATCAAGGAGAGATTTGATTAAGGCTGTTCTTTCTGTCATAAGGAATCAAATATCCAGATAACTATAGTCATGTAGTTGCTCTTAATACTGAGTTTATTTTAAACAGGTAGTCGAATAGTTTTCATTCTTTGATTTACCAACGGGTGAGGTTTGATCTATATGACGGCTAATAACTTGGTATTTTGGGATTGAGACCATTTGGTTATCGGTGTTTATGAGATAAACAACATGGAATTTATAGAAAATGCCCCCTTGATATGTTTCGGTACCTGGATATTGAAGACACTGGCCAGTGCATGTAATCCATTAGAGAAACTATTAAAGACAAGGGAATAAATAATTGATTGGCTTACAGAAAACTAGTCAATCAAGTTATAGACATTCTATAAAGGGGTAATGCATATTCTTGTTATAAGTGTCATTATTCTTGGAGATCACGTTCGGGCTTTCAGTGGAGTAGCATCGAACTAGATAATCTTCTGTAGATTATCATAAGCCTTGATGAATGACAAATGGTAGATCCCCATGCTAGCTCGAAACAAGGGATAGGGTATATAATCAGATGATGATGACTTATGGGCTACATGGTCTTGGGTTTACGAACTCAAGTTGAGCAAGTGGGAGATTATTGGGTTAATGTGCTCTTTGATCACTTAAGCCCAATAAGGCTTAATTGAGACTACAGCCCAAGAACTCTATGGCCCATGTGGTTTAGGGTTAGGTCTTGGGTGTAGTAGCATATAAACCTACTTTTACCTGCTTGAGAGATATGCACGCATAAGGAGGCTCTCATCAGAAACAAACCCTAGAGGCAGATGTTCATCATCTGAACGGTTGCCCACACAACCATCCTATTCCCCTCGAGAGATAGTCTGGAAGATCGATCATAGAGCGGATGAGGACTATTCGTGGATAGGCTTTCAGATCGCTCTTTAGATACGAGGACTGTTCGTGGAGAGGCTTTCAGATCGCTGCATCTTTCCAGGTAATCAAAATGATGAAGGTTTTAACTTTTCCTATATCGCGTGGTACGATATGCTTCCGCATTTCTAGTGAGATTCCATCACAATATACTATGTCTGATCCTTAATATAAAATCTACTTCATGAATTTGGGTGGATTAAGGAAATGAAATAAATTGGTTAATTAGTTTAAAACAAATGCCACAGAATGATCTCCCTAAAACACTCTTATGTAACATCAAATTATATATCACATTATAAGTTAGATAAATTAGTTTAAAGAAAATAAGGTATATAAGATAAAATGGATTGAAATTTTATATCTATGTCCAATTACAATTTGAGTACCTAAACTTGAGACCCTTCCAACATGCCAAAGTTGACAAAAGAAGACACCAACTTTGGCATGAACAGCATCCACAATAGGTTTCCATGATTCCACTTGCCCTTTCGTCCATATCCCTAGTGTTCGAGGATACCTTAAATTGCATTCAAACAACACAAATAAGAAATAGATTGAAACATAAAAAAACAATGGGATATGATAACTCACATAAAGAATGATAATTAAGCAGTAAATATTAGGGAAAATCAATGAGGTCCCAAAGACGAAGAAATGCAATAATCACTAAAAAGTCACACACAGAAGTCGGCAGCATGTATTGACAAATTCTGATGTGCAACAAATGACAACTGATTCACATTGCTATCTATTTATAGGACCTTTTTTTGTGATTATATTCATTCCTTTGAATATCATAGTAATTATTTTTGCAAAAAATTACACGTACGCTCAAGCAGTGTTAGGAACAGCAGCAGATTCAGCTATGAGAAGACCCCCTTTACTGAGGATTCATGGAATATCTCCCAAGGACAATATCTTCCTAATTTCCATAAATTCTTTGGAATAGATTATAATTAACTAATTATTTTGGCTCAAAAATATACCACTCCACCCCTCCCTAAATATAAGATTCTTTTAAACGAATTGAGATATTCAAGAAAAGAATTAAAATGAATTAAAAGTAATAAATAGGTATGAAATAAATATTTTTTATTTTAAAAATGCTCTTATTTATAAATGAAGAAAGGGATTAATAATTTTGAAAATAATGAAAGAGAATGTATCGGGAAAGATGATGTTGAGAGAATAAAGGAAATGAGTTAAAATTAATGTAATATGTGAAATTAATTAAAGATAAAACAAGTAAGAATCTATTATTAGTCCTTAAAGAGGATTTTATAAAAGAGACAAGCCTAATCAAAGAAGTGAGACCTCATCAATCGAGACCGTGGGAGTATTTTTTTAACAATAAAAAATATTCTACTTTGGCTCTATAGTAAATAGCTTCTTGGATAATTTTATAGTCCAAAAATATGCTCCCCAAGAGCCATTTTTTTGAATAGGCTTGTCCCTAAACATAAGATCCTTTTTGAGTTTGTCTCAAAAATAAATATACTTTTTTTTTTTGCATTTTACCATGAATTAATTATTATATTACATACATTTATTTTATCCTTTTCTCATTATTACTCCTTCTCACCCATTTATAAATAGGATCATTCTTTTAAAAGAAAAAAAAAATCCTACGTAATTATTACATTTACCTGCTTTTAATTATTTTTTAGAATCTCACAATTCGATTGAAAAAATTCTTTTATATATGAACGGGGGGAGTACTACTTTGACCCTCAAAGTTGCTTCTCTTTCATGGCATGTTTCAAAGCAAATAACAATTAAAGCATTCAAAAGTAACTTTTCAATCATGATTTATGGTATACGAGATAAATATATGAAATAAGTTTTATCTCAATTTATATAAATAAGCACTTTTAAAGATATCAAACATAATCACTGTAATACCCTAAAAATCCTATTTAGCATAACCACTAAATGATACCTATTAAAGTAGGTGAATATGTGGTCTCAAAGATATTATAGTTTAAAATTAGAGAATTTTGTCCTAGAGTTAAATAAACCAAAGCAACTCAAATACTCTAAGTTCATTTAGGGATCATAAAATACCCTATAATTTTCATATTGAAGCATAATTTATATTTAAATTTTAAAGGGGCATGAAATGTTATTGAAATATCAAACAAATTAGAGGAAAGTGTCAATAATTGATTGGACAAATAATTGTACATTAATTAAAGTAATTGCATTAATTTTTGCAATTAATTATTGAATCCTCTTAGGAACCATAAAATATCATAAAATGCAAGTAATTACCAAATTAAATTATAGTTCACATGGAATTAAAAGGACCAATAAGGAACTATGGAGAATACTTAAACAAGATAGGAGAAAAATAATAAATAGTTACATATTCATTAAATTAAATAATTGTGCCAAATCTTTATAAATAATCAAGGAATTGATTAAGCATCATTTACTTATTAAGAGGTGAAATTTACTAAAATACCCTTAATTAACACACTAATGCATAAAATCATAATTGACTCATAGAAAGCCCTAAAGAGTTATCATCACACTGAGCCTAATTAAGGGGTGAATAATAACAATTAATGAGCAATTGAAATTACAACAATGAAGACACTAAATTTAACTAAATTAAATTAGGCATAAATAAAGATGTATAATTCCAATTAAAAGTCAATGACTAATTAAGAGTGGTATAAATGAATTTTTTTAAAGACTATAATAAAATTGGGGTTCCTGAAATAATATAAGATATCATGAAAATAGGAAAGTATGTTGTCTCCAAAATAGTAGTGTATTTACCCTACTTGTTGAATAAGTTGTCGGTAGGATTTAATAGGGCAAAATTCAACTCCCTAAATATTACTAAGGGTCATAAAATATTGTAAAAATTTCCTAAAAACCCCTAAACCAATTAAATGAAATTTCCAACAATTCAAGAACGATTAAATTCACACTTAGGGGTATATTGTCATATAATTCACATATTGGCAAAATTAAACCGTAAAGGGATAGGAAGAGGTCTAAAATAATTAGAGGACACTAAAAATAATTAGTAAACATCAAAAATTAATCTTAATTGAATTAACATGCATAATTAACTTAATGATAAATATTTACAAGCAAGTTGCAATATTTTGGCTAAATTCAACAATAAAGCCTAACAAGGGATTAATGATTGAAACAAATGGATTTAGTAGGATCATAATTAAGTTGGTAATCAATAAAAGCATTACAAATTAAACTTAATTAAGCTAAATCAAATAATAAACAAGAGGAAATTAAATTAGGGCTTTTCACCACAACCATGCACATTGGATCAATTTTTGGGAGTCCAAACTTTTGCCCAACCAAGCAATAAAGCCCAAAACAAACCTAAAACCCAAAAATTCAGAGGGGGCACGGTTTTGGGAGCTTCATGAGGAAGGAATTGAGTTTCATCACATGTGCCAATTGGTCAAAGCTTGTAGGATACAACTTACTATTCAATTCTTGCACTTCAAGTTGTTTTAGCTTCTAGGAGAAGGAAGAAGAAAGAGAAGAAGGGAGAGAGAGAGAGAGGGCAGATGAGAGGGAGAGTGGTGAGGATTTGAAGTTGCAACATTGCCCTAGATCCAATGGTGGAAAATTGACAAGAGGGAAGTTGCTTTTATTTACCAAATTACCTTGAGAAATTCCTATAAATAGGGCCTTTGGGCATTCACTTTTCCTCACACCAAGCAAAGCAACACTTGCTTATTTGAGAGAGAGTTGAGAGAGTTGGAGGAAGAGCTTGAAGGAGTCCAAGCTTTAGGTAAGCAAAGTTCTTTAGTTTTGAGTTTATATTCATAGATAGAAGTAGTTTTAATCTTTAAAATTCTAGAATAATTTTAGTTTCATGTTTTTATAGTTAAAAATAGTTTCATTTCGAAAATTTAGTGAAGGAAGTAGTTCTGCAAAATTTTCAGGTTAAGAACACTGTAGTAACGAAGTTCTAGCGAAAATTCGTCGGTTAGGCGATTTCTGAACGGGTCACAGAAAAACGCATATTTCATGTTGAAAATGTTATTGAAAAATTCTGAGAAAATTCATGATGAAAGTAAGCATATAGAGCTTTCCAAATCTGTAAATAACATGTTGAAATGATCTCTGTACAGTGAGAAAGAAATTCACAAAGTTTAGGCTGCGAAAATGCTGGAAATTCTGGGCAGAGGATGAACACGTGAAATCTGGAAATGATTTTTGAATTCTGGGAAAGACCTGATATTTTTTCTGGAAAATAGACATCCTAAGGAGTCTGGAACTTTTTACGGATCTTCGTTTCGATTTTTCTAGAATTAGTTATGAATTTCCAAAGATAGGCGAAATTCTGCCCCTAAATTCCAGCGGTTTTTCAATAAATTGTGAGAAAATAAAATAATGGTTTAATGTACCAAGGGTAGAATAGTCAATAGTGGCCAAAATATCTTTTAGAATATTATATTTAAATTAATAGGACGATATTGCTCTGATAGGCTGTCCGAAAGAACGCAGACCGATCAATTACGTACCGAGACTATCGACTCAGGTACGGACGCGTACTGTAACACTAACTCTGATGCTTATTGTATGCTTATATGTGATAGATAGTCTGAAACCCTGTTTTGAAAAATTGATCATACACATACATCTTGATACGGGTTATAGTCGTGATAATGCCGTTATGTTTTCCTAGCGTTGAGGACACGGATGTACACCGTGGCACTGGAGATAGTGCAGACTGTAATAACATACATGTTGCAGTGGCCGTGTAATGTTATTATGTGAATATATAAATATTGTATGTGATTAAATGCTGTTTTGCCATGGATATCTGTCATACATATTTGATACATAAGCATGAGGTTAACCGTTACCTGAGGTTCAATGGTAATTGAACCTCAGCTCTTAACATAGCGTCAGGGTCTGGAGGAACCAGGACCAAGGACAAGGATAAGGAGCCAGCGCAAGGACGAAGACAGAGAAATTTTTATTTCAACGTTATTTTGTTGATCCATTTTCAGACTACTGTACCGCTGTGTAAGCAGCCAGATGCTACGTCAGTAAATGTTTATCAGATACTCAAAATATTGAAATTTATTCCGATGCTCTACTCTGATCAATTATTTCAAAAACGCTTCTACTCTGGTTTAAATATTGTGAAAACGGATTTCAAAAATGAGGATGTTACAATCACAAACAAGCACTAGACGTTAGAAAAACTATCCGAAAAATCTATCAATGATCCAATTTGAGTTTCATATTTCCAAGGCGTGTTTTGAGGCAAGAAACGTTAATCCTAACGAAATAAGATTTTCTCCTCATCATTTTTCTCATTAGTACATCTGAGCCATTGATTGAGAAAATGAGAGAAAGGTGAAAGTGGTATTATAATTGATTGGATGGATACGATCCTAACATATTGATAAAAGTCATAACCATGACCTTCTTGAAAAGTTCAAACACCTTTATACATGTTACAACAAATTGTGAACTCAAAATCAAATATCTTTATACCTATCTAAATTAAATCAAGGGTTAATACGATCTTTAATCTCATAAATTTTTCATCATTTTCATTTTGGTTTATCAAGTTTCAATCATGGGTTTTGGATCCTTAAAAAGCAAAATGCTCAAAGTTTTATTAAATTATAGAGATCAATGTTTTTAACATAATAAAACTTAAGGAACCAAACATATAGTTCAAAACTTGAAAAACTAAAATTAAAATGAGGACAAACTTAAAAAACTAAAGATTATAGTAACTCTTGAAATCAATTATGAACTCAAAATCATGGTTTTAAGTTCATAATCAAGGATTTTTGTATATATACAGTGTTTGATAACTTATGAGATAATTGCAATTTTAGATATATAATTGATTTTTATATTAATAAGAATGTTTGATTTTTAATTCATGATTAGTTTATCTACATAAATGTTTCACTGTTTTTTAAGAAAATCATTATTTTAATTTTAATCCTTATAATTAATGATAAGAAAGATCCAAACATAAACAAGCCCAACAACTTGGGAAGACACCCTTTAGTTTGGGTCTTTATTTTATGGGAGATATGATGGTTCGTGTGAACCAAGTGTCATATTGCCGTTGGCCAAACGGAAAAGTGTCATATTGTCATCCTGATCCTCTCATAAAAGGTTTGAAGCATGACAAGCAAGGTGTTGAAAATTGAGTGTTGAAAATTGGATCGAGAGTCAGTCAAAATATTAATTTAAAGGTCAATAGATTAAATTGGGATCAATTTAGGACTGAACCGGTCATGATTAAAATAATCTAATTTAATTAAATATGTATATTTAATTATTAATATTTTTATTAAATTGAAAATGTAGTATATGGGAAATGTACTACATGCATTGGAGGGTGGTAAAATGGTAAAAAAGTCAAATTCCATTGAAGAGACATAGCTTGAAGCAACAAAAAATAAGCCTATCACCTTTGATTTTCAACTTGCGATTTACGATCCCCAATGAGTCTATCAATGCCAAAGGTAGTGCCACTGCCATCACATTAAATACGGTGTACTTGTTTTTCTTTAAGTTATTTTATTTTAACTCACTCTAAATTATTTTATTTAGAGCGAAGGAGCAAAAACACACACAAAGTTTGTCTATGGGAGCGTCCAGTACCACCATGTTTTTTGAGTAGCAAAAGTAGACACAAAGTTATGTTTTTAGGAGCGATAGTCACACATTCAGTTAGTTGACCAAAAACCTAGTTAAGTTGCTGTTATCTGTTGCCACATGGGCGGGTGAAATGCTGACTGGGATTTCATAATGATGACTTCCGTGTCTCTCTCCACCGCCACCTTCCCTGTCTCTGTCCTTCCTCGAATTTTTCGCTTCACTCACATCCGATGACCAATTCGTGTCACCATTTCCAAACAACTCCCCGCTCGAATCTGTATCCATCGCCACAGGAAAATCAGAGCATGTCTCATATGCCGCAGAAGCCCCAACTAAGCAGCATCTACGGGTCCCACTACGATCGCTGCTCCGACCGGATATAGACCTGGACCCCCGGCGACGCCTCTTGCGAGCGATTAAACGATAGCTTCCACTCCTGTAGTGACCAGCTGCAATCGGCTTATCGTCGTCAATCAAGCTCAGCTTAGACAAATCAATAGCATCCACAGAGAAGGACGAGGTAGTGCGATCGGACAGGCAGGGGCGATTGGTATGGATGCCATTGGAGGAGGAGTAATATGGTCTAGGGTTAGCATTAATGTAGGAATCAGAGTCTAGGATCTTGGTATTAGTAGTTTGGGATTGAAAAGGCCTCCAACTATGGAGCTGCAACATATAGGAATCTATGGAGTGCCGTGAATCAAGAGGCTTGCGGGATTGCGAGGTGGGTTTAATCATTACAATTAGGATTGAGTTTCAATTTCACTTGCAATAGAGTTCTGCAGATGCAAAGATATCGGGACGGAGACACTGTACACTGTGTTGGAGTTTCTTTCGCAAGCGAGACACTGTATACTGGGTTGGCTTAAGCAGGTTTGTGTGTATACATACGTCCACATCATCACTCCTTCCACATTTCCGTTGACCGTTTGGTCAACTGACCGGTTGTGTGACTTCCGCTCCCCAAAACATAACTTTGTGTCTACTTTTGCTCCTTTTGAAACTTAGTGGTGCTGGACGCTCCAAAGGACAAACTTCGTGAGCATTTTTGCTCTTTCGCCCTTTTATTTATTTAACTCTCTTTAGTCATAATTATAAAATTATGTTTATTTTTTCATAGAAATTAAGTTAACTAAATTAATTTAAAATATTTTTATTTTTATTAGTTTTTTAAAATTAATTAATTTAAATAATAAAATAATATATAATATAAGGTTACATAATATATAATATTTTAAAATAATTTATTTAATTTTTTTAATCTCTTAAAAAAAATCAACCCGATGGTATGATTATTAGGATTGAAGTTAATATGGTAAAATAAAGGGTACAGCTCTCTTTCTTCTTCCAAGTTCTCCCTCTAGTTAACATATGCTTTCAAACACGAGTATCAAGGCTTGCCTCCGATAGATTCCTTCATGAACCTTTATTATTGACGGTAAGCGATGTGAGAAAACCAGAAAATAAATGGTCCTCATCAGTCTTAGGTTTCCTCCACTTTTTCACTCTCAGTCTATTTTCTGTTTATTCTTCTTCTTCTTCATCCTTCTTGTTGATCTGAATCTATGTTATCCGATCCTTCTATGCTGATTTGGAGTTTCAAACAAACAACCTGCATGACCTGCCCAACCCAGTAGGTTACCAGGTCATGACCAAATTTCGCCAATCTAAACTTTTTCTGGTTTGGCATTGAAGGACCGGACACATGGCCCGGTTTGCCCGTTTCCAGTTGGTCCAATCTGATTTTGAAAACCATGCTGACAAAGGAGAATGGTAATTAAAAATTTTGTAAAAAGGGTAGTATCAAATCAAATTTTTTATTATAACTTAATAATTTTTAAATTCAATATTTATTTTCCTATAATTTAACAATGCAATTTTGTTAAGAGTTTAAATACAAATCTAATTCTATGTATACATCTGATCTAACATGTTTAACCCTAAATAAGAAAAAACCTTAAATCTCTTTACATTCAAGAACCTCCATGCTTCCTCTAGATTATTAAATCCTTTTTCCAATCTGGGAGTTAAATCAACTTTCATAGATGATTGAAACTTGCAAAATAATGCCATGCAACACACAAAACATAAAATTATATGAAAAATATGAATTAATGAAGTAAACTTTTAAAAAAAAATCATCAAAACAAAAAATATATTTCTATATATAGTGATACTTTTTTTTTTTTTGATACAACTCCACATATACTAATCCTACTCCTGATTGTTTACTATTTGATTTTAAGGGTCATTTTATAGTAATATATAAAGCTATGCCATGTATTGATATATCTATGAGATATTGCCGTGGAAAGAATGGTGTAATAAAAACAAAAAGGTGGGGGCATTCAAGCTATGTCATTTTATAGTAACTATGCCATTTAGCATATGCTTGCCCTACTTCTCCTACCCAACCCAGCTAACAGGGGCAAAAACAAAAAGTAGGGGCATTATGTGCTTGTAATTTCGCTTTAAACGAGTCCTAATGCATTTTGTTGAATCATTAGATAGCATTTTCCTCCTCTGTTTCTTTTTTACATTTTTTTTTTCAATTTCATATCAGGCAATGAAGATATTAGCCAATCAAGGAAAAGAGACAAGTTTATGTTGGACAGATGTAATCTTCGTATGTGGAAAAAAAAAAAGACTAGTTATGAAATCATCCAAAAGATGTAATGTTTTGAGGGGGGGGGGGGGGGGGGGGGGAAAGTTATTTGTATATTACATTTGCTGTCTTTATCTTTCCCTCCAAATTGCAGAAGAACGTCCAAGCAGGGGTTATTTGCGGAAGTCAGAAGCATTTCAAGGGGGTCTAGAATGAGCTATAACAAAATAAAATGGACGGCCAAGATTAAATGAAATCAACGGTGAAAATTGGCTTATAAGAGATGAGGAGAGAGTAATATGGGGAGAGAATTTGCTCCCATCTCGTTTTTATTATTATTTCTCTATGAGAGGTTCATTGCCCCGGGAATATCAAATTTTCACATTATTTATTTAATCTATAATTTGGTTGATTTTAATTTACATTTTGTTCAGACCCATGTGACATAATTAATCCACGTGTGGGCTAAGTGAGAACAACATTATTTACCTTGTTTCTCTTACAAAATTAACCTATGATTTTTTTTAGCTCAAAAAGGGAAAATGGATAATTGGATGAATTGTCCATATTATAAGGGAAAATTGCAGGGAAAAAAATCTCCATTGCAAAATTTATTACCCAGAATACCTAAAATTTGTATAAGGATGCATGTGCAGCGTATTTTCGGCGAGCACAACTCTTCTTTAATCATGAGTAAACTATTTTCAACTATGTGCAAAATAATAGAAAACGTTTACACACAACTGAATATATTATGCACTCAGCCAAAGAAGAGTTACATCCACTAAAGAAGAGTTGCACCTGTTTAAACATTTGAGTCCTTACATACCTTGAGGCAATAAATTTTGCATTTAAATTAGAATGTGCTAAAATGCGGAGTAAATATCTAACATGGTAGAGTAGAGAGACAACAATTGGTATGGGCAAAAATCAATAACTAGGAGTGGAAGCCAAACTAAGGAATCTTTAAGCATTTACCAGCATTTTAGAAATTTTATTTGTATCCGTTGGTGGTTATAAATCCAGAAATATAAGGCTACAAATGTATATCTTAAATTTTGGGCTAAGAAATTTGTGGATTAACCTATAGTAGGAAGATAACTAAGCCCAGTAAGATGTCTAAGGAATAAAAAGCCTTTCAAGGATTATATTGTATGGCCATACTAGGCAAAGGACCTAGTATGCGTCGAATGTAAAATTAAAATAGTGGTGCAGAAAGGCACAAAACACTTATACGGTGTTATTGGGTTGGTAAGGAGATGCCACCCAGTTATGTTATAATGTGTGGCATGATTAGTTGAGCAAAATGTGTCGGTATAAGTGTACATATGGCATTTCCTGGACAGATATATGTACCCTGCGTTTTTTAGAGAATGGAAAAAGATAAGATCAACTTGAGATATTTTGACATATGTTAAAAGAAAAAGTCAACAAAGTTTATCCTATTGTGCCACTTGTGTTGTTATGGTGACAAGTTGACTAGTTAATGGACACATAAGTTCATGTAATAATGAAGGATGGTGAGTCATTAGGACACCTAAGCCTTCATGCATCAATGTGTTCTTATCCAAAATGCCATGTGTTACTTTGGGAAAGATGTTTAACTTGATAAAGACACCTAAGCTTAACCACTTCTGGCATAAAAATGGACTTATTTGACTTTGTGAAAGAGACACTTATCTAACTATATTTAATGTAATTCAAAAACATAATATCTCCTCCAAGGTTAAGGATTTTGTCTAAGTAGAGACAAAGGGAAAAATGAATAAATGACACATAAAATGATAAGAATCAAGAAGATAATCCCTTAGTTTGATAAGTGTCATAAGGGGATTTGCATTGGACTTTCAAAAGAATATTTCAAGACCTTATCTTATATTAATTGTAGCTAAAATCTCCCTCCCCTCAAGTCTTATATTTCGTACAGAATCAATGAGCAAAGGGAAGACCATATTTGTTATAGGGTTAAAGGCCTAATTTGCCATGGAAGTTTTGCTAAGGGAGCGTCTAGCACCCGGAAGTATTTTTGGTATCATTTTTGCCCCGGAAGTTTACAAATATAACAATTTTGCCTGTCAATTGATTTTGACCGTTGGATTGGTATCATTTTTGCCTCGAAAGTTTACAAAAATTTGCTCCTAAAAAATTCCCGAGGTAAATTTGCTTCTAAAAAAAACTTCCGGGGCAAAAATGATACTCAAAATACTTCTGTGTGTTGGGCGCTCCTTTAGCAGAGCTTCCGTAGCAAATTAGGTATTTAACCCTTTGTTATATGTGGAAGCAAAAAGTCAAGGAAATAAATTGATAACTTAACAAGGGGGGATTAAAGAGGACATAAAGGGGGATACTTTAACACTTTATTCTATGATTTTTGCTAAACAAAATCTTCCCCATAACAACCTTAAGTTTTCGTGCAGATTTAAGAATGAAGGAGGAAGCATAAGACAAGGTATAATGATAGGAAACTTAAAGTCAAAAAGCTTGGACTTCTTAGCCAATAAGAAGGAAAGAAGAAGGCCTAAACCTAGGCTAAAGAATAACTTGGAACAAGATATTTTAGTACCCAAGAATGAAACATGTCTAGATCAAGGAAGAAAAATCAAGAGCAGTCAAGACTCCTCTTGAAAAGAGGAGAAAAACCTAGAATTACTAAGGATAAATACAAAAAAAGGGTGAATTGGTAAAATTCCAAGGAAATATTTTACATGAAATGACCTCTATATAAAGGACTTCTCCTCTCATTTGGCATGGCAAGAGGCAACACACACAAGGAAGAAGAGAAAAAAAGAGAGTTTGAGAATCAAAAGCAAGAGGAAAAACAAGAAAGTTGAGTTAAGGTAAGTAAGTTATGAAATTTACTCTACTTTCTTCGATTCATGTAGACATGCTTGAAGTCTTAGTTAATAACCTTGTATAATATTATTGAAGCTTTGGCCACAATTACAAAGGAGTTCAAGAAGAAGTGGCAAAGGAAGTTAGAATTTAGAACTAATAAGCCCTTTCCCCTACTTCTTGAAATTTTGTAAGTTTAAGGGGATTTTTGGCCAATAGCTAGAACATGATGATATGATTTGATTTTAGTGATTTTGATGGTCTAAATTGTTTAAAATGTAATTTTGTATAAGGAAGAATATAGAGCATAATTTTGGAAGAAGATAGAAAGTAATACAAATTGTGTAACTGAGAAACCATCGAGGGTACTTTGGTAAACTAGGAATGATATGCGTATATCTGTCCTTGGCAAGTATTTTTGGTCAAAAGTAAACATGTCAAGGGTCACATAAATTTTTGGAACACGTCAATCAAATTAGTTTACAATTAGTTATGAATTTTTGAAGTTGGTTAAAGTTTCTGGAATTTTCTGGATTTATGCGAAAATGAAAGATAACTCACCAATGAAGGGATACTTATTACTAAAAAGAATGAATGAGCTCCAAATGGTGAAAGAACCCTTTATAAAAGTTGTATAGTTACATATTTTTAAAGGTAAAGTTTATATTGATGATAACACCATTTATATTGTATTAATTTAGGTCTATAATTCCTACTGAGTTGCTAGGAATTGGTTATCTAACTGATCAGCTATTTCAGGTAGTAACCCTAATCTCGTATGCTTTGTGTGTCTCTATATGCATGTTTTACCATGATTGTGTATGCATTCGATGTTGTTATTTTCCAAGCGCTTTGGTATCGAAACCTGTTGTGTGCGGCTAGGGCCTTGCTGTGTGCCGTGCCCTGTAGTTTGTGTTGTGTGATATAAAGACTGCTTGTTTCAAATTAGACTTTGTGACTCGCTATGTGCGATTTATTGAATGTTTTACGGTTTCTACTTGAGTCCACATTACCTGCTTTTCTGATATATGCTTCTTCTGTGCTTCTCGTTGAAAACGCATCGTTTGGCTTAGTGGGTTAATGAGAAGCTGACGCGTGGCATCATAAAATTTTTGGAGCAGCACAATGGAAGACACCAAAATAACAGAACGCTTTGGTCTCTCTCACTCTCCTTCTGCGTCATCCTTTTCATGAAGCTCACGTCCAAGTTCATTCTCAACCCAAGTCGTAACAGAGAACCGTCTCAGATTTCTTGTTCTACCTCTTTGAGCAGGAGGCTCAGAAACAATGGCAGCATAAAAGGCAGTAACGGTCAAGCCTCTCTAATGTTCCCAACGACGACCGGAAAAAAGAGAGGATGTGCTTTCGAAAACCCAGAACCTTCATCGCCGAAAGTAACATGCATTGGGCAAGTACGAGTGAAGACGAAGAAATAGGGGAAGAAGATAAGGGCTGCAAGATCGAAGAAGAGGAGAGGAGGAGAAGCAAGCTTTAGAAAAACAGAGCATGGGTTTTCTTCAGATCTCCAGAATTTGCAGCAAGCTGAAGCGAGTTTAACACATCGGAAGAGGAAGAAGAAGAAGAAGAAGAAGAGCAGGAAAAGCAAGGACCCGCTCTTGTTCCTCCTCTATTATTTTGTTTTTGTTGATGAGATTATATTGTTTCAGAAAGGCATGAAAAGGTAATATGATGCAAGAGTCATTTAATTACATATTGAGGTAATATACTTTAGTTATGCTAGCTTGGAGGATATAAATTTCTCATAACTCCCTCTGAGGGTCATAAAATTTGGGAAATTTCCACCGATTTTTTCTTTTGGATCATGTAGTGCCTTATCAAAATTTGATTCCTGGAGCGTTTTCATCTCACTGTACTTAAATTTATATTTTCCTTTGGCGGAAAAGATGATTTTTTTTCCTTTAGAAAGTTTTAGGTCTTGGAAAAAAAGCTATGAAAGGCTTGTTCTTGAGTACTAGTTTTTTTTTTTTGAACTTTTTGGGCAGAAGCTTTCTATATACTGAAAAAGCATTGGGATTTAATCAAAATAGCCCATTCAGAAGTGAACTATGTGTCTTATCAACGAAGTTTCTTCGAAATCTATTTCTTGTGAAAGAGACGGAGCTTTAGATTCTCTGCTCTCAGTAAGAAATTACATGCCTTTCTTGGGTTGAGAATGAACTTGGACGTGAGCTTCATGAAAAGGAAGACGCAGAAGGAGAGCGAGAGAGACCAAAGGGTTCTGTTATTTTGGTGTCTTCCATTGTGCAGCTCCAAAAATTTTACGATGCCACGCGTCAGATTGTCATCAAACCACTAAGCCAAACGATGCGTTTTCAACGAGAAGCACAGAAGAAGCATATATCAGAAAAGCAGGTAATGTGGACTCTTTGTACTTATGGTTTTCTTACATACTTTAATTATACTTTTTATTTGAGATTAACAGTTATTATGGGATCTAATTTTGAATCCCAAGCCATTATAAGAATACAAGTAGTTCTTCGGAGCCGATCAAGGGGGTGAAGGTAATGACATGGAGTATAGATGAGAAATCTAAGGAAGTTGCCGATGAAGACCTGTTATTATTATGTTTTATATTTTGGAGGCCTGTATATTATCTTTGCTGATCCAGTATTTATTTTTGGATGATTGTATCTTTGAGAGAACTATTTACTTATACCAATATTTATCGTCCAAATAGTTACATGCTCTGCTGCGTGAATTACTCTGATACATGATGTTAAGCAACATGATGTGATAATAAGGATAAGAATTTGAGAGTAACACACTACTTGCCACCCAAGAGGGCAAGACCGATAGGGGTGTAACAACAAACAATTACATAACATTTGCCCAATTATTTTTGTTGACATAAGAATAGTTACCACTGAAATTGGAATGTTCAAATACAAGGCACTAAAGAAGAGCATTGATCAAAAACACCCTTCAACAATTGGAGACTTAAAAACTTCCATCTAGAAATGGGAAGTCAGTATATCCAACAACTGGATCAGAAACATAAAATGTCTCATTGTTGTACTTGTTGAGAGGAGCATCAAGCTCAAACCTCTTGGGCAAATCTGGATTCGCCAAAAACCAACGGCCATACGCAACAAGATCTGCCCGATTCTCAGCCACTGCATTGTTTCCCTCTTTGCGGTCATAGCCTCCAGCAACCATGAACGTGCCATTGAAAGCCTTTCTCATTGGCACAAGACTATGAGGGCTCTCAACTTTTTCTCCAACGGTCTTCATCCTTGGCTCTACCATGTGGCAATACAGAATACCATATTTGTTCAGAGCATTCACCATGTAGAGGCCGAGTTCTTCAGGATTCGAGTCTCCAGATTCACAATAGTTTGCAAAAGGAGACAATCTAATTCCAACTCGTTCTGGTCCTATCTCATCTGAAATAGCTTTAACGACCTCTAAGGCAAATCGACAACGGTTCTCTATTGATCCGCCATACTCATCTGTTCGATCATTGACCTGATCTTTCATAAACTGGTCAAGAAGGTATCCATGGGCGCCATGAATCTCAACCCCATCAAAACCTACAATTGGGCAAGCATTATCTTCTTAAACTTGTTGCATCCAGTTATATTGTCAACCATATAGATAGAAATTTAGTACCAATACCACCATAACTGTTACGCCACTTCTGAAAAAAAGGAACATACTGACTCTAATATTACTTTGGCTTATATCCACTTGTACTGTTCAGTAAAATTTCAATGTGGTTCCTTCTAGACAATATTGTCCTTATATTTTTATAGTGGAAGACCATTGCCATTATGCCACAGTATCCATCAAAATATTAATGCTAAATCTAACAGCCTGTTAATAAATTGTTAGGTTTGACATTAAATATTGGATAGATGTAGATGTAAAAAGGTGGTAGGGGGTAAAATTGATTTCTATCTAAAGTTTCTTTCTTTCTTTTTCCCTCTCCCCTGGGTCGCCTCACAGCTGCAACAAATAGGAAGGGAAAATTACCTGCCTCTGAATTAGACGGATGCATTAAAACAAGAAATGGAATAATTTGTAAAATCAAATTGGGAACATATCGGCATAGAGCATTTGCAAACATTGTTTTTGAAACCAAACCAGATTGGCTGCTTCAATTGATGAACTCACAAACTATATCATGATTCAGTCTAAAATGGTTCCAACACCAATCTAGGTGAAAACTGCTCCGTAACCATTAAAACAATTCACAAACTAGTCAAAATTGATAAAAATTGGTCAAGAACCAGTAAGAATTTTAAAAATATTTTTTTAATTTTTTTTATCTAATATTTGTATATATGCTATTAAAAATATTAATTCAATTATAACTAATTCAACTATGGTCAAACCAACAAAACCTCAAATCTGCACCTTTATTGGTCCAATGACAGATCTTGTTTAAAACCACCTTATTTGAAGTAACTTTCCATTCTACAAAATACTTGTATGGATTATCGTTGAAGGGTTTTACTTATCACATTAAAGTTAGTGGAGTTACCAGCTTCAATAACATTCCTTGCAGCGACTCTGAAGTCATTGACGACTTGAGGAATTTCATCTGTCCACAGCCGCCTCGGCTGTGTAAATTGTGCGACATCAATTCCGTTAGCCCGAATTACTGGAGCAAGCCCCTTATCTGTACAAGATATTGGGGCCTGCCCATTTGGTTGATAACCTGTTCAAAAACAATATAAGATGGAGAAATACTGCGTATACATACATCAGATTTATTCAATTCCTAGAAAATTGGAGATAGAGAAAGAAACAATAGAAAATATCATTGCAGAATGGAGCTGCATATTAACATAGATTTCAGGGTATGAGTTTGAATAGATTAAAAAAAGTGAAACAAACTTTGTTCTACGTCTGGTCAAAAAAATGAAAAAAGTTATATTAGAAAACCTAATGTATTTCCTGCCTATGCATATTACCCATGACTAATTCATATTTCATCGTGTTGGAGGAAGAGATCCAGCACATAAAGAAATGTAGCTTAATTGTTTTTGAAGACTCCTTTCATTGATCGAGGGAGCACTATTAAGGTTTTCACCACAACAGAAAGTTTCTGATGTTGAACCTTTTTAATTTATTAATTTATTTTGCATATTGGGAGGGGTAAGCGGATTCTTCAAGGATAGTGCTTCGCTAGAAATGATTTAATTGAGGTCATATAAAACATGTATATATATTTTGACAAAAATGAAAACAGAAAACGTGTGTGTGTGTCTGTATTAAAGCAAAGATCCTTTAGGACATTACACTTTAACCAACAATTAATATCTCCACGAACTGTTTTGCCACTGAGCATGCATAATATCTTGATCAGTCAGGTTTTCTCTTGGTTACCAAATTTTTTGCAGTAATGGCGCATTTATAATTTTGCATTTTGGAAGTAGAAACTAATGTATTGTGGAAACTGAAAAGCACACTTGTTATGGTAAAAATCCGTAGACTTAAACAACAGTTAGTGGAGAAGAAGACAGTAGAAGGTATACCATTCCCAACAAGTGTGTTGATTTAATTGACATACAATGCATTTTATGCCATTCTCAGCTATTATAGATTGGAACATTTCGAAATTCTCCTCAGTACATTCAAGTGAAAAGACACAATTTTCTAGCCACTTTTCCAGAGCAGAGGATAAACTTAGCAAGGAAATACCTGAATTTGAAACCCTTCCAACGTGCCAAATCTGACAAAAGAATATACCACCTTTAGCATGAACAGCATCCACAATGGGTTTCCATGCATCCACTTGCTCTTTTGTCCATATACCCGGTGTTTGAGGATATCTTTACATTGGAAAGGGGGGGAAGACACTTTGTTAGAATTCCTAACAAACGGAGATAAAACTAAATAAATAATTAAAAAGTGGGCAGATTACCCTTGAGCAGTGTCAGAAACCCCAGTAGCTTCGGCTATCAGAAGACCCCCTTGGGAAGTTCGCTGAGAGTAATACAAGATAGCATGCGGCTGAGGAACATTGTCGTAAGATCTCGTTCTAGTTAGTGGAGCCAAAACAACTCTGTATAGCAAAAGACAACCAAATTTCAACTTCAAAATCACTGAATGTTCAACTAATAGATATAATAATCAAATATGACCGATCCCAGGGGCAATTTTCCAGAGCCATATATTCCAGCACACAACACTAATCATATATGCAAGTGATTTTTCATACTGCACAACAGAGTAGGAAGAGGATTCTCTCCTCATCTTTTTTTCTCCATATCTCTCATCAGCCCCATCTAAGCATCTAAGCTGTTAATTGATTGGAAAGATGAGAGAAAAATTAAAGTAATAATGTGACTTTTTAGATTGATTGGATGAATATGATTTAGAGATTACGAGGGATGATAAGAGATAATGATAATAAGAGAAACCAAACCAAATAGAATATAAGGACGTGAGGAATATTATTTCTGGGAAAAAAGGTAGAACAAACTCCAAAATTTGTGATTTCAAAGATAGATTTACATCATGATCGGAGCCACTATTCAGCTAGGATTTCTAACAAACACTTGACCACATGAGTTTACAGCAGAAAAATGGAAGTATAGTAGAGAGTATGAATACCTATGGGATAGATTGAAATTGCCCATCTTGTAAGGTGTAAGAAGAGGAATAGCGGCAGCTTCAGAAGCCATTTCTGCACAAAACTACAGGTATAATCTTTCTCGGTAAAGTTAAGTTATTGCCGTTCTGATGGTTTGAAAATCGACGAAGAACTCTAGTGGGTATCAATAGAACCGAAATTCACACTGAAAAATGAAAATCAACGTCGACGGGACCACCACCGTCTGACGTAACTGATTTGCGGATGACGTTAGTGAGGACGTTTTGCATCCGGCAGAGGCCGGCCGGGTCGTTAGTAAATGATTTTTCCTTTTTTTTTTCCCAACTAAATAAAACAAAATTATTAATAACATAAGAAAATTAACAACTTCAGTTTCCCACCAATTCATTAGTTCTTATGGAGTTTTCAATTACCTTCACTTATAAAATACAAATATGCACTACTAAAAAAAAACATTGAATTAGCCACAGAATTATTCCGTTGGTCCGTGGGTAATTTCTGTGGGTAAAATTACCCACGGAATTCATTACCCATGACATTTTTTCCGACAGAAAATTACCAACGGAAATTTCTTTTTTACCCATGGAATTCCATGGGTAATTTCACTTATCCATGGAATTCTGTGGGTAATTTCCGACGGAAAAAATTCCGTCGGTAATTCCGTGGCCAATTCAATTTTTTTAAAATTTTTATTTTTTGGTAGTGATGGTTCCACGGTGAGAAGCATGATTATGGAATTAGATTCCCTACCTATTCAAAGGATAGGCTGGGGGAGCATTTCTCATCTAGGCCATCCAGATGAGATCTGGATGGTCCAGATTTAATTTCTTTTACTTTTTATTTTTTTAAAAAATTATTTTAATAGATAGAAAATCTAAAATAAAGATAATCTCTCAATATTTTTCCCAAAAATGATCTTTTTAATTCAAAAATCACCAAACAAAAAATATTAAATCTGGATTGTCTATATCTCATCTAGATGATCCAAATGAGACAAACTCTCTCTGCCTATCCTTTGGATAGGCCAGGAAACCAGTTCCCATGATTATACAAGTGGAACTTGGCATGTGATCGAACAACAACAAAAGTTAATTAACAATAAATGTCAATGGCCGATAACAAGTGGAAATAGGTATGCAAGCCACTAAAAGTAAGTGATTAACAAGAATTACATAAGTGAAGGGAATAAAAAAAGTCTTTTCATTGCAGGAATTAATTCGTTTTGATCCCAAGAAATTGAAGATTGTCTGTGATTAAATGAAAATTCCACCAACAAATACCTCAACACACATATATGGGTTTGTTTTGAATTGGTATTGAAAAAACATGTTCATCTAAGTTGAAGTTGAAATAAAACTACTTTGGGAAATTTACCTCGTGTATCATAAATCATGTTGGAAAAACAACTTATAAGTAATGCTTGTAGCTGGTGAAAGAGGGGACACCCAGAAATTGAAGCGGGAACGACGAGGATTACCACAAGCAACAAAAATAAATGGTATACACAAAAACCTTCAAAAGCCCCCTAAATTAATTAGACAAGGAAAGAGAGAGAGTGAAGGCTGAGGACTCACCAATTGAGGACCGAGGAGGGATGGAGAAGAGATTGGAGACAACAGTCGCAAGGTGAAAAAGACGACAAACACCAGGTGGAGAAGACGGTGACACTAAATACGAAGACCAGAGGGCTAGGGGATGATGTACACGAGGTTGAGCTTTGGATTACTGTTATTTAAGAAAAACGCTTACCCAGTTGATCCTATGTAGTTGTTTACGATTTTCTTGTCATTTCATTGTCATAGATTTCCTGCTTCTAAAGTTTACTGTCTGTATGTTTTCGTTTGATTGTAATAGCCTCGCTTCCAGTAATGAATATAGCTAGAATTGTTCAAAAAAAAAAATGTTTTTTTGTTTTAAACAAAAAACTGTTTTCAGAATTGGTAAACAAATCAGACTATATGTTGCTGCAGTTATCCTTTAATGAAAATTCCTCAATTACTTTATGTATTGGGCATTGCATTGCACAAAGGAATTGATTTGGCATCAATATAAAAATAGTCAAATTATTTTAATTTATAAATAATATAATTTTATAAAAATTTTATGTTTTTTTATTAATATATTGATTTTCAGTATTTTTTTTTCATCACACATAATTTCAAAATTCGGTGTCAAAATATAAAAACTTATCAACAAAATCAAAATGTACCTGACATATAACATTGCCTGTGTAATTTTTTTCTTTTTGAATAAACAACTGTCTGACATTAAAAATCAAGAAAGAACAGCAAATGCAAAAGAGACAATTTTCCTTCATCAATATTCACCCCTCAAGTACTTGTGGAATCTCAAAACTTCGAATTAAGATTCAATAATATTAATAGATAAAAGATAATTAAAATGATTTTTATCATTATTATGCACCGCAAAAGTATATATTTAGAATGAACATTAAATATGAATAAAATATAGAAAAAAATTCGGCCATTTATTTAAAATATAAAAAAATTGTGATATTATAAAACTAACGTAATAATAAGGTAAAAGAAAAGGGACAAGAGTTTTGAGAGAAAGTTGAGAACTTATATTCATACACTTTTTCTTTCCAACATCATCACAATATTCGTTGAGTATGGGGCTATTTATAGCCCATGGAGACATCCACCTCATTTATTACATTGCAATATATAATAGATATTTCTGGCGATGCAGTAATGACGTCCAGCACACAAACACACATACTACTTGATTTCTCCATTCCCTAATTGTGAGCTATGTGGGCGGCAACCTGTGTTGCCTACATACCTATGTAATATAATACATTGTTGATGGATTGAGTCCAATAGACATCCATACTTTCATATATTCATAACACTCCCTCTTGGATGTCTATTATGAATGTGCCTCATTAAAAACTTTAATTAGGAAAAACCTAATGGGATAAAAACCTAGCTAAAGAAAAGAGTACATCATTCATTGATACACTTTTCAGTGCTGCCTCATTAAAAGCCTTTCTAGGAAAACCCAGTGGGATAAAACCTAGATAAGGAAATAAGGAAAAAAGAGTATAGCGTGTATCAACTCCCCCTCTTGACAACGTCAGTTGAGATCTTTGAGTCTTCGGAGGCCAATACCATGGACAAGCTTTTCAAAACTTGCTTCAAGAAGTGACTTAGTGAACAAATCTACCAGATTTTCATTTGAACTGATTTGCTGGATATCAATTTCACCATCTTTTTGAAGATCGCGAGTGAAGAAAAATTTTGGTAAAATATGCTTTGGTCTATTGCCCTTGATATAACCTTCTTTAAGTTGATCAACACATGCAGCATTATCTTCATATAGAATAGTTGGATCCATTTTTCCTGAAGATAAATGACAAGTTGTTCGAATGTGATGTATTACTGACCTCAACCATATACATTCTCGACTTGTTTCATGCATTGCTAGAATTTCTGCATGGTTAGATAATGTGGCTGATATAGTTTGCTTCATAGATCGCCATGAAATAGCTGCACCTCCACATGTAAACAGATAACTAGTTTGTGATTTACCATCGTGTGGATTAGACATAAATCCAGCATCAGCATAACCAATCAATTCATGTTTGGATGTATTTGAGTAGTGTAGCCCCATGTCCATAGTGCCTCTGAGATAACGAAAAATGCGTTTTACTCCATCCCAATGTCTCTGTGTTGGTGTAGAACTATATCTTGCTAATAAATTCACTGCAAATGATATATCGGGACGTGTATGATTAGCAAGATACATCAGTGCTCCAATGGCACTAAGATATGGTACTTCTAGACCAAGTAGTTCTTCTTCACCTTCTTTGTTGATTATCTGAGGTTGGAATGGACCTTTGTCAACATGCAAGGATCTTACAATCATTGGAGTACAAAATGGATGTGACTTATCCATATAAAATCTTTCTAGGACCTTCTTTGTATAATTTTCTTGATATAAAAAGATCTCATCCTTCAGGTACTCGATTTGTTGTCCAAGACAGAATTTCGTTCTACCCAAATCTTTCATTTCAAATTCTTTCTTCAAACAATTAATTGCCTTTTGGAGCTCTTCAGGAGTTCCAATGATGTTGATATCATCAACATAAATAGCAATTATAGCAAATTCATTGTTAGATCTCTAAAATGCATGGGCATATTGGGTCATTTTTATATCCTTCTTTCAACAAATATTCCTTGATACAATTATACCACATACGCCCTGATTGCTTCAGGCCATACAGGGACTTATTTAATTTAATCGAGTATTGTTTTTGAGAACTTGAATTTGGTGCTTCTGGCACCTTGAGTCCTTCAAGGACTTTCATATAAATGTCATTATCAAGTGGGCCATACAAATAGGCTGTCACAACATCCATTAAATGCAAATCAAGTCCTTCATTTACTGCTAAGCTAATCAAATAGCGAAAAGTAGTTGCATCCACTACTGGTGAATATGTTTCTTCAAAATCAATGCTTGGTCTTTGTGTAAAGCCTTGAGCTACAAGACGTGCCTTATATCTTGTAATTTCACCCTTTTCATTTCTTTTTCTTACAAAGACCCATTTGTATCCAATTGGCTTTACATCTTCAGGTGTAGGGACTACAGGCCCAAATACTTTTCGTTTTGCCAGTGATTTTAATTCTGCATTTATAGCATCTTTCCATAGGAGCCAATCCTTTCTCTGTTGGCACTTGCTAATGGATTTTGGCTCATGATCCTCATCATCATTCATTACATCACTTGCTATATGATAAGCAAATATATCGTCAACGTTGACTTCATTTCGGTCCCATCGGATACCATTCATAACATAATTTATTGAGATCTCATTATTTTCACATGTTTTAGGTACTTGGGTCTCTTATGGGACTACAACATTCTCTTCTAGAGATAATAACTCTTCAACAGATGGCTCTTCTGGAGCTAATGACTTTTCTTGATTATCCTTGACTTGACCATCTATATTCTTAGTTCCTTTTCTCTTTCGAGGATTTTTATCTTTAGAACCGATGGGTTTGCCACGCTTCAGGCGTGCTTTTGATTCATTTGTAATAGGTTGTCTTTCAGGGACATCAATTCGAATAGGAGCATTAGCAGCTGAGACATGTGACTTAGTCACTCTCTTTGGGTCAGTGAATGCTTCCGGCATTCGATTAGTTAAATTCTGCAAATGAATTATCTTTTGAACTTCCAGTTCACATTGTTTCGTACGAGGATTAAAATGAGTCAATGATAATTCATTCCAGCTAATCTCTTTACTCAACTGCTTATTTTCTCCCCCTAATGTTGGGAAAACTGATTCATCAAAATGACAATCGGCAAATTGTGCCGTAAATAAATCTCCTGTAGATGATTCCAGATATTTTATGATTGAAGGAGATTCATACCCAACATATATTGCCATTCTTCTTTGAGGACCCATTTTAGTACGTTGTGGTGGTGCTACTGGCACATATACTGCACAACCAAAAATCCGTATATGGGAAATATTAGGTTCTTGACCAAAAACCATTTGTAGGGGGGAAACCTTTAAGTAACTAGTTGGCCTGATGCGAATTAACATTGCTGCATGCAGAATGGCATGACCCCAAGCAGAAATTGGGAGATTAGATCTCATAAGTAAGGGTCTTGCAATCAGTTGCAATCGTTTAATCAAAGATTCTGCAAGTTCATTTTGCGTATGAACATGAGCTACAGGATGTTCAACATCAATTCCAAGGGACATACAATATTCATTAAAAGCTTGTGAAGTAAATTCACCAGCATTATCAAGACGTATTTTCTTGATAGGATAATCAGGGTAACGTGCTCTTAATCTAATCAATTGAGCAAGTAATCTCGCAAACGCCAGGTTGCGGGAAGATAATAAGCAAACATGCAACCATTTGGTTGATGCATCAATTAAAACCATAAAATACCTAAATGGTCCGCATGGTGGGTGTATTGGCCCACAAATATCTCCCTGTATCCATTCTAGAAATGTGAGTGACTCACTTTCTACTTTACTTGGTGATGGCCGAATGATTAACTTTCCTTTGGAATAAGCAGCACATGAAGAATCATGGGACTGTTGTATTTGTTTACACTTCAGGGTATGTCCACATGAATTCTCAATTATTCGTTGCATCATATATAGTTGATCCGGGATGGCCTAACCGGTCATGCCAAACATTAAATTCATTAACAAACTTCTGGTTTTCATTGACAAACTTCTGGTTTGTGTTGGCAAACTTCTGGTTTGCAATAGCATGTGTTTCAATTGTGCTTATAAATGTATAATACAATCCAGAAGAAAAAGTAGGAAGGCATTCTAATGTGCATTTTCTACCAGAAACAATATTCGTTATAGCAAGACATTCCTAATTATTACTAATTGTTGTTTTTATATGATATCCATTTCTGTGAATACCTTTGAAACTCAACAAATTTCTTTTAGATCTGGTAGAATAAAATGCATTATCAATGTATAATTTTGTTCCTTCAGGTAACAAAATATTAGCTCTTCCGGAGCCTTCAATCAAATTTATACTACCAGATATAGTCTGAATGTTGGTTTCTTGCATTACTAAGGAAGAGAAATATTTATCATTTCTTAGTATGGTGTGGGTTGTTGCGCTATCAACGAGACATAAATCTTCAGGATTGATGCAACAGAAATTCATTCTTTATTAAAAGATACATGAAAACGAATAAAAGCATAGTTAAAAGAAAGACAGATAATAGAAACAAGTTTGATCATACAAAAACATAGTCAAAACATAGTGATACGAACAGACAAAGATAACTTATGCTAAGAAATCAGCAACTTCTAAATAATTAATATCTATGTCTTTTTGCTCAGAATTTTCAACCATATCAACATGATTTGCTCCAGTCCTTGGCCCTTTACCACTTCTTTTCAGTGATTCTTGGTAAAGATCGACCAAATGTCTTGGCGTACGACAGGTACGAGACCAATGACCTTTGCCACCGCAATGTTAACATGCATTTTCAGTATGCTTGTTATTCTCACTGGTTTTCCTTCTGGGGTTCTTTTCAATCCTTCCTCCCTTAGAGCGGGAATTAAATCCACCGCGATTTGAACCACGACCACGGCCACGACCTCCTCAGTTGTAGCCACTTTTACATCCCCGTCCTCGGCTCTAAAACTTTCATTAGTTACCGCATTCACTTCTGGGAGTGGAGTTGAGTCTGTTGGACGAGATTCATGATTCATCAATAAAAGCTCATTATTTTGCTCAGCCACGAGGAGACAAGAAATTAATTCAACATATTTCTTGAATCCTTTTTCACGGTATTGCTATTGTAGGAGCAAATTAGTGGCATGAAATGTGGAGAATGTTTTTTCTAATATGTCTTCATCAGTAATTTTATCTCCACATAATTTCAACTGAGAAGTAATTCTAAACATGGCTGAGTTATATTCACTCACAGATTTAAAATCTTGTAAACGCAGTTGAATCTAGTCATAACGAGCTTTTGGGAGGATGACCATCTTCTGGTGATCATACCTTTCTTTTAGATTGTTCCAAAGAACTAGTGGGTCTTTCACCGTCAAATATTCTATTTTCAAATTTTCATGTAAATGGTGGCGTAAGAAAATCTTGGATCTGGCCTTTTCCTGATTAGAAGGCTGGTTTCCTTCTTTAATTGTGTCTTCTAGACCAAGGGCATTCAAGTGAATTTCCGCATCCAGCACCCAATATAAGTAATTTTTTCCAGAAATATCAAGAGTCACAAATTCAAGTTTTGCAAGGGATGTGATTGTTGTGTTTGTCATGGTTCATGCTAATGAAAAGAAATAAACAAGAATTAATAACGGAAAATTCGTATGACAACAAGTAAGATATTATAATAAAAATTACAATTTTGCGGCTTCTGGCCATTTAGCTCTTATTATCAGAAATTGAATTTATAAGGCTTCTGGCCATATATAAGAAATCATGACGTACTTCTAGTCATATAGTTTTAAAATAAGAAATATATATATATATATATAGCTTCTGGCTATACAAAATGTCAATGTTAGCAATAAAAGTACCTTTAAAGAAATGAATTAAGTCCGGAGGTAATCCACATCGGTAAAAGAAATAAAAATGACTTTTAAAGAAATGAATTAATTCCGGGGGTAATCCACACCGGTAAAAGAAATAAGAATGGGGCTAATCCGCACCAGTAAAAAAAATAAAAATGAAGGTAATCCATGCCATAAAGATGGGGGTAATCCACACCAGTAAGAGAAATGAACTAAGATGGGGGTAATCCTCATCAAGACTTAGTTTATAAATAGAAGGAGAATATAATCATGCATGAAATAAATAGAAATTTCACAAGCAATACGAGTTTAAATAACATAATATAAACGAATAATAATAATCTCCGATCTTAACCATGGAATTTGATATTTAAAGCCTTTGATAAAATTGTTTATTTAATTCCATATAGTGGTTAAGATCATCCTATATAGGTAAAATAAACATATAATATAATCATTAAAAGATGATAAGAAAATAATACCTTGGCTAGGGCTTCGTGCTGATAAAGTATTATAAAACAAACGTAATAATAAGGTAAAAGAAAGGGGACAAGAGTTTTGAGAGAAAGTTGAGAACTTATATTTATACACTTTTTCTTTCCAACATCATCACAATATGCGTTGAGTATGGGGCTATTTATAGCCCATGGAGACATCCACCTCATTTATTACATTGCAATATACCACTCTGGTCCTATTTATAAGTTCCTTTTGACAAAAAAAATTTGGTCCTATTTATAAGTCCTTTTTGACCAAATAAATGAACTTGTGACAATTTTGCCCATATTTGTACCAATAAAAATAGAGAGGGAAGAAAAAGTTAAAAGGTACTCAATCATAAATAAGGGTAAAGTTGAAAATATACCCCATAATCATTGTGCTACCTACCTCTCCTTGGTATATGTGATTTGGTCAAAAAGGACTTATAAATAGGATCAGAGTGATATAATAGATATTCCTGGCAGAGCAGTAATGACGTCCAGCACACAAACACACATACTACTTGATTTCTCGATCCAATCCCTAATTGTGAGCAATGCGGGCGGCAACCTGTGTTGCCTACATACCTATGTAATATAATACATTGTTGATGGATTGAGTCCAATGGGCATCCATACTTTCATATATTCATAACATGATTGAGATTTAAGGAACCTTTGGTACTATTATAGTGTGGTCATATTTAAGGGATATTGCCTCCTTTTTTAAATTTTCTGGGGAAAATAAATGAACTGAACCCTTATCATCAATTTGTGTGTATCATGTTTCATATTTAAAAAGTTACCTCTCTCATTTCAATTTAAGCGTTCCATTCCTCAAAAGAAATAAGTGCTAGTGGAATAGAGCTTAAAGAGGTGACATTTTTAATTGTCTTATTCTTATTTTTAAATCAAGGCATTTTATTTAAAATTTTAAATTGATTTCTTAACTTAATATTATATAAAAAATGATGCACAATTATTGAGTATTCATAAATTTTTAAAATTTTATTTTAAATTATATAATTAATATTTAAAGAAATATATTTTAGATCATTGTAATTTTTAAGAAATTAATTTTTTATTTTATTCATTTATATCAAGCAAAGCTCTATCTAGTTCAGTCCAATTCATGTGCATGTGCGCTATATATATCTGTAATCCTGTTATTTAATATATATGTTGCACTAAGGTTTTACCATTCAAAATATATTGATCATTTTATTTTTTTTAAAAAAAGACATAGCTGGGCACTGAACTAGAGTCAAACTTAAACTTATCCTTACGTATATATGAACACCTCCGTTAATGGATTAACTTCGCCTTAAGTTTCACCCAAATCTGTTGGTTAACTTGCTCAGTTTGTGCATGGTTTTGTAATTTACCAAAAACACTCTGTTTGGAAAGTCAACATTAACATTTTCCTACACCAAATAGGATTAATAAGGATAGTAAAGTAATTAAAAATTCATTTTGTTGTGAAATCACCTATTTGACATTTTGAATTATAAATGGTTTTTTTTTTTAAGGTTTTTCCAAAAAAAAAAAAGGAGTTTATATGTGTGTATAGGGGCGTATATGAAAGTGCAAAATGAGTCAATAATTTAATCAGTTTTATTCCATGTTTATATTGAAATAGCTTAAGCCAATTCGATCACACATTCCTTAACATTATATATATATGTGTGTGTATGTATGTAATTCCTTTTTTAATTAATTGATCCTTATATTTTAATATTCTTACTTCTAATTCATTTTTCACTTTTTTTCACCTTGCCTTATACTTTTTTCTTAGCCTAATGTCTCTCAATAATCTTCACTTTTTTCTTTTTTCTTTTTTTTTAAAAAAGAAAAACTTGTCTAGCACCCTTTACCTTTTAGTTTTTACGATCTCAAAGGCCTTAGGTCTACTATCTTCAATTTTTTTTCCCCATTTTTCTTTACTTTGGTGTCCTACAACGAATGACTCTGATAACATATTAAATTTTTTTTAGTAAAAAATGCATATATTATATTTGTTTTTCTGTTAAAATAGTTCAAGCCAAATTGATATAGAATTTCTCTATTAATTTTTCTTTACCAAATGATAGAACTTCTCTTAACATTATATATTACATAACTTCAACCTTTTTTCTAATTTGTTGATGTATGACTCTTATATTCTAATAATTAATCACTCATTTGGCCAAAGAGAGTTGGCATAGATGATATGGGATTTAGTCAAGTCATAAAGGAATGTGTGTTCGATCCCCACTGCCGTCGCCAGGACTCCTTTGATAGGCGATATCGTAAGTGCTCAAAGAGCTCGGGGCCGTGCTCTAGCCTTGGTGGGGGACTGATACTGAACCCTTCCAAAACTTTTTTATATAAAAACAAAAAAAAATTCACTCATTTGCTCTCTCCCCTATTTTCACACTTTACTCTCCGTTCCTCACATCAGTCTGGGACTCACACAAAGAACAAACACAATTAATGAATTTGTTTGAGAGGGATGCTGTAGTTATTATGTGATCATCCTCTATTGGATTATGATGATTTGAAGGTCTTCATTGAGAGGGTGGTTGATTTGAGAAGGATAAAGTTGTAATTTTGCTCTGAAAGTAACAACTCAAGAATGTTGGGCACCCAAAATTTTTTCAAGGGGCAATTTCACCCTAGAAATAATAACTAGAATGCAGCAATTTTTCCCCATGTTAAAAATGTTAACAGTCAAAAGCATTTTTTTAATAGTCAATATTAGATTTTTAACAATTAAGATGAATTCTCTCTTCTTAACACTTCGGGGGCAAGATTGCTTCTAAAAAAATGTTCGGATAGTCGGCGCTTCTGAGTGGTTCCTTATGAGATAAAATATAATTGCATTTTAACCCGATATGAAAATAGTTAAGATCTTTATTGGGAAGAACGTATTTGGAAACCGGAGAATCCTCATCGTCTTGGTGTTTCCAAGTCACATGATTATATTGTCACCTAATATCTCATTAACTTCAACTTGAAGCAAGCATGCAGGTACCAAACAAGATTCTCCTTGACCCTTAAGAAAACAACCTTAAGAACTAGCTTCAAGAAATGGATAGTCGGTATACCCTATCACAGGGTTAGAAGTGTAAAATGTTTCTCTATTGTACTTGTTGAGAGGAGCATTAAGGTTAAATCTCTTTGGTAAATCTGGATTTGCCAAGAACAACCGTCCATAGGCAATGAGATCTGCCCTGTCCTTCGCCACCGCCTCATTGCCATCTCTCTAGTCATAGCCTCCGGCGGCAATAAATGTTCCATTGAATGCCTTTCTCATTGGCACAAGATTGTATGGATCACTCTCATCTTTTTCTCCCATAGTCTTCATTCTTGGCTCTACCATGTGGCAATACAAAGTACCATATTTGTTTAGTGAATTGGCCATGTATAGGCCAAGTTCTTGAGGATTGGAGTCTTCACATTCACAATATTTTGAAAAAGGCGATAGTCTTATTCCTACTCTATCTCCTCCTACCTCATCAGTAACAGCTTTAACAACCTCCAATGGAAATCGACACCGGTTTTCTAGTGATCCGCCATATTTATCGGTTCGATCATTGACCTGATCTTTCATAAATTGGTCAAGAAGGTAACCATGTGCACCATGAATCTCAACCCCATCAAAACCTATGTTTTGCACATGCATAATTGTTTTAATTAAAATCTTTGCATTTGATTACAATGTTAGGCATATATGTCATATATACATATATATGTGTATACATATGAGTGTGTGTATGTATATGATGTGTATATACGCACACACACATATACATAGGTTCGTTTGATATCACTTCGCCTTGTAAACACTTCTATATTCATTAACAAATATTTCAATTTTGTTTCCCCCAGTTCAAAAAGTCTGGTTATTTGAAAGTGAAGAAAATGCTATGTCACATTCATTATCCATAGATGGAGATATCAAGATCAAATCTGACGGCTTTATCAGTTAGATGCTACTTCCTTAAGCGTAAATTAGATTTAGCTAGAAGGACTGAGATTGTACTTTTATAAACTTGTTCAATTATAGCCTTAACAATGTGTTAAAACAAGAAAAGAAAATATATAATTTGAATCACATATTCATATTATGAAGAGAATCTTGGCAAATATATAAAATTACCTGCTTTTTTCAAGGCACTACTTAATTAGATTTATTATTGTTGAAGTGACCCGATTTGTGATAACAATTGTACACCTATGTTTCATATCTGGTTCTAAAGCTCAAATAAAGGAGGCGTGTTGTGTCAGACTGTTGACGTACAGCTAACGTAAAACTCTGATGAAACTTTTATGACATGGATCAATGAAGAAATTATGCTTAAAAAAAAAAAAAAGATACCTACCGGCTTCCATAGCATTTCTGGCAGCAAGTCTGAATTGATTGATGATTTGAGGAATTTCATCTGTTCTTAGCCTTCTTGGGGGTGTATATTGTGCAACATCAATACCATTACTTCGAATTTGTAGAGCAACTCCCTTGCCTGTACAAGATATTGGGGGTTCCCCATTTGGCTGAAATTCTTTTCAAAATCTCGATTGTAAGTTCAAAAATCACTGACAGGTTCAAAAATATGAGGTAGTAGGGAAGAAGAAGAAGATACAAGGTATACAATATACTACATTCAATCCTTAATATAAAATCTACTTAACAAATTTGTACGGATTAAGGAAATGAAATAAATTGGTTAGTTTAAAACAAATGCCAAAGGATGATCTCCCTAGAACACTCTTAAGTAACATTAATTAGATTATATATCAATGTATAAGTTAGGTAAATTAGTTTAGAAAAAATGATAAATATAAGAGATAAAATGGATTGAGATATTAAATTTAAGACCAAATATAATATGAGCACCTGAACTTGAGACCCTTCCAGCGTGCCAAAGTTGACAAAAGAAGATACCAGCTTTGTCATGAACAGCATCCACAATAGGTTTCCATGATTCCACTTGCTCTTTCGTCCATATCCCCGGTGTTCAAGGATACCTTTAATTATATTCAAACAAATAAGAAACACATTCAAACGTCCAAAAACAATGGGATATGATAACTCAAATAAAGAATGATAATTAGGAAGGAAAAATTAGGGAAAATCAGTATGAGGAAATGCGATAATCACTAAAAAGTCACTCACAAAAGTGGGCAGTATGTAATGACAAATTCCGATGTGCAATTAATGACAAGTAATTTATCCTGCTAACTTGTTATGAGACCTTTTTTGTGATTATATTCATTCCTTGGAACATCATAGTGATTAATTTTGCAAAAATTTACACGTACGCTTGAGCAGTGTTAGAAACAGCAGCAGATTCAGCTATGAGAAGGCCTCCTTTTGAAGTTAGAGTAATATAAGATAACATGTGGCTGAGGATCACTGTTGTAAAATCTCTGTCTGGTCAATGGCGCCAAAACAACTCTGTATACCGAAAGAAAAAAGGTGGAATCATATTTCATGTGGTTTCACTATTAATGGATGGAAACAAAACCTTTGGACCATTTTGCCCTTATCTAAAATCCTCTTGGACCATTCTGCCCCTCTCCCTCCCTAACCCTTGTTCTTCTTTATCTCACTATCTATCCTCTCTCCTCTAATTTCAACCATTAAAGCTGTTTGGTATGAGTGATTTGGAAGGGAGGAGGGGAGGAAACATTTTTGTAAGTTGGATTTAAGAAAATTAAAGAAGTGGGTTATAAAATTTTAACAAATATATATAAGATGATAGATAGAAGAGTAAGAACAATCAATTAGAAACTCTTAAGCCCACTTCTTTAATTTTCTTAAATCCAACTCAAACAAATTTTCCCTCCTCTCACATCTTACCAAGGGGCATTCTTGTCCTTTTGCATCTAAGCATTCCTTCCACAGGCATCATGTTGATATTCATACCAAACAAATTCTATATATATGATAAGATTCATATACACCAATCATATAGATGCAAGAGACCTGCAATAATATACTACTTCCTAACATTTATATAAGATTCAATTGATTAATATGGAGATATTATGAAAGCTAAATAAATTACTTTAAAATATTTATATTTAATTATACATATAAGTATTTCGGGGAGAACATGTAACATATACTATAATTAAGTCATTTATTTAACTTTCTTAATCTTCCTAAATTAGTCAAACAAATCTTATATTAAAGAGAGGAGGAGGAGGAGTAGGACTGTAGGAGTGATTTCAAAATATAATCGATACATAATGATCTAAAAGAAGGCACATCTTCTGAGCAAAAAAAAAAAGGAAGGCACATCTGGGATCTCTCACAAACATTTGATCAACATAAATTTACAGCGTAAAATAATTAAGAAATTAATTGAATTCCTCGAGAGAATGTGAGTATGATACCTATGTGACAGGTTGAAATTTCCCATCTTGTATGGCGTAAGCAGAGGAATAACAGGAGCTTTACCACCCATTTCTGAGCACAAAAATGCTTATAGTGTTTTTTTTTTCCTGCAAATTTATTACCAAAATTAATGCAATATTCTTATGGGAATATATAGAACTGGAACTTGGACACATACAAATTAAAATCTGAATTGAGGATCGACCATTAATTGACGACCCTTAATTAAGCGCTTTAAGTATAACTGTATTTAAAATTTTTATTTAAACATAATTGTATTTATTTTCTTACTTAGAATACCTTTGGAGACTTTTGTTTTCTGAGATCCACCTTTGGTGCTTTGGAAGGAGACATAGATAACGTTAGAATTCAAATAAAGGAATATCGAGGAGGCATCTTAAAGCAGCCACGAAACGTCATTTAGAGTCCCCATCATGCCCATAGAGAGAGAGAGAGAGAGAGAGGGAGGGAGATAGTTAGTTATAATGGTAAGGTTCTGTTAAAATGTGGATAAGTGATACTCCATTTGATATTGATTGTAAGATACCAACTAACAATTTTCATAAATCAATAAAAATAGTTAAATTAATTAAATTTATCCTAGAACTTAAGTAATTTACAATATTATCCCTACTAATTATTCTAAACTCTAATATTATATTGATTATTACTCTCATTCATTATTTATATTAATTATGGGCATATATGAAAAAAAAAAATTAATATTCTTTAGAAATAAGAAAATACCTTATAAAAAGAACTAAATACACTTGTTAGTTGGTTATAATAAAGACCAAAGGAAGTACTTAATGTCTATAAATCCTTGAGAGGGAAGTGTTTTAAATCTTTGTTTTTATATAAAATAAATTTGTTAACACATCGATGAATGTCACCTTTCGTACCGTTCATTCAATAATCTTTGATAAAAGCTTTGAAATAAATATGTATGGGTAAAACAAAAGGATAGATATAATAAGATCATAGAGATCTTTTGAAAGAGATGGCCGACAGCTTTGCTTTTTCTATTGTTTTTTTTTTTTTGCTCGAATTGCTTTTTGTATTGTTTGTTGAAGCGTTAACAAATATAGTTGTTATGTGACATGCATGCTTTTGGTCGGCTCATTTAATTTCTACACGTAATTCTTAGTTTCTTACCCCCGGTGTTTTTTAAACTATATATTTAACTAGCTTCTTATTGAATTTGGATATATATTTTCAAGAAATTAAGTAGCTTCTCTATGGATTTAAATTTGGGAAAATTACAACCAGGTCCCAAGGACCATAAAAAATAGCAAGAAAGTCCCAATAGAAATTCACATAAAAAAATCTAGGTTTTTAAATTTTGTTGTAAATATGACATTTCTTGTTGTAAATATGGTTTTTTTTTTTGGTAAATGGCTATATTTTAAATTTTGTTGTAAATATAGCACTTCTTGTTGTAAATATAGTTTTTCTCTGTTGTAAATGACCTCTATACATTTAGAAACTTGAGTTTGAAACAAAATCCAAATATTTACATGTTGTTGTAAATATGACACTTTCTATTGTAAATATGACTTTTTCTGTTATACATGGTTAAGTTTTTAAATTTTGTTGTAAATAGATCACTTTCTATTGTAAATATGGCATTTCCTGTTGTTAATACAAATAATATCAAAAAAGACCCTAGGGACTTTTATGTAATTTGGTGATTTCAAGAGACCTCATTGTATTTATTTCTGGTCCTTAGAACCTACACATAATTTTCCTTTTAAATTTTGATTCGAAGTTTGAACCATTTGTGGGTTAGAACATGCATGATTGGGCAGCAAAAATTTGTGAGTTATGAGCCAACTCTTGCCCAACTAGGCTAACCCTTTTGGTCATCATTAGGTTTTATTTTAAATAGTTTTCAGTTTAATTTGAAGTTAAATATTAATATAACAACATCTAATTGCAGATCAGTCACTATGTATTTGTTTTAGCTTAAATCCTTAATTACTAGATAATTCATTTTTCCTCAATTATATTATATTGTTTGTTATGAGAAAAGACCTTTGGGTTTATTAGAATGTAATTAAAGGAGACAGACACGAACAACTCAACCTATAGGGTTCGAATGTTAGATCCTTCTTCAACTGAGCCACCACCTATAAACTCCAACCTAAACCACCCAAAGTCTCATTATATGGTCACATTAATGGGAGAGGAAATGATTTTCATAATTATTTTTAATGTTTTTAAGGGCCATATATATATTTTTATTAAATTGTAATTGTCTTTCCACACCTTAAAGCAGCATACTAAATAAAATTAATACAAAACTTTAAACCTTTCTCTTTTTTGTTGTTGCCAGAAACAGAATTTTATTAAAATAAACTAAAGATCATCACATGAGAGAAGATACAAAACAAGACATAACAAATAAAAAGGCCAAAGCCTTACCAATATAACCCTAAACCTAAACAACACAATCATTTGTAGACCCTAACCCTAAGTCAATGTCAAAGAAACAGAGGAGCCATTGTTGCAGCCGCTGCTTAAAAAAAGAAGAATATCACAAGGAACCATCCTAACAGGCCCAACCCGTATGAAGAGTTGTCTGCTGACAAAAGAGCAGATTTACCATCACCACGTAACACCTGTCATGTACAGAGAAGCGCCGCCGCTAACACAGAAAACCCATATGCCCAAAGAGACTCCAACCATTGGCACCGATCATTCCCAAACCTAAAGCCCCAAATCTGAGCAAAAACACCAAGGACTTGCGCTAGCCAAGATAAAGCAGACCAGAAAATGGAGTAAAGAAGCATCCCAGCCCAGGTAGAAAAGGACAGAAGGAGATAATGAACCTTGAACATCGTAAACATGCTCGAACTCACTCATATCCCAAATCTCCGCCATCCAACCCAACCCCATTGACCAATATTAGTTGATGAAGAGAAGAAAAGACGAAAACATTTATGTCAAAATTGGGGGAATTTTTAAACATTTCTACGCTCAAAGTATCTCCAAAAGGCATGAAAATCGCGGGCAATTATTGTTGATGCAAAAAAATCAACGGTTAAATAATATGAATTTACAAAATATGATTTGTAACATAAGTATCAGCGATTTCTTTACTTGTCACTTCTTTCTTAAAATTCTTATTATTGCTTTAATTTATGTTTGCTCTTGAAAAAGTGTTCTCTCTGCCTCGCTTAAGTTTGAGCCTAGTTGTTTGTTTCGGAGAATCTCAGTAGCAATGGAAACTCATTCCAAACATACATGAAATCAGTCAAACAGCCATTACAAGCACAACAGCACATCATACACAACTTTGCCATACAAAAAGGAAACGAAATAGAATTTATACACGATTTCATATCAACTAGAGCTTTCTCTTGTACATCGTACTGGAAGCGTAGAACCTGAAGATAGTACATAGTAGAATTAATTTGGTACAACAGTAATGCATTTATTTGTATATCTCTAAATGCAATTTCCAGTCATGATAGATTTCAAATTTAAAACAATTCTAGTGCGTAATGTGCACTTACCTTTGGCTTTAGAAGAGACGTGAATGGTACAGAGAGTTATGAAAATCAATGTCGTTGGTTATAAATTATGTAATACAATTGATTGGAGACACAATTTCTGCCACATGAACCAATTATGATAAAATTAGGAAATAAAGGAAATTTTGAAAATAAGCAAATTATGTTCAAATTTAAATGTGTATTTATTGATTTATGGTCCTGAGTCCTGACCCAAGACCCAACCCATTTTTCACTAAACAGGGTGTTACAAGTTTGTAAGAGTAAAGTTGATGGTTGATGGTTGATGATTGATGATTGTCATTAACATATGCGAAGAGGAATACCATGTCCTTTCTCACAATCGCTACTATAATTTACTCGAACCAAGAAAAAGTAATCATCAATAATATCCAAATCAATTCACAAAACCTAATCATTCAATATTATTCATAAATGATATGCAACGTCAGAGCAATAAATTAAGGAAGGAATTCATATAATCATTCGAGCAATATTTGTTGATTTTCCTTGGTCCATGATTCAGATGTCCAATTTCCTATTTTTAATTCACCTTTAAATGATAAGCGAAAAATATGTCTCTTTACTCGTCTTTCGATAATCCTTTCCCTTTACAGAAGAACATGATAAATTCTAATCATCATAAATTGTCCTCTTGATAACTAGACCTAGTAATAACAATTTATTATCCATAATCTTGTACTTTTGTTTCTTGAAATATGGTTTTGATGCCTTATATAAAAATATGTTTGGGACTAACCTATCATATTTGGGGATTTTTGATAACTTAGGATGCTGGGATCTCTCTTTTTCTTCTTTCAATTATTTGGAGTCCCTTGGCTCTTCTCAATTTTGTTTTCCAAAACTTCCTTCTTATACTAACTCCAACAACCACACAGGTTCAGCTATTTTTTGTTGTTGTCAAACTTTATCCTTTTAATGTAGTTTAGACAAGTCTCTCAAAATTACGTAATGCTTTATCATTGTCTTTACATAATGGAACATCCTCTCTTGCCTTACAATTTTTTTAATCTATGAGTATTATAACAATTTTTTAATTGTGCCATCAACCACTAATGATATTTTTAAATTTTCCTCATCATCAATATTACACATAATTAGTAAGATGGTGTTTCGTAAAAAAGAAAAATTTTATTTGAATATCATCTTATTAATTTAATCTTGTAGAATAATTTTCACCAAAAAATAGTCAATTAGCAACAGAAGCAACGAAATTCTGTCGCTAATTAATTAGTTACAGTCTGTTTGACAACGGAATCTTACAATTCTATCTCAAAATTCTGTCATTTCTGTCACTGATCCACTATTTTTTCTTTGTTCTGCACTTTGACGTTACCCAATAACATATTATTGTCATCACCAAAAACCAAGCTTTTGAAACCCAGACCGAACCGGCTGGTTCAAACCGGAAACTATCGAACTGGTCGGAAAACTGGTCCGAGTTAGGGGTAAAACTGGGATGCCGATTGACCCAAGTCAACTTGGTCAAAAGTCACCTTGCCACTATCCTTGGGCTTGAGAGCAGCAAATTTGGTATGATCTCCTATCATGTGTTTAGAGCATCCACTGTCAATATACCATTTGTTGGATTTTGATGCTCTTAGACAAACCTGCAAGATACATAAGATCAAGTCTTAGGTACCTATCTTTTCTTGAGTCCTTTTGGGTTAGCTTGTATCTTAGGAATCTCATAAGATCCCTTAGGCACCCATTTGTAATTACCAACAGGTTTGGTTTTTCTTTCTTTCTTATGAAAACAAGAAGTAGTGTGCCCTTATGATTGCAATAATTGCAATAGGCAAAAGGGTTTGAAGAGTGAACTGTTTTTCGAAAATAGTTTAAGTAATTCTTTTCTCCAAATTTCTTTTTACCTTTCTTTTTATCAAAGTCAGGTTTGTAACCAATTTCAGATTTATTATTTGTAAATCATTATTATTTCAAAATCATATTGAGCATTTCATCGCCTTGGGTGAATTTCTCAAGTGTTTTAGTAAGATAAATATTTCTTTTCTTTAAAACACAACAATTTTTGCAAATCTTTTCATAATTCTTTTCACAATCAGAAATTGGAGAAGAAGAGATAGTTTGAACTTGTTCTTCAAGAGTTTTCACTTTTCTTTTAGAAGCAAGAAGTTCCTTAGCTAATTTTCGAAATTCTAAGTAAAAAGAGTTATACTCAATAAGTAATTGATCAAAAGTAGGTTCAACATCATTTACCTCTTCACTTTCAAATACTTCTTCTTGAGCCACGAGGCAGATGTTGGTTCTTTCTTCCTCATTAACTTCATCTTCATCAGATGGGCTATGTCCCCAAATAGTTGAGACATAGGTTTTCTTATTGAATTTGTTAAATCTTTTCTTGGCTTTATCTTTGTTTTTCAGCTAGGGGCATTCGGATTTGATGTGGCCAAGCTTTTCACACTCATAGCAGATGATTGGCTTCTTAGGCTCAGTACTAGAGCTACCTTTGTTAAACTTTCTGAATCCATGGTCCTTTCTGTAGAACTTCTAGAATCTCCGGACCATCATGCCTAGCTCTTCATCTTCATCTTCATCATCATCTAAATTCTTATCCTCCTTGACAGCCTTAAGGGCAATTCCCTTGTTCTTGCCGTTAATCTCATCAAGCTAAGTTCTTTTCTTAACTTGATCTTTCCTTCATATTCAGACAGACTGCCAAAGAGAATTGCCACTGACGCCATTGATTCTTTACGAGCTTCTTCAATCGCAGTGACTTTAGCTTCCCATTCCTTGCTAAGAATGTTCAAAATTTTCTCACTTGAACAAGTTGATCATATTCTTTACCCAAGGTAACAAGTTGATTAATTAGATGAGTGAATCTGAGTTGGAACTCTCCAATGGATTCTCCAAACTTCATACAAAGTAAATCGTATTTGGTCATCAAGGTATTCACACAATTCTCTTTAATCCCAGTTGTTCCTTCATGAGAAATCTCCAAAGGACCCCACATAGCTTTTGCAGACAATAAGGTGCAAATAAAAAAATATTCACTTTGACTTAATACACTTTGAAGCATGAGAACAACTTTACTATTGAGAGTGATCAGCTTTTTGTCATTCTCATCATATTCTTCCAACTTTGGAGTTTTAACGCCATCTTCAACTGTGGATGGAGCACAATCACCTCTCTCAAACACCCTCCCTAGGCCATATTCAGAGGCCAATACAAAAGCTTTGAATTTAGCCTTCTAGAAAGAGTAGTGTTCTCCATTGAAACCAGGTGGTCTGTTGATTGAAGCTCCATCAGGTAATATTCTTTCCATTGGACCTTTTATCTTAGCACTACAAAAAAAAGTGGTCATTTGCCGCGGTTACTTTGTAGCGGTTATAGAAAACCGTTACAAATGCACATTTTGGCGCGAATTTGTCACGGTTTTAACCCAAACCGCCACAAATTAGTAACGAAAACATTGGCGCCAAATGGTGACCATTTTGCTTCGTTTTTCGTAGCGATTACACAAAACCAAACCACCACAAATATTGCGCCAGCCTTGGCGCGTTTTGGCGCGAAGTTTGTTGTGGTTATTTAGTAGCGGTTTTGTCGACATAACCGCTACAAAAATTCATCGACACCTTAGCCGCGTCTAAATGTTAAGATTTGTAACGGTTTTATCTGTAACCGCTACAATATGTATTTGAAACGACACAGTTTTCTCGCGGTGAGAAGAAACCGACACCTTGACTACGTCTAGATGTTACAATTTGTAGCGGTTTAGGCTGTAACCGCTACAAATTTATTCTATAAATAGGCATCCGTACAATAACTATTAATATTCAATAATATTCTAAGTCAAGATTATCACTAAACGAACATTCTCTGCTCTGTTGTCGGGAGATGAGATAAGAGATGCAGAGCCGAGAATGTTCTTTTAGTGAAAATCCAGATTTAGTTATTCCATTCACTTGAGGACGTCTCCTCTTCTGAAGATTATCCAACATACCATCGAAGATTGGGACCAATATAGCCAACATTCTCTCTGGAAAATATCTCTGATCAAAATGAGCCAGCGAGTTTTTCTGGAGAGATTGGTGGCTATACTGAATCCAATTTTCAATAAACTTGTTATTATTAACCCTAGCTCTTTTAGGGAAATTAAAGAAAATAATTGGAAATGTTTTTATTGTAATAAAGAAAAAAAAATCTAAACTAATTAGTTTTGATTTTTTTTAAAAAAATATTAAATTGGTAGCGGTTCCTATAAAACCATTACAAAGTATTTAATTTGTAGCGGTTTAGTAACCGCTACAAATTTTCACGAAGAATGAGGCACATTTGTCGCTGTTTACGTGGAGGTTAAACTCTAAACCGTTACAGAATTTCAGAAGTCATGTTTTTTGTAGTGGTTAGAAGACCACTACAAATTTCCACGAAGAACGAGGCATATTAGTCGTGGTGGACGTAGCGGTTTTGATGTAACCGTTACAAAATTCATTATTTTTGTGACGGTTTTTGGGATAACCGCTACAAAGTGCAGTGGTTTTTATACTTTTCTTTTCACTTTTGAAATTCACGCGCGCATTTTAGTTACTATTCACTTCTCAATTTCAACTTTTACCTTTCACCATCATGGATTATAACGACAAGGGAAAAGAGAAAGTAGTGGAGCCCCCAAAAAGGCCTGTTAGGGGTGGTAGTAGTAGAGGTAGGAGAGGGCGTGGGCCTCTAAATATCCCCCTTCAGCCCCCTCAGGTGGGGAATGAGTTTGACGAACTCTTTGCAAATGACCCAATCCCACACCCAGAGACCCTAAAGACTGTAGGTGGAGAATGAGGCGCAAGTCTATCGGTTGAGGACATCTTAAATGATGAAGATGAGGAGATCCAGATTGAGATTCCCATAGCCGAAGCGGAGCAGTTCCTCGACCAGGAGAGCGAGCGGGACCAAGGGAACCCCCGACCGTCGTCTTCTCGTTCCACCGAATTTACGGTGGATGTCGAAGGTAAGTATAAGTATTTTATTGGCGAAAAATAAAATTTAAATTCCTGACGTGTAATGATTGTTTATCTAAATACAATGCAACAATTTTGTTATAATTGTGCAAATCCACATGGGAACGTCAGCAAGAGGACGCTGGACGTTCCCACTCTCAATCACGAGAACAACACCTACAGCGTGATAGTCCCCTGAAACATGGACACAGACCAGCCGATCGGCAGCGGTGGTCACTTCTTGAACCGATTCCTGTCACAGCTTGGCGGGAATTGGGGGTTTTTCCCGATCTATTTCCAAAATTGGAAAAAGGTCCCAAATAGCAACAAGGATAAGGCGTTTAAGGACGTTGTGCAGGTAAGTTATGTTGTGTAATTAAATTTTACATGTTAATAGTTTTAAGTTGTATAAATTGTGGTTAATTTAGTTATTTATTTATTAAATAATTATTAATTAATTACTAATTATTTAATGATATAGAAAAAGTTTAAACTGCGAGCCGAGGCGAAGAGGTATGTAAAGATGAAAATGGGAGAAGTATGGAAGAGCCGAAGGGGTCGTCTCTACGACAAGAAGAATGGAGATGGGACTATGCCTCTGCAGCAACTGATGGAGAACATCCCAAACGGTGTGGAGCCAAATGACTGGGCAGCTTTTGTCTAATATAGGAGGAGTGCAGATGGACAGGTACGTTTTTTTATTAATCATAGTTTTGTTTTTTAATTAATCATGAAAGTATTGTATAGTTTAAAATTTGTTTTAATTAACTACACTAATTTATTTTGCAGGCTCTATCGCAAAGGAACACCAGAAGCAGGGCAGCTCAAAGGATCAATCACACGGGAGGATCCAAGACGTTTGCGGTGACGTACAGTGAGATGTTATGTTAAAAGTTGAGTTAATGACGCGTTAAATGACTATTGTTTTGTTTTACACATAACAAAGTTTATATTTTTTTAGCAAGAGAAGGCTCGGGAAGAGAACCATCAGACGGATTATGGGCAGTTGTTCACACGCACACATAGGCACCGTGATGGGACGCCAATCTCTGAGGAAGTAGAGGAAATGATAGTAAGTTACAAAAAACTAATTGTATATTTAAATTTAATTAAATTGATTGATTAATGTTTTATGAAATATGTGCGTTCAGGCCCGGATTGAGTAGAGCCAGCAGGAGTTGCGAGCGTCGTAGACCCCGGAGTCACAAGGTTCTATTGATCCTACGGCCGCATTGAAAGCTACTGTGGGCCCAGTCGAGCATCCTGATCATGTTAGGGGCTTTGGGCTAGGCGCCAGGCCTAGCATGGTGTACGGCAAGGCCTCCTCCTCTGCCACCGAGACCTCCGGCTCGAGCATGCCACCACCTGCTGCAGTTGATGCGATGATTGCCGAGAAAGTTACCGCGCAAGTTGCTGAGCAGCTTGATGAGAAGGTTGTCGAGAAGGTTGTTGCAGAGAGGGCCAGGAATGAGGCTAGGACTAGGCGCATGCAGTAGAGTCTCAACAGTTGGTTCGCTACTCAGAGACATAGCTGGCAGTCACTTGCGGGGGCCTCGAAAGAATTGCTGCCGAACAGACAGTTTCCATCTCCCGAGCCTCCCCCTTCGTTCATCTTCGAGGATTCCCCACCAGCTCCCACACCTCCGCGTCCGGAACCTGATGCTGCTGCTAATGAGGACGATGTTACCTCTGGTCGAGCCCGCGTCGCCCCTGAGAGAGACCCCCCTGAGAAAGGACCTGATCATCGGACTCCTGATAGTTAGTTATTATTTTCTACAGTATTTCATTTTGTATGCCCCGGATGTTTGTTAACAATTTTATTAAATTTAAATATTTTTATCTTTTTTTTCATTAGCTTTTTTAAATTTAAATTTCCTTAAATAGAGTTTATAATTTGTGATTAAAAATGTATGATTGTTGAGCAAAAAAAAAAATTAAAAATTTATGATTATAAATTTCGTAGCGGTTTACAAGCTAAACCGCTACGAATTTTATTAAATAATATATTTGTCACGGTTCTTAGATGAAACCGCTACAAATTTGAATTTCAAAAAAAAAAAAAGTCCACCAAAATTTAAAAACAGCCAACATTTGGTACCGGTTGATGTAGCAGTTTTATAACCACGACAAACTTACGGCGAGATTTTCAATTCAAATTTGTAGCGGTTTCTTAACCGCGACTGTTTGACAATTCGAATTTGTAGCGGTTTCTTAACCGCTACAAAGTTTAATTCTAACAGAGTCACGGTTGATGTCGCGGTTTTGAACCGCTACAAAGTCTCCAAGATTGCATTTAAAGATCTCAAGTGCTGAGATGAAATTTATTAAACATTGTCTCCACATTGCTATACTTTCCTAGCTTTGTTTGATACAGATGGATAAGTCATGGATCAAGATGCCGCGCAGTTCTCCTGTATATTTAGCGGGATTGAAAAATTTCTTAGATTTCGCCTTCTCTCACGCTAGCATTAATGGCAAGATCGTGTGTCCTTGTTGTAGATGCAAGTTTAAGAAGTGGCAAACACGAGAAGGTGCTATGGAACATCTTCGTACTAAGCCTTTCCCACAAGCATATACATTCTGGGGCATCCATGGTGAGGAGCATGGTATGAGATATGGGGATCATCTTCCTCAAACCTCACAAGTAGGAAATCAACTAGATCAAGATGATCCGGTTAACGAAGCTGTTCACGACACTTTTGGTGTACAAGACGACAACTTCATGGCAGAAGTACAAGGTCCTCAACCAGTTTTCTACAGGAATAAAGCATCTCGGGAATTTTTAAGCCTAATGGATGAGATCGATCATCCATTGTATCAAAGTTGTCAGAAATACTCAAAATTATCCTTTCTGATCAAATTGTGCCATATGAATTGCATGTGTGGGATCACTAATAAGGCGATGTCGATGCTGCTGGAATTATTACGAGATGTTTTCCCTGACGCGGACATTCCCACAACCTTCTACGAGGCCAAGAAGATAATCAACAGATTAGGATTGAACTATGAAAAAATCGACGCCTGCCCCAACAACTGCATGCTTTATATGGGGGAGGATGCTCAGAGGGAGACTTGAAAGAAGTGTCACACTTCGAGGTTCAGGACAGTTCAGAAGGGAAAAAAGCAGAAGAAGAAACCCGCAAAGATTCTAAGGTATTTTCCTTTAAAACCTCGCTTACAAAGATTGTTTATGTCGTCTAAGACAGCTGAGCATATTAGGTGGCATGAAGCCGACAAGAACGACGATGGTAAACTCAAACATCCACGTGATGGTGAAGCGTGGAAAGCGTTCGACTCAGACTTTCCTGATTTTGCGGCGGACCCTAGAAATGTTTGTCTTGCTTTGGCGACCAATGGTTTTAATCCGTTTGGTAATCTTAGTACAAGTTATAGTATATGGCCAGTTGTTTTGATACCTTACAACTTGCCCCCCTTGGATGTGTATGAAACAGAGCTCCTTCATTATGTCCATGATCATTCCGGGCAAAAAGGCACCAGGAAGTGACATCGATGTGTATCTACAACCGCTTATCAACGAGTTGGTGAAGTTGTGGAACGTAGGCGTCGAGACGTATGACGCGCACGAGAAGACACAGGTTCAGGTTGCAGCACAATCGTTTCAATGGGCAACAGGAAAGAAGAGGACCTCCTCGGAATTTATCTGGTGCAAAAATCATAGAGAAAATTGTGGATGTTGAATTTGAGTATGGGAAAAAAGACGACCCAGCAAAGGCCGAGACAAAGGCGGCCAGGGCTTCTGGTTCTGCGACCCAGCAATGGCGGAAGATAAGTGTATTCTTCGCTCTTCCATATTGGAAAGATAATTTGCTCCGACACAGTCTGGATCTCATGCACATTGAAAAGAATGTGTGTGACAATGTCTTATACACGATTATGAACGAACCAGGCAAGTCAAAAGATCATCTTCAAGCGAGGAAAGATTTATGGGAGATGGGGGTTCGTGCAGACGCGTGGCCGGATGAGCATGACAGATTTCAAACGGAAAAATTCACCCTGACAAAACCAAATAAGGAAATCTTCCTTGCCACTTTGAAGAAGATAAAAGTTCCTGATGGGTATTCAAGCAACATTTCACGATGTGTGGACGTGCAGGCTCGAAAGGTTACTGGGCTGAAGAGTCATGACTTACATGTGCTTTTGCAGCAGTTACTTCCGCTGGCCATAAAAAATACACTGCCTCTCGATGTGTCGATCGTTTTGGTCGAGCTTTGTACTTTCTTTTGGAAGTTGTGTTCCAAGGTGTTGATCGTGGAGGAGCTCGACCAGCTGCAACAGTAAATCATTCTTACGCTGTGCCATTTGGAGATGATCTTTCCTCCTTCATTTTTCATGGTCATGGTTCACCTGACAGTACACCTTGTTCACGAAACAAAGCTTTGTGGCCCGGTTCACTTCTGATGGATGTATCCTATTGAGAGGTACTATTTTAAAATTAATTATTTCAGCATTACATTACTTCCTAGTCACACGTTTAAACATTGATGTATCGACATTTTTCCTCATTACTTTATAGGTTCCTTGGGAAACTGAAATCTTACGTGAGGAATAAGGCGTGGCCTGAAGGTTCAATAGCAGAAAGTTATATTGGGGATGAGGTCTTGTATTTTTGTTCCAGTTACTTTGATGACATTGAGACATCATTCAACAGACTGCCTCGTGTGGACGATTGTCCTGAGCCAGAGCCGGAGCCAAAGCCATCAGCTTCAGAGTTGTTATTCCCTCGTGTTGGTAAACCAGTTGGCGGACGTGAGAACTTCAAACTCACGACACTTGAGAAGTTTCAAGCACATAGACATGTCTTGATCAATTGTACTAAAGTTGAACCATACCTTCAGTAAGGATTGCGCATACACACACACACACACACACATATATATATATGTTATCCTATATGTTTCCTTACATTTTATAGGCACATTTCTTGCTCGTCATCACATGTTTAATTGCAAGGAATTTAGGAGTTATGTGAAGCATCAGCTGAGGATCCGTACACAAACATCCTCCGAAATTGATAGAAAGGTTCACAGAGAATTCCAGGGTTGGTTTAGGAGAAGAATAATGAATGACCACAACCCTCACTCACCAAAATTCAGAGCTCTCGCACTCAGCCCGCTTGACCACGCCCAAAGATTTACAGCATACAATGTCAATGGCTTCAAGTTTTGCACGGTTTCACGAGATCAGGGATCGCTGACCTAAAACTCGGGTGTATATGGCACGTTTGGGACGAGGAGTTATGTGAGCAGCAGTGACGGGAACATGCAGTTCGGTGACGTCCCGTATTATGGAAACCTGCTTGATGTGGTCAGGATAACTTACCAAGGCCTTTTCTTTGTGATGTTGTTCAAGTGTTTATGGGCGAATACGACAACGTCCCGGGGACTCACGACCGATGACTTAGGCATCACATCCGTGAATTTCTCCCGCCCTATTCACATTGGTCAATCTGAAGATGACGAGACGTATATTCTTGCCTCAGAGGCCCATCAGGTTTATTACGTCACCGATGAGAGGCACATGGATTGGAATATGGTGGTTCACTTAAAGCCTCGGGACCTTTACGACATGGACGATGGTGAGAACGTCGCCTACGATTGTGAGCCACTCCAGCCCGCCAGTTTCGAAAACTTCTTCCCAGACGGCGATGACACTTTACCTATAATTCGGTATGTCTTTTAATATCCGCAACATGAAATATAAAAATTTCACTTCAAAAAATTTTTCTATGTCTTATTCTATATGAACTCACATATAACTTTTTATACAAACTTTCTTTGCAGGGAGGCCGACGAAGATTGAGAAGAAAAATTATCCCTACTCTTCATTTTACTTTAATTTTTTTAAAAAAAGCCAAAAAAGTTATTTGTATCCCTACTCTTCATTTTACTTTTAATTTTAAAAAAAATGTCAAAAAAGTTTTTGTCGCGGTTTATAACCGCCACTAAAAACAAAAAAACCGCTACTAATTAAAAAACCACTACAAAACATAACAAAACCGCTACTAAAATGAACCGCTACCAAAAACGCAACCTCAACCACTACAAAATGATACGCTCAGATCAAAATAAATAACTCCACCAAATCACATTCAATATGCTCCCATTTTGATTTCTGCACACGTTTTCTCTCCATCTTCTCTCATATTTTTACGTTTTCTCAACGAGACAAAGTGTTTGAATCGGGTAAGTGTCACTCAGCTTGATAATATTTGTTTTTTCTTCTACCCTCTTGATATTAACTTCTTTTATTTTACAGGTACATTTTTTTCGATTTTCAACTTCTTTTCTACTTTCATATACTTATTCATCGATCCACTTTCTCACACTTTTGTTTTATAATTCATTTTATTTTTACTAACTCATAAGTTATTGTTATTATACTTAGATATTCTCATTATTTTCCATATCTATACTACCATATACAATTAAATATTATATTTTAAGATCATTTTCCGTAAAAATATAAATGAGATAATAATTTAACATTTTTTAATTACAATAAGAATTGTGAAATTTTTTAAAAAAAATTTCACCAATGTGTAGCGGTTGCAAAACCGCTACAAATACCAAAATAACAGCAGGTATAGATCACGTAACCTCAACCACTACAATATAAAGAACCGCTACTAAGCAAAACCGCTACAGAAACCGTAACCTCAAACGCTACAAAATGGTACGCTGAGATCAAAAAATGGCGCCAAAATTTTTTGTAAAAATCTTGGCGGAAATTATTTGTGGCGGTTACAAACCGCGACAAATATTATGGGGGTAAACTTTTTCAGATATTTGGATAATTTTGTAACGGTTATGTAACCGCGACAAATGCAAAATAAAAAAAAGGCGCCAAAACTTTTTTTCATTTTGTAATGGTCTTTTTACCGTGACAGTTGTGTATATAAGTTGTCAGCTTAGCCATATATAGTGGCGGTTAGTTTGAACCGCTACAGTTACGGTAGCGGTTTATTTGCATGTAGTAGCGGTTTTTTTTAAATCGCGACAAATTGTTTTGTTTCATTGGTTTTTGTCGCGGTTTGTCTAACCGCAACTAATGTCATTTGTCGCGCCAATAACCGCCACAAATGGGCGATTTTGACCGCCACAAATAGCCAGTTTTTTTGTAGTGATAGGATGTTAATCCACAAATAGATAACCAATGCTCTAATACCAAATAAAAGATGGAATATCACCAAGAGGGGGTGAATTGGGTGATCTAAAATTTTCTTTGATAAAACCTCTGAAAGTGAATACTAAAAATAGAGTATAACAGAGAGGGATAGAGAAAGATTAGACACATGTGATTTGTACTAATTCGGTCCAAATCCTTGACCTACGTCCAGTCCCCAAACTCTCTGGGATTTTTGTAACTCAAATGATTACACACTCTATAACTCTCAAAATAATTCTCTAACTAGAACTTACTCCCCCTTACAAGTTGTAATCAAATGTCTCAATCTCAAAGTCCCAATACTTTGAGATTCTTACAAAGATTGATAATCAATAATGAACTCTATAAAAGAGCAGATGCATAAATACTGAAGATTTAAATATCTGAAGATATTATCTAATTGAGTAGAAACAGTAAATGCTTATATCACTAATTGATTGCGCAGAGTTTCGATAGTTGGAGAATTGAATGCTTCTAGCTTTTATAGTCGATGGCATTAATGACCGTAGAAGAGAGATTAATGAGCTGTTGAGAGAAATGAATATTTCATTATATTGAAGTCGAACGTTACTCCATCTCTTCGTATTCTTCTGATGTTAGTTGTTATTCTCTGTTGACATTCTTCATTCCATTTGTCCGTTGATACTCAATTAGAATGTTGACTGGAAATGGCCGGAATGCTTTATAGTTGCTTAGAAGATCAATTTTCACTTTTGTGCTTTGTTTCTGCTAAGCATTTGATGCATTTGACACAGATTTGCTTTATGATAATTTTGATGTTTAAACATTGTTAAACACATCTGAAACTCATTAACAAACTGATTAAACTTTGTTAAAAAATAGTAATAATCGATAACAGGAAGTACCCAAAGTATAATCAATGATTTACAAATTTTGAGAACGAGAATTTAAAAAAAACTGATAAGTATGACTCGAGTTATTCATTTTTGACTTGAGTCATGCTTATTTAACTCAAGTCACAGCATCGATTTCAAATCAGAGAAGAGTTTTGACAAAACTTTGACTCGAGTCACATCGACTTAACTCAAGTCCTTTCTTTCAAAAACTTATTTGGAGCTCTCTGTAACTCACTTGACTCGAGTTATATCTCATTTGACTTGAGTCATATCAGTTACTAAAAAAGCTGCTATCAAGGTTGGTTTTGGAGAAAACTAAAAGACATGCCATCTCGAGTTATCTTTGAACTTAGAATTTATTTTTAAAACCCAGAGATATGTGATTCAAGTCATATAACATTGACTCCAGTCACTGTAACTCGAGTCACACGAATCTGACGCAAGTCACAAGTTCAAAGATTTCTTTTTTCTTACACAAAAAGGTATGACTCGAGTCATATCAGAACAGAGAAATGAGTTCTTATTGAACCAAGTTATTTCTCAAATTAAAAACACGTTGTCTTGAGTCAATAACAAACTATTGGATTTACAATTGCCAGTTATCATTAGAACATATAGAGAACTAACAATAATAATATTTTGGGTCAAAAATTGTAATTTGAATGCAAGAAAAACTTGGCCGCTTACAGGTTGCTTGTAGGAAAAAGCTTCCCATCCAATCCTTTTTTAGGGTTAGTTTGGATTGAGGGGAGGGGAGGGAAGGGGAGGGGAAGGGAGAGAAAAAATTTGAATGGGAGGAAAATTTTGTGGGCCCACCACACTAAATTTTGATCCCATTTTCTCCTCCCCTCATTTTTTCTCTCTCCCCTCCCCTCCCCTCAATCCAAACTAACCCTTAATACTCATCCGGTCGTAAATATAAAAAAGATATAAGGAGTTGATTTTGATCCTAATATAAGACATAGTTCTCGTAGTTGTCAATATTTTCCTAATTTACTCCTATTGATAGTCCCTCAACAATAATCAAGGAGGAGAGGAAATGAAGGAATTAAGGGTGAATATGATTAGGGTATTGATGTGATTCCCGAAGGAAACGGACGATCGGATCAACTAGGAGTGGAATTTCCGCACCAGAATTTCAGCCTCTGACGCGTCGTAAAAGATCGGGTTATATCTCACGCTACAGAGCTCGGATTTGGGTGCTTCCAAAACGAGCAGAAAGATCACGTTCTGAACTACGAGTTTGACTCAGAAAACACCGAAAAGCGATAAGGGAAACTTGAGATACGAAACGAACAAATCTAGCACGAAAACTGGGTAGGCGCCACAATTCCAAAGAATTGATAAGCCCAAGAACGCCACAAGGATCGAAACCCTTGATAAGTTCAGAGATTCTCAAAGAACCCTAGAGAACTAGTCTCTCACCAAAATGGTTCAAATCACAATTCAAAATCTCCGTTACAAATGCTATGGTCTTCCCTTATATGGACAACATCCATATTAAGTTTAACCTAATATGCTTACACATAAAGCCCAATAAACAAACCCAATAAGCCTTACTACAAAAGTTTAACTAAATGTAAGAAATTAAAACTAAATGCAGAATTTGGGCTAAGGCCCAATGAAGCCTCCATGCATATCCATTGGGGCTTATTCTTCAAGGTCTTCAATCTGGAGCCTTTTTAGTTCTTGCTCTTGTCATTGGATCTCCAAGACCTTGTATTTCCTCCAAGTTTGTTGCCTTGGTCATGCCGCCTCCTATGTCCTCATCATTCCCTCCTTCTTTTGAAGAATTTGTCCTCAAATTGCAATCCTCGTCTCCGTCTTTATGCACTTCCTTAAAGAACAAATCTGCAATGTGGATTGCATCATCAACCTCTTTAGGAAGAACATCTTTAAATTCCTGCAACAAATCAGAAACCTTATTTGGAAGAGAGTTAGTAGGACTTGCATCTGTAAAATTATTCTCTTTACTTAAAAGTAAGAGCATTGGCTTTTTCAAATGCATTGCCTTTTTCACCTCTTTTTCTTTTATAAGCAAGTTTGGTGCTTTTCTCTTTTCCTCTCCTTTTTTTTCTTGCTCTCTTCCACTCTCTTTTCTCTCTTGCTTTCTTTTTTCTCTCATTTTTAGATTATCCTCACTAACTTCTCTTGGTGTCAAGGATGCAAGAATAATCTTGCGTTCTTTATGTACAAAAGAGAACTTGTTGGTGTATCCATTATGCATAGCTTTCTTATCATATTGCCAAGGTCTCCCAAGTAGCAAATGACAAGCCTCCATTGGTACCGCATCACATAAAACTGTATCATCATACTTCCCTATGGAGAAGTTCACCTCCACTTGTTTGCTTACGGTCACTTCACCATCCTCACTAAGCCATTGAAGCTTGTATGGCAGTGGGTGAGGTTTGGTTTCCATGCCCAATTTAGACACCATTCTAGCACTTGCAACATTGGTACAACTCCCTCCATCAATAATTAAAGAACATACCTTTTCTTGGATAAGGCATCTGGTATGAAAGACGTTCTCTCTTTGACTATCATCCATGTCTTTTGCTTGGCTGCCCAACATCCTTCTTACCATAAACAAATCTCCTTCTGGAATTATTTCTTCAATATCATCTTGTGAAGCAGAATCTGAAGAAGCAGAATCTTGTGAAGCAGAATCTGAAGAAGACTCACTAGTAAGCTCTCCATCCTCTTTAAGTAACATGGTCTTCTTAGTCGGACATTCTGAAGCTATGTGACCTCTCCCCAAACATTTGAAGCATTTTATTTCACTACTCCTTGTCTTTTTAGGGACCTTATTGGATTTAGTTTGAGTCCTTTGAGGTGTAGCAGTGGGATTGCTTGATGAAATGCCTCCTTCCTTCTTATTTCTATCCTTCCAACTTGAAGAATAAAAATTAGAAGAGTTTTTCCTCTTGACACCCTTTCTCTTGAGTTGTTGTTCTACCTTACTAGCTTGTTGCACTAAATCCTCCAACTCTACATAATTTTGCAACTCCACAACATCCCTTATATCACTATTCAGCCCATGCAAGAAACGTGCCATAGTAGCCTCCCGCTCTTCACTAATATTTGCTCTAATCAAGGACACCTCCTTCTCTTTAAAATACTCATCTACACTCTTGTTACCTTGTGTGAGTCTTTGAAGTTTATTATGAAGGTCTCGATGATAATGGGAAGGAACATATCTTCTTCTCATTAGCCTTTTCATCTCCACCCAACTATCCACCAATGGTTCTTCATATCTCAACCTCTCCTTTTGCAATTGATCCCACCAAATGAGAGCATAATCGCTAAACTCCATGGCTGCCACCTTCATTTTCTTCTCTTCAGTATAATTGTGACATGCAAACAAGTGCTCAATCTTCAATTCCCACTCTAAATAGGCTTCCGGATCACTTTTTCCCTTGAAGGATGGTATATTAAGCTTCACTCCCTTAATTCTATCCTCTCTAGGATCATTCTCATAATCTCTTCTTCTCCTTCTTTCATCCCTCTCTCTTTGTCTATCTTCATCATGATTCCTCTGATTTTCTATTCTCTCAATTCTCTCATATAACTCCTCTGTGTGTTCTCTCATCATTCTTTGCATTTGAGTTGTAATGGCTTCAATCAGCAACCTATTATCTTCACCACCTGCCATAATTCAAGGAAAGAACAAGAGTAAAAGTAATAGGACCTTACCACTCGCTCACGTGTTTACACTCTTAAGAATGTATCACTCGTGTTTGTTGCTCTCTATAAGGCTTTTGTGTAGTGTGCTCTCTTGCCTTTTACTACTCAATAGCTCTCTTTAAGTTCTTAACAGAATCTCCAAGAACACTCAAAGAGTACAATCCCAAACTCAGGAATTGGCGGTGACTCACAATACAATTTGGAACAGATGTCAAAGAGGACAACAAGACAGAAAATCCAAATCAATTGGAGGAATTATTTAAAAAAGACACTTTGGACTCAAAGAAGACAAGACAAAGAAAATTCAAAACCAAAACAATTTGTAGGAATTATTCAAGGAAAACACTGATTCACACGTAGTAGTGTGTGTAATTGAATAATATAGCAAGGTGCTGTATAGTTTTTTTTTTTTTAACACCTGATTCTTTTTTTCTTTTTTTCTTTTTTTTTTTATATAGCAACTGATTTTTTTTTCTTACAGCAACTGATTTTTTTTTTTTTTACAGAAATTGAAAGGAAAAATAACTAGAAGATTGAAAGAACAAACTTGGAACAAAGAACGACGGCTAAAACAGAATTGCACAATTCAAAAAATCAAAAACACAAATTTAAGGATTAGGGTTACCAGATTGGGATGTAAGCAATCAAGAAAATATAACCCGATTCCAATCCTAGAACCGTGCTCTGATACCAAATGATGTGATTCCCGAAGGAAACGGACGATCGGATCAATTAGGAGTGGAATTTCTGCACTAGAATTTCAGCCTCTGACGCGTCGTAAAAGATCGGGTTATATCTCACGCTACAGAGCTCGGATTTGGGTGCTTCCAAAACGAGCAGAAAGATCACGTTCTGAACTACGAGTTTGACTCAGAAAACACCGAAAAACGATAAGGGAAACTTGAGATACGAAACGAACAAATCTAGCACGAAAACTGGGTAGGCGCCACAATTCCAAAGAATTGATTAGCCCAAGAACGCCACAAGGATCGAAACCCTTGATAAGTTCAGAGATTCTCAAAGAACCCTAGAGAACTAGTCTCTCACCAAAATGGTTCAAATCACAATTCAAAATCTCCGTTACAAATGCTATGGTCTTCCCTTATATGGACAACATCCATATTAAGTTTAACCTAATATGCTTACACATAAAGCCCAATAAACAAGCCCAATAAGCCTTATTACAAAAGTTTAACTAAATGTAAGAAATTAAAACTAAATGCAGAATTTGGGCTAAGGCCCAATGAAGCCTCCATGCATATCCATTGGGGCTTATTCTTCAAGGTCTTCAATCTGGAGCCTTTTTAGTTCTTGCTCTTGTCATTGGATCTCCAAGACCTTGTATTTCCTCCAAGTTTGTTGCCTTGGTCATGCCGCCTCCTATGTCCTCATCAGGTATTTTAAAAAATATAGGTCATATCAAGTAACTTAAGTATTTTCTTAATCTAATCAATTTAGATAAATATGTCTTATATTACAGACTGGAGGAGTATTTGGTCCCACACTCCTACTCTCGGTCAGGTTACCGCTTGTTTGCATTTTTGTTTCTCTTCATGCTTGTTGATTTGTTTTCCCAAGTACTCCACTATTTTTAATTTAATGTAAGTTTGTATATCTAATCTATGTACTCACAATTACAATTATTTATTCGTTTATTTTTTTTTCAAATTTTATCTTTTTTTTATTTAGTATTATTAAGTTTCTCATCATAAGTGCATAATGGTATGTGATCTTAAACATTGAACATGTTAGAATGGTTCTGATGATCCATTATAATTTTTTTTTTTTTTTTGCTAAATTAAAAAAAAAAGGTAATCTCACTCTCATGCCTTCCAAATTATATATGGATCTTATAATAATTTTCTTAATTATTAAATCATCCACTACTAATAATGCATTTAATTTTTTTCTTGTCAATGTTATATATTATAAATGATGTATATTTCATAAAAAGGAAAAACTGTTTAAATAAATATCAATTATAAATTATGTATCATTATAAAATAAAATTTTCTAAAATGTCACTTCTAATAATTTCCAATTATCCTGAAACTTAGTGTCTGTTTTCTTAACTTTCACATCATTAATTTTTCCTTCATATTAATTCTTAGGAATTTCGAATTATTACTGGAGCTAATATCCCCTTTAAGTCCTTATTCATCACGATTTTATAATCCAATAAATCTTGGTAGGATAATTGGACATAAGCAAATTTCCTATAATTAGCTATTGAGATCTCTCTTTTTCTTCTTTCACTTATTTGGAGTCCCTTAGCCCTTATGGATTTTGTTATCCAAAACTTCCTTCTTATACTTACAACGACACAGGTTTCGTTATGTTTTTTCAAACTTTATCTTTTTAATTTATTTTTGACAAGTCTCTCAAAATTGCATAATGCTTTATCATTGTCTTTACATAATGCAACATCCTCTCTTGCCTTACAATTTTATTAATCTATGAGTATTATAACAATTTTTTTAATTGTGCCATCAACCACTAATGATATTTTTAAATTTTCCTCATTATCAATATTACACATAATTAGTAAGATGGTGTTTCATAAAAAATAAAAATTTTATTTGAATATCATCTTATTAATTTAATCTTGTAAAATAATTTTCACCAAGAAATAGTCAAACGGAAGCAACGAAATTCTGTCGTTAATTAATTAGTTACCGTCTGTTTGACAACGGAATCTTATAATTCTGTCTCTATATTCTGTCACTGAGCCACTTTTTTTTTTTTTTGGTGGTGCACTTTGGCGTTACCCAATAACATATTATTGTAATCGCCAAAAACACCATTAACCTAAAGCAAAGTACGGTTGTTCCTTCTTTCTTTCTTTTTTTCCCAGAACCACTGTTGGTTTTTAATTTTATGGTCACTTTTAGAGATTTGTTGTTATTATGTTATTTTTGTGTGGGTGTAACGTAATAACATAATAACAAAAAAAAGAAAGAAAAAACGTAATAACAGATTGGGTGTAACGTATATATGGCCAAAAAAAAAAAAAAATTGTGGGTGTAACGTAATAACAGATTGGGTGTCTTAGAATAGAAGAAACGTGGGAATATATATAAGTTAGAGATGGCAAGTATATTGAGGGTAGAGGATATGGCGATGTCAAAAGCAATGAAGGCAACATTATTGTGTGTGGTGCTGGTATTGTCGGTGATGACCACCATGGTGGTCGGTGGTGATAATGAAGATGGAAAAGGCATGTATTATTATAAAGAAGAAGGCGGCGGCGGCCATGATGGCTTCTCAATAAAGACGTATCATAAACCTGTTAATCCATATACCAGAGGCTGTAGTAGAATCAATCGTTGTCGGGGCGGCGGCCGCAAACTTCTCTAATACATCTTCGTTTCCTCAGTCATCCCATGTGTACGTGTGCGCGCACATATTAGACTCAACTATGTATTTATCATCTCTCAACAAGTGTGTCTCTATATGTATAACTGCTTTGCTTCAGGTTGATATTTGGTGTAATAGGTGACATCATATTTTATATTGCTTTTTCTTTTCTTTTCTTTTTGTTTTTTTTTAAGTGCGGCTTCATTATCAGGAATAAGGGTTCGAGTTAAGCAACTACTTGTGTCCGACTCTGATTTTGAGTCTTACATGTGTCAAACTTGGAAAAAGCATCAATATAGCAACTTTTACTAAAAATTGTATCTAATTGAAGCACTTCGAAAAAGAATTACCGAAGCAATGTAGTCAAACACGTCATCTAGTCTGACACCACTAGTGGCATCAGAATGGTAGTGGTGTCATGGATACTGACGCCACTAGGTAGTGATGTCATCATTATTGACGCTATAATTGACGTCACTCTAAGTGACGTCAATTATATATTGACACCACTTTTAAGTGGCGTCAATTTAATATATATGTATATGTATATGTATAATTTGATAATTATATTTAAAATTATAAATAATAATTCTAATTAATTATAAAGAATAAAAAGACAAAATAATAATTTTAATCAATAATTAAGGGAATTAAAATATTTAAAATTTATTATAAACCTTAGGATACAAGAATAATTAGTGAATTAATTAATTAGTGAATTTCTTATAAAACTTAAAACTACAAAAATAAAAGGGGTCATTGTAGTGGTTAAAATCGCATATTTGTAGCAATTTTCGCTACGACTAAAGACATTTGTCATGGTTACGGAAACCACTACTAAAACCACTGAAACAAACAAATTTGTAGCTGTTAAAATAACCCGCTACTACAACAAAACAAACCGCTACTAGAACTGTAGCGGTTCGAAGTGACCGCCACTATATAAGGCTGTGCTGACTACTTATGTACACATTAGTAGCGGTAAACAAACCGCTACAAAATGAATTTAATAATTTGTCACGGTTCAGTAACCGTGACTACATGTTTCGAAATATTTTGTAGCAGTAAGTAAACCGCTACTAACAATTCCAAATAATTCCAAATTTCTGAAAAAAAATTTACCGCCAAAATATTTGTAAAGATGGATAACTGCTACAAATAATTCCAGCCTTTTTAAAAAAAAAAAAAACTTGTTGCCGCCAGCCTTTTTAAAAAAAAAAAATTTGTTGCCGCCATTTTTTCATTTTTATATTTGTAGCGGATTCTAAACTGCTACCGAAACCGCTACAAAGTATTCCCATTTGTTTGAAAAGCAATTTTGGCGTGTGTATTGTATTTTGGTATTTGTAGCGATTGCACAACTGTTGCAACTGCTACAAATGGATGAAATTGAAAAAATAAACATTTAACAATTCTTATTGTAATAAAAAATGTTATATTATTAATCATTTATATTTTGACTGAATATAAATGATATTAAAATATAATATTTGAATGTATAAGGTCTATATATATGTGTGTGTGTGTGTAAAACAATGAGAATATATAAGTATAATAACAACAATTTATGCGTTAATTAAAATAAAATTAATTATAAAACAAAAATGTAGGAAAATGGATCGAATGTGAAAGTAGAAAGAAAGTTGAAAATTGACAAAATACACCTATAAAATACCAGAAGTTAATATCAATAGGGTAGAAGAAAAAAACAAATATTTCGATAATCACTAGATTTGATCCGGTTGAATGACACTTACCCCATTCAAACACTTAACCTTGTTCAGAAAACGTAAATATATGAGAGAAGATGGAGAGAAAACGTGTGTAAAAAACAAAACTGAAGCATATTAAATGTGGTTTGGTAGGGGTATTTATTTTGATATTAGCGTGTAACACCCCAAATTCCATACTTAAAGTCGTGTTTGTTGACACTTGGTTTTAGAAAAATTGACAGAGTTTGAAGTGCTACCACTTTGAGTAATGTGGAAACGAAGAGCATGCACTATCATTTGGACAATGAGTAAATGAATATAAAATGCCCAGGCATATGCTGATGCCCTGACATTTGCTGGTATATTAAAAACTTCCCAAAGGAATATTCGTGTAATACAATATTACAGAGCTTTGTATAATTACAATTCTTGACATAGTAACTATACAATCTTCAACAAAGCCTTAGGTAGACTTCGGGCATAGAACTCAACTCAGTCAATCAAACCCATTGGCCAAGTAGATGTCTATCTTGTGGAAGTCTCACCGAGTTCACGGTGACTGATTGACTGAACCACATAAACTAGCCCTGCCTTCAATACCAAATGGGTCGAAATAACCTCGTCAGATTCTTGCCAAAAGGAATGCTCTGATGTAGCTCTTCCGGCATTTGCTTTGACCGATACTTCTTCCCAACTCCTTCCATTAGTGCCTTCTCACGGTTCCAACTACCAGTGCTTTCTTTGATCCTGGTTCCTTTCCTGAACCTTAGACAAATCTGAGGTCCAATACCCATCGGACCTCAGGTAACAGTTAACCTCTATAGTAGATATAACAATATATGACAGATATTCATTACATATCAACATCAACCATACATAGCATACAACAGATGTAAGGTTACAACAATACATAAGCACACAGCAGATGTAATGTCAATAGCACAATAGTACATAGCACACAGCACATGTAAAGTTTGCAACGTTTGCACTAACCAGTGCCACGACGGCCCCTCGTGTCCTCAGCGCTAAGAAAACTCATCGGCATTATCAAGACTATAACCTGTATATAAAAGCTGAATATATACACAGATGATCTAAGCCCCAAAAACTTAGTCACAGTACATGACCAAAGACCTAGTCTTGTCCATCACTTAATGAATCAATCAATCATATATAATCATACAAGATATAGTCGATTAAAGTTACTAGTACGCGAACATACCTTTCACCGTGTCGTTACCAAAATGCCCGACTTTTTGATCCGACTCCGGATTTCCCGGATATCCTATACATTATTATTGGATTACTATATGATATTTGATGAATATCATATTGCTTAGAATAATATCCTAAAGGTTTAATTTGCCTTTCTACCCTTGGTGGATGTGTTATTACAATTTTGCCCTTACATTTTCTTTTAAAAAAAACGTTACTTCAGCATTATGGCCAGATTTTTCACTAACTTTGCAATATCATAATTAATTCTACAAAAATAGAAACGAGGTTCCGTAAAATTCCTCATGACCCTTGACATGTCTATTTTTAAGGAAAAATATTCCAAGAACCTAGAACATCAAGAATCATTTCCAGTTTAATGTTTTCCAACCTCCGCCCAGAATTTTTCCGGAAAACGTAGCCTTTATTCAAGAATTTTTATCTCCTTGCACAAAACTCCCAATAATACACTATAGGTATATTTGGAAAGCCCTAGATGTCTACTTTAACCATGAAAAATTTTAGAATTTTATAACTTCATTTTCTACATAAAATCATAGCCTCTATGTCGCTGACTGCAGAAAAACTTCTAACCGTAAATTTCGCAAGAATTTTGCTACTTTGATCTTCAACTTCCAAAAATTTTGCTCCACCATATCCAACATCAAATTTTCGAAATAAAGACATTTTTAACCATAAAAACATGAAAACAAAACTACTTTGGAAGATTCAAGATCAAAGCACAATTTAACTATGAATTTAAAGACTAAAACTCCAAGAACTAAAGAACTTACCTTTGAAGCTCTTACTCTTTCCTCCTTCTTGCTCCAAGAACTTCACTCTACTCACTCTCTAACTCTAAAATCAGATGCTTTGAGCTGATTTGGTGTGAAGAATTGAGGAGGAGCTCATGGCTATTTATAGGAAAGTTTCAATGGTAACAATGGTAATTCATAAGAACTCCATTTGCTCTTCATTTCAACTTCTTCAACAAGTTTTCTCTTTTTATCACTCCTTCCCATCTTCAAATCCATCCCTCTCTCTGTAACATCCTCATTTTTGAAATCTGCTTTCAAAATATTTTAATCAGAGTAGAGCACCGGAACAAATTTAAAAGAGCGAGTATCTGATAAACCCTCACTATTGGTGTGTCTTGTTGCTATTACAAGGGTACAAAGCTCTGAATATTTACTAATATAGTGATACAAAAATTCGTAGCTATCTTCTCTGCCCGTGTCTTCTCGTGCGCTATCTATCCTTGCCCTCGGTCCTGGTTCCTCCAGAATCTTAGACTATGAGCTGAGGTTCAATTACCATTGAACCTCAGGTAACGGTTAACCTCATGCTTATGTATCCAATATGTATGACAGATATCCATGGCAAAACAGCAATAATCACATACAATATTCTCATATTCAGATAATAACATAACACAGCCACTGCAATATGCATGTTATTATAGTCTGCACTATTCTCCAATGCCACGATGGCCTATCGTGTCCTCAATGCTAGGAAAACATAACGGCATTATCAAAACTATAACCCGTATCAGGTTGTATGTGTATGATCAATTTTCAAAACAGAGTTTCAGACTATCTATCACATATAAGCATACAATAAGCATCAGAGTTAGTGTTACAGTATGCGTTCGTACCTGAATTGATAATTCCGGTATGACGACAATCGGTATACGTTTGTAGACTTCCTATAAGAGTGATATCGTATTATTAATTTATAAATAATATCCTAAAATATATCTTGGCCACTATTGACTATTCTACCCTTGGTACATTAAACTATCATTTTTTTTCCTCAAAATTTGTTGAAAAATACGCTGGAATTTATGGGGCAAAATTTCGCCTATCTTTGGAAATTCATAACTAATTCTAGAAAAATCGAAACGAAGATCCGTAAAATGTTCTGGACTCCTTATGTAATACCTCAAATTAAAAATTATGATAAATTCAATATTTTGCTTGATGGCACCTATTTAAAATAGGTGAATATGTGGTCTCAAATTTTGAAGTATATTTATTTTATTTATTAGGATATTTTCCCTTAGAATTTAAGGTAGCTAATGCCTTATTGTTCTAAATTTTGTATGGAATCATAAAATATCCTAAAAATACAAACAATTCCCAAATTCAATTAGGGATTTTATAGGACCAAAAGGAAGCAAGGAAAAATTAGGGAAACACATTAAATAAATAGGGGAGCATAATAGGAATTTGTAGACCCTTGAATTTTCACTAAACAAAATGACTATGTAAATTTTTATAGGGATTAAATTAAGAGGATATAAATCTCAAAATTCATAATTTAATAAGAAACTATACCCTAGCATTAATACCTAGCCCAAATTAATTCACAAAATGCCATAATAAATTTCCAAAACACTTGAATAAATAAAAGAATAATTACCAACATTTAATGGGCAATTAATTAGCACTAAGGGAAGGTTTAGCTAATTATTTACAATTAACATCAATAATCACAACTAGAGAGGGGTTAAGCTAATTAAAACTCAAAGACCAATAAAGGCTTAGGATTAGCACTAAATGAATTATGAACAAACACAAATTAAGGTATGAACCAATCATACAACAAGTAAGAGATAATTAAGCCTAGGATTAAGAGGTTAATCAAATGCTAATCAAGAGTTGAAAAGTCAATAATTGCAACTATGATCTAAAGGCTAAGAATTCATCTTATAAAGCTTATCCAAAGGCCCTACTTAATTCTAATAAAGCATAATCCATGAGATAAGAGACTAACCAATGAGATTTTCCTTCCAATTATTGCAAAGCAAGAAAAACAAATTTAAAACTAATTAAGGGGGGGTGGGGGACGGTTTTTGCAACCAACAAAGAGAGGAAGAATTGACCAAAAATATTCAAGAAGCAACTACAAGGTGAGTCACTACCCTACCAAGTGAATCACCACCCTAAAACCATGAATCACTAATCTAAGTTTGCATGAATCACACACCTACATGATGAATCACAACCCTAACTAGATAAGATGAGGTAAGGAGTGATGCAAGGGATGATGCAAGGGGATTATAGGTGGACCAATGGGATAAAAGATAATTAAAATAACTAAATTGGTTTATACAAATAATTCTAGATAAAAACTAATAAAACCTATACAAATTAAATCATATCTTGAAATCCTTGAACTAAGTATAAAAACCAAGTTGAGATTCATAACAAGCATAAATCAAGCTTGAAGACAAGTATAACCAAAGTCATTTTCATGATTGTTTGAGAAATGGAATCAATAGAAAAGATAGGCAAAATTGGTCTCAAAATGAAGCTAAAAATTTCAAGAGTTCAAAAGCAAAAAGAAAATTGGAATCAAACTTCACTTGGATCCTCAAATGAATTGTTACCTAGTAAAGTGCAACACAAAAGCAAAAAATAGAAGAAACAATTTGTCAAACACATGGGATAATTTGTAAAAGTGAAATGGAAGAGGATAAGGTACTTTAGGATAAAAAAATGGAAGAGGATGAGGGAGAGAGAGAGGAGCACGGTTTTGGAAGGGTGGAGGGCCAAGATTGGAGCTTCAATTTACCCTAAATCCAAAGGCCAAAAATCAAGGAGAGGAGGAGTGAATAGTGCCATGGAATTTTACTATAAATAGGGGTCCTTGGCTTCATTGCTCTTCACCACTTCACAAAGCATTCAGCCATATAGAGAGAGTTGAGAGTGAGAGCAAGAAGGTTCTTGAGGAGTAGCAAGGCTTTTGGGTAAGTTCTCTAGCTTTAGCTTTGAGTTTCTTTAAGTTCTAGCCTTTTAATTCATAGTTAGAAGTAGTTTAATCTTTAAATTCTTTAGATATAGTTGTTTTTATGTTTTTCTGAGTTTAAAATTAGCTTTATTTCGAAAAAATAATGAAGAAAGAGTTTTAGCAAACTTTCCGGAAAAGGAACACCAAAGTAACGAAGTTCTGACGAAATTTCATTGGTTCTGGAATTTCTGAACCAGTCACGAAAATACTGTTATTTTATGCTGAAATCATGGTGGAAAAATCCTGAGAAACTTCATGGTTAAAGTAGACATATAGGGCTTTTTAAATATGTAAAGAACATGTCCAAATGATTTCTGTACAGGGAGATAAAAATTCCCAAAGTTAGGGCTACGAATTTCTGGAAAATTCTGGACAGAGGTTCAAAACTAAAAACCTGGGAATGAACCGTGGAATCTGGGAAAAGTCTGATATTTTTTATTGAAACTAGACATCCTAAGGATTCTGGGGAATTTTACGGATCCTCATTTCGATTTTTCTAGAATTAGTTATGCTTTTTCAAAGTCAGGCGAAATTCTGCCCAGATTTAAGGACCAGCGTTTTTTCAAAAAAAGGGGAAATAATAAATTCATAAATCCACCAGGGGTAAAATAGTCATTTGTGGCTAGGATATCTATTGGGATATTGGTTGTGAATTAATAAATGAAATATTACCTCATAGGGAATCTGTGATCACTTCGCAACCGACGACGTACCGTGACCACCGACAAAGGTACGGACGCATACTGTAACACTAACTTTGATGCTTATTGTACACTTGTATGTGGTAGATATGCTCATAGACTGTGACTCTGCTTGAGAATTATTTGTATATATACGGGTTACCGTCTTGGTAATGCCGTTTGAGTTTTCCTAGCGCGCTGAGGACACGATAGGCCATCGTGGCACTGGTGAAAAGTGCAAACTGGATTTATGTGAATATGTGATAATTGTATTGATATGTGGTTATGCTATACTGCCATGAAATACCTGTCATATATAACTGTTCATAAGCATGAGGTTAACCGTTACCTGAGGTTCAATGGTAATTGAACCTCAGCTCTTAATATAGCCTCAGGTTCTGGCGGAGGCGGAGTTGCTGACAAGGGTAAGCAGCCCACTTGAGGACTCGAACGGAGGATGGACCATCTGACGTTGCTTTTGTCATTTTAGTTTACTTTTGAATATTTGAACAATCGGATAACTGTATTAGTATCAGACACACCAACAATGGATGTTTATCAGTTACTCGTTTTGTTTTAAAGAAAATCTTTTTTGATGTCACTCTGATCATTTCTTCAAAGCTCTGATAATCCCTTTTGAAAACCACATTTGAAAAGGCGGGATGTTACACCTTAGGATGTCTATTTTCCAGTAAAAATACCAGACTTTGCCCAGAATTTAAAAATCATTCCCAGATTTCACGTATTCATCCTCTGCCTAGAATTTCCAGCATTTTCACAGCATAAACTTTGAGAATTTCTTTCTCACTGTACAGAGCTCATTTCAACATGTTCTTTACATATTTGGAAAGCCCTATATGTCTACTTTAACCATGAATTTTCTAATAATTTTTCAATAACATTTTCAACATGAAAACAATGCTTTTCTGTGACTCGTTCAAAAATCGCCTAACCGACGAATTTTCGCCAGAACTTCGTCACTACAGTGTTCTTAGCCCAGAAATTTTGCAGAACCACTTCCTTCATCAATTTTTCGAAACAAAGCTATTTTTAATTATAAAAACATGAAACTAAAATTATTCTAGAATTTTAAAGATTAAGACTACTTCTACCTGTGAATTTAAACTCAAAACTAAAGAACTTTGCTTACCTAAAGCTTGGACTCCTTCAAGCTTTCCTTCAACTCTCTCAACTCTCTCTCAAATAAGCAAGTGTTGCTTTGCTTGGTGTGAAGAAAAATGAATGCCCCAAGCCCCTATTTATAGGAATTCTCTATGGCATTTGTGTAAATTTTTGCAACTTCTCTCTTGGCTAATCTCAACCATTGGATCTAGGTTTTAATTGAACATCACATCCTCACCACTCACTCCCCCTCATCTACCCTTTCTCTCTCTCTCCCTTCTTCTCTTTCTTCTTCCTTCCTCAAGAAGCTTAAGAACTTGGGAATCAAGCAATGAATAGTATTTTGTATCTTACAAGCTTTTGACTACCATTTGACCATGTGACAAAATCAACTCCTTCTCCTTGAAGCTTCACAAAACCGTGCCCCCCCCCCTTCATCTTTTTGTTTTTGGGTTGCTTTTGGGCTTTTTTGTTTATTTGGGCAAGGGTTTGGCAAGGATTTGGGCTACCAAAAATTGGTCCAATGTGAATTGTTGTGGTAAAAAGCCCTAAGTTAATTTGTTCTTGTTTATTACTTGATTTAGTTTAATTAGGTTTAGTTTGTAATGATTTTATTGTTTACCAACTTAATTATGATCCTACTAAATCTAATTGTTTCAATTATTGATCCATTGTTAAGCTTTAATATAGAATTTAGCCAAAAATACTTCAAATTGTTTGTTAATATTTGCCACTAGGTTAATTATGAATGTTAATTCAATTAAGATTAATTTTTGGTGTCAAATGATTAATTTTTAGTGTCCTCTAATTATTTTAAACCTCTTCATACTCCTTTACGGTTTATTTTTGATAATATACGCATTATGTGTCAATGTACCTTTAAGTGTGGATTTAATTGCTCTTCAATTCTTGGAAATTTTAGTTAATCAATTTAGGTGTTTTTATGACATTTTATATTATTTTATGACTCCTAATTAAAATTTAGAGAGTTGGATTTTGCCCTATTAAGTCCTACCGACAACTTATTCAAGAAGTAGAATAAATACACTACTATTTTGGAGACAACATACTTTCCTATTTTCATGATATCTTATATTATTTTAGGAACCCCAATTTAATTATAGTCCTTAGAAATTCATTTAGACAACTCTTAATTAGCCATTGGCTTTTAATTTGGAATTATACATCTTTATTTATGCATGATTTAATTTAGTTAAGTTTAGTGTCTTCTTTGTTGTAATTTCAATTGCTCATTAATTGTTACTAATCGCCCCTTAATAGGGCTCAGTGTGATGACAGCTCTTTAGGGCTTTTTATGAATTAATTATGATTTTAAGCATTAGTGTGTTAATTAAGGGTATTTTAGTAAATTTAGTCTCTTAATAAATTAGATGATGCTTAATTAATTCCTTGATTATTTATAAAGGTCTAGCACAATTATTTAATTTATCAAATACCTAGTTGTTCATCGATTTTTATTATTTTCCCCTATTTTGTTTAAGTATTTTCCGTAGTACCTCATTGTTTTTTTTTTAATTCCATGTAAACCATAACTTAATACGGTAATTATTTGTATTTTAAGATATTTTGTGGTTCCTAAATGAAATTTGAATATTTGAGTCTTCTTGGTTCATTTGATTCTAGGAGGAAATTTCCTAATTTAAATTAGATAAGTTATAATATCTTTGAGACCACATATTCACCTATGTTATTAGGTATCATTTAGTGGTTATGCTAAATAGGATTTTTAGGGTATTACACTCTCCCTCTCTCTCCTTATCCTCTTCCATGCAATTAATTGCCTTATCCTATCTCTTCCAATTTGTCCCCCCTTCCTTTATCCCATTTGTTCTTTGTTTAATATAAACAATTAAGCTTCTTCTTCTTTCCCAAGCCAAGAACCGTGCCTTCCCTCTTCACTTTGACTCTAGGATTTGTGCTTCTTATGTCTCTAATATCTAGTATTAAAACCCTCTCATTGGTCCATCCAAATTCACATGGATTTAGATTAATTGTGTAGTTAATTAGAACCTTTAGATTCCACTTTATTAACTCTAATCTTGGCCTTCCATTTATGTAGAAAAATCCTACTTACTATTTGAAGATTTTATTTCAAATCCCATGTGCTTTGATTAAGATTTATTAATAATTCCACACTCTCTCTCCCATGTGAATTTCATCCTTCACCATGACTTTAGGGGCTGAATATTTAATCTTAATTAACATCCCCTAATGTAGTGATTTATATGCTATTAGATGTAATTGCCATAGTGTGATTGGTTTTTTAATTGATTATGATCATTAGTGCTTCATTTTATGCTAATCTTGAACTCTTATTGGTCCTTGATTTTTAATTAAGCTAAAATATCCTAATTGATGCCTTTTAATTTGCTACTTAATTTATTATGAAAATTTATGCAATTATTTTATTAGTGAAGACTTAATTACTCATTAATCTTTATTAATTTCTCTTAATTTGTTTAAGTATTTTCATAACATTATCTTGCTCTTTTTTATTATTTAAGAACCATAGTTTAATATGAAAGTTATTTTGTATTTTATGATCCTTAAATGTGGTCTTCAATTTAATCTTTGGTTTATTTAATTTCAAGGAAAAATTGCCTAAAATCTAATTAATAATCTACCAAAATTTAGAGACAACATATTCTCCTTTATTTACTATGTATTATTTATCAAAATATAATATTTATGATAAATAGGAATTTTGGGGTAATACACAGCGCATCACTTTGTAGCGGTTAGGGTGTCGGTTTTTGTAGCGATTTCATTTAGTAACGGTTTTTTTTTAGATTTTGTAGCAGTTGATATTTGTAGCGGTTTATTTGTATTTTGTAGCGGTTATGAACCACTACAAAATCTATTGTAGGTTTTTTTCAAAAAAAGAAAAGTAAAATGAAGAGTAGGGATAATTTTTCTCTCAATCTTCGTCAGCATCCCTACAAAGAAAGTTTTTATAAAAAGTTACGTGTGAGTTGAATATGAAATAACACATATAAAACTTTAGTTAAATGCTATTATTATATTTCATATGGTGTATATTAATAAACGTACCGAACTATAGATAAAGTGTCATCGCCGTCTAGGAAGAAGTTTTCGAAACTGGCGGGCTAGAGCGGCTCATAATCGTAGGCAACGTTCTCATCATCGCCCATGTCGTAAAGGTCCCGAGGCTTTAAATGAACCACCATATTCCAATCCATGTGCCTCTCATCAACAACATAATAAACCTAATGGGCCTCTGAGGCAAGAATATACGACTCGTCATCTTCAGACTGATCGGTGTGAATAGGCCGGGAGAAATTTACTAATGTGATGCCTAAGTCGTCAGTCGTGAGTCCCCAGGACGTTTTTGTATTCACTCACAAACACTTGAAGAGCGTCACAGAGAAAAGGCCTTGGTAAGTTATCCTGACCACATCAAGCAGCTTTCCATAATACGGGACATCACCGAACTTCATGTTCCCGTCACTGCTACTCACATAACTCCTCGTCCCAAACGTGCCATATACACCCGAGTTTTGGGACAGCAATCCCTGATCTCGTGAAACCGTGCAAAACTTGAAACCATTGACATGGTATGCCATAAATCTTTAGGCGTGGTCAATAGGACCGAGTGCGAGAGCTCTAAATTCTGGTGAGTGGGGGTTGTGGTCATTCATTATTGTCCTCCTAAACCAACCCTGGAATTCTCTGTGGACCTTTCTATCAATTTCGGAGGATGTCTGTGTACGGATCCTCAGTTGACGCTTCACATGACTCTTGAATTCCCTGCAATTAAACATGCGATGACGACCAAGAAATGTGACTATAAAATGTAAGGAAACATATAGGATAACTTATATATTTGTGTGCAATCCTTACTGAAGGTGCGGTTCAACTTTAGTGCAATTAATCAAGATATGTCTATGTGCTTGAAACTTCTCAAGTGCCATGAGTTTGAAGTTCTCACATCCAGCAACTGGTTTACCAACACGAGGGAATAACAACTCTGTTGCTGATGGCTCTGGCTCTGGCTCAGGAAAATCGTCTACACGAGGCAGTTGATTGAATGACGTCTCAATGTCATCAAATTACCTGGAACAAAAATACATTACCTCATCCCAAATATAACCTTCTGCTATTGAACCTTCAGGTCTCGCCTTATTCCTCACGTAAGATTTTAGTTTCCCAAGAAACCTATAAAGTAATGAGGAAAAGTGTCGATACATCAATGGTTAAACGTGCGACTAGAGAAGTAATGCTAAAGTAATTAATTTTAAATGAGTACCTCTCAATAGGATACATCCATCGGTAGTGAACTGAGCCAGCAAGCTTGGTTTTGTGAACAAGGTGTACTGTCAGGTGAACCATGACCGTGAAAAATGATGGAGGAAAGATCATCTCCAAATGACACAGCGTAAGAATGATTTTTTGTTGCAGCTGGTTGAGCTCCTCCACAATCAAAACCTTCGAACACAACTTCCAAAAGAAAGTACAAAGCTCAACCAAAACAATCGACACATCGAGAGGTAGCGTACTTTTTATGGTCAACAGAAGTAACTGCTGCATAAGCACATGTGAGTCATGACTCTTCAACCCAGTAACCTTTCGAGCCTGCACATCAACACATCGTGAAATGTTGCTTGAATACCCGTCAGGAACTTTTATATTCTTCCTTTCTCTGGGGGGCTCTCTCAGGGGGGTCTGTCTCAGGGGCGACGTGGACTCGACTAGAGGTAACAACGCCCTCGTCTTCACCAGCAGCAGGACCCTGATGGGGATCCTCGTAGACGAACAGATGGGGAGGCGGGGGGGAATCCTCATAGATGAACGGAGGGGGAGGCTCGAGAGATGGAAACCGTCTGTTTGGTAGCAACTCTGTCAGTGCCCTAGTAATTGATTGTCAGCTATGCCTTTGATTAGCGTACCAATGGTCGAGACTCTCCTGCATGCGCCTATTCTTGGCCTCATTCCTAGCCCTCTCTGCAGCAACCTACGCGAAAACTTTCTCAGCAATCATCTCATCAACCGCCTCTAGTGGTGGCCTTCTCGAGCCAGAGGTTCCAACGTCAGAGGTTGGTGGGATTATTATCTGTCTTCTGATGAAAAATCAAACATTATATCTTCTGTTAAAACTGAACCTGATGGAACTCCCATTCTTCACAATGGTGAACCTATTCCAAATTTTGTTAATACTCTTACTTTTTCAATTATTAAGCATTTTGTTGGTGATCCAAACATTTGGAAAGATCATTCTTCTGAACTTCTTTCTAACATCAGATGTCGGACTTTGTCTGATTTCAGATAGTATAAAGATACTTTCCTATCTAGGGTACTTCAAAGGGATGATGCCAATCAAGGTTTTTGGAAAGAAAAGTTTCTAGCTGGATTACCAAAATCTTTTGGTGATAAAGTTAGAGACTAACTTAGACATCACTATGAGGGCACCATACCTTATGAGAACCTGACATATGGAGAATTAATTTCTCATGTTCAGAAAACGACTTTGAAAATTTGTCAAGATGATGGAATAAAACATCAACTTGCCAAAGAAAAGAGTATAAAGAGGAAAGAATTAGGTTCATTTTGTGAACAATTTGGTCTTCCAGCTTGTAAAAAACCCAGGTCTAAATCTCACAAAACTCCTCATTTTAATCCATCTTTTTCCAAAAATAAACGTTTTACTAACAAGCGTCTTTATCAAAAGGATGATTTTCAAACTCCTCCAAGAAAATACAAAAAGAATTTTCATTCTAAACCAAAAAATGATTTTTCCAAAAATCCTCCAAAACATGATCAAGTATCTTGTTTCAGATGTGGCAAGATTGGCCATTATGCTAAATATTGTCGCCTTTCTAGAAAAATCAGAAACATTTAGATTGAACCCCTCCTTCAGCAAATAAACAATCTTCTGATTGAATCCTCATCTGAGTCTGAAGAAGATCAAAGTACTTCTGGAGAAATAAACCTAATCCAGGATGATGATCTTTATTCGACATCTTCTGATGATTCTCCTCCTCCTCAAATAAACGTCATTACTAAGGAACAAGATTTGCTCCTGGACGTTATAAGTAAACTTCCTGATTCTGACAGAGGTATGTATCTTTCAAAATTCAAAGATATTATTACCTAATCTCCGTCTCCATCCTCTTCTAAACTTTCGGTCTTTCATAACAAGTATGATTTGACCAAAACTTTGGAAAGATTCAAACATTCTGTTAAACCAGTTACTATCCAAGATCTTCAATCTGAGATAAACAAACTTAAGGTTGAAGTTCAAACTCTCAAATGAAGTCGGGATACTCATGAATTTGTTTTATTGCAAATTCAATAACTTCTCTCTTCGGCTCAAAATCCTTCTGATGAGAATATTGATCGAGTTTTACAAAATGAAAATGAGGATGATAACCCTAAACAAGAAACACCTTTTTTGAATGTAATTTCAAGGATTTTCCTCCAGAAGTTCTATATACAAGCAAAAATCATTATCAATAATAATTTTGTTATAGAACAATCTGTACTATTTGATACTGGAGTCTGTATTTTAGAAGGTTTGGTTCCCACCAAATATTTCACAAAGACAACAGAAAGATACAGTTCTGTTAATAGATCACTATGTTCTGTTCAGTATAAGCTTTCTAATGTCGTTGTGCAAAATGAAGGATTGCAAATAAGAACTCCATTTATTCTTATGAAAGACATGGGAAAACAAATCATCCTTGGAGCACCATTTGCAACACAATTGATTCCTTGTAGGTTAGAACCTGATGGTATTTCAAAACAACATTTGGGAAAAACCATTTTCTTTCCTTTTACAAAAAAACCCAAATTCAGGGAGTTAAATCCTCTTTTCTTTAAACAAAACCAGATCAATTATCTCCAGGATGAAGTCTCCTTCAAAAGAATTGAACAACAACTCCAACAACCAATTGTCCAACAACGAATCCAATCCTGTTTGGATAAGATTCATCAGACGGTCTGTGCTGATTTGCCCAATGCCTTTTGGAATAGAAAACAACATTCACTTGATCTTCCCTATGAGCCAAATTTCTCTAAAAGATGAATCCCTACAAAAGCAAGACCCATTCAAATGTCTCAGGAACTTCTTGAAACTTGTAAAAAAGAAATTCAAGATCTCCTTGACAAAAAACTCATTCGTCCGAGTCGTAGCCCGTGGTCTTGTGCTCCTTTCTACATTAACAAAAATGCAGAAATTGAGCGTGGAACGCCAAGGCTTGTCATCAATTACAAACCTCTAAACGAAGCTTTGCAATGGATTTGGTATCCGATACCGAATAAGGCTGATTTACTAAAGCATTTGCATTCTGCAAAAAAATTTTCAAAATTTGATATGAACTCTGGATTTTGGCAAATTCAAATTTCAGAAAAAGATAGGTATAAAACTGCTTTTACTGTTCCATTCGGGCAGTATGAGTGGAATGTTATGCCTTTTGGTTTGAAAAATGCTCCCTCTGAATTTCAAAGGATTATGAACAAGATCTTTAATGATCAAAGTCAGTATATCATAGTCTATATTGATGACGTCTTAATCTTTTCAAATTCTTTAGATGAGCATTTTAAACATGTTTCAAAGTTTCTCCGAACTGTAAAAACAAATGGTTTAGTGGTTTCGAAACTAAAAATTAGCCTCTTCCAAACCAAAGTCTGCTTCCTTGGACATTGGATTTGTCAAGGAACAATAACTCGCATTGAACGTGCAATTCAGTTTGCAAATAAATTCCCTAATCAAATTCTTGATAAAACACAACTTCAGAGGTTTTTGGGATGTTTAAACTATGTTGCTGAGTTTATCCCTCAACTTAGCAATTTTGTTAAACCTCTTCATCAACGTCTCAATAAAAATCCTTCCCCTTGGACTGAGGTTCATACCAAAGTCGTTAAACAAATTAAACGACAGGTTAAAGAACTTTTATGTCTTACCCTTCCTGTCCCATCCGCTTTCAAAATTGTTCAAACAGATGCTTCTGAATTAGGATATGGAGGTATCCTAAAACAACATTTAGATGGAAAAGAACAAATCATTTCTTTTACGTCTAAAGATTGGAATCCTTCTCAACAAAATTATTCTACAATCAAAAAAGAAATTTTAGCAATTGTTTTGTGTGTTTCAAAATTTCAAGCTGATCTTTTAAATCAAAAGTTTTTTATTTGCATTGATTGTAAAGCTGCAAAAGATGTTTTACAAAAAGATGTTAAAAACCTTGCATCAAAACAAATTTTTTCCCGATGGCAAGCGATTTTGAGTGTTTTTGATTTTGATATTGAATTTATCAAAGGCACTTCTAATTCTCTTCCTGATTTCCTTACCCGTGAGTTTCTACAGGGTAGACCTTAGGATTGAGAGTAAACTAACCCACAAACCCTTTCCTTCTCTCCAGATAATGCCAAGAAAGAAAAAAACCTGGTGAAGATTCGAAAGATAAACAACCCCTCCAAGAGGAAGATAAATTAAGCATCTATCAAGATGCACAAAGCCCCATCTCCGAAGCAAATCTGGCGGAGATAATTAAACAATTGCTGCAGCAACAACAAACAACTCCCCAAACACAAGGAGCATCAACCAGTCAGTCAGTTCCCCAAATACAAGGAACCCGACAGACACGGTCACAAACAAAATCTGGGTCATCTTCCCCCAAACTGGAGTCATCCACTCCAAAAGAAGCTCAAACCCAGAGACTCATTTCTGTTAAGCCTGGTAGAAGAACAATAGATTCTTATGTTAAGAAACCCCCAACACAAACTTGGGAGGAAGTATTAGCAAAAAAGGATCACAAAACCCAAGCTCTCGAGTATGATAAACTTGCTTTATCATTAATTGCCTCTTCTTCGCAGGCAATTAGTAAAAAAGAGTATAATTCATCAAACAAAGAATTTGCTCTTCAATTAGCCCAGAAAAGGCCACCTCAGGTATCAAAATCCTTAGTAGCTACTTCAGCTATTAATCCTATGGATACTCCATACATCGAAAAACAAAATGTTGTATTGAGAATCCTACAGGTTGAACCTGAGTTTTTCTTTTAAACCCCAAATCAGGTAGCATTTCTGGATTTCATTTCATACCTACCAATCTCAAGAAAACAAGGGAGTTTTATGAGGTGATATTGGTTGATTCTAAGTCTATTGAGTTAACTCGATACACTTCTAAAGAAGATCAATCATTAACCACTCATTCAACTCTCCAAATATTACAAGTTCTCACACCAACACAGTGGGGACAAAGTTTGAATAAACAAAAATTATTTTCGAAATCATATGATCCTGAAGGATATACTTACTGGGATTATTGTGAAGCCTGGTACAATATTTTTTGGGATCAGAACAAAATTTTTAGACATACTTGGTTCATATATTTTAAACAAAAAACCAAGTATGACTTTCCTCAATGGTTTTTGAGATGGTGGCATGTCTTTGGACCAATATCGGAAATTTTTCCACCAGAAATCCAAAGAGCATTTGACCATTTCAAAAACAAATTTCAAACCAATGGAGATCCTTTTCCAATTGATCTTCATTATTTTTCAAAATTATCTGTATCCTGGATTCTTTCCTGGCAATACAGATTATCTCACATGGACAGAAAATCCCCAGTTTTTCCAGTATTACAGAGACAACTCTTTGTACGCTGGTGGGGAAAATACAGACAAACAAATGCAGATTGCAAAGAAGTAGATCAATGGTTCAAGGACAACCCAGAATTCCTCTGTGCCAAAGAACAAAGTCGATTTCTAAATCAATGGTTCAAGGACAACCCAGAATTCCTCTATGCCAAAGAACAAAGTCGATTTCTAAATCAAAAGAATTTTGTTCAACATACTTTGGCAGCTGCATCAAATAAACAAGACTGTATTAAACAACTCAGTATTTTGCTTGAACAATTACAGCAAGATGAGGCTGGGACATCAAAGCCTGACTCAAGTGATGATGATGATGATGAAGATTTCATTGTCAACCTTGAGAAGACTGAAAATCTTACAACTTTTGACGGAGACTCCAAACAAGCAATGTTTCCATGTATAAAGTTGTAAAATTTCTGTATAAAATCTCTTTGTATTGTAGATAGTGTTAGAAATTTCCACTTGTAACACCAAAACACTGTAATACATAGAGCACTGTAGTTAGGTACGGTATGTACAGTCAGATACGGTATGTACTGTAGCTAATTATGAAAATGCGGCTGAATCACCAAGAGGGGGGGTGAATTGGGGATTCTTAAAATTCTTTTGAAATATACTCTGTTTTTGTCAGAAATCCGATAGAGCCGAAAGTAAGGGAGTGAGAAGAGAAGAAAAGCAGAACACAGCGAAGTTATCCTGGTTCGGTCCAATCTAATGACCTACGTCCAGTCCCCAGTCACTCTGGGATTTCCACTATCTCTCTAGAGAATTACAGACTCTGCAAACAAAGAGTGTTTCACAACCTCGAACACACTCCCCCTTACAAGTTGTAATTGAATAACCCAATCTCAAAGTCCCTCTACTTTGAGATCCTTACAGAAAATTTGATTACAGAAAAGAACTCTCTTCTAAGAGTGGATATTGTTAATCACTGAAGTACAACAATTCAAGATAACAACTCTTCCACTGATATTGTTGAGTAGTAATGTAGAATTTTTGTTCTCTATTTTTTTTTCCTTCGAATCTTCATCTATATATAGTGTTTTTGAGGCTTGTGAACGTTATAGATTCGTTGGAGCTATTTCCTTTCTGAAAATATAGCTGTTGCAGGTGTTATGTCTTGATCTTGTTTTGCTGAAATCACTCTTTGTCCAAAATATGGCTGTTGAGAGTTTATTCTCAGTCTTCCTTGATTCTGGTCTTTCTTTTTAAGGTATATATCCATTGGAGATGTTGCACAACGGCTATATGATCTCCTCTAACGGCTAGATGATCTTGAGTAATAGCTTTCCTTAGTTTTTGCAAGTTTCCGAAAATAACTTTCTTTTTGAATCTCAGACAAATCAGAAGATCTCCTGTAATCTCATGAATAAATGCGTTAGAAAAGTTCAGTTACACTGATGTGAGATAGATATAACAACTAGATTGAATGGGTAACTTAAAACATGAAGATAGAATCTGATTTGGAAATCTGAGTTCATCTGCGTTTTTCAGATCTGGAGGTCTGAACTCGAGTTCACAATGTTAGGCTCGAGTTCGCCCTTCAAAATTTTGCTTCTGCCAAAATCAAACTGGAGGTTTAAGACAAATGGCCTCGAGTTTGAAACTATTGAAAATAGCTAATTGCTCTCTGGAACTTTTGAACTGGAGTTTGAAGAGTTTAGGCTGGAGTTTGGTTTTCTCTGAAATACTCTGAAGGCTCTCGGCCAAAACTAGGCTCGAGTTTGAAGAGCTTAGGCTCGAGTTCATACTCCAAAATTTTGAACTTTTTTCAAACTTGAGGTTTGAGTAGAAGTTTAAAGTTTGAAGCAGATTTTCAACAGATAAAAAACTCTCTGGCAATGATGAACTCGAGTTCGCCCTTAGTAGGCTCGAGTTCATGCAAACTTCCAAAGGTTTAATTCTGAACTTCAGGTTCAGTCTCAAGTTTGAACTTTGGCTTTGCAAGTTTATGCTTTCTGTCAAATCCAGGCTCGAGTTCATTACTCATAGGCTCGAGTTTGATTTTGACAGATAGAAAAATCACAAGTTTTAAACATCCTTGACTTGTCAAATCTTTCCAATATTGTTTACAATTGTTAGTGATCATCAAAACACTTCTGAGAACTAACATTCTCCCCCTTTTTGATGATGACAACACTTGCAAACAATTAATTGAGAAACTTAGTTTGAAATTCATTTTGAAACTCAGTTTGTGAAAACCAATTTTAGAGATTTGATCAAATTATCAGAAAACATATACTTAGGAGCAGAATATAGCAAAATATCAAAGATTTGTTTTGTGAAAAACTTTTTTTTGCGCAGATTATCAGAGATTTAACCAAATTATCAGAGACAAACTTCAAGGCATATACCAGAAGCAAAACCAAACATATTAAAAACTGATCACTAATCAAAATGTTCACAGAATCCCAAAATAACTACAAAAGTTTATAGAAACCACAAGGGTTACAAATCAACAACATTGTGGCATTCACTCCACATCTTCTCCCCCTTTGGCATCATCAAAAGAGATAGGCTCAATTGAGACATAGGGTACTACGGCTAGTGGCTCAGCAGAGGATGTGAAAGTAGAAGGTATAGGAGCAGAAGGAGGTGTCTGTGCAGGCTGAGCATGAACAGGATCTGAGTCTGGGACAGGTACAGAAGTAGAAGCATCCGGAGACTGAGACTTCAAGATCTTGTCCATCTTGTCGCTTAAATTCATCATTGTAACCAATAGAGTGGACATAGTAGAAGTCTGTTCATTGACTTGAGTCTTCAGTGCTTCTTGTTCAACTCTGAAGGCTTCTTGAGTATCTACTAAATTGTTGTGCCCTTTGTTCACCTCGGTAACCAATTTACCCACAGCCAATTCAATTCCTTCAATCAGATCAGACACAGCTTTGTCCACAATTTCTTGGACCTTTGTCTCAATATCAGAGGCAGGTGGAGCACTTTGAGCTTCCTCAGCTCTGGACTGTGTGGCTCTGGATGTTGCTGGCTTGGACTTCCTTGGAGCTCTAGACTGATCCGAATACTCAGGCCTATGAGTCGTCATTAAGTTCATGATATGCTGCCCAAATTCAGCTGGAAATTGAGGAGAATCATTCTCGGCCAAGTGCCAAATCTTCTCATGAAACAGAATTACTGAAACCAAGCTGGCAAAGGGAATCTGGGATGATTGGCGTGAATGAAATGCAAACTTTGCCATTTCTTGAAAAATCCAGTCACCTACATTCTGTGGTTGTTCATCTAGGATGGAGGCGAAGATATTAAAATCTTTCTTGGCAAAATGGGTAAAATTGCCTCCCTTCTGTAGGAGATTCCTAGAGTAAATATACCAGATTGCTCGGTTTCTTAGAGGCATGGCAGCTGGAGTAAAATTTAGTATCTCTAAGGCATCAGGAATAGGCTCATTTGGTCTAAGTAAACTAAAAATAGCCTGTTGCTTATATCTGTGAGTTTCAGGCTTGGGAGGGTTGGTAATTTGAAGGATAGAGTTCAAGTAATTAGGAGTAATTGTGATTTTCTGGCCTCTAACCTTTGTGACAATTCTCTCCTCTACCAAATCACCTTCAGAGTTCAGTATATTATCAGATTTCATGTGAAAGTAAAAGACTTTCACAAGTTTAGGACTGTAGGGAGTCTTTATTGAAATTAAGGTCTCAAACTGTTTCATCCAAGGGGTTAAGTCCAAATCACATTCTTCTTTCAGTTTGGCCAAATTTACATACACAATTGGACAAAACTTTTTCTTCTCATCAAACTTCTTCTTAAACAAATTACCCTCTTCTATAGTCATCCTACATGGATCTACATTGAAGCCATCTGGACATCTCTTATGTTTGTAAATTTCTATGATTGCTGGCAAAGATTGTGATACCTGAGGAGCATCTTGCTCCTGAGCTTGGCCACTGCCTTGGCCTGGAGTAGGAACAGAGGGGATACCCGCGGTTTTCTTTCTCTTAAAGGGTTGTTTTTCCCTCAGAGGAGCAGACGGCTGAGGTGCTTTTCCCTTTCCTTGAACTGGGGGCTCTGGGTCGTGCCTCTTCTTCGTTCTCTCTTCTGAAATCACAACTCCTTTTGGTTTGGGAGGAGGAGTTTCAGTGTTTTTGCCGTTGATACCTCGAATGTACGTGTCAATTCCATCTTGTAATCGAGTTGATCGAGTTCTTGAACGGACAGGGCGCTCAGAATGAGTTTGAGAAATAGATTGTGAAGGATTAGGGTTTGTATCTTTGGGATTGGAGGATTGTGAGGCCATTTTCGCAGTGATCAGAGGAAGAAGAAGTTCGAAGAAAGTTAGGGCAAACTGGAGGTATGTGAGGAGTGAAATGACGAGTTTGCAACTGTAGTATATATAATGTGCGTCACGAACTCGAGTTCCCCTCTTACAGGCTCGAGTTCGTCAAAAATTTCCACTTACCTGGACTTCAAGAGTGTGCTGAGAACTCTTGAAATTCCTCGTGAACCTGAGGTTCTTACTAACGGGCTCGAGTTTAGAATGAGATTTCTCCAGGGTGGCTTTCTGTGATTCACGAACTCGAGTTCGTCACTTATGGGCTTGAGTTCACCATGTCTGGGTTCCAGTCTTGCTCTCTTTCAAAAATGAACTTGAGGTTTATTTACTAATGAACTCGAGTTCTCTCTTGCTTTGCACTTCACTTCTTCTTAGTCTCTCTCGAGCTCGAGTTCATCCTTCTTAGGCTCGAGTTTGCTCATTCATCAAACTTTCATTTCTTCTCTGTCTCTTATATGTTCAAGTTTAACAACCACGGGCTCGAGTTTGTCCATAATTTCAGCAAGTTTGGGACATAAACATCCTGCATAAAACATATCTAGATACTCCGATGCTTAAATTAGTGACAAATCATCAGCAAAATCATAACTAACATTGAATTTGGGTAAGAAATACTTACAGTTCATTGGGATTTACCATTCCCAATTCTCTTCTTATGAAGTTAAATTGTTCTTTTGCTAATGGTTTTGTGAAAATGTCTGCCAATTGGAGATCAGTTGGGACAAACATGACTTTGATTTCCTTTTTCTGAACATAATCTCTGATGAAATGATGTCTCACATCAATATGCTTGGTTCGTGTATGTTGGACTGGATTCTTGGCCAAACTTATTGTGGTTGTATTGTCACATAGTATTGGAACTTCCTTCAAGTTGATTCCAAGGTCTGAAAGTTGTTGTTTGAGCCATAACACTTGTGCACAGCAACTTGAGGCAGCTACATATTCAGCTTCAGTGGATGATACAGCTACCGTTGTTTGTTTCTTACTAAACCATGACACAAGTGACCCACCAAAGAATTCACACTGTCCACTTGTGCTTTTCCTATCGGTTTTGTATCCGGCATGGTCTGAATCTGAATATGCCACCAAATGTTCTGGTTGGCCTTTGGGAAACCACAATCCTAGAGTCTTAGTGTTAGCAAGGTATCTGAAGATTCTTTTCACATGTTCAGCATGTGACTCCTTTGGAGCTGATTGGAATCTTGCACACATTCCAACACTGAATTGGATGTCTGGGCGGCTTGCTGTTAAATAGAGTAATGATCCAATCATTCCTCTATATTTTGTGATATTGAAGTCTTTTCCCTCTTCATCTGCATCCAATGAAGTAGTTGTGCTCATAGGAGTGTCTATACCATTGCATTGATCTAGTCCAAACCTTTTTAACAGATCATTTAGATACTTTGTCTGTGATATAAAGATGCCATCCTTCTTTTGCTTTACTTGAAGACCAAGAAAGTAATTAAGTTCCCCCATCATGGACATTTCGAATTCCCCCTGCATTTTCTTTGCAAAGTCTTCACACAAACTATTATTAGAAGCACCAAATATGATATCATCCACATATATTTGTACAACTAAAATTTCATTTAGCTTATTGGTTCTAATAAACAAAGTCGTATCAGCTTTTCCTCTAACAAAGCCTTGATCAAGAAGAAATTTGCTTAAACGTTCGTACCAAGCTCTAGGAGCTTGCTTAAGTCCATACAAAGCTTTCTTGAGATGATAAACATGATCTGGAAATTTTTCATTTTGAAAACCAGGAGGTTGTTCTACATAAACTTCTTCTTGTATGAAGCCATTTAAGAAAGCACTTTTTACATCCATTTGAAAAAGTTTTATTCCTTTAACACAAGCAAAGGCTAGTAGAACTCTTATAGCTTCCAATCTTGCCACTGGAGCATAAGTTTCCTCATAATCAATTCCTTCTTCTTGATTATAGCCTTTTGCAACCAATCTTGCTTTGTTTCTGATAATGATTGCAGATTCGTCACGTTTGTTTTTGAATACCCATTTAGTCCCAATGACCGGATGGTCTTTAGGCCTAGGTACCAAATCCCAAACTTGATTTCTTTCAAATTGGTGTAATTCTTCTTGCATTGCGATCACCCAATCATTGTCAGAAAGAGCTTCATCAATTTTTGAAGGTTCAATGTGAGATATAAAAGCAGAAAATGCAACTTCATTCAAAGTACTTTTTCTGGTTCTAACACCTTGACTAACATCACCTATTACTTGGTCTAAAGGGTGATTTTTATTATATTTCCAAGCTTTAGGCTGAGATGGTTCAGGATTTTCAAAATGGTTTTGAGGGTCTGTTTCAAAAACATCTTGTACTTCTGAATCAGAAGGAGGTTTTAGAAGATGCTTGTTTTCAGAAGTTTGAAATTGATTTTTCAAAATAAGTTCATCATCATCATTATTCAAAAGTTTTTTAGAGGATAAGTCACAGAACACAACATGTACAGATTCTTCTACACAACGGGTTCGAATGTTAAATATCCTATAGGCTTTACTTCTATTAGAGTAACCCAGAAAAATACCTTCATCTGCTTTGGCATCAAACTTACCCAAGTTATCCTTACCATTGTTGTGGATGAAACACTTACATCCGAACACATGTAGATGTGCTAAGTTAGGCTTCCTTCCTTTGTATAGCTCATAGGGAGTTTTGTTTAGTTTCTTTCGCATATATGCTCTGTTTGAAATATAACATGCTGTTGATATTGCATCAGCCCAGAATGCTTGAGATGTTTTGTTTTCATTCAGCATTGATCTTGCCATCTCTGTAAGGGCTCTATTTTTTCTTTCAACTACACCATTTTGTTGAGGAGTCCTTGGGGCTGAAAAGTTGTGATCAATTCCTATGCTTTCACAGAACTCAGCAAAGGATTGATTGTCAAATTCTCCTCCATGATCTGTTCTAATACCTGAAATAGAAATACCTTTCTCGTTCTGGACCTTTTTGGAAAAAGCAACAAATTGATCAAAAGTTTCATCTTTAGAGCATAAAAATATGGTCCATGTGAATCTTGAAAAGTCTTCAACTATAACTAAAGTATATAAATTACCGCCTAGGCTTCTAATTCTCGCAGGTCCAATTAAATCCATGTGAAGTAATTGGAGTGGTCTTTGAGTTGAAATCTTATTTTTGGTATTAAAAGAAGACTTGGTTTGTTTCCCTTTTTGACAAGAGTCACAAATCATGTCATTTTTGAAAACAAGTTTAGGAATGCCAATAACTAATTCCTTTTTAACAAGTTTGTCAAGTTGATACATATTCACATGTGCCAACCTTTTGTGCCAAAGCCAAGTTTCATCTGAGTTACTTAGAAAACATTTTTCTGAAGCTCTATCATCAATAGAAAGATTGAGTGAATAGCAATTACCTTCTCTTGGTGCTCTGAACAATGCTTTAGATTTGATTTCTTCCAGAGGAAGAATATCTTTGCTAATGATTAAACATTCTTCTGAATTAAAGATAACCAAGTTACCTTTATCTGTACTTTGACTTACGCTCAGAAGATTGTGGCATAAACCTTCAACAAGGTATACATCTTTGATTTTTGGTCCATTGGTATTTCCAATATCTCCAACTCCAGTAATCTTGCCTGTTTGATCTCCACCAAATGTTACCTTGCCTCCATCTTTTGACTTGATTGTTGCAAATTTTGATTGATCCCCTGTCATGTGTCTTGAGCATCCACTATCAATAAACCATTTATTGGATTTTGATGCTCTAAGACAAACCTGCAAGACATAGAATATCAAGACTTAGGTACCCACTTTTTCTTGGGTCCTTTTGGGTTAGTTAGTGTCTTAGGACCCTTATAGGATCCTTTTGGCATCCATTGATAATTACCTATGGGTTTGTTTTTACCTTCTCTTTTATGAAAACAGGAAGAAGTAGTGTGACCTTTACGATTGCAATAGTTGCAGTGAGCAAAAGGATTGGATGAATGCACAGATTTTTGAAAATAGTTCATGTATGATTTATGTCCAATTTTCTTCTTTCCCTTTTGTTTATCAAAATCAGGTTCATAGCCAATTCCTGACTTATCATTTGTAAACCTTTGTTGATTTAAAATAACATTTAGCATTTCACTACCATTGGTGAATTTTTCAAGAGTTTTAGTAAGCAGCAAATTTTTCTTTTCTAAAACACAACACTTTTCACAACCTTTTTCAACATGTTTCTCAACATTGTTTTCAGAAGCTATAGTAGGAGAGGAAGTATGTTGAACTCGTTTTTCTAGAAATTTGATTTTCTTCTTGGCTGATGAAAGTTCCTTTGCAATTTTCTTAAATTCAATAAAAAGTAAATCATATTCAGAAGATAACTCATTATAAGAGAAATTGGAAGTATTTACCTCTTCATTATCAGATTCTTCTTGAGCAACAAGACAAATATTGGTCCTTTCTTCCTCTTTAGCTTCATCTTCATCTGATGAGCTATCTCCCCATATGCCTGAGACATAAGCTCTTCTTTTGAATTTGTTTGATTTCTTTTCTTTGTTCTTGAGCTGAGGGCAATCAGATTTGAAATGACCGGGTTGTCCACATTCATAGCATGTGATGGACTTCTTTGTTTCTGTGTTCGAACTACCCTTGTGAAATTTTCTGTTGGCCTGATCCTTTTTAAAAAATTTCTTGAATTTTCTGACCATCAGACTTATCTCTTCATCATCATCATCCTCATTTTCTTCATCATCATCAGATTTAGGTTCTCTAGAGGTTTTGAGAGCTATACTCTTATTCTTCCCATGCACTTCTTCAAGTCCTTTCTTGAATTTTAGTTTAGCTTCATATTCAGAGAGACTTCCAAAGAGAGCTGCTACAGATGTCATTGATTCTCCACGTGCTTCTTCGATGGCAGTGACCTTTGCCTCCCATTCTTTGTTGAGGACATTTAGGATCTTCCTCACTTGAACAGATTGTTCATATACTTTTCCTAAAGAAGCAAGTTGGTTAATCAGATGAGTAAATCTCAACTGGAACTCACCAATGGATTCTCCTTGTTTCATGCGAAGGAGATCATATTCTGTCATGAGGGTGTTGACTCTATTCTGTTTGACTCCAGTTGTCCCTTCATGAGCTATCTCCAAGGCATCCCACATTGCTTTTGCTGAAGTTAGAGTGCATACACGGAAGTACTCTTGTTGACTCAAGGCACTTTGTAGCATGAGTATGGCCTTGCTGTTGAGAGTGATGTTTCTTCTATCATTCTCATCATAGTTTTCTTCAGATTTTGGAATTCTGATTCCTTCTCTCTCAATTGTTGGAGCATAGTCTCCTTTTTCAAATACCTTCCATAGGCCATATTCTGTGGCTAAAACAAAAACCTTGAATTTAGCTTTCCAAAAAGAATAATGCTCACCATTAAAACCTGGAGGACGGTTGATAGAGGCTCCATCGGGCAAGATTCCTTCCATAGTGATCCTTCTCGAGATGTTAAGCTCTTCAGAGAAGACCTTGCTCTGATACCAAATGAAAATGCGGCTGAATCACCAAGAGGGGGGGTGAATTGGGGATTCTTAAAATTCTTTTGAAATATACTCTGTTTTTGTCAGAAATCCGATAGAGCCGAAAGTAAGGGAGTGAGAAGAGAAGAAAAGCAGAACACAGCGAAGTTATCCTGGTTCGGTCCAATCTAATGACCTACGTCCAGTCCCCAGTCACTCTGGGATTTCCACTATCTCTCTAGAGAATTACAGACTCTGCAAACAAAGAGTGTTTCACAACCTCGAACACACTCCCCCTTACAAGTTGTAATTGAATAACCCAATCTCAAAGTCCCTCTACTTTGAGATCCTTACAGAAAATTTGATTACAGAAAAGAACTCTCTTCTAAGAGTGGATATTGTTAATCACTGAAGTACAACAATTCAAGATAACAACTCTTCCACTGATATTGTTGAGTAGTAATGTAGAATTTTTGTTCTCTATTTTTTTTCCTTCGAATCTTCATCTATATATAGTGTTTTTGAGGCTTGTGAACGTTATAGATTCGTTGGAGCTATTTCCTTTCTGAAAATATAGCTGTTGCAGGTGTTATGTCTTGATCTTGTTTTGCTGAAATCACTCTTTGTCCAAAATATGGCTGTTGAGAGTTTATTCTCAGTCTTCCTTGATTCTGGTCTTTCTTTTTAAGGTATATATCCATTGGAGATGTTGCACAACGGCTATATGATCTCCTCTAACGGCTAGATGATCTTGAGTAATAGCTTTCCTTAGTTTTTGCAAGTTTCCGAAAATAACTTTCTTTTTGAATCTCAGACAAATCAGAAGATCTCCTGTAATCTCATGAATAAATGCGTTAGAAAAGTTCAGTTACACTGATGTGAGATAGATATAACAACTAGATTGAATGGGTAACTTAAAACATGAAGATAGAATCTGATTTGGAAATCTGAGTTCATCTGCGTTTTTCAGATCTGGAGGTCTGAACTCGAGTTCACAATGTTAGGCTCGAGTTCGCCCTTCAAAATTTTGCTTCTGCCAAAATCAAACTGGAGGTTTAAGACAAATGGCCTCGAGTTTGAAACTATTGAAAATAGCTAATTGCTCTCTGGAACTTTTGAACTGGAGTTTGAAGAGTTTAGGCTGGAGTTTGGTTTTCTCCGAAATACTCTGAAGGCTCTCGGCCAAAACTAGGCTCGAGTTTGAAGAGCTTAGGCTCGAGTTCATACTCCAAAATTTTGAACTTTTTTCAAACTTGAGGTTTGAGTAGAAGTTTAAAGTTTGAAGCAGATTTTCAACAGATAAAAAACTCTCTGGCAATGATGAACTCGAGTTCGCCCTTAGTAGGCTCGAGTTCATGCAAACTTCCAAAGGTTTAATTCTGAACTTCAGGTTCAGTCTCAAGTTTGAACTTTGGCTTTGCAAGTTTATGCTTTCTGTCAAATCCAGGCTCGAGTTCATTACTCATAGGCTCGAGTTTGATTTTGACAGATAGAAAAATCACAAGTTTTAAACATCCTTGACTTGTCAAATCTTTCCAATATTGTTTACAATTGTTAGTGATCATCAAAACACTTCTGAGAACTAACAAATTACAAATAAACAAACAGTGCCGGTCACTTACTAGAACTGTAGCAAAAACTGGCAATACCGGTTACCAACCGGAACTGTTCAAACAGTGCTTCGAACTAGTCTATTTAAGCAGACATCCTGGTCTGTGGTAGACAGGTTCCGAACCACTCCCTCTCTCTCTAGCCACTCCTCTCTACCTTTCCTCTGCCTTCTCTCTACATTCTCTCTTCTCTTTCTTTATCTTTCTGCTACTTTCTCTTTATTTTCTGCCTTTGTAAGTTACTTTTCTCTGGAATAAACTTGTGTTTCCTTTATGATGTTGTGCATCTGCATTTCTCTTCTTCCTTTCTGATGAGATAAGTCTAGCTGCGTGCCTACACCCATTTTTATCTCATCCTCTTTTTATTTCTTTTTGCACGTTTAATTCCAGTCTTTACTTTATGCTTTAAATTCCAGTTATTTTCTCTACTTCCTTGTTTACGATTCTCCCTTTCCCCTTTCCGATCCTTTTGGGGTCACTCCCATAGAGAGATATATATATATATATATATATATATATATATATATATATATATATATGTATGTATGTATGTATGTATGTATGTATGTATAATTTTATAATTATATTTAAAATTATAAATAATAATTCTAATTAATTATAAAGAATAAAAAGACTAAATAATAATTTTAATCAATAATTAAGGGAATTAAAATATTTAAAATTTATTATAATCCTTAGGATACAAGAATAATAGTAAATTAATTAATTAATGAATTTCTTATAAATCTTAAAACTACAAAAAAGGGCCATTTGTAGCGGTTAAAATCGCATATTTGCAGCGATTTTTGCCGCGACTAAAGACATTTGTCACGGTTACAGAAACCGCTACTAAAACCACCGAAACAAACAAATTTGTAGCAGTTAGAATAACCCGCTACTACAGCGAAATAAACCGCTACTATAACTGTAGCAGTTCGAAGTGACCGCCACTATATAAGGCTGTGTTGACTACTTATGTACACATTAGTTGTGGTAAACAAACCGCTACGAAATGAATTTAATAATTTGTCACGGTTCAGTAACCGTGACTACATGTTTTGAAATAATTTGTAGTGGTAAGTAAACCGCTACTAACAATTCCAAATTTCTGAAGGAAAAAAAAATTACCGCCAGAATATTTGTAGCAGTGGATAACTGCTACAAATAATTCCCGCCTTTTTAACCAAAAAAAATTGTTGCCGCCGTTTTTTTCATTTTTACATTTGTAGCGGATTCTAAACTGCTACCGAAACCGCTATAAAGTATTGCCATTTGTTTGAAAAGTAGTTTTGGCGTGTGCATTGTATTTTGGTATTTGTAGTGATTGCACAACTGTTGCATCTGCTACAAATGGATGAAATTGAAAAAAAAATTAACAATTCTTATTGTAATAAAAAAAATGTTATATTATTAGTCATTTATATTTTAACTGAATATAAATGATATTAAAATATGATATTCGATTGTATGAGATATATATATATGTGTGTGTGTGTGTAAAACAATGAGAATATATAAGTATAATAACAACAATTTATGAGTTAATTAAAATAAAATTAATTATAAAACAAAAGTGTCGGAAAATGGATCGAATGTGAAAGTAGAAAGAAAGTTGAAAATTGACAAAATACACCTATAAAATACCAGAAGTTAATATCAATAGGGTAGAAGAAAAAAACAAATATTTCGATAATCACTAGATTTGATCCGGTTGAATGACACTTACCTCATTCAAACACTTAACCTCGTTGAGAAAACGTAAATATATGAGAGAAGACAAAGAGAAAACGTGTGTAGAAAACAACACTAAAGCATATTAAATGTGGTTTGGTGGGAGTATTTATTTTGATATCAGCATGTAACACCCCAAATTTCATACTTGAAGTCGTGTCTGTTGACACTTGGTTTTAGAAAAATTGACAGAGTTTAAGGTGCTACCGCTTTGAGTAATGTGGAAACGGAGAGCATGAACTATCATTTGGACAATGAGTAACTGAATATAAAATGCCCAGACATATGCTGATGCCCTGACATTTGCTGGTATATTAAAAATTTCCCGAAGGAATATTCGTGTAATACAATATTACAGAGCTTTGTATAATTACAATTCTTGACATAGTAACTATACAATCTTCAACCAAGCCTTAGGTAGACTTGGGGCATAGAACCCAACTCAGTCAATCAAACTCATTGGCCAGGTAGGTGTCTATCTTGTGGAAGTCTCACCGAGTTCACGGTGATTGATTGACTGAACCACATAGACTAGCCCTGCCTTCGGCACCAAATGGTTCGAAATAACCTCGTCAGATTCTTGCCAAAAAGAATGCTCTGATGCAGCTCTTCCGGCATTTGCTTTGACTGGTAGTTCTTCCCAACTCCTTCCATTAGTGCCTTCTCATGGTTCCAACTACCGATGCCTTCTCTGATCCTGGTTCATTTCCTGAACCTTAGACAAATCTGAGGTCCAATACCCTTCAGACCTCAGGTAACAGTTAACCTTTATAGCAGGTATAACAATATACGACAGATATTCATTACATATCAGTATCAACCATACATAGCATACAGCAAATGTAAGGTTACAACAATACATAAGCACATAGCAGATGTAATGTCAACAGCACAACAGTACATAGCACACAACACATGTAAAGTTTGCAACGTTTGCACTAACTAGTGCCACAACGGCCCCTCGTGTCCTCAGCGCTAGGAAAACTCAACGGCATTATCAAGACTATAACCCATATATAAAGCTGAATATATAAACAGATGACTAAGCCCCATAAACTTAGTCACAGTGGATGACCCAAGACCTAGTCTTGTCCATCACTTCAGGAATCAATCAATCATATATAATCATACAAGATATAGTCGATTAAAGTTACTAGTACGCGAACATACCTTTCACCGTGTCGTTACCAAAATGCCCAACTTTTTGATCTGACTCCGGACTTCCCGGATATCCTATACATTATTGTCGGATTATTATATGATATTTGATAAATACCATATTGCTTAGAATAATATCCTAAGGGTTTAATTTTTCTTTCTACCCTTGGTGGATGTGTTATTACAATTTTGCCCTTACATTTTCTTTAAAAAAAACGTTACTTCAGCATTATGGCCAGATTTTTCACTAACTTTGCAATATCATAATTAATTCTACAAAAATCGAAATGAGGTTCCGTAAAATTCCTCATGACCCTTGACATGTATATTTTTAACGAAAAATATTCCAAGAACCTAGAACATCAAGAAGCATTCCCAGTTTAATGTTTTCCAACCTCTACCCAGAGTTTTTCTAGAAAAACGTAGCCTTTATTCAAGAATTTTTATCTCCTTGCACAAAACTCACAATAATACACTATAGGTATATTTGGAAAGCCCTAGATGTCTACTTTAACCATAAAAAATTTAAGAATTTTATAACTTCAATTTCTACTTAAAATCATAGCCTCTATGTCGCTGACTCCAGAAAAACTTCTAACCGTAAATTTCGCAAGAATTTTACTACTTTGATCTTCAACTTCCAAAAATTTTGCTCCACCATATCCTCCATCAAATTTTTGAAATAAAGACATTTTTAACCATAAAAACATGAAAACAAAACTACTTTGGAAGATTCAAGATCAAAGCACAATTTAACTATAAATTTAAAGACTAAAACTCCAAGAACTTAAGAACTTACCTTTGAAGCTCTTACTCCTTCCTCCTTCTTGCTCCAAGAACTTCACTCTACTCACTCTCTAACTCTAAAATCAGATGCTTTGAGCTGATTTGGTGTGAAGAATTGAGGAGGAGCTCATGGCTATTTATAGGAAAGTTTCAATTGCAACAATGGTAATTCATAAGAACTCCATTTGCTCTTCATTTCAACTTTTTCAACAAGTTTTCTCTTTTTATCACTCCTTCCCATCTTCAAATCCGTCCCTCTCTCCCTCTCTCTCCTTATCCTCTTCCATGCAATTAATTGTCTTATCCTATCTCTTCCAATTTGTCCCCCCCCCTTCCTTTATCCCATGTGTTCTTTGTTTAATATAAACAATTAAGCTTCTTCTTCTTTCCCAAGCCAAGAACCGTGCCTTCCCTCTTCACTTTGACTCTAGGATTTGTGCTTCTTATGTCTCTAATATCTAGTATTTAAACCCTCTCATTGGTCCATCCAAATTCACATGGATTTAGATTAATTGTGTAGTTAATTAGAACCTTTAGATTCCACTTTATTAACTCTAATCTTGGCCTTCCATTTATGTAGAAAAATCCTACTTACTATTTGAAGATTTTATTTCAAATCCCATGTGCTTTGATTAAGATTTATTAATAATTCCACACTCTCTCTCCCATGTGAATTTCGTCCTTCACCATGACTTTAGGGGCTGAATATTTAATCTTAATTAACATCCCCTAATGTAGTGATTTATATGCTATTAGATGTAATTGCCATAGTGTGATTGGTTTTTTAATTGATTATGATCATTAGTGCTTCATTTTATGCTAATCTTGAACTCTTATTGGTCCTTGATTTTTAATTAAGCTAAAATATCCTAATTGATGCCTTTTAATTTGCTACTTAATTTATTATGAAAATTTATGCAATTATTTTATTAGTGAAGACTTACTTACTCATTAATCTTTACTAATTTCTCTTAATTTGTTTAAGTATTTTCATAACATTATCTTGCTCTTTTTGATTATTTAAGAACCATAGTTTAATATGAAAGTTATTTTGTATTTTTTGATCCTTAAATGTGGTCTTCAATTTAATCTTTGGTTTATTTAATTCCAAGGAAAAATTGCCTAAAATCTAATTAATAATCTACCAAAATTTAGAGACAACATATTCTCCTTTATTTACTATGTATTATTTATCAAAATATAATATTTATGATAAATAGGAATTTTGGGATATTACACAGCGCATCACTTTGTAGCGGTTAGGGTGTCGGTTTTTGTAGCGGTTTCATTTAGTAACGGTTTTTTTTTTTTGAGATTTTGTAGCGGTTGATATTTGTAGCAGTTTATTTGTATTTTGTAGCGGTTATGAACCACTACAAAATATATTGTGGGTTTTTTTCAAAAAAAAAAAGTAAAATGAAGAGTACGAATAATTTTTCTCTCAATCTTCGTTAGCATCCCTACAAAGAAAGTTTGTGTAAAAAGTTACGTGTGAGTTGAATATGTAATAACACATATAAAATTTTAGTTAAATGCTATTATTATATTTCATATGGTGTATATTAATAAACGTACCGAACTATAGCTAAAGTATTATCGCCATCTGGGAAGAAGTTTTCGAAACTGGCGGGCTGGAGTGGCTCACAATCATAGGCGACGTTCTCACCATCACCCATGTCGTAAAGGTCCTGAGGCTTTAAGTGAACCACCATATTCCAATCCCTATGCCTCTCATCAACGACATAATAAACCTGATGGACCTCTAAGGCAAGAATATACAGCTCGTCATCTTCATACTAATCAGTGTGAATAGGCCGGGAGAAATTCACTGATGTGATGCCTAAGTCGTCAGTCGTGAGTCCCCGGTGTTGGTTATGATTAGTTTTGATGATGTCTAATAAAGAAGCAAAAAGTTTATATAATATATTTATCTCCTACATTGACTAACTACTATGTTTAATGTAGATTAGTTCAAGTTGAATTATAAAGAAGATTAATCAAGAAGGATATAAGGGATTAATGAAAAGAAGAAATTGCAGACAATGTCAAGGAATGATCAAGAGAAGAAAAGAAAGAAAGAGTTGGATTATGAAGAATAATCAAGATGAGAGATTAAAGAAGGAAGAACTTGTTGAATGGAATGAGAATATAAATATTCAAGTTCTTATATTGATGCTAGAAGGCTCCAAGATCATATGGAAGTTCAAATGGCTCAATTTGGAGTTAAAGTCAGCAAAAATCAGCTTCAGGATGAGAAAACTCGAGTTTCCAAGTCAAAACTCGAGTATAGGACTCAATACTCGAGTATGGGACTCAATACTCGAGTTTGTAGTGTTTTCAGCATTTCTGGTGTCTCTGGACTAAGCAATACTCGAGTATGTAAGTATCATACTCGAGTATGCAACGTGATCAGCTCTTAAGCTCCACTCTGTTCACGTTCAGCACAGGCGACGTCTGGTAATTAAATGATATATCACAAACCAGAGATTGGATTGAGACGAAACCAAAAGCATTGGAAACTAGACTCCCAACACGTATTGGTGACAAACTTTCATGCCCAAAGGAGTTCATATGAATTATTTATGAATCTTACAAGTTGGAACAAGAATCAACGTCACAGACCAGACCAAGCTTCAGTATTTTAAGTGTATCTCACAAACGACAAATCTGATTGAGCTGAAATCAGTGGCATATGAAAGTAGACTCATAGAGCTTTCCATCAAGAGTTGAACAGACCAAACCGGAGCTCAGACCAGAGAGATATAGCCCTTAGAAGTTGATAGTCAGTTCAAAAAGGTTTGCTCAATTGCATTTTATAAGTCAATACCGCAGTATAGGTATGTATTTTGCAGTATAGGCCATCCAGAGAGCAACCAAATTTTTCAAGATAAGTCAATACCGCAGTATAGGTATATATACTGCAGTATAGGCCATCCAGAGAGCAACCAAATTTTTCAAGTTAAGTCAATACCGCAGTATAGGTATGTATACTGCAGTATAGGCCATCCAGAGAGCAACCAAATTTTTCAAGATAAGTCAATACCGCAGTATAGGTATGTATACTGTAGTATAGGCCATCCAGAGAGCAACCAAACTTTTCAAGGTAAGTCAATACCGCAGTATAGGGAGCTATACTAGAGTATTGGATTTACAGAGAGCAAATAAGTTTTTCAACTTGAGTTGCATACTGCAGTATAGGTATGCATACTCGAGTATAGGCTTATACAGAGAGCTCCCAAATTTTATAACTATTGCAAACTGTAGTATAGGCTTGCATACTGCAGTATTGGGCTCTTAAACTGATTTTCAACTTGACACATGTTCTTGCATACTCCAGTATACAGATGCTTACTCCAGTATAGAGGCATTTTGAACTTAAAATTTTTCTCTCAAACAGTGCCATACTCGAGTACACTACTAACATACTGCAGTATAGGTCTTGTTTTTCAAACAAAAGTCATGATGATTTGCAACTGGAAGCTGCATACTCCAGTATGACTTTGGATACTGCAGTATGGACACTTATGCACAGTGCCATACTCCAGTATAGAGGAACTTACTCCAGTATGCAACTGTCAAAATTGATTTTTGAATTACACGAATTTGCAAATCCTTATTGTTTGACCTAATTGCCTTCATATATCATTCACTTATGTTCCCTACTATGTTTAACAAGTTTGTTAAGTGAATTACAATGAGCACAGATGAAGATTATTGAAGGTCAAAGCCAAAAAGCAAAAAGTACACAATGCATTAAATGCACTTCTGCAAATCAACCTACTTTCAGCTAATCCATCTGAGCACGCCTTCTAAACATTAAAGAATGCTTACTACAACAAGCAAAGTCATATCCAACGGGCAAATCCTCAGAGAGCCACATCAGATCATATTAATTCTTGGATTAGCAGAAGTTTAGAGAGAGAAGATGACCAGACTCAACACTAATCACCTACAACGGTCATAAACGGTCACACATCATTCTCTACCTTTAAAAGACATGGATCCAAGCAGAAAAACAAGGAGATACAAGTTTGCAATGCCAAAATGCTGATACTCTGCTTCTACATCATTCTCACTCTGTTTTCCATTTCTAAATAGCTTAGAGAGTGAAATGAATTGTGTTTGTACTTCAGTGATTATCTATCCATTCCTTTGAGAGGAAACTTATTGTAAACACATTATCTTTCGGAGAGTAACTCAAGATTGGGTAGTCTTGAGTGGGTTAAACATTGTGTTGATTACAACTTGTAAGGGGGAGTGAATCCTAGTGAGAGGATTACTTCGAGTACAGAGTGTGTAATCAAACAGTGTATTGATTACAAATTGTAAGGGCGAGTGAATCCTAGAGAGAGGGTTGCTTCAGTTACAGATCATGTAATCAAGGAAATCAAAGATAGTGGATTGAAAATCCCAAGTGAGGCTTAGGGACTGGACGTAGGTCAAGGATTGGGCCGAACCAGTATAAATCTGTTTGCAAGCTCTTCTTCCTTATCTCTTGCATGTCCAGCATTTATATTTGAGTACTTATCAATTGTTTGTGAACTCACTTTTGTTACTCAAGATGAATTCACTGAATTGCGAAAATATTTCGAAGAATGAAAATTTTTATACTTCACCCAATTCACCCCCCCTTCTTGGGTTCAGCCAGAACCTACACCCGGGACGTTGTCGTATTCGCCCACAAACACTTGAAGAGCGTCACAGAGAAAAGGCCTTGGTAAGTTATCCTGACCACATCAAGCAGCTTTCCATAATATATACGGGATGTCACCGAACTGCATGTTCCCGTCACTACTGCTTGCATAACTCCTCGTCCCTAACGTGCCATATACACCCGAGTTTTGGGTCAGCAATCCCTGATCTCGTGAAACCATGCAAAACTTGAAACTATTGACATTATATACCGTAAATCTTTAGGCGTGGTCAAGCGGACCGAGTGCGAGAGCTCTGAATTCTGGTGAGTGGGAGTTGTGGTCATTCATTATTCTCCTCCTAAAACAACCCTAGAATTCTCTGTGGACCTTTCTATCAATTTCAGAGGATGTCTATGTACGGATCCTCAGTTGACGCTTCACATGACTCATGAATTCCCTACAATTAAACATGCGATGACGAGCAAGAAATGTGACTATAAAATGTAAGGAAACATATAGGATAACTTATGAATTTGTGTGCAATCCTTACTGAAGGTACGGTTCAACTTTAGTGCAATTAATCAAGACATGTCTATGTGCTTGAAACTTCTCAAGTGCCATGAGTTTGAAGTTCTCACATCTGGCAACTAGTTTACCAACATGAGGGAATAACAACTCTATTGCTGATGGCTCTAGCTCTGGCTTAGGAAAATCATCTACACGAGGCGGTCGATAGAATGACGTCTCAATATCATCAAAGTACCTGGAACAAAAATACATGACCTCATCCCTAATATAACCTCCTACTATTGAACCTTCAGGTCACACCTTATTCCTCACGTAAGATTTTAGTTTCCCAAGAAACCTATAAAGTAACGAGGAAAAATGTCGATACATCAATGGTTAAACGTGCGACTAGAGGAGTAATGCTAAAGTAATTAATTTTAAATGAGTACCTCTCAATAGGATACATCCATTGGTAGTGAACTGGGCCAGCAAGCTTGGTTTTGTGAACAAGGTGTACTATCAGGTGAACCATGACCGTGAAAAATGATGGAGGAAAGATCATCTCCAAATGACATAGCGTAAGAATGACTTTTTTGTTGTAGCTGGTTGAGCTCCTCCACAATCAAAACCTTGGAACACAACTTCCGAAAGAAAGTACAAAGCTCAAACAAAACAATCGACACATTGAGAGGTAGCGTATTTTTTATGGCCAGCAGAAGTAACTGCTGCATAAGCACATGTGAGTCATGACTCTTCAACCCAGTAACCTTTCGAGCCTGCACGTCAACACATCATGAAATGTTGCTTGAATACCTGTCAGGAACTTTTATATTCTTCAACGTCGCAAGGAAGATTTCCTCATTTGGTTTTGTCAGGGTGAATTTTGCCAGTTGAAATCTATCATGATCATCCAGCCACGCATTTGCACAAACTCCCCTCCCCCGTAAATATTTCCTCGCTTGAAGATGATCTTTTGACTTGTCTGGTTCGTTCAGAATCATGTACAACATATTGTCGCACACATTCTTTTCAATGTGCATGAGATCTAGACTGTGTCGGAGCAAATTATTGTCCAACACGGAAGAGTGAAGAAGACGCTTATCTTCCGCCATTGCTGGGTCGCAGAACTAGAAGCCTTGGCCGTCTTTGTCTCGGCCTTTGCTAGGTCGTCTTTTTTCCCATACTCAAATTCAACATCCACAAGCTGCTCTATGATTTCTGCACCGGATAAATTCCGAGGAGGTCCTCTTTTTTCTTGTTGCCCATTGAAACGATTGCGTTGCAACCTAAACCTATGCGTACCATCAAGAAACTTTCAATGACCCATGAAGCACCACTTACGACTGTGGGGAACGCGCACTGAGTCGAAGTCAAAATTGCAAGCCAGACACGCAAGGCCGATATGTACATTCCACCCAGATAATGTTCCCAGTCCAGGGAAGTTACTGAGAGTCCACATCAACGCCGCACGCAAGTTGAACAATGTCTTCTCGTGAGCGTCATACGTCTCGATGCCTGCATTCCACAACTTCACCAACTCCTAGATAAGCGGTTGTAGATACACATCGATGTCATTTCCCGGTGCTTTTTTGCCTAGAATGATCATGGACATAATGAAGGAGCTTTGTTTCATACAGATCCAAGGGGGCAAGTTGTAAGGTATCAAAACAACTGGCCATATACTATAACTTGCACTAAGATTCCCAAACGGATTAAAACCATCGGTCGCCAAAGCAAGACGAACATTTCTAGGGTCCGCCGCGAAATCAGGAAAGTCTGAGTTGAACGCTTTCCACACTTCACCATCTTGTAAATGTCTAAGTTTACTATCTTCATTCTTGTCGGCTTCATGCTACCTCATATGCTCAGCTGTCTTAGACTGTTAGTTCTCTTATGGTTTTGATGATTGTCAACAATTATAAACAATGAATGAGGATTTGCTCTTAAGATTTGAAAATTCTGAGTAAGAGCAAACCTCGAGGTTTGCACTGAAACCTCGAGGTTTGGCCTTACAAGAAAGCCTCAAGGGTTGAGTGTTTCATGATTCAAAAGACTTTGTTTCACAAATCAATGTGAAACCTTGAGGTTTGTAAAGTAACCTCGAGGTTCTACATTTCTCAGGAAAGCTCAGTTTTACATCAACACATGAAACCTCGAGGTTTATGACAAAGCCTCCAGGTTTGTGGTTTGGCGCCTAACTGAAAGTTTTGAAAAACAATGTGAAACCTCGAGTATTATAAGAAACCTCCAGTTTTCTTCATCCAGAGAGCATTTGGTTTTCATCAAGTATGAAAACCTCGAGGTTTACTTTGAAACATCAAGGTTTGATGTTTTGACTTAAGTTTAAAATCTTTCAAAAATGCTTAAGCCTCGAGGATTACTTTAAGCCTCGAGTATTCTGGCATACAGAGAGCAAACAGGTTTTAACATGAATGAAAACCTCGAGGTTCAGTTTTGAACCTCGAGGTTGTGTCTCTAGAACAAAGCTTTGGCTTTGCAATTTTTTTATCCAAACCTCGAGTATTACGAAACAACCTCGAGGTTATCGGGTTCCAGAGAAGAAATCAGTTTTTCACCAAATATCATACCTCCAGGTTTCTTATGAAACCTCCAGGTTTGTGGTCTTCAATATTTTTCACAAGGTTTCTTTACAAGGGAAACCTCGAGGTTCACCAAGAAACCTCGAGGTTATGTGTTTCTGAAACTAAGATTGCTTGAGATGTTCAAGCAAACCTCGAGGTTTGTGGAACAAACCTCGAGGTTTGTGGAACAAACCTCTAGGTTTGTGGAACAAACCTCTAGGTTTGTAGCCGTTACTAGAAATTCGAATTGGGCAAATCTGTTATGTCTTCTTGTTTGATCTCAATGCTTTACATGTTTAATATATATTGAACCTAGACATGTTTAACTATCCTTTTAGTGAGTTTCAGACAGTTTAAAGAAGGATTATTGAAGGATTAGAGCAAAAGCAAAAAGTGTGTCAGAACAATAAATGCTCAGCCCAGAAACTTGCTTCCTTTGGTTAATCCACTTGTACACGACTGCAAAAGATTAAAAGGAAGATTACTACAACAAGCAACAAACTCTCCAACGGATTTATTGCCAGAAAGTCAACTAAGAACCAAGTGACAACTAGATTATGCATAAATAAGAGAGAGAAGATGTCCAAGGTTGAACCAACTCTCATCAGAAGTTTCCCAACGGTTCAATCCAGTTTGCAACGGTCAATTAATGTCCTCTACCTATAAATGGAGTGCATTAACACTTTCTCAAGCTGATACACCAACTGAGAGCGAAAATTTATTGAGTTCATTTATTGTGTTCAGCTTTCATCTGTAATAGTATCAATTTGATACTTGTGCTTCAGTGTTTATTTCATCTGCTCTGTAAGAGAGTCTTTTCTGAAAATCATTCATTGATAGTGAGAATCACAAGTCAGGGGACTTGGTGATTTGGGTGTATTGATTACAACTTGTAAGGGGGGGTGAGTTCTAGTGAGAGAACTACTCTTAGTACAGAGTCTGTAATCAATTGTTGAATTTAGTGGATTGAAAATCCCAAGTGAGGCTTGGGGACTGGACATAGGTCAGAGAAAGGACCGAACCAGTATAAATCGTGTTGTGCATTGCTTCTCTTCTTTTCTCCTCTGTCTTACCCTGTTTTACTTAGCCAAAAACAGAGCAAAAGCTTTAAATTTTTATAGATACCCAATTCACCCCCCTCTTGGGTATCTAGCTCCAACCTTCATAGACGACATAAACAATCTTTATAAGCGAGGTTTTAAACGAAAGTACCTTAGAATCTTGGCAGGTTTCTTCTTCTGCTTTTTTCCCTTCTGAACTGTCCTGAACCTCGAAGTATGACACTTCTTACAAGTCTCCCTCCAAGCATCCTCCCCCCAATAAAGCATGTAGTCGTTAGGGAAGGCATCGATTTTTTCGTAGTTCAAACCTAATCTGTTGATTATCTTCTTGGCCTCGTAGAAGGTTGCGGGAATGTCCGCGACAAGGAAAGCATCTCGTAGTAATTCCAGCAACATCGACATGGCCTTATCAGTGATCCCACACATGCACTTAATATCGTACAATTTGATCAAAAAGGATAATTTTGAGTATTTCTGACAGCCTTGATACAAAAGATTATCGCTCTCATCCATAAGGCTAAAAAATTCTCGAGCTGCTTCATTCCTGAAGAAAACTGGTTCTGGACCCTGCACTTCTACCGTGAAGTTGTCGTCTTGAACACCAAAACGTTGCGAACAACTTCATTAACCGGATCATCTTGATTTAGTTGATTTCCTACTTGTGAGGTTTGAGGAAGATGATCCCCATATCTCATACCACGTTTCTCACCATGAACACCCCAGAATGTATATGTTTCGGGGAAAGGCTTAATAAGAAGATGTTCCATAGAACCTTCTCGTGTTTTCCACTTCTTAAACTTGCATCTACAACAAGGACACACGATCTTGCCATTAATGCTAGCGTGAGAGAAGGCGAAATCTAAGAAATTTTTCAATCCCGCTAAATATACAGGAGAACTGTGTGGCAACTTGATCCATGACTTATCCATGTGTAGTAAACAAAGCTAGGATAGCATATAAATGTGGAGACAATGTTTAATTACTTTCATTCCAGCACTTGAGATCTTTAAATGCAACGTGGAACACTTTGTAGCGGTTAGGAACCGCGATGGCAACCGTGACAAGAATAATGAAGAAACTTTGTAGCGGTTCGCTAACCACTACAAAATTGAATTGAAAATCCTGCCATGCAATAGTCGCAGTTACGGAACCACTACCTCAACCATTACCAAATGATGACCGTTTGAATTTTGTAACGGTTTATGGGAAAAACTGCAACAAATTTTTTGCGGTTATTTATTTAATTTGAAATTCAAATTTGTAGCGGTTACACTATATGTAACCATGACAAATATATTTTGTGATGGTTATAGTATCAAAACCGCTACAAAATTATTTTTACCCCTTCAAATTTTAAGAACATATCTTTTTATTTTACAAATGACATATAAATATTGAAATAATATTACAATATCAAAAACCTACTGAAAAAAAAAAGATAACAAATATTTAAATTTAATAAAATTGTCAACAAATCACTTAAGATAAAAAAGGTGAACAAATATCCAGCTGTACAAAAATAATTACTTCAGAAAATAAAAAACTAACTATTAGGAGCTTGATGATCAGGTCCTTTCTCTGGGGGTCTGTCTCAGGGGCAGCGTGGGCTCGACCAGAGGTAACAACGCCCTCGTCTTCACCAGCAGCAGGACCCTGACGAGGATCCTCGTAGACGAACGGATGGGGAGGCGGGGGGGAATCCTCGTAGATGAACAGAGGGGGAGGCTCGAGAGATGGAAACCGTCTGTTTGGTAGCAACTTTGTCAGGGCCCCAGTAATTGATTGTTAGCTATGCCTCTGATTAGCGTGCCAACGATCGAGACTCTCTTGCATGCGCCTATTCTTGGCCTCATTCCTGGCCCTCTCTGCAGCAACCTGCTCGGCAACCTGCTCGGCAACCTGCACGACAACTTTCTCAGCAATCATCGCATCAACCGCCTCCGGTGGTAGCCTTTTCAAGCAGGAGGTTCCAGCATTAGAGGAGGAGACCTTGCTGTACACCATGCTAGGCCTGGCGCCTAGCCCAAATCCCCTAACGCGGCTAGGATGCTCGACTGGGCCTAGTATAGCTTTCAATGAGGCCGTAGGATCCATAAACCCCTTGACTCGAGGGGCTGCGAGGCTCGCAGCTCTTGCTGGCTCTGCACAATTCAGGCCTAACGCATATATTTCATAAAACATTAATCAAACAATTTAATTAAATTTAAATATACAACATTAACTATATAATTAGTTTTTTTTGTAACTTACTATTATCTCCTCTACTGCCTCAGAGATCGGTGTCCCATCACGGTGTCTATGGGTGCGTGTATACAACTCCCCATAGTCCGTCTGACGGTTCTACTCCCGAGCCTCCTCTTGCTAAAAGAATATAAACTTTGTTATTTCTAAAACAAAACAATAATCATTTAAACATAAAATTAATTTAACTTTTAACATACCATCTCACTATAGGTCACAGCAAACGTCTTGGATCCTGCCGTGTGGTTGACCCTTTGATGTGTCCTACATCTGGTGTTCCTTTGCGATAGAGCCTGCAAAATAAATGAGATGTTTGTGTAATTTAGGTAAAATAGAGGGATAGTCAATGTATTTTACTCTAAATTTAATTAATTTAAACCAAATCTAAACACTACATTAATTTTGTCTATATTTAAATTTTTAAACTACATTTAAACAAAATTAATTAAAACAAATTTTAAACTATACAATACCCTCATGTTTTTTTAAAAAAAAAAGAAAGAAAGAAAACATCCACTATGATTAATTAAAAAATGTACCTGTGCCCCTATACTCCTCATATATTGGACAAAAGCTGCCCAGTCATTTGCCTCCACGCCATCTAGGACGTTCTCCATCAATTGTTGTAGAGGCATAGTCTCATCTCCATTCTGCTCGTTGTAGAGACGAAGCCTCCGACTCTTCCATGCTTCTCCCATTTTCATCTTTACATACCTCAGAGCATGGGCTCGCAGTTTAAACTTTTTCTGTATCATAAAATGATTAGTAATTAAGTAATAATTAATTAAGAAATAGATAACAAAATTAACCACAACTTATAACTATTAACATGTAAAATTTAATTACACAACATAACTTACCTGCACAACGTCCTCAAACGCCTTGTCCTTGTCCTTCGGGATCTTTTTCCAATTCTGGAAATAGATCGGGAACCATGCCCAATTCCCGCCAAATTGTGACAGGAATCGGTTCAATAGGTGACCACCGCTGCCGATCGGCTAGTCCGTGTCCATGTTCCCGCCAAATTTTTGTATTGCATTTAAATAAATTTTCATTACACGTCAGGAATTTAAATTTTATTTTTTGCCAATAAACTATTTATACTTACCTTCGACATCCACCATAAATCCGGTGGAATGAGAAGACAACGGTCGGGGGTTCCCATGGTCCCGCTCGTTCTCCTGGTCAAGAAACCGCTCCGCTTCCGCTATGGGAATATCAATCTAGATCTCCTCATCTTCTTCATTCATGATGTCGTCAAACGACAGACTTGTGCCTCGATCTCCCCCTACGGTCTCTAGGGTCTCTAGGTTTAGGATTGGGTCATTATATTTGCAAAGAGGTCATCAAACTCATTCCCCCTTTGAGGGGGCTCAAGGGGGATATTTTGAGGCCCACGCCCTCTCCTACGGCCCCCTCCTTTATTACTACTACTACCCCTAAGAGGCCTTTTTGGGGGTTCAACAGCTTTCCCTTTTCGGGGGTCTCTGTTCGAAGAAACCATGATATTGAAAGGTACAAGTTGAAAGGTTAAAAGGTTAAAAGTAAAAACTCGCGCGCGTGAATTTCAAAAGTGCGAGGAACAGTATAAAAACCGATGCACTTAGTAGCGGTTAATCCAAATAACCGTTACAAAGTTAATCATTTGTTGCGGTTAGACTAAAACCACAACTGCAACTGCGACAATTATGCCTCGTTCTTCGTGAACAGTTGTAGCGGTTATATGACCGCTATAAAATGTATGACCTTTGCTATTCTGTAGCGGTTAACGAGGTAAACCGCTACAAAATTATACACCAATCAAATTATGTAACGGTTTATTCTATAACTGCTACAAATTTAATAGTTTTCTTAAAAAAATATTCCAAACTAATTAGTTTATGAGTCAAACTAATTAGTTTGGATTTTTTGCTTATTTCAAAAAAGTCACTCTCAATTAATTTCATTATTTTCTTTAATTTCCCTAAAAGAGTTAAGGTTAAATTAGGAATAATAAGATTATTGAAAATAGTCCAACATGCCGGTGAAGATTCGGATTCAGTATAGCCACCGATCTCCCAATAAAAACTCACTGACTCATTTTGATCAGAGATATTTCCCAGAGAAATTGGTGGCTATATTGGACCCAATCTTTAGTGGCATGTTGGAAAATATTCAGAAGAGGAGAAGTCTTCAAGTCAATGGAATAACTAAATCTGGATTGTCACTGAAGGAACCTCCTCGGCTTGAATGATGAGGAGGGAGGAAAATATCTGCAGCTCTCATCTCCCGAGCTCTAATCTCCTGAGATCAGCGCTACAAATATAAGCATGTCTTCGAGAACCAAGTTGAGAATGTTCTTTCAGCGATAAGCCAGATTTAAAATATTTTTAAAAATTTATAATTGTTGTACGGACGCAAAGGCCTATTTATAGAATAAATTTTGTAGCGGTTGTAGCCCAAACCGCTACAAATATTTATAATTTGACGTAGTCAAGGCATTGCTTTCCTCTCACCATGACAAAGTTGTGTCGTTTCAAATTTTTGTAGCAGTTATTTTGACCAAACCGCTAGAAAATAACCGCAACAGGCTTCGCGCCATAACGCACTAAGGCTGGCACTATATTTGTAGCGGTTCTTTCCTTGAAATCGCAACAAATAACACAACACGAACTTTCGCGCCAATGTTGTGCCATATTTGTAGTGGTTTGGCTTTGTGTCACCGCTACAAACATTGAAGCAAAATGCTCACCATTTGGCGCCAATGCTTTCGCTACTAATTTGTGGCAATTTGGCTTGAAACCGCTACAAAATCACTCATTTATAGTGATTTTTTTCAACCGCTACAAGGTAACCGCGACAAAACATACTTTTTTTTTTGTACATCCAGCAGAAATCAGGTTGAACGCGAAGACGAAGGTCAAGGGTTCCCCTGGTCCCGCTCGTTTTCCTGGTCGAAAAACCGCTCCGCGTCGCTATGGGAATGTCAATATGGATCTCCTCATCTTCACTGACGATGTTGTCGAACAACAGGCTTGCACCTTGTTCTCCCCCTACGGTCTCTAGGGTCTCTAGGTTTGGGATTGGCTCATCGGCGAAGAGGTGTTCAAACTCGGTCCCCACCTTAGGGGGCGGAGGGGGAATATTTAGAGGCTCACATGCCCTCTCGGACAGCCCCCACTGCTACTACTACCCCTTATAGGCCTTTTCTCCCGTTCAACAGCTTTTCCTTTTCCCTTATCGTTAGAAACCATGAAGTTGAAAGGTACAAGTTGGAAAGGTTAAAAGGTGAAAAATCAAAACTTTGCGCGCGTTATTTTGAAAATGACGTGTGCTGTTTAAAAACCGCTACATTTTGTAGCGGTTTAGTATAAACCACTTCAACAACCATGACAAATATACCTCATTGTACATGAAATTTTGTAGCAGTTGGATAACCACTACAAAATTAAAGACCTTTGCAATTCTGTCGCGGTTTGAGAGTATAACCGCTACAAATTGTTCGTCTTTTGAGATTCTGTAGCGGTTATTCAGATAAACCGCTACTAATTTAAATTTTTGCCAAAAAAATGCCCAAACTAATAAGTTTATATATTAAACTATGTTAAACTCTGTAAACTTATTAGTTTGGTGAAAAGAATTAAAATAACTTTCTCAATCAACTTATTTTTTTTTTCAATTTCTCCAAATGAGTCAAGAGTATAAATTAGGAGTAATAAGATTACCAAAAATAGTCCAATATGCCCATGAAGATTTGGATTCATTATAGCCACCAATCTCCCAAGAAAAACTCACTAGCTCATTTTGATTAGAGATATTTTCCAAAGAGAATGGTGGCTATAATGGAACCCAATAATCAGTCGCATGTTGGACTATCTTCAGAAGAGTAGAAGTCTTCAAGTCAAATGAAAAGGTAAATCTGGATTGTCACTGAAGGAACGTCCTTGGCTTCAACGATGAGAAGGGAGGCAAATATCTGCAGCTCTTATCTCCTGAGATCAGGCAGATTAGGGTTGCAGATATTTGCATGTGTTCGACTGCCAAGCCGAGAAAGTTCATTCAGCAACAATGCAAATTTAGTAATCGTTTGGATATTAATAATTGTGTGTACGGACAAAAATGCTATATATAAGGTAAATATTTGTAGTGGTTTATCTAAAAACCGCGACAAAGGTACACAATTTGACGCGGTTAAGACGTCGCTTAACTTTGACCGCGACAAAACTGTGTTGTTTCGCTTTTCTGTTGCGGTTATTTACACAAACACACTACAAAGTAACTGAGACAAAGTTCGCACCATTACACGCTAATGCTAGCGCCAATATTGTAGCGGTTATTCCCCATAAACTGCAACAAAGTTTGCACCATTACGCGCCAAGCTAGCGCCAAATTTGTAGCGGTTTTGTTTCGGATAACCGCTACAAATTTCGAAGCAAACATGCCCGCCTTTTTCCGCCAATGCTTCTGCTACTAGTGTGTCACAGTTTTGTGTAAAACTGCTACAAATTGATGATTTTGTAGCGGGTATTGGTAAGCGCTACAGATTAACCGCGACTAATGATAGTTTTTTTTGTAGTGATAGCAATAATCGATAACATGAAGTACCCAAAGTATAATCAATGATTTACAAATTTTCAGAACGAGAATTTAAAAAAATTGATAAGTATGACTTGAGTTATTCATCGTTGACTCGAGTTGCTTGACTAGAGTCATGCTTATTTAACTCAAGTCACAGCATCGATTTCAAATCAGAGAAGAGTTTTGGCAAAACTTTGACTCGAGTCACATCGACTTAACTCGATTCCTTTCTTTCAAAAACTTATTTGGAGCTCTTTGTAACTCACTTGACTCGGGTTATATCTCATTTGACTTGAGTCATATCAGTTACTCAAAAAGCTGCTATCGCAGTTGGTTTTGGACAAACTGAAAGACATGCCATCTCGAGTTATCTTTGAATTTAGAATTTATTTTTAAAACACAGAGATATGTGACTCTAGTCATATAACATTGACTCCAGTCACTGTAACTCGAGTCACACGAATCTGACGCAAGTCACAAGTTCAAAGATCTCTTTTTTCTAACATAGAGAGGTATGACTTGAGTCATATCAGAACAGGGAAATGAGTTGTTATTGAACCAAGTTATTTCTCAAATTAAAAACACGTTGTCTTGAGTCAATAACAAAGTTTTGGATTTACAATTGCCGATTATCATCAAAACACATAAAGAACTAACAATAATAATATTTTGGGTCAAAAATTGTAATTTGAATGCAAGAAAAACTTGGCCGCTTACGGGTTGCTTGTAGGAAAAAGCTTCCCATCCAATCCTTTTTTAATACTCATCCGGTCCTTAATATAAAAACATATAAGGAGTTGACTTTGGTCCTAATATAAGACATAGTCCTCGTAGTTGCCAATATTTTCCTAATTTACTCCTATTGATGGTCCCTCAACAATAATCAAGGAGGAGAGAGAATAAAGGAATTAAGGATGAAAATGATTAGGGTATTTTAAAAAATATATGTCATATCAAGTAACTTAACCAACTTTCTTAATCTAATCAATTTAGGTAAATATGTCTTATATTACGGTCTGGAGGAGTATTTGGTCTCACACTCCTACTCTCGGTCAGGTTACCGCTTGTTTGCATTTTTGTTTCTCTTCATGCTTGTTGATTTGTTTTCCCAAGTACTCCACTATTTTCAATTTAATGTAAGCTTGTATATCTAATCTATGTACTCACAATTATTTATTCGTTTATTTTTTTTTCAAATTTTATCTTTTTTACTTAGTATTATTAAGTTTCTCATCAAAAGTACATAATGCTCTCCAGAAGCAAGTAGGGACGAACTTCGAGTCTCCAGACAGGAACAGATCCAAGCCAGCAACCAGAAACGAGCACCGAGTCTTTGTCCTTCTGACCCTTCTCTCTGAAACTGCAGATGGTGTGCCACTCAATCTTTCAGAGCCGGTTCAGGGGACCAGACAGAAGTTTTGCGCGTGTTTCCTTTTTTAGCTCTGTGATGGCTAGAGTGGAAACACGCGCAAAACTTCTGTCTGGTCCCCTGAACCGGCTCTGAAAGATTGAGTGGCACACCATCTGCAGTTTCAGAGAGAAGGGTCAGAAGGACAAAGACTCGGTGCTCGTTTCTAGTTGCTGGCTTGGATCTGTTCCTGTCTGGAGACTCGAAGTTCGTCCCTACTTGCTTCTGGAGACAAATCAATGGCGGGAGGTATTTGTGATCTCTGCTTCTTTTTCCGCATTGATCTTATGCTATTTGGTTGTTCAGCATGATAAGATCGCCTAAATTTCTAACATTTGGTATCAGAGTATGATATTCCTCTGCCTTGATTTTTGTTGAATTGGTTTTCATGAGAAAGTTGAGATGCTAATCATCTGGATATTGGAAGCTAAATATTTGCTTGCTGCACAATTTATTCATTATATTCAATTGATTATATGTTGCTCTTCGGACTATCCCTAGGGGGATATTAATTTGTTTCTGATGCAATTTTCATGAAACCTGAGACTTGAGTAATTGAAAATTTCTCAAACGCCTTTAATCAACGTTGCAAAATCGTTTAACCATAGTTTTCATTTGGGTTCTGTGTATGATGGTTGAATCATTAATGATTTATGCTTTCAACATCAATTTCATTATATTAAGTTTGCTACTGATCGATTTTAATTTCTATGTTATTTTCGATCTGAGTATTCCTTGCAAATTGTTCTCTCTTAATCTGCATTTTGGGATGGAACCTTCGATTTTTCATTTGATTATATGCATCTTGAAGGTTTGCTTATGTGATTGATTCTAGTTGAGCTCAATTGTTGTTTTTGTTTTTATCTGGGTTTCATGCTTTCATGCTTGGAGTATCGATTTACTGTCAAAGCCTTCAGTTATTATTCGATTAATTGTTCCTCGAATTTTTGGAGGTTTGTTCTAGTTTTGTAATTGATTAATGTGAAAATCTGGATTGAGTTTTTCATTAACGTCGAGTTGCAACGTCGCTGTTGATCCTTCATTGGTGAAGAGAGACGGAGAAAAACACGATTTTGTTTAGATTTCAAGAACTCAAATTATTGTTTTGATTTTGAGTAGATCTTTAGAGATTGTTTGAAATCCATGTCCAGAATCTTTTTCCCGTCGTTTTTCGTTGAAACCGCCGTTAAAAAACCGTCGCATTTGAGCCCTAAAACCGTCGGAGACCGTCACCGGAAATCGCGGGTCGGGTTTGAAACTGGGTCGCGGGTCGGGTTTGCAAAACGGGTGAAGGAGAAGACCTTGCACGACGACGTTTTAGCTATTAATGAAACGCAATGTTTCATTTATAAGGAAGGTGGGCCAGGTGCTTTGGGCTGAAGGCCTGCTTTTAGAAATTTTTTTTAAAAAAAAAAATTGAATTGATTTAACGCTGAAGTGAACTCTGGAGGATTCGAACCTGCTATCCTGGGCGCGTGGGCGCGCCTTAAAGTCAGGCGGTATGCCAACTAAGCCATGCACTCACATGTGTTTAGTCATTATCATTTATTTAATTTAAATCATTTTTAAGTTAAAATTGAATTAAAACGCTGAAAAGCATGTAAAGGGGTCCTGAGGAGTTTAGAACCCTGGACCTGTTGGCGCGTGGGCACTAGAAGCTAGCTTTGTGACTAGTTGAGCTACGCATATGCCTTTAGCAATAGATGAATCATTATTATATTTAAATGATTTCTGGCCTAATTGCCAAAATTTTGGAAAATGTTATCAGTAGGATTCGAACCCACACCCTCACATATAAAAGGCCAAAGCCTTATTTTGAAGCTTCGGACCATTAGGCTGAGATAATACTTGGGTATTTTATGTGGATTTAATTCATATACATAGCGTTATTTTTCGGATTTTAAATATAAATCTGAAATTTAATTTATTTTGGATTCATGTAATTATTCTAATTAATTGTATGTATTAATTATTATTTCATAATACATGCAATATTAAGTTGAATAATATGACACATGAATATCCAATTTTATTTTAATATTGCTTATAGTTTCTTGCAATATTATATAGAAATGTTAAGTGTTCCTTATGTTTTTAATTAATTAGAGAGTAGCCACAGCATCTTTAATTAATTGAAAATGTAAATTGAGTTGAATGATCACATAATGACATTAGTTGTAATAAATCATATGTAATATAATAAAATGTTATCCCACCGGAATATTTTATTATATGTTTTGTATGATTAATTAGGATAAGATATCAAATTATATTCTTAATTTACCCACAGGTATTAAGACTAGGGAAATAATTTGATAGTTTTATCATACAGTTATGTATATATCTAATTGGATACCTTAGGCCATTGGGCCAATTGTTCATATGAGTTGAGCAATTCTTCAGGGCATTTAAATTTTTTTATTTCCTTCTTGGAAAATTATTAGACCCTATTGCAATTTTTAATCACCTTGGCCATATTTATTTTCTTGGCAACCTGTTTTATGTAAAATGTACTTTATTACATTAAATTGATTTGTTTAGATTGAGAAAAGTTAATTTTGGCAACTTTCACATTTTGGAAACTTTTTGAAAAAATTATTATCATTAATTTGAGTTGTTTAATTGTCTAAATATTTGGAAAAATTTACTTTAGACAATTATATATATATATATATATATCTTTCAAATTGTTGAACCCAAATTTGAGGTGAATTATGCCAAAATTAATTCTTTAAACATTATTTGGATACATAAAACAGTGGGAGGATTTTTCTTTTAATCTGATTATTTGGTCACTTTTTGGATCAAATTAATCAATTAATCCCTCCATTAAGATGTGCATATATTAGATTTATTTTTGAATGTACAAAATAGTGGGAGAATTTGCCCAAGCTGATTATTTAATCACATTTTGTTGATTAAATTAATCAACTAAATTCTCATTAAAGATTTGTGCATATTTTGGAATCCAAATGCAAAAGATTAATTTTGGTGATTAATATTGGTAATATTAATTTAATCAAAGTGGGAGGATTGTATTTAGTCATTCATGTTGATTAAATTAATTGGTTAAGTCCTCCATAAAGCTGTGCATATACAGATTTTAAGTGCACATTATTGATATTTGTGATGAACAAAATACATCACATAAAGATTTGAAGACGTCCATTGTAATTAAATGTGTGGTTATAATTAATCTTTGCCCACAGGCAGATAGTTATAATCATAGTTTTAATTAGGGTGGAATGGAATGACATTATATTTTCTAAGTAGCCCACAGGTATTAGGGGATATAACTGCATTCTAGTTTCATCAATTCTAGATAAATTCATGCTATGCTAATGTCTTTGCCCACATGTAGACTTTAGTGATACGAATTTATATGTATATGATTAATTGGAATAGAATATCAAATTATATTCTTAATGTACCTGCAAGAATTAAGAATAAAGGAAATAATTTGATAGTTTTATCATAAAGTTATATATGGATCTAATTGAATTATAACTTTAGCCCACAGGCAAGTTGTATGTCAGTAGATTCATGTTTTTTAAGCATGATTTACATTGGTAAATCATGATATGATTTGTTAGTCTCAAATTTTAGTTATAAGCATGTGTGTTCAATACTATGCAGTCATACAACCAGCAAATCATTAATATTATTTACATGCTTAAGTACAAACGAATCAACAATTTGGAAGCAACTAGTTACCATGATTCAGGTTATGCTGGCTGCATTGACTTAAGAAAATTCGCTTTAGGATATATTTTCAAGCTAGCCAATAGAGCTGTATCATGGAGTAGTAAAGAGTAATCTTTAATTGCTGCTTCCACTATGTAAGTTGAGTTTGTATCTTGTTTTGGGGCTACTTCACATGGTGTATGAATGAAGAGTTTCATTTTTTGGCTTAGAATTATGGATCCAATTTCTAGGCCATTGAGGTTATATTGTGACAATTCAATTGCTGTTTTTATGGCTAAGAACAATAAAGGTGGTAGTCGAATCAAGCATATCGACATTGAGTGTCTAGCCATAAAAATGCGTGTTAAAAATAAAACAGTGGTTATTGAACACATGAGTACTGAATTAATCATTACTGATCCTTTAACTAAAGGCATGCCTACATTGAAATTTCAGGATCATGCAGAAAGAATGGGACTTGGTTCCTTTATGTGATTTTCGTTGTAAGAACGATGTTATTTATGAAACTCTATTTGCGATATTTTCTCATTCAGTATTGCGCACATATTCATTTTGAGAAATATCATTAAAGTTTGGACCTAGAATAAACGTAGGGTTTATTCATTAAGCTACTTGGGCTTGGGAAACATGATGCATTGTGATACATGGAAGATATTACTTGCTTTAAGAGGACTTGTCGCCATGATCCATGCATTTTGTTTTTCATTGGTATATACTGAAGTATGTGGGCCAAGTGGGAGAATGTTGGAATATATTTAATTCAGTATTCAATATTCCGTTTTTCTATTTATGACCCACATTATTACCGGTTTTGTAACCGCCCATTAATACTGTAACGGCCCAATTAATGCACAGTTAATACGCAATAAGTGCGTATTCAATTTGTTTCCTTTTGTAGCTCTGTGATGGCTAGAGTGGAAACACGCGCAAAACTTCTGTCTGGTCCCCTGAACCGGCTCTGAAAGATTGAGTGGCACACCATCTGCAGTTTCAGAGAGAAGGGTCAGAAGGACAAAGACTCGGTGCTCGTTTCTGGTTGCTGGCTTGGATCTGTTCCTGTCTGGAGACTCGAAGTTCGTCCCTACTTGCTTCTGGAGACAAATCAATGGCGGGAGGTATTTGTAATCTCTGCTTCTTTTTCCACATTGATCTTATGCTATTTGGTTGTTCAGCATGATAAGATCGCCTAAATTTCTAACAGCTTTATCATTATATAATAGTATGTGATCTTAAACATTGAACATGTTAGAGTGGTTTTAATGATCCATTATTATTTATTTACTTTTTTGCTAAATTAAAACAAAGGGTAATCTCACTCTCATGCCTTCCAAATTATATATGGATCTTATAATAATTTTTTAATTATTAAATCATCCACTACTAATAATGTATTTAATTTTTTTCTTGTCAGTATTATATATTATAAATGATATATATTTCATAAAAAGGAAAAACTGTTTAAATAAATATCAATTAACATACTCCCTCCGGTCCTAATTATAAGGCATAGTTGACTTTGTTTGGAGAGATTAAGGAAGCTAAATAAGTTACTTAATCACTTTATATATTGTATATCTTTAGATTATATATTAGTTTATTAGTCAAACTAATTACTTTGAAGAAAAAAATAAAAATAAAAATACTCTAAAGTAATTTAATTAGCTTCCTTAATTTTTCCAAAAAAGTCAACTATGCCTTATAATTAGGACCGGAGGGAGTATTATTGTTACCCAATAACATATTATTGTGATCGCCAAAAACACCATTAACCTAAAGCAAAGTACGGTTATTCCTTCTTTTCTTTTCTTTTCTTTTTTTCAGGAACCACTGTTGGTTTTTTATGATCACTTTTAGAGATTTGTTGTTATTATGTTATTTATGTGTGGGTGTAACGTAATAACATAATAACAAAAAAAGAAAAAACGTAATAACAGATTGGGTGTAACGTATATATGGCCAAAAAAAAAAAAGAAAAGAAAAATTGTGGGTGTAACGTAATAACAGATTGGGTGTCTTAGAATAGAAGAAACGTGGGAATATATATAAGTTAGAGATGGCAAGTATATTGAGGGTAGAGGATATGGCGATGTCAAAAGCAATGAACGCAACATTATTGTGTGTGGTGCTGGTATTGTCGGTGATGACCACCATGGTGGTCGGTGGTGATCATGAAGATGGAAAAGGCATGTATTATTATAAAGAAGAAGACGGCGGCGGCCATGATGGCTTCTCAATAAAGACGTATCATAAACCTGTTAATCCATATACCAGAGGCTGTAGTAGAATCAATCGTTGTCGGGGCGGCGGCCGCAAACTTCTCTAATACATCTTCGTTTCCTCAATCATCCCATGTGTGTGCGCGCGCACATATTAGACTCAACTATGTATTTATCATCTCTCAACATGTGTGTCTCTATATGTATAACTGCGCGCTTTGCTTCAGGTTGATATTTGGTGTAATAGGTGACATCATATTTTTTACTTTGCTTTGCTTTTTTTTTTTTTTAAAGTGGGCCTTCATTATCAGGAATAAGGGTTCGAGTTAAGCAACTACTTGTGTCCGACTCTGATTTTGAGTCTTACATGTGTCAAACTTGGGAAAAGCATCAATGTAGCAACTTTTACCAAAAATTGTATCTAATTGAAGCACTTGACACCACTAGTGGTGTCAAAATGTCTAACGCCACTAGGTAGTGGTGTCATGGATACTAACGCTATAATTGACGCCACTCTAAGTGACGTCAATTATATATTGACACCACTTTTAAGTGGCATCAATTTAAATATATATATATATATATATATATATATATATATATATATATATATATATATAAGACGCGGAAGCTTACCACTGAGCTAAAACCTTAAGCTGGTAGTTCGGGCTCGCCACCTAATACTTAGCACATCACCACACCACACCTAGGGCTGACGTGGGCTGGGCAATCTATCAGCCACCCACAATAGGACCCCCACCCAGAAGGGACCCCATAATCCCCACAGGCAGGCGACCCCGCTACAATAGGGCTTGCGACAACAAATCCCACTTCCTACATCCCCCTGGAATCGAACCCCGAACGTGGCCATGGCTCTGATACCAATCTACGGGAGTGACCCCGAAAGGATCGGAAAGGGGAAAGGGAGAATCGTAAACAGAGAAGTAGAGAAAATAACTAGAAATTTAAAGTATAAAGTAAAAACTGGAATTAAACGTGCAGAAAGAAATAAAAAGAAGATGAGATAAGAATGGGTGTAGGCACGCAGCTAGACTTATCTCATCAGAAAGGAAGAAGAGAAATGCAAATGCACAACATCATAAAGGAAACACAAGTTTATTCCAGAGAAAAGTAACTTACAAAGGCAAAAAATTAAAAGAAAGTAGCAGAAAGATAAAGAAAGAGAAGAGAGAATGTAGAGAGAAGGCAGAGGAAAGGTAGAGAGGAGTGGCTAGAGAGAGAGGGAGTGGTTCGGAACCTGTCTACCACAGACCAGGATGTCTGCTTAAATTGACTAGTTCGAAGCACTGTTTGAACAGTTCCGGTTGGTAACCGGTACTGCCAGTTTTTGCTACAGTTCCAGTAAGTGACTGGCACTGTTTGTTTATTCGTAATTAGCTACAATACATACCGTACCTAACTACAGTGCTCTATGTATTACAGTGTTTTGGTGTTACAAGTGGAAATTTCTAACACTATCTGTAATACAAAGAGATTTTATACAGAAATTTTACAACTTTATACATGGAAACATTGCTTGTTTGGAGTCTCCGTCAAAAGTTGTAAGATTCTCAGTCTTCTCCAAGGTTGACAATGAAATCTTCATCATCATCACTTGAGTCAGGCTTTGATGTCCCAGCCTCATCTTGCTGTAATTGTTCAAGCAAAATACTGAGTTGTTTAATACAATCTTGTTTATTTGATGCAGCTGCCAAAGTATGTTGAACAAAATTCTTTTGATTTAGAAATCGACTTTGTTTTTTAGCACAGAGGAATTCTGGGTTGTCCTTGAACCATTGATCTACTGCTTTGCAATCTGCATTTGTTTGTATGTATTTTCCCCACCAACGTACAAAGAGTTGTCTCTGTAATACTGGTAAAACTGGGGATTTTCTGTCCATGTGAGATAATCTGTATTGCCAGGAAAGAATCCAGGATACAAATAATTTTGAAAAATAATGAAGATCAATTCGAAAAGGATCTCCATTGGTTTGAAATTTGTTTTTGAAATGGTCAAATGCTCTTTGGACTTCTAGTGGAAAAATTTCCGATATTGGTCCAAAGACATGCCACCATCTCAAAAACCATTGAGGAAAGTCATACTTGGTTTTTTGTTTAAAATATATGAACCAAGTATGTCTAAAAATTTTGTTCTAATCCCAAAAAATATTGTACCAGGCTTCACAATAATCCCAGTAAGTATATGCTTCAGGATCATATGATTTCGAAAATAATTTTTGTTTATTCAAACTTTGTCCCCACTGTGTTGGTGTGAGAACTTGTAATATTTGGAGAGTTGAATGAGTGGTTAATGATGATCTTCTTTAGAAGTGTATCGAGTTAACTCAATAGACTTAAAATCAACCAATATTACCTCATAAAACTCCCTTGTTTTCTTGAGATTGGTAGGTATGAAATGAAATCCAGAAGGGAAGACATTCAATGCTACCTGATTTGGGGTTTAAAAGAAAAACTCAAGTTCAACCTGTAGGATTCTCAATACAACGTTTTGTTTTTCGATGTATGGAGTATCCATAGGATTAATAGTTGAAGTAGCTACTAAGGATTTTGATACCTGAGGTGGCCTTTTCTGGGCTAATTGAAGAGCAAATTCTTTGTTTGATGAATCATACTCTTTTTTACTAATTGCCTGCGAAGAAGAGGCAATTAATGATAAAGCAAGTTTATCATACTCGAGAGCTTGGGTTTTGTGATCCTTTTTTGCTAATACTTCCTCCCAAGTTTGTGTTGGGGGTTTCTTAACATAAGAATCTATTGTTCTTCTACCAGGCTTAACAGAAATGAGTCTCTGGGTTTGAGCCTCTTTTGGAGTGGATGACTCCAGTTTGGGGGTAGATGACCCAAATTTTGTTTGTGACCGTGTCTTCCGGGTTCCTTGTATTTGGCGAACTGACTGACTGGTTGATGCTCCTTGTGTTTGGGGAGCTGTTTGTTGTTACTGCAGCAATTGTTTATCCGCTAGATCTGCTTCGGAGATGGGGCTTTGTGCATCTTGATAGATGCTTAATTTATCTTCCTCTTGGAGGGGTTGTTTATCTGGAATCAGATTTGCTCAGAAGCCTCCCTCTCAGTATTCCTCAGTATCTCGCAATCCTGGTCGTCCAAAAATTGATCCAACCGTTCAGAGAGAGACACCTCATCCACTTTTAAAATTTTTATATTTACCGCATGCGGTAGTTTTTACCGCATGCGGTTTTTCAAAATACATGAGGTGTCTTTCTCTGAACGGTTGGATCAATTTTTAGACGGCCAGGATTGCAAGATACTGAGGGATTCTGAGAGAGAGGCTACTGAGCAAATCCGGATCCTTGTTTATCTTTCGAATCTTAACCAGGTTTTTTTCTTTCTTGGCATTATCTAGAGAGAAGGAAAGGGTTTATGGGTTAGTTTACTCTTAATCCTAAGGTCTACCCTGTAAAAACTCACGGGTAAGGAAATCAAGAAGAGAATTAAAAGTGCCTTTGATAAATTCAATATCAAAATCAAAAACACTCAAAATCGCCTGTCATCGGGCAAAAATCTATTTTGATGCAAGGTTTTTAACATCTTTTTGTAAAACATCTTTTGCAGCTTTACAATCAATGCGAATTAAAAACTTTTGATTTAAAAGATCAGCTTGAAATTTTGAAACACACAAAACAATTGCTAAAATTTCTTTTTTGATTGTAGAATAATTTTGTTGAGAAAGATTCCAATGTTTAGACGTAAAAGAAATGATTTGTTCTTTTCCATCTAAACGTTGTTTTAGGATACCTCCATATCCTAATTCAGAAGCATATGTTTGAACAATTTTGAAAGCGGATGGGACAGGAAGGGTAAGACATGGAAGTTCTTTAACCTGTCATTTAATTTGTTTAACGACTTCGGTATGAACCTCAGTCCAAGGGGAAGGATTTTTATTGAGACGGTGATGAAGAGGTTTAACAAAATTGCTAAGTTGAGGGATAAACTCAGCAACATAGTTTAAATATCCCAAAAATCTCTGAAGTTCTGTTTTATCAAGAATTTGATCAGGGAATTTATCTGCAAACTGAATTGCACATTCAATGGGAGTTATTGTTCCTTGACAAATCCAATGTCCAAGGAAGCGGACTTTGGTTTGGAAGAGGCTAATTTTTGGTTTTGAAACCACTAAACCATTTGTTTCTGCAATTCGGAGAAACTTTGAAACATGTTTAAAATGCTCATCTAAAGAATTTGAAAAAGATTAAGACGTCATCAATATAGACTATGATATACTGACTCTGATCATTAAAGATCTTGTTCATAATCCTTTGAAATTCAGAGGGAGCATTTTTCAAACCAAAAGGCATAACATTCCACTCATACTGCTCGAATGGAACAGTAAAAGCAGTTTTATACCTATCTTTTTCTGAAATTTGAATTTGCCAAAATCCAGACTTCATATCAAATTTTGAAAAAAAATTTGCAGAATGCAAATGCTTTAGTAAATCAGCCTTATTCGGTATCGGATACCGGATCCATTGCAAAGCTTCGTTTAGAGGTTTGTAATTGATGACAATCCTTGGCGTTCCACGCTCAATTTCTGCATTTTTGTTAACGTAGAAAGCAGCGCAAGACCACGGGCTACGACTCGAACGAATGAGTTTTTTGTCAAGGAGATCCTGAATTTCTTTTTTACAAGTTTCAAGAAGTTCCTGAGATATTTGAATGGGCCTTGCTTTTGTAGGGATTCGTCTTTCAGAGAAATTTGGCTCATAGGGAAGATCAACTGAATGTTGTTTTCTATTCCAAAAGGCATTGGGCAAATCAACACAGACCGTCTAATGAATCTTATCCAAACAGGATTGGATTCGTTGTTGGACAATTGGTTGTTGGAGTTGTTGTTCAATTCTTTTGAAGGAGACTTCATCCTGGAGATAATTGATCCGGTTTTGTTTAAAGAAAAGAGGATTTAACTCCCTGAATTTGGGTTTTTTCTGTAAAAGGAAAGAAAATGGTTTTTCCCAAATGTTGTTTTGAAATACCATCAGGTTCTAACCTACAAGGAATCAATTGTGTTGCAAATGGTGCTCCAAGGATGATTTGTGTTCCCATGTCTTTCATAAGAATAAATGGAGTTCTTATTTGCAATCCTTCATTTTGCACAACGACATTAGAAAGCTTATACTGAACAGAACATAGTGATCTATTAACAAAACTGTATCTTTCTATTGTCTTTGTGAAATATTTGGTGGGAACCAAACCTTCTAAAATAAAGTTGGCATGGGCTCCAGTATCAAATAGTAAAGATTGTTCTATAACAAAATCATTATTGATAATGATTTTTGATTGTATATAGAACTTCTGGAAGAAAATCCTTGAAATTACATTCAAAAAAGGTGTTCCTTGTTTAGGGTTATCATCCTCATTTTCATTTTGTAAAACTCGATCAATATTCTCATCAAAAGGATTTTGAGCCGAAGAGAGAAGTTATTGAATTTGCAATAAAACAAATTCATGAGTATCCCGACTTGATTTGAGAGTTTGAACTTCAACCTTAAGTTTGTTTATCTCAGATTGAAGATCTTGGATAGTAACTGGTTTAACAGAATGTTTGAATCTTTCCAAAGTTTTGGTCAAATCATACTTGTTATGAAAGACTGAAAGTTTAGAAGAGGATGGAGACGGAGATTGGGTAATAATATCTTTGAATTTTGAAAGATACATACCTCTGTCAGAATCAGGAAGTTTACTTATAACGTCCAGGAGCAAATCCTGTTCCTTAGTAATGACGTTTATTTGAGGAGGAGAAGAATCATCAAAAGATGTCGAATAAAGATCATCATCCTGGATTCGGTTTATTTCTCCAGAACTAGTTTGATCTTCTTCAGACTCAGATGAGGATTCAATCAGAAGATTGTTTATTTGCTGAAGGAGGGGTTCCTCAATCTGAATGTTTCTGATTTTTCTAGAAAGGCGACAATATTTAGCATAATGGCCAATCTTGCCACATCTGAAACAAGTTACTTGATCATGTTTTGGAGGATTTTTGGAAAAATCATTTTTTGGTTTAGAACAAAAATTCTTTTTGTATTTTCTTGGAGGAGTTTGAAAATCATCCTTTTGATAAAGACACTTGTTAGTAAAACGTTTATTTTTGGAAAAAGATGGATTAAAACGAGGAGTTTTGTGAGATTTAGACCTGGGTTTTTTACAAGCTGGAAGACCAAATTGTTCACAAAATGAACCTAATTCTTTCCTCTTTATACTCTTTTCTTTGGCAAGTTGATGTTTTATTCCATCATCTTAACAAATTTTCAAAGCCGTTTTCTGAACATGAGAAATTAATTCCCCATATGTCAGGTTCTCATAAGGTATGGTGCCCTCATAGTGATGTCTATGTTTGTCTCTAACTTTATCACCAAAAGATTTTGGTAATCTAGCTAGAAACTTTTCTTTCCAAAAACCTTGATTGGCATCATCCCTTTGAAGTACCCTAGATAGGAAAGTATCTTTATACTATCTGAAATCAGACAAAGTCCGACATCTGATGTTAGAAAGAAGTTCAGAAGAACGATCTTTCCGAATGTTTGGATCACCAACAAAATCGCGACATAACGCACTAAGGTTGGCACCATATTTGTAGCGGTTCTTTCCTTGAAACCGCAACAAATAACACAACACGAACTTTCGCGCCAATGTGGTGCCATATTTGTAGCGGTTTGGCTTTGTGTCACTGCTACAAACATTGAAGCAAAATGCTCACCATTTGGCGCCAATGCTTCCGCTACTAATTTGTGGTGATTTGGCTTGAAACCGCTACAAAATCACTCATTTATAGCGGTTTTTTTCAACCGCTACAAGGTAACCGTGACAAAACATACTTTTTTTTTGTACATCCACCAGAGAACGCGAAGACGAAAGTCGGGGGTTCCCCTGGTCCTGCTCGTTTTCCAAGTCGAAAAACCACTCCACGTTGCTATGGGAATGTCAATATGGATCTCCTCATCTTCACTGACGATGTCGTCGAACGACAGGCTTGCGCCTTGTTCTCCCCCTACGGTCTCTAGGGTCTCTGGGTTTGGGATTGGCTCATCGGCGGAGAGGTGTTCAAACTCGGTCCCCACCTCAGGGGGCGGAGGGGAAATATTTAGAGGCCCACACACCCTCTCGGACAGCCCCCTCTGCTACTACTGCCCCTTATAGGCCTTTTCTCCCGTTCAACAGCTTTCCCTTTTCCCTTATCGTTAGAAACCATGAAGTTGAAAGGTACAAGTTGGAAAGGTTAAAAGGTGAAAAATCGAAACTTTGTGCGCGTTATTTTGAAAATGATGTGTGCTGTTTAAAAACCGCTACATTTTGTAGCGGTTTAGTATAAACCACTTCAACAACCACGACAAATATACCTCATTGTACATGAAATTTTGTAGCAGTTGGATAACCACTACAAAATTAAAGACCTTTGCAATTCTGTCGTGGTTTGAGAGTATAACTGCTACAAATTGTTCGTCTTTTGAGATTCTGTAGCGGTTATTCAGATAAACCGCTACTAATTTAAATTTTTGCCAAAAAAAATGCCCAAACTAATAAGTTTATATAGTAAACTATGTTAAACTCTGTAAACTTATTAGTTTGGTGAAAAGAATTAAAATAACTTTCTCAATCAACTTAATTGTTTTTTTCAATTTCTCCAAATGAGTCAAGAGTATAAATTAGGAGTAATAAGATTACTAAAAATAGTCCAATATGCCCATGAAGATTTGGATTTATTATAGCCACCAAACTCCCAAGAAAAACTCACTAACTCATTTTGATTAGAGATATTTTCCAAAGAGAATGGTGGCTATAATGGAACCCAATATTCGATCGCATGTTGGACTATCTTCAGAAGAGTAGAAGTCTTCAAGTCAAATCAAAAGGTAAATCTGGATTGTCACTGAAGGAACGTCCTCGGCTTCAACAATGAGAAGGGAGGCAAATATCTGCAGCTCTTATCTCTTGAGATCAGGCAGATTAGGGCTGCAGATATTTGCATGTGTTCGACTGCCAAGCCGAGAAAGTTCATTCAGCAACAATGCAGATTTAGTAATCGTTTGGATATTAATAGTTGTGTTTACGGACAAAAATGCTATATATAAGGTAAATATTTGTAGTGGTTTATCTAAAAACCGTGACAAAGGTACACAATTTGACGCGGTTAAGACGTCGCTTAACTTTGACCGTGACAAAACTGTGTTGTTTCGCTTTTCTGTTGCGGTTATTTACACAAACACACTACAAAGTAACTGAGACAAAGTTCGCCCATTACGCGCTAATGCTAGCACCAATATTGTAGCGGTTATTCCCCATAAACTGCAACAAAGTTCGCGCCATTACGCACCAAGCTAGCGCCAAATTTGTAGCAGTTTTGTTTCGGATAACCGCTACAAATTTCAAAGCAAACATGCCCGCCTTTTGCCGCCAATGCTTCTGCTACTAGTGTGTCACAGTTTTGTGTAAAACTGCTACAAATTGATGATTTTGTAGCGGGTATTGGTAAGCGCTACAGATTAACCGCGACTAATGATAGTTTTTTTTTGTAGTGATAGCAATAATCGATAACATGAAGTACCCAAAGTATAATCAATGATTTACAAATTTTCAGAACGAGAATTTAAAAAAACTTATAAGTATGACTTGAGTTATTCATTGTTGACTCGAGTTGCTTGACTCGAGTCATGCTTATTTAACTCAAGTCACAGCATCGATTTCAAATCAGAGAAGAGTTTTGGCAAAACTTTGACTCGAGTCACATCGACTTAACTCGATTCCTTTCTTTCAAAAACTTATTTGGAGCTCTTTGTAACTCACTTGACTCGGGTTATATCTCATTTGACTTGAGTCATATCAGTTACTCAAAAAGCTACTATCGCGGTTGGTTTTGGACAAACTGAAAGACATGCCATCTCGAGTTATCTTTGAATTTAGAATTTATTTTTAAAACACAGAGATATGTGACTCAAGTCATATAACATTGACTCCAGTCACTGTAACTCAAGTCACACGAATCTGACGCAAGTCACAAGTTCAAAGATCTCTTTTTTCTAACATAGAGAGGTATGACTTGAGTCATATCAGAACAGGGAAATGAGTTGTTATTGAACCAAGTTATTTCTCAAATTAAAAACACGTTGTCTTGAGTCAATAACAAAGTTTTGGATTTACAATTGCCTATTATCATCAAAACACATAAAAAAACTAACAATAATAATATTTTGGGTCAAAAATTGTAATTTGAATGCAAGAAAAACTTGGCCGCTTACGGGTTGCTTGTAGGAAAAAGCTTCCCATCCAATCCTTTTTTAATACTCATCCGGTCCTTAATATAAAAAGATATAAGGAGTTGATTTTGGTCCTAATATAAGACATAGTTCTCGTAGTTGCCAATATTTTCCTAATTTACTCCTATTGATGGTCCCTCAACAATAATCAAGGAGGAGAGAGAATAAAGGAATTAAAGATGAAAATGATTAGGGTATTTTAAAAAATATATGTCATATCAAGTAACTTAACCAACTTTCTTAATCTAATCAATTTAGGTAAATATGTCTTATATTACAGTCTGGAGGAGTATTTGGTCTCACACTCCTACTCTCGGTCAGGTTACCGCTTGTTTGCATTTTTGTTTCTCTTCATGCTTGTTGATTTGTTTTCCCAAGTACTCCACTATTTTTAATTTAATGTAAGCTTGTATATCTAATCTATGTACTCACAATTATTTATTCGTTTATTTTTTTTTTCAAATTTTATCTTTTTTACTTAGTATTATTAAGTTTCTCATCAAAAGTACATAATGCTTTATCATTATATAATAGTATGTGATCTTAAACATTGAACATGTTAGAGTGGTTTTGATGATCCATTATTATTTATTTATTTATTTGCTAAATTAAAACAAAGGGTAATCTCACTCTCATGCCTTCCAAATTATATATGGATCTTATAATAATTTTCTTAATTATTAAATCATCCACTACTAATAATGTATTTAATTTTTTTTCTTGTCAGTATTATATATTATAAATTATATATATTTCATAAAAAGGAAAAACTGTTTAAATAATTATCAATTAACATATTATTGTTACCCAATAACATATTATTGTGATCGCCAAAAACACCATTAACCTAAAGCAAAGTACGGTTATTCCTTCTTCTTTTTTTCCAGAACCACTGTTGGTTTTTTATGGTCACTTTTAGAGATTTGTTGTTATTATGTTATTTATGTGTGGGCGTAACGTAATAACATAATAACAAAACAAAACAAAACAAAACAAAAAAAACGTAATAACAGATTGGGTGTAACGTATATATGGCCCCAAAAAAAAAAAAAAAATTGTGGGTGTAACGTAATAACAGATTGGGTGTCTTAGAATAGAAGAAACGTGGGAATATATATAAGTTAGAGATGGCAAGTATATTGAGGGTAGAGGATATGGCGATGTCAAAAGCAATGAACGCAACATTATTGTGTGTGGTGCTGGTATTGTCGGTGATGACCACCATGGTGGTCGGTGGTGATCATGAAGATGGAAAAGGCATGTATTATTATAAAGAAGAAGGCGGCGGCGGCCATGATGGCTTCTCAATAAAGACGTATCATAAACCTGTTAATCCATATACCAGAGGCTGTAGTAGAATCAATCGTTGTCGGGGCGGCGGCCGCAAACTTCTCTAATACATCTTCGTTTCCTCAATCATCCCATGTGTGCGCGCGCGCACATATTAGACTCAACTATGTATTTATCATCACTCAAGTAGCGTCAATTATATATTGACACCACTTTTAAGTGGAGTCATATATATATATATATATATATATATATATATATATATATATATATATATATATATATATAATTTTATGATTATATTTAAAATTTTAAATAATAATTCTAATTAATTATAAATAATAAAAAGACTAAATAATAATTTTAATCAATATTTAAGGAAATTAAAATATTTAAAATTTATTATAAACCTTAGGATACAACACTAATTAGTAAATTAATTAATTAGTGAATTTATTATAAATCTTAAGATAGATGACTAATTATTTAATATTTTGTACATTAATCATTTGATATTTAAATTGTAAAATATTATTAGCTAAATTTAATTAAAGAAATTTGTGAAAATAATAATTAGTGAATTAATAAAAATGTTTTATGAAATATGTTGTATGTTATTATTTCTAGAGTACCCTAAGATAGATAAGATAAGCTTAAATAGATAATAATAATTAGTCAAATAATTAATTCACTAATTAATTATTTAGAGAATAATTAATTAATAACTTAATAATGTATTATGTTATTGAAAAAATTTTATTAGTCAAATGAATGATCCACACGCCACAATACATAATTGCAATTAATTGCGGGCGTGTTGATCGTCCATTTGACTAATAAAAATTTACTAATTTTCTTTCTTTTTTACATGTTTTCACATTGTATGATATCAGAAGACATATCCTCAATAGCAAACTTCAAATATTTCACTTTGTACCTATGGTTGGTTAAGTACCACCACTGTTATCACCTACAAATTTTCTTCTGTTTATTAAAACATTGGTCCCTATGAGTTAATAAAACCCAGGACTATTTTGTCTCTAGAAATACCAAAACTCACGGTTTGAAACTTGAGGGATCAAAATTAAAATGAGGCCAAACTTGAGAAACCAATGATGATATTAACACTATAATGGCAAAAAATCAATAATTAATCAAATATCTAGTATTTTGGGCCAAAAATTGTATGTTGAATGCAAGCAAAACTCAGCAGCTTACCGGTTGGTTGTTGTGATACCTTAATTTTCGCAATTCTTATAAACCTTATATTTTGCTAAATATTTAGAAAAATACAAAGGTGAATATGTGTTTCAAAGAATTACAATCTATTTATTATATTTTCGTCCAAATTTCACGTTGGAATTAATTAACAAAACATTAATTATGAGACTACATTTAGGGGCTATTAAATGTGACATAAAAATCACATAAAATAATAGCTATTTTAAAGCCAAAAGAGACAAGAATAGGTAATGAAGACACTTAGTCAAATTAAAACCAATTAGCAACTACTAATTGGCAAATTGTCTTGTATTAGTTGAGATTAGTGTCTTGTATTAGTTGAGATTAGTGGCAAACACATGTAACTATCTAATTGGGCTATATTTCTGGCCTAATGACAAGAGGTAGAAGATAATGATAATGAAAAGAGATTAAAGGGGATAAAATGCATAATAATTAAGGCATTTTGTGCCAAAGTGACCCATGTCTAGCAAAGGATAAATATCTAATAAATTGTGTTCTAACTTGTGCATATGGTTTTAAGTTGTGAAAGACAATAAAAAGGTTCAAAAAGGGGCTAATACTTTTCAAAAATTTAAGGGCGAATAGAATACACAATAAAGCTTGAATAATACCCAAATGCCACTTGACTAATTAACAAACCAATTAGGCATGGGCATGTAGAGTTTACGTACACCTAAGCCCTCAATTTTGTCATCAAAATGACATCATAATCTACCCAAAAAGTTCTTTATTTCAGCTGAGCCTTGGTGGTTGATTAATAGCCAAGTGTTCAAAATAATAGCACATGCAAATTAAAGCCTTAATCGTCTTGTAATTGCTTAAGCCAATGAGAATAATGGAGCCATAGGGAGATGCCACATGGAAATCAATCCAAGGGCTGAAAAATGGAGGGAGGAGAAAAGAGAAGAAAAGTTGGATGACTAAGCCATGTGAAGAGATATATTATGCAAGGTTATAATGGTAAATTCACTTGTCAGGCTCACAAAGGCTTATTCTCTCCTCATAAATACACATGGTCCCCTCACTACTATAAAAAAAACTCCATAACGTCTGTTCCCCCCCCCCCAAAAAAAAAAAAATTGTCCCTTTTTAGAGGGAAGTCTATGTAGGAGACATAGTAAGATAAGACATGTGGCGTTTCAAATTTTTTGTAGGACTCTATAATGAGACTTTTGGCATCCTAAACAATATTCAAGGATGCCATATTGGTAAAAAATAATAATAATAATAATAATAATAATAATAATAATAAATAAATAAATAAATAAAAACCCCAAACCTCAGGTTGGGGGTTGGCCATGGAAGTGGAAGAAGAACCAGCAAGAAAAACACATCAACAATCAACATACTTTAAGGATGACGCAGCAAGTATAACACATCAACAATCAACAATAAAAAACCAAAGGAGGATCTGTAGATTCAGTGATTCCAATACTATGTTATCAGCCACCAAAATTCATAGTTACATATATTTACATCAGACAAACAAGTTCAAAGTCAAGAACAACGAAAGCAACGCCAACAAAAAATATATACACCATTTACTACCTGATATGCAGCCAACAGTGATCAACAACATGGTCTTGTTCTGTGAATCTGCTGGCCTTGATCCTAGGTCTTGTTTCAACATATGTTTTTCTGTTCCTAAGCTTCTTCCACCTTCGAATCCATAGGCTCGAAATGCAAACCTAGGTAAGGCTCCATTTCAAATCCATGGAATTGAAACACATACTCACCGGAGTTCAAATCTGGGCTTTACACAACCTTTGGATTGGAAGGGTTAGGAAGCAACCAACACCGACAACGGTCTGGGCTCTACACAGCTTGGTGGTGTCAAACTTAGACTTTGCACAGCCTTCAAATCTGGATCTCGTCATCTCGCAGACGTCACCGTGACGGTCTTGGCAACAACGCCGATGAGGAACCACGGTGTGAAGAGACATGTACATGAGGTTCAAAGCATTTTGACGTGTGAAGAAATGAAACTGGCTTGGCGTGTGTGAAGAGGCATATTGATGTGTGTCAGATGTGATTGATATATTGAAAGACTTTGGCGTGATTTGAGTGGGAAAAAAAAGACTTTGGTGTCCTTATTTGAAATATAAGACGCCAAAAATACAGTTTTTCCCGCCCATCCCCTTCTTGTGGCTTCTTTTTTTTTATTATTATTAGGACGTCTAAAGTCCTTTAGGCGTCCTAAAATAAAATTTAGATGCCTAAAGTCTATATTTTCTCCACATAATTACAAAAAAGTCACAACCTTTTTATTTTACTTCCCTTCTAAAAAAACATACATCTTTTAGGGAAGTAAAAGACCTTTTTTGTTGTAGTGCGGCCTCTTTATTTCTTCACAACTCAAAACACATCTAATTCTATAAGTGAGAGTGAAAGGGGTGAAAATCTTGAAGAGAAGGAGGGAGCAAGGGTTTCAAAGCCAAAGGTAAAATTCCTAGCTCAAGCTTTATGATTTTTGTAAAATTGTTGGATCTTGTTGTATTGGTATATGGAAGCATGGGACCCTATGGGGACATGTTGTCCAAGAACCTAAAAACATGATTCAAGAACATCAAGGTCCAAAACGCAAAGTTTTGAGGCAAACTTATGGTTAGAAACCATGATTTTATTCAAAAGTGAGTTCTTGTTCTTGGCAAAATTTTGGCCTAAACAAGGAAAATATGAAGCAAACTTATTTTGGCAATTTTGAGGCCACCAATGAGTTTAAAATGCAAATAGAGTGAGATCATGGTGAAAATAATTTTTGGGACCAAAGATCAAAATAGTGAAAGTTAAGAAAATTTCTAGATTTCAGTTTTCTGAAGTCAGCTTTCTTGTGAGCAATATTTTATGAAGGAAATGATTTTTAAAAATCGTGAAATTTTCCATGAATAAATCATACATGTAGAGATTTATTTTAGTATAAAATACAGAAATTTCAGAGCTCTGTACAAGGAATTATAAATGTTTGAAGTTGAACCATGTATCTGGAAGTTCAATCTGAACAATGGCTGTTTGGTGTGGATTTTGGCTGATCAAATAATGCTTTAAAATCCTGAAATTTTCCAAAAATGTAGAAGAAAGAAATGGATTTCTTCCAATGTATAACACATAATGTTTATGATTTTATACAAAAATTTATGAATTTTTCAATTTAATCCATGTTTCTGGACTTGCAACTGGAACAGTGGTTAAAGAAGCTAAAACTGGGAATGACTCAACTTTATGGCTTGTGGGATTATTTTTCCATGAAAGTAGACATGTCAAGGATTATTTAGGCTTTAGAAGGACATCATTTTGATTTATTTTCATTTTGTTATGATCTTTAAAAGTTTCCTGAAAATCTAGACAGAAAAATCTAGAGATCCAAATTTTGGAAAATTTAAGTTAAAAATTGGATAACTTATCCACCAAGGGTAAAATGGTCAAAAGTGGAAAAAATATCTCTTGCGATATCATTCCAAGCAATATGGTATTTATTATAATATCATATAAAATTTAGAAAAGGAAATATTGTAGTGACAATGTTATAGGATATCCGAAAAATTCAGAATCAGTATCAAAAAGACAACTGTATCACTAAATACGTGGATCAAGGTACGGACGTGTATTGTAACTTTAATCTTCTATATCTTGTATTATTATATATGATTGTTTGATTCACTACAAAAAAAAAAGGTACCTTTTGTCGCGGTTACCTTGTAGCGGTCAGGAAAAACTGCTACAAATGAATAATTTTGTAGCGGTTTCTAGCCAAACAGCCACAAATTAGTAGCAGAAGCATTGGCGCCAAATGGTGAGCATTTTGTTGTGATATTTGTAGCGGTGACACAAAACCAAACTACTACAAATGTAGCACCACATTGGCGCGTAATGGCGCGAAAGTTCATGTCGTGTTATTTGTTGCGGTTTCAAGGGAAGAACCACTACAAATAGGGCGCCAACCTTGGCGCGTTATGGCGCAAAGTCTGTTGCGGTTCTTTCCTAGTGGTTTCGTCAAAATAACCGCTACAAAAATTCAAAACGACACAATTTTGTCATGGTGAGAGGAAAGCGACGCCTTGACCGCGTCAAATTGTAAATATTTGTAACGGTTTGGACTGTAACCGCTACAAAATTTATTCTATAAATAGCCCTTTGCGTCCATACAACAATTATAAATATTCAAAAATATTTTAAATCTGGCTTGTCACTGAATGAAAATTCTCGACTTGGTTGTCGAAGACATGCATATATCTGCAGCGCTAATCTCGGTAGATGAGAGCTGCAGATATTTTCCTCTCTTCTCATCATTCAAGCCGAGGAGGTTCCTTCAGTGACAATCCATATTTAGTTATTCCATTGACTTGAAGACTTCTCCTCTTCTGAATATTGTCCAACATGCCATCGAAGATTGGGTCCAATATAGCCACCAATCTCTCTAGGAAATATCTCTAATCAAAATAAGTCAGTGAGTTTTTCTTGCAAGGTCGGTGGCTATACTGAATCCGAATCTTCACCGACATGTTGGCCTATTTTCAATAAACTTATTATTGCTTATTAGTGCGCCCAGCACCACATGATTTTTTCTGGACCAAAAATGCACACGTGATTACGTTTTGGGAGCGCCCAGCACCACAACCGTTAGTTAACCGTTAGTCAACGGTTAACTTGGATGGAAATGAACAGTAATACGGCTAAAATTACACTTTTGCCCTTAGTTTTAAATATTAATTACACTTTTGCCCCTAGTTTTAAATATTACAAAAAAAACTAAAATACCCCCCGCTAGCCACCACCACCGCCGGCACCGACCACCACTACCGGCCGCCACCAGCCACCACCGCCACCGACCACCACCGCCACAGGCCACCATCACCACCGGCCACCACCACCGCTGGCAGCCATCATCGGCCACCACCACCGCCGGCCTCCACCACCATTGTCGGCCGCCACCGGTGGTGGCCGGCGGCGGGGCCCACCGGTAAGGGTATTTTAGTTTTTTTTAATATTTATAACTAGGGGCAAAAGTGTAATTAATATTTAAAACTAAGGGAAAAAGTGTAATTTCACCTAAAACTAAGGGCAAAAGTGTAATTTTAGCCGCATTACTGTTCATTTCTATCCAAATTAACCGTTGACTAACGATCAACTAACGGCTGTGGTGCTGGGCGCTCCCAAAACATAATTATATGTGTATTTTTGGTCCAGAAAAAATCACGTGGTACTGGGCGCTCCTGGAGGAAAAACACATGTGTAAAATTGCTCCTTTACCCATTAAAGAAAATAATCATATTAATTGAGAGTGTTTTTATTGTAATAAACAACAAAACCAAACTAATTAGTTTGACACATAAACTAATTAGTTTGGAATTTTTTAAGGAAAAAAATATTAAATTTGTAGCAGTTTTTTAAGAAACCGGTACAAAACAATTATTTTGTAGCAGTTCACCTCGTTAACCGCTACAGAATTGCAAAGGTCATTCGTTTTGTAACGGTTATATGACCGCTACAAATGTTCACGAAGAACGAGGCATAATTGTCGCGGTTGTGGTAGCGGTTTTAGTTAAACCGCTACAAAATGATTAACTTTGTAACGATTAGTTGGATTAACCGCTACTAAGTGCAGCAGTTTTTATACTATTTCTCTTACTTTTGAAATTCACACGTGCGAGTTTTTACTTTTTACCTTTCAACTTGTACCTTTCAACATCATGGTTTCTCACGACAAGGAAAAGGGAAAGCTGTTGAACCCCATAAAAGGCCTATCAGGGGTAGTAGTAGTAGTAAAGGGGGTCGTAGGAGAGGGTGTGGGCCTCAAAATATCCCCTTGAGTCCCCTCAGGGGGGGAGTGAGTTTGATGAGCTCTTTGCAAATGAGCCAATCCCAAACCCAGAGACCCTAAAGACCATAGGGGGAGATTGAGGCGCAAGTCTGTCGTTTGACGACATCATCAATGAAGAAGATGAGGAGATCCATTTTGACATTCCCATAGCGGAAGCGGAGCGGTTTCTCGACCAAGAAAACGAGCTGGACCATGGGAACCCCTGACCGTCATCTTCTCGTTCCACCGGATTTATGGTGGATGTCGAAGGTAAGTATAAGTAGTTTATTGGCAATAAAAAATAAAAAATTCCTGACGTGTAATGAAAATTTTTTTAAATAAAATTTAAATTCCTGATGATTGGAAAAAGATCCCGAAGGAGAACAAGGACAAGGCGTTTGAGAACGTTGTGCTGGTAAGTTATGTTTTGTAATTAAATTTTACATGTTAATAGTTATAAGTTGTGGTTAATTTAGTTATTTATTTCTTAATTAATTATTACCTAATTACTAATCATTTTATGATACAGAAAAAGTTTAAACTACGAGCCCATGCTCAGAGGTACGTAAAGATGAAAATGGGAGAAGCACAGAATAGTCGAAGGGGTCGTCTCTACAACCAGCAGAATGGAGATGCGACTATGCCATTACAGCAACTGATGGAGAACGTCTTAGACGGCGTGGAGCCAAATGATTGGGCAGCTTTTGTCCAATATAGGAGGAGTGTGGAGGGACATGTACGTTTTTTAATTAATCATAGTTTAGTTTTTTTTTTTTAACATGAGGGTATTGTATAGTTTAAAATTTGTTTTAATTAATTTTGTTTAAATGTAGTTTAAAAATTTAAATATAGACAAAATTAATGTAGTGTTTAGATTTGGTTTAAATTAATTAAATTTAGAGTAAAATACATTGACTACCCCTATATTTTACCTAAATTACACAAACATCTCATTTTTTTCGCAGGCTCTATCGTAGAGGAACACCAGGTGCAGGGCACATCAAAGGGTCAATCACACAGCAGGATCCAAGAAATTTGCTGCGACCCACAATGAGATGGTATGTTAAAAGTTAAATTAATTTTATGTTTAAATGATTATTGTTTTGTTTTAGAAATAACAAAGTTTATATTCTTTTAGCAAGAGGAGGCTTGGGAGCAGAACCGTCAAACGAGCTATGGGGAGTTGTATATACGCATCCATAGACACCGTGATGGGACGTCAATCTCTAAGGCAGCAGAGGAGATAATAGTAAGTTACTAAAAAACTAATTATATAGTTAATGTTGTATATTTATATTTAATTAAATTGTTTGATTAATGTTTTATGAAAAATGTGTGTCAGGCCTGGATTGAGCAGAGCCTACAAGAGATGCGAGCGCGCAACCCCCAGAGTCACAGGGGTCTGTGGATCCTATGGCATCATTGAAAGCTATTGTGGGCCCAGTCAAGCATCTTGGCCGCGTTAGCAGCTTTGGGCTAGGACTAGACCTAGCATGGTATATAGCAAGGCCTTCTCCTCTGACGCCGGAACCGCCGGCTCGAGAAGGCCACCACCGGAGGTGGTTGATGCAATGATTGCTGAGAAAGTTTCCGCACAAGTTGCCAAGCAGGTTGCTACAAAGAGGGCCAGGAATAGGCGCATCGTGAAGAGATACGAGCGTTGGTACGCTAGTCAGAGGCAGAGCCTTCCCCTTCGTTCATCTACGAGGATTCCCCCCCCCCCCCGGCGCCTCAGCATCCCCCTCCGTTCGTCCACAAGGATTCACATCTGGGTCGTGCTACTATTGATGATGAGGCCGTTGTTACCTCTGGTAGTACCCACAGCGCCCCTGAGAGAGACCCCCTGAGAGAGCCCCCCCAAAGACAAGACTTGATAATCAGGCTCCTGATAGTTAGTTTTTATTTTCTGAAGTAATTAATTTTGTACCGCTGGATGTTTGTTCACCTTTCTTATCTTAATTGATTTGTTGACAATTTTATTAAATTTAAATATTTGTTATCTTTTTTTTCAGTAGGTTTTTGATATTGTAATACTATTTCAATACTTATATGTCATTTGTAAAATAATAAACGGAGTTAATAATTTTTGAATAAAAAGATATGTTTTCAAAATAATAAATGGACTTAATAATTTGTGAATAAAAAGATATGTTCTTAAAATTTGAATGGGTAAAAATAAATTTTGTAGTTGTTTTGATACTAAAATCGCCACAAAATATATTTTTAGCGGTTACATATAATGAAACCACTACAAATTTTAATTTCAAAGTAAATAAATAACCGCCAAAAATGTGTTGCAGTTTTACCCATAAACCGCTACAAAACTCAAACGGACATCATTTGGTAACGGTTAACGTAACGATTTCAAAACCGTGACTAGTCCATGGTGGGATTTTCAATTCAAATTTGTAGCAATTAGAGAACCGCTACAAAGTTTCTTCTTCATTTTGGTCACAATTGTTGTCGCGGTTCCTAGCCGCTACAAAGTGTTCCACGTTGCATTTAAAGATCTCAAGTGCTGAATGAAAGTAATTAAACATTGTCTCCACATTTATATACTATCCTAGCTTTGATTATTACAGATGGATAAGTCATGGATCAAGATGTTGCGCAGTTCTCCTGTATATTTAGCGAGATTGAAAAATTTCTTAGATTTCGCCTTCTCTCACACTAGCATTAATGGCAAGATCGTGTGTCCTTTTTGTAGATGCAAGTTTAAGAAGTGGCAAATACGAGAAGGTGCTATGGAACATCTTCTTATTAAGCCTTTCCCAGAAGCATATACATTCTGGGGTGTTCATGGTGAGAAACGTGGTATGAGATATGGGGATGATCTTCCTCAAACCTCACAAGTAGGAAATCAACTAGATCAAGATGATCCAGTTAATGAAGCTATTTCCGACGCTTTTGGTGTTCAAAACGACAACTTCACGGCAAAAGTGCAGGGTCCAGAACTAGTTTTCTTCAGGAATGAAGCAGCTCAGGAATTTTTCAGCCTTATGGATGAGAGAGATCGTCCTTTTTATCAAGGTTGTCAGAAATAATCAAAATTATCCTTTGTGATCAAATTGTACCATATCAAGTGCATGTGTGGGATCACTGATAAGGCAATGTCGATGTTGCTAAAATTACTACGAGTTGCTTTCCCTAACACGGACATTCCCACAACCTTCTACGAGGCCAAGAAGATAATCAACAGATAAGGCTTGAACTACAAAAAAATCGATGTCTGCCCCAATGACTGCATGCTTATTGGGGGGAGGACGCTCGAAAGGAGACTTGTAAGAAGTGTCACACTTCGAGGTTCAGGACAGTTCAGAAGGGAAAAAAGCAGAATAAGAAACCCGCAAAGATTCTAAGGTACTTTCCTTTAAAACCTCGCTTACAAAGATTGTTTATGTCGTCTAAGACAGCTGAGCATATGAGGTGGTATGAAGCCGACAAGAACAAAGATAGTAAACTCAGACATCCACGAGATGGTGAAGCGTGGAAAGCGTTTGACTCAGACTTTCCTGATTTCGTGACGGACCCTAGAAATATTCATCTTTCTTTGGCGACCGATGGTTTTAATCTGTTTGGGAATCTTAGCACAAGTTATAGTATATGGCCAGTTGTTTTGATACCTTACAAATTGCCCCCTTGGATGTGTATGAAACAAAGCTCCTTCATTATGTCCATGATCATTCCAGACAAAAAGGAACCAGGAAATGACATCGATGTGTATCTACAATCGCTTATCAAGGAGTTGGTGGAATTGTGGAGAGTAGGGGTTAAGACGTATGACGCGCACGAGAAGACACTGTTCAGCTTGTGTGTGCCGTTGATGTGGACTATCAGTGACTTCCCTGGACTGGGAACATTATCTGGATGGAATGTGCATACCGGCCTTGCGTGTCCGGATTGCAATTTTGACTCTGACTCAGTGCGCCTTCCCCACAGTCGAAAGTGGTGCTTCATGGGTCATCGGAGGTTTCTCAATGGTACGCACAGTTTTAGCTTGCAACGCAATCGTTTCAATGGGCAACAAGAAAAAAGAGGACCTCCTCAGAATTAATCCAGTGCAAAAATCATACAGCAGCTTGTGGATGTTGAATTTGAGTATGGGAAAAAAGATGATCCAGCAAAGGCTGGGACAAAGACAGCCAGGGCTTCTGGTTCTGCGACTCAGCAATGGCGGAAGATAAGCGTCTTCTTTACTCTTCCGTATTGGATAGATAATTTACTTTGACACAGTCTGGATGTCATGCACATTGAAAAGAATGTGTGCGACAATATGTTGTACACGATTTTGAACGAACGAGGTAAGTCAAAAGATCATCTTCAAGCGAGGAAAGATTTACGGGAGATGGGAGTTCGTGCAGATGTGTGGCCGGATGAGCATGACAGATTTCAACTGGCAAAATTCACCTTGACAAAACCGAATAAGGAAATCTTCCTCGCGTCGTTGAAGAATATAAAAGTTCCTAACAGGTATTCAAGCAACATTTCACGATGTGTTGATGTGCAGGCTCGAAAGGTTATTGGGTTGAAGAGTCATGACTCACATGTGCTTATGCAGCAGTTACTTCCGCTAGCCATAAAAATTACGCTGCCTCCTGATGTGTCGATCATTTTGGTCGAGTTTTGTACTTTCTTTTGGAAGTTGTGTTCCAAGGTTTTGATTGTAGAGGAGCTCGACCAGCTGCAGCAAAAAAATCATTTTTACACTGTGTCATTTGGAGATGATCTTTCCTCCGTCATTTTTCACGATCATGGTTCACCTGACAGTACACCTTGTTCACGAAACCAAGCTTGCTGGCCCAGTTCACTACCAATGGATGTATCCTATTAAGAGGGACTCATTTAAAATTAATTACTTTAGCATTACTCTTCTAGTCGCACGTTTAACCATTAATGTATCAACATTTTTCCTCATTACTTTATAGGTTTCTTGGGAAACTGAAATCTTACGTGAGGAATAAGGCGTGGCCTGAAGGTTCAATAGGAGATGGTTTGTAAACAAATTTTGGTATATAATTTTCTATACATCTGCATTTGTATCTTTATTCTTATCGCTTCAAATATAATTATCTTATATTTTACCTTGCAGCAAACATACGTTATCCCAAACAACACGGTAATGAACATGCACTGGATGGGGGAAGTTTATCTATGATTGAAAGATTTCAAGAACAAGATCTCACAAAAGTACATTCGAGGGGTAGGGTGGAATCAAGATCCATGTCAAAGATACTCCTATATTTCTCTCGACGGTTGGAGGTTGTTTGTGGCATCACGGTATGATCCTAAATTTCTTTGGTAAATTTTCTTTCATCATAGTATAGAACTTTTTTTGTTAGAATCTATTTGACATCATTGACTTAGTTTTCTTTGTTTTCCTTTCACAAGATGTAAGTGAAACAAATAAATAGAGGCAAGTAAGAAGTAAGTATCAGCATTATATGTCTAGTGGTGGTTATCGAAAGCTTGAATGGAGGATAATGGAAGAAGAGTTAGATAAAATGAAGGAAGCTGTCGAATTAGATCTTGGCATTATTGTTGAGGCCTTGGCTTCTCCTCCACGTCATAAGAGATGGAAAATATGCACACTTAAGGTTGGCAAATATATAAATCCAGTAGTTGCTGAGGTTGCTGCAAAGATCGTAAGTTGTTAAATTCGAAGTATTTGAGTTTGGAAGTATTTAATTTTCATTGATGATAAATTGTATGCTACAAGATGAACTTGAAGAGCAGAGTAACCAAGGTTCCTTCACTCAAAATAGACTAATGGACATCCTATCAACGGCGATTGGAAAGGTAGATCACCCTGGTCATATTTAAGAGGAGCCAAGGGGAGTTGGCCTCACAAAGTATTTTGGGTGAGCTTCACAATATTCATCAAAAGATGAACCCAGTAGGGATCTTATGGCCAAGGTTGGAGAAGAAGTCCATCAATCACTTTGAGAGGAAGTCTGACAAGAGCTCAAAGTACAATTTTGCCAATCACTTCGACAAGAGCTATTGAACGAGCTTCGTGGTGAAGTAAGATCTATCATTTGATCGAAGGGGAGAGGTAAGGAAGTAGAACCCAAGATTCCCCATCACTTAAGGAAGTTATATAACCAACCAGAGGTACCACTTGGCAACCTTTTTCCCACTCCAGAGGCTAGAGAACCTTGCACTATTTATTTGGATGTCCCACTGCTTTGTGTTTTTGCCGATGCTCCCATTCACACACAAGCTACCATCCACTATCATAAGCAAATTCCAGACGCTTTACATAGGTTTACTATGGCATGTGTTCAAGAGAGGGAAGAAGTTGTAGATGTCTCAGTTCCTGATGAAGAGGTTACCATACTAGGTAAGGCGAAAGGATCTTTCATCCTTTGGCTGAAATATCTTATTCACATTGTGGAAACACCTCTAATGGTAGGAAATATCTTACTATTACTTGATTTTTCTTTGCATCCTACTTATAATCTATATTTTATGTTTTAATAGGATTAACAAGATGCAACAAAATTTCACTTTGTGGCATGACTACAACAGCTCCACAAAGACATTTAAGAATAAATTGTACATGTATTGTTATCTAACTTCATCTTAATATGTATAAGTTGTTATAGTTACCATTAGAGTCCATGTGTTGTTTCTCCCATCATGAATAGCCTCTATTAGTTTGATTCCTTGGGTCACACGCCAAACGAAGAAATAAAAATCCATCTTCAACACATAAGTTAATTTGTTTGTAAATCATTTATTCTTAACTTAAATGAATTGTTTTAATTTTTGTTGATTTTTCATTTTATTATAGTGCACTCAAGACATATAGACTACTAGGTGGGACACACGAAGGTAAAAAAAGTAGAGAGCCGAAGGGGTTTTATCTGAGAGTAAGTAGTTTGAACTCAAGTTCTTTCATTAATAGTTGCTTTAGATATGCCTTTATTCATTTATTTTAACCATTTACTTTTGATTTATAGTACCCTCGATAATAAGGGAGAATTGAGTGCGGATACTATATTATATTTTATATGTATAACATCATTTAGAGTGGAGTTACTATAGATTTTAAATAGGTAATTGCTTCTTCATTCTCAAATGACAATTATTTTGGTGTTGTAATTGAATTATTAATTAATTTATTCACTTGATTGATTTATCTTAGTTTATTTTCCAATTTGCAAATTTTTGGTAATGACGACACATACTTAGACAAAGACATTAATTTGATCCAAGACCACTCTCATAGGCGTGGCCTTGGAAAATGCCTAAAAACAGGTTAAAAGTGCTTTCTAAGGTAGTGTATCCCCACTTCTCTCTTCTTTCTCTTTTCTCTCTCCCCTCCATTTTCTCTTCTTTGCCAATCATAAGGTTAATATATCAAAAACCTACACCAATAGTAAATAATGAGTACATACATACACAATTGAATTCGTTTGAAATTTATCCCAAATATTTATATATAGTGTGTAACATCCCAATTTTCTAAAGCGTTTTTGAAATAATTGATCAGAGTAGAGCATCGGAATAACTTTAAAAGAGTGAGTATCTGATAAACATTTAGTGATGTAGTATCTGGCTGCTTACACAGCAGTACAGTAATCTGAATATAGTTCGATTAAAATAAAGTCAAAATAAAAATCTCTCCGTCCGCGTCCTCACGCTGGCTCCTTATCCTTAAGTCCTTGGCCCTGGTTCCTCCGGACCCTGAGGCTATAGCAGGAGCTGAGGTTCAATGACCATTGAACCTCAGGTAACGGTTAACGTCATGCTTATATATGACAGATATTCACAGCGTTACAGCAATAAGCACACAGCAGATGTATCCCAACAGTACATAAGCACACAGCAGATGTATTCCAATAGCACACAACAGATGTATCCCAGCACACAGCAGATGTATCTCATAAGCACACAGCAGATGTAAAGTTATCTACCACATATAAGCATATTATAAGCATCAGAGTTAGTGTTACAGTACGCGAATGTACCTTCGTCGGTGATCGCGGTACGTATGTCGGTCGATATGACCACGTATACCCTATAATGGTAATTTCACATTTATTAATTCATAAATAATATTCTAGAAGATATCCTAGTCACTAATGACCTTTTTACCCTTGGTAGGATTATTTCTCAACTTATCACCCTCATTTTCTGAAAAAACGCTGGTCCAGGATTTTGGACAGATTTTCATCTAACTTTGGAAAATCATAACTAATTCTAGAAAAATCGAAACGAGGATCCGTAAAATTCCTCAGAATCCTTAGGATGTCTAGTTTTAAGGAAAAATATTCATTTTTTCCCAGATAATCTGCGTTATTCCCAGTTGTAATGTTTTAAGCCTCTGCCCAGAATTTCTCCAGAAATTCGCAGTCAAACTTCAAGAATGTTTAACTCACTGTACAGAAATCATTTTAACATGTTCTTGACATATTAAAAAAATCCCTATATGTCTACTTTAACCATAAAGTTTTCCAGAATTTTCCAACCACATTTTCAACATAAAATATAGGCATCTTCGTCACCGGTTCAGCAAGAGTTTAACCGATGAGATTTCGCCAGAACTTCGTTATATTGATGTTTCTCTTTCGGAAATTTTTCTAAAACACCTTCTTCATCAATTTTTAGAAATAAAGCTGATTTTAACCATAAAAGCATGAATTTAAAATTATTCTAGAATATTTAAGATCTAAACTACTTCTATCTAAGAATTTAAAGACTAAAACTTAAAGAACTTTAAAGCTAAAGTTAGAGAACTTACCAAGAGCCTTGCTACTCTTCAAGAAGCTCCTCTCACTCTTCCTTACTCTCTCTCAAATATGGTTATTGCTTTGTGAATTGGTGAGGAACAATGAAGCCTAAGCCCTCCTATTTATAGCAATCTTGGGAGTTAACTACCTAACAAATCTTGCTCATTTCTAGCCCTTGGATTTAGGGTAATTGGAAGCACAAATCCTAGCCCTACACCTCCCCCTTCTAGCTTCTTCCATTGCTTTATGACTCATCCTACTTGATGATGTCATTGATGACTTAAACAATTCTTACCTCCTTCTATTCTTTGCTTTGCATTTCACTAGATAAAAATATATTTGGGGATCCTAATGAAGTTTTATTCAAATTTCCTCTTTGGTTTTGAAATCTTGAAGTTCTTGGCTTCATTTTGAGACCATAAACACATATTTTCTCAATTGGTATCAATCTTCAAAAGTTGAGGAAATGGCTTTGGTTATATTCATTCTCAAGCTTAAATTATGCTTGTTCATAATCTTTTCTTATATTTGATCTATGGTTAATGGATTTCAAGATACAATTTAGTTAGGTTTTCATTTGCTTATGTCTAAAATTAATTTCATAGATTAATTTAATTGTTCAATTATCTAATTTCCTATTGGCCCATACATTGACTTTTCTCTCCTTCCTCATACTACACACACACATACATGCACAACAATTGTATGCACAACAATTGTATTCATAACAATTGTACATTCTATCCTCTTCCAATTGCCCCAAAGTCTTTAAGCTTTAATGTTAGAGTATTGATTCATCATGCATAGGATTGTGACTCATCCATTCTTAGGTTTATGACTAATAAATTTTAGTATACTATCCTCTTCCATTTGGCCTTAGAAGTCTTCATGCTATTAATGTTAGCTTATGACTCATATTGCATTTGTTTATTAATCAATTCCTTTCTTCCTTTTCCTATCCCAAAACCGCCCCCTCCCCTTATTATTATTTATATTTTTTGTTTAAATTTTGATTGTGTTTCATTTGTCTCACAAAGTCAAGGAGGAACTCTTCTAATTGGTTGATTTTTGTTTCACAAGGATTATGCTTTGTGAGAGTTACTTTAAGCCTTAGGATTTAACTTTACTAGATTTAATCCAAACCTTTAATTTGTGTTAATCTCTTATTGGTCCAATTAATGTTATGAGGATTAAGAACATTTTCTTGGTTTATCATTGGCCAATTCAATTTCACAAGGATTAAGCTTTATAATTATTTAAGCCCTTAGATTAGCTTTATGAGATTAAATCTTGACCCTTAGATCATAGTTGAATTATTTGACTTTTCAAAGCTTGATTAGAGTTTAATTAACATCTTAATCCAATGCTTAATTGTCCCTTGATTATTGTGTTATAGACTCTTAGAGTAATTTATTATCATTGGTAAGCTACTTTATGCTAATCCTAACTTCTTATTGGTTGTTGGTTCTTAATTAACTTAATACACCTCTAATTGATGACACTTAATATTAATAATTATCCAAGCATTCTATTAGTGCAAATTCAATTGCTCATTATTTGTTAGTAATTGCCCCTTAATTATTCCAAGTGTTGTGATAATTCTTTATGGTCTTCTATGAATTAAGAATGAACTTGGTATTAATTATAGGTTATTAGAAAATTTAGTCTCTTAAACAATTATAAAAATTGGTGTTTAAGACCCTTTGATTAATTATGAAAATTAATACAATTATTCCAATTGTTGTAGATTTAATTGTTCCTTAGTTGTTGGTAATTTCTCCTAACTGGTATAAGTATTTTCAAGCCATTTAATTGTCTCTTATGATTCAATTAGGATTTTACTTCATTTTAGAGACTTTAGGGTATTTTATAACATTTTATGGCTCTATGAACTATGTTGTATTTATGATAATTTTATGATTCCTAAGAAAATTTAATCATTGGTTACCTTAATCCTAAATAGAGATTTCCTAGAAAATAGAATAAATACACCTCAAAATTTAAGACCACATATTCACCTATTCTAAATAGGTGTCATTTATCAAAATATTGTATTTATGAGAAATAATATCTTTTGGGGTATTACATAGTGGAATCAAAGTGACCCTATACACATTCGCCACTAAGTAAATACATCAAATCTATGAAGATAAGAAAGGAACTAATAGCAGCTTTCACCATTAGGAACATCATATAAGAACTTTAAATAAATTGAAACATATTTAATTTACCCTTCTAATGTTCAATTGAATCAAGCCTCTCTCTCTCTCTCTCTCTCTCTTTCCTTCTCTTCACTAGATACAAGGTTAAAAAAAAAAAAAAAACTAATTCTGGTTTAATGTGAATGATAAGAGCTCTAATAATATAATTACCCCTTAAGCAAGTATTAACATTCAATTCTCAATCCCTTATGTATGTCTACTGCAATCAAGTTGAAATGGGCAGATCATTTAATTTCAATGGTGAGAGATTAGTCTCGATTGCAAACCATGAATAATAATAATAATAATAATAACAACTACTACTACTACTACTTTTTTAAAGATCACCTAGTGTACTAGACTCCTACAAGGTGGAATTTGGGGAGACATAGATATACATGCCTCCACTTCTACAAGCGAAGAGACTGTTCCAATATTTAAATTTGTGACCTTAATGTCACACTACAACAACATTACCGCTGCTTCAGTTAATAATACTCTTTGTTCATACCAAATATAAAACAAAATAAATTAAAAGGAAAGAAGATTAAAGTCAAAAGCTATTATTAATATTCTTCACTTACAAGCTTCAAATTCAGGTGCATAATATCCTATACATAGTTCTAACTATATGAGAACAATGGCCGATTTTTGTTGGAATGGTTTGTACATAGAGGAACCCTATTAGTGAAAAATCTCCTATCATATATTCATACATGATGATATGCGGCCCACTTTTTTCTTTTTCTGAATGGACAAGGATAATTGTTTCTCTCACTGCTTTTCCTAATTTAAGGAGGATAACACTTTTTATTTATATTATCACTTTATTTATAATTTATTTGTTAGGATGCATGGCTCCTAGTTTGAAGAGGTCCATAGACCAGTCCGACATAGATGCTCTAGAGATTAAATTAAAGCTTCCTTTGAAGTTTACTCTTTTGTCGGTCAAAAAGAAAAAATTCCAGTCTTTCATAAAATGAAGAAAAATAAGTGTCATCATTTTTTTAATAATAAAAATGCTAAAACCTTTAAATTTAGAGAAAATCTTAATTAAATCCAACTGAAATGATCAAAACTTAAATTGAGTCTACACTTTTAACAAATTCTTAATAAGGCCTAATTAGGGATTTTGAATGTTATTAGAGCACCATAATGCCCCTCTATTATTTAAAAGGAAAATTGAAGGTAGTTAAAAGGAGGGGAAAAGATTTCTAAATTACGCCTTATCTGACTTAAATTAGTTATTAATTCATCAATATAATCAATTTTAATATTTGACGTTAGATTTTTTTTTTTTTGGGGGAAAAAAAAGATAACAATGTATTGATATATTATATCTATTTCAATGATGATATATTTAAATTATTTTGTGGATCATAACGTCATGTTCATGTTTCAATCAAGGAAAAAATCACTTAGATATAATAAAAATTGGAGGATTTCATATATAATGTATAGCGTAACTTCTCTGCTTTAACCAGACTTAATTACGGTTCCCTTCACAGAAAATAATACAAAATTTATAATATTTTGCTTCATTGCATGAGAGAAAGGAGTATATATTTGTATTTAAAATATTGGGAATTGGCAAATGAATAATGTTGTAGGCGTTATTTATAATATTACGCCAAGTATTTTATTTTTATTATTTAAATTAGTGTGGATGGATCTTGAGTTGTATGAAAAATATTTTTAAAAAAAAAAGTGGTACTATTTATAAATTACTGTTCCGCTACCACATAAAACTCCCTTATTCGATCGTGTTTCTGTGATTCGATTGTGCTTCCCTCAGATTCACATAGCTTTGTTCAGGTCCATGATTCTAGGACCTGAATTATGCAAACATCACTAAATTAGAGAGATATATGGCAAGGAGTAGATGATCTCTGCACTAGGCTTGGACTTCTCACATATTTTTTTAAAATTGTTGATTTCTAGTTTAATTTCTTGTTGAGGATGGGTGATGATAAATTTGGCGATGAAGGGGATGAATCAGACTATCAAAGGGCAAGAGATATGTTTTTTGGTACTTTCAAATTGTCATAAACGGACGTTAGTCTCTTTTAACATTAGTGTCCTTTTTGCTCCGATTTTGTAAGCTCTTGGGTAGTTTTTTAACTCCAAAAAGCATATAGCACCAGACGCATTGTGGGTAAAAGCTCAAGGGTATTTTTGCGCTTTAACACACACAATATCATATTTTTCTAAACAAAATCTATCAAATGTCATGCTTGAACAACAAATTCATGCTGATTATATTAAATAATTATTCTATAATTTAAGTTAGATGAGACCTAATTTAAAAATCCTTTTTTTCCATTTTAACTACCTTCAATTTTCATTTTTAACAATATATATAGGGTTATTATGGTCTTTTCACAACTTTAAAAAATCCCTGATTAGGCCTCTTGGCCTAGTTAAGAATTTGTTGAAAGTATAGGCCTAATTTGGGTTTTGATCATTTTAGCTGGATTTTATTAGAATTTCCCCTTAAATTTAAATCAACTACTTTACCCCATTTTTTCATCCAACAATCCCTGCACGAAATTTAATTACCATGGATTTCATCACGGTTTGACTATGATTGGAATCATAATCGTTCTAATGCTTTTTACATATTAAATCATGATTCTAAGTATTGATAAGAACAATAAATACATTTTAAGGGGGAAAAAAAAGGAGAAGAAGAAGATTAAGATACTAGTCTATATAATTTCACCTCATTTTTAATTAGATCATTGTAATTTCCTCTGTTATGGGTTGGTCCTTATAATTGTTGTTACTTTGTAATAGAAACAATGTTAGTGGTTGATAATGTTGCTCTCACTCAACATGCACTTAGACTATTTTTCCACAAGGATTTAAAAATCAAAATCAACTAGATGGTTAAAAGGATAATAGATTTTTTTTTTTATGTTGATAATAAATAAACTTTATTCCATTTTTTTTTTAGGAAAACATTGTTTTATTTTGTATTTTTTGGAACTTGTATATATATCCTTAGTTAGCATTCTAAAAAGCTCTAATTCACATATTATAAGCATAGAAACTAATAATTTATATAATTGGTAAGGACTCAGTAGAAAGAAAAGAAAAGGGAAAAAAAACTATAGATATGTGATACCTAATTAAAAATCTGCAAACAATAATGAACTAAGTTTCCCTTGAAAAAATAAGGAAAAATCACCATGAGGTCCCAAAAAAATTAAGTTCAAATAACTAGTGAGGATCATTGATCTGTTGTCATTTTCTATAATAGAATTTGTCATCACTTACTTGCTCACTGTGAGACTTTTTAGTAATTAGATTCTTTCCTCGGGAACTCATATCATAGTGATTTTCCTAAAAGTAAAATGCATGGGAAGAAAACAAAGTAGGGAAAATATCATTTAAGTTCCAACCAAGGAAAATAATATCATGAGACTTGTCAATGATAGCTCTTTAACTTGTTAATGAGGACTTTTCCGATATTATTTTCCTTAATTGGATCCGATATTCTCCCAACAAAGTTTGCTGTATTTGGCGCGAATATACATGTGGAAGGAAGCATTATTTAGGTAAAACATTACTTGTTTGCATGAGTTAATGGCAAAAAAACCCATTCCATACCACACCACCTGGGATCCTTTTCTTCCTCTCTCAGATCACTTTCCTTTCTCTCTCTCTCTCTCTCATTTTCAGTCATTTAAAACGATTCAAAAAGAAAAGCAAAATCGCCATAAATACAAAAGAGAAAAGAAAGTGGAAGAAATTAAAGGCTAGTTATCTCAGCTATATGTACTATATTCAGTGTCTGATATTTTTCATCAGAAAGCTCAAGTATCAGCAGCAGAAGTGGGAGAGAGAGGGGAAAGTTACCTCACTGAGATATTGAAGATATAGGTAAAGCTTTTCTTTCTTTGTTTTTTTTTTTTAATAAAAGAAAATAGTATATCCTCGTGAAGGAACGAGCAATAATTAATGAAACCCTTTTTGTTGATCGATGATGAGCTCATGAGTTTCGTGTCAAAGAGGTTCGTGTTTTATAGATCTGTTGGCAGACACATAGAATCTTGTTTTTCTTCTTCGCTCTCTGATCGTTTCGATCGAGATCTTAATGTATTTTTTCCAGCTCCTTTAATTTCTCTTGTTCTATTTTCTTCGTCTTCTTGTTCTCTAAGTTATTTTCTTTAATACCTATCTGCTTTCCCAAAAACAGAAAAATACAAACAAGTCTTCATTCATCATCGATTCCCGTTTCTCCAATTCCCCATACTCACACTGTAATTAAAAGCTTTTTCCTTTTTTATTTTTTCCGTTTACAAAAACCATTTCTTCTTTTCGAAAAGGGTTTGAGTCTTATCACTATTATTTTGTTCAAACTTTGCATAATTTTGTGTTTAAGAAGCAAATATAGTCTGATCTATACAGTTTTTCTGCAGGATTCTTTCATCGATTCAAGTTTTGACGTCCCTAAGGATAAGTTTTCCTGGGCTAAGAAAGAGAAAGAGGGTACTCAAACACACTCAATAAGTGAGTTTTGTTTGGATGTGTGTCTAAGAACCATCTTGTGGTTTTTTTCTTTTTTTTCTCGAGATATAGCTGGTCAAAACTCAAACGCGCACGCACATTATACAGAAAAAAGTGTGATGAAAATTAATAGGGTATATATATAAATAAACATATGTGTTTCTAGTATATATTTTACTTTATATATATATGCATATCAGAACCATCTTGTTTTTTTCATTTTTCTTAGATCTAGCTGGATTGATTTTGGTTTGGCTTGTGTGTATGTAAGTGAAGAAAAATAAGATGAAACTGATAAAGAGAATCATGGCTATGAATTGCAGGAAGGAACGGAAAGATCGATGGGGAGGGGGAAGATAGAGATAAAGAGGATAGAGAACACAACGAACAGACAAGTGACGTTCTGCAAAAGGAGGAATGGGCTTTTGAAGAAAGCTTATGAGCTTTCTGTTCTCTGTGAGGCTGAGGTTTCCCTCATCGTCTTCTCTAATCGTGGTCGTCTCTATGAGTACTCCAACAACAAGTAATTATATTTTCTTCACTATTCCCTATTCATCATTATTCTCTGATCTTACACATTTTCTCTATTTTTTTTTCCTGTTGAATGTGTCTGATGCTGATATATAGTTCATCATTTGTGTCTTCTACAGAGCTTTCTTCTATGTTGTGTGTGTGTGTTTGTTTATTGCTGTGGATATGTAGAAGATGTAAATGGAACTGAATCTGTTATTTGCTTTAAATTTTTTAACAATAGGAGCAAGTTTTAGTAAAGGAGAATCAATGAAAGAGAACTGAAGTTAAGACTAGTTAAGACAATATTTTGCTATAGGCATTTTCCATATTTTGGTTTAATTTTGAACATTTTTCCTCTCCAGAAACATGCATATGATGATCTTGAGCAGAATTTCAGAGAATTTTTTTTATAAAAAATAAGGTACAATTAAAAGTTTGTTTTTTAAAAAAAAATTATTGTTCTTCTGTTCTTGCAATGTCAATCCCAAAATGCCTCGAGTGTGTCTTCATTAACTATAATTATCTTCTTCTTTATGTCTTTATATGATTCCTGATTTACTCCTAACATTCTCACATAATTTCCCATTTAGTTTTTCTGTCATTTTTTCTCAATCTATCCAAACAAACGTTAAGATTCTACATTAATTACAGTAGTTTTTCTTTTAATAAAATTACACTAATTTTTTTTACCAAAAAATTACACTAATTTTTCCTTAGTATATAGCTTGATGAACCCTGTTTCTGTTCATTCTTGTAAAACGGTGCTCCCTCCTATCCTTATTATAAGGAGCTCAGCATGTTTCATTTTTTTTATTTTTTTGAACAATAGCATGTTTCATAATATAACAAGTTTTGCCTACGATATTACTACTCTGGTCGTTAATATACAAACTATTTGGGGGTTAGATTTGGTCATACCTTACATATAAGACCTAAATCCACTGTTTCCTAAATTTGTAATTTTTTTTCAAAGTATCTCTGTCGTCAACCAACTAACTTATTGTATTGATGACTTTTATGAAGGGAAATTTTGATATTTTAAAAGAAATAACTAATTTTAACTAACTATATTGACTTACGTAACTAATAATGACTAAAAATGATATTTTAACTAACTAATTTTGATATTTTAAATAACTAATAATGACTGGAGCGAGTAAAATATTGTGAATGTTCTCAACATTCTTTTGAGGTTGAGCTTCTTGATATTTATTTGTAATCATTGTGTCAACAAAGCCAGAGGCCATGCATTAAATATCGTTCAACACTTTTTTCTCCAAATCGTGGCTAATAATCCTTTCTATAATTCTATTACGTACTGAGTCTTTATATTGCCATACATTTGGAAAGCATAATTATTGCTCATCACTTTTCAATAATACATAACCAATCAAAAGATGAATGCTTTTAATTAGGAAACCCTTGTGGTGAAAACCAAATATTAAAGTGTAATATTCGTTCAAACCTTTTTTCAATATAATATAAAATTTTAACCTAATTAAATAATCATAAGTTCTTTAAAGTTTAAAGTTTGAAAAGAATATTAATAACTGTGATCGAACATGAAGCAAAAGAAGCTAATAAAGAAGAAAAGGAGAACAAAATGCATGTATATAACTAAAAAGAATAACATTAATTACTTTCTGCCGTCTTTTTCATGCACACATCATGTGTTAGAATGATCAGTTATAAGAAAAATAAAATTTTGTCTTCTTTGATGATGGCTATATCATGGCAAGCTGGGGTACAAAATATTCATAACAAAATTCGTCACAAAATTAATTTTGTGATAGATCACTCACAAACATATCTTGGAATAATGTCTTTAATTATTTGCCAGTAAAAAAATCAATTTGTAATTACTACATTTTTTTAACACATATGCGAGTTTTTGCATGGGAAACAATTTGAGAAATAAAACTCATGGATTTATCAATAATATTTGCAATAGAGGTAATTTAATTTATCTGTGTGTGTGATTTGGTTGATATTGATGATTCTCTTGAAGAAACAAAGTTGTCTTGTCTTCTGCTTCAACTTGCAGCTTTTTGAACATCATTTTCTTTTTATTCAATGGCCTCAGAGTCATGGAGCGTACGTGATTATTTCACTTTTACCCTACTCAACATATTTTGCAACACAAGAGTGAAATATTTTATCCTTCTTTTATAGCATAGGTATATATATATAGACACACAAATATATATTCAAACTAATTAATATCAAAACTCCATTTACTCGAGTCTGCGGTATTTAATTATAGTTTCAAGTCTTGTGTGTGACATTGGTTGAAGCAGGTAACCATATGTTATAGATTTGGTGCGCATCATCATCATCATTTATTATTGTTATTTCACTATTTATTTATCTTTGAGAAAGATAATTTAAAATTGTTTTCACTAAAGATTTCAAACAAAAAAGATGTATGTGTATGTGTTGTTGGCGTCTACACCGTACATCATACAAATTGTTGGCAGCAGCACCCATAGAAACACAATAAAAATATAATTTGGGTCGCCCTGGAGGCATTGGTCTTAAGAGATATTCCGCAACCCCCTATTAAAATAGAAAACAGCACTCCTTAGGATAAAATGAACCCTTCCTGCAAAAAGCAAGATGACAAAACTTTAGAAAGATAATAGTGTAACATAGAAGAAAGGAGCTCAGGGATAGAGTTTGGTGTCACCTGACCTTGGTGCTCTGGTGTCAGTCCCATGCACTGAAATCATTGTCTTTTATAGGCAAAAATCATTGTCATTTATAGGCATAAATCATGTGACCATTGAGCAAAAACAACGGCCATTAAAGACGCTTTAATGACAATGAAAAATGACAGTTACATAACAAGCGTTGATGGTGATTTAATATATTAAAACCTTTTTAAATGTCGTTAAAACTGGTCAATTAAAACTCCAATGGTCATCTTCAATTGCCAGTTCGAAGACTCCTCTTATCAGTATTTTTACTAACTCAAGCTTATATTTAATTGTATATTAGAGTGTTCCTAATCTTAAGTTATATGAGACTTCTTCTGTTGACACACTCACACACATTATTTACAACATGTGTGTATCTTTGACAAACCCAGAAATAGAACATAACTGAGTGTGTCTGGCTCCTCCATAGAACATAACTTGCAGAGAGTGTTACACAGATTATTAAGTAATAGGAGAAATTATCAGAATCATTATGAAATATCGTTCATCACTTCCCAACAACATATTTCAATCATAAAGTTTTGTTTGGTCTGTCTCTGTATGTTTTTGAATTCTTTAGTAAAATCAAATTAATTCCTTACGTCATTTATTACGTTCTTTACCTTATTCTTGCATTTACGTGTGCGTATATTATTTTAACATAATCAGATTCTTTTGGTAATATATAAGATACACACGCACACACACAGTCTTTAATTAGTTGAGTTTATTATGTAGGTGTGAGTTCTATACGAAAGCATCTTGGGTTTTTTATGGCAAAGTTTTTGTATACACCTATATTTCTTATACATAATAACTGTTTCCCAACCTCATGAAATCTTTATATAATCAAGAACATTAAAGAATATCCTCTAGAATAAAAAATAAAAAAAATCACCTATCTACAATTAAGTTGATAAAAAAATATCCCCATAAGTAGTAAATTATAATAAAAAGGATACTTTTTTAGGCTAAACAATACTAAACCATTTAACTTTATGTCATATGCATGTAATCGTTCTAATAACCTGTGAAACTTTACAATAAACTTACATTTATTTAGATAATTCCCATACTATTAGTTCTGTTTATTATTTATCAACAAATGGCTTAAAGTTTAAGAAGTTTATTTACATATAACTCAAACTTTGAAGGTTTATATGCATATAAAAATAATGATTAAAGGAATATAAAATTGATGATAGTTTTTGGTTTATTTGCATAACTTGAAAATTTAGGATGTTTATTATTAAATTTTAAATGTTAACAAAATTATTTATACATGATTCTAAGTTGCTTGAACCCATTTTTTATATCTGATATTACTTCTCTGATTTGAGCATAAGTTATTATAAGCGTAAATAGGTGTAACTCTCTCAGTATTATTTTTCCATCACAAAATTTTCAACTAGCTACTAAACAGAATGTCACCAAGATTAAGAAAACAACTAAACATAACAGAAATCAAGTTTGTTTCACTTATCTCAGTCACTAATAGTAATCTTTGTATATTTTGGTAAATCGATATGAATATATACTTCTAACTCAAAAGAGATTTGTGTTTGTGTATATATATATATATATATGCACACACACAGATAGAGTACAGTTACACCGATAAGGAAGCATGCTGTTCAATAAGTTATTTAAAGCAACAATAAGTTTATTTCTAGAAATAGAAGAAATGAGAATCTGGGCCAAATCATCATTTACCAACATCATTATTAAAGATTCAAAAGTTTCTCTGCCACACATATATGTGATTTGCATGATCTCTTACAGTTGCTGTGTTTGTTTAGAGAGATAGAGGTCCTTTCTTTTCTTTTCTTTTTTTTCTTTTTTTTTTTTGCTTGAACTGTTTTGTGAAAAGAAAATAAATGAGCATCTGTTTCTTCTTTGCGTGATATCTTCACCTTTCTGCATCTATTTCTTTCACATAATTTGATCTTTTTGCTACTGTTCAGAGTTGTTCATATGTATCTTTTTAATCGCTTTTTGGACAAAGATACACACACGCACACACATATATATAGTCTGTACAAGTTGATAATGATATTGTTGTCATTCAATAACAAAATTCTGAAATCCCTAATGAAACCTCTTGGCCTGATTAGGGATTTGTTACAAAGTGTAGGCCTAATTTAGGTTTTGATTATTCAGGATTTGTTAGAATTGTTTTCACTAAAGAATTCAAACAAAAAATTTGTGTGTGAGTGAGAAAGACCCAGAAATGCAATATAACTGACTGTGTGTCTGGCTGCTCCTTAGAACATAACTTGCAGAGAGTACTACAGAGATTAAGTAATAAAAGAAATGAGAATCTGCATGAAATATCATTCATCACTTCCCAACAACGTCCTTCACACATACGTTTTTTTTTTTCCTCTCTCTGTCTCGATATGTGTTTGAATTCTTTAGTGAAATGAAATTAAGTCTTTTTTTATTTAATATGTTCTTTACCTTATTCTTGCATCTATTGTGGGGTTATTATTTTCACATAATCTAATTATTTTGGTACTCCCTTGTGTCCTTAATATAAGACATATTTACTTAATTTGATTAGATCAAAGAAGTTTGTTAATATGAAATATATTTTCTAAAACAATCCATTCATATATCTTCCTTAATTCCCTCTTTCGTTCTCCTCCTTAATAATGGTTGATAGACTATCAATAGGAGTAAATTAAAAAAAAATATTGATAAATATGAAAACTATGTCTTATATTTAGAATTACAATAAACTCTTTAGATATGTCATATATTAGAAACGGGAGAAGTAATACATATTGATATATAGTCCCTAGCTATTAGTTTAATTAATTAGTTGAGTTTATTAATATCTAGGAGTTATTATGTAAAGTTTTTGTAAAGCGTGGCTTAAAGAAAAAATGGGGAAATATAAAATTAATATATTTTATGTACACCTATTTTTCCAACCTCGTGAAATCTTTATATAATCAAAACTTCAAAGAATATTCACTAGAATAAAAAATTTAGAAAAGTCTCCTATCTACAATTAAGTTTATAAAAAAAATCCCAATAAGCATTAGGAAATAAGCATGTATTATTATAATATTATAATGAAAAGGAGAATATTTTAGGCTAAATTATACAAATAAACATGCAATCTCTCTAACCCTTAAAACTTTACAATAAATCTTGCATTTATTCTGATTGTTCCTATACTTTAGTTCTCTGTTAATTCTTTGTCTGCAAACAGCTTAAAGTTTAAGGAGTTTATTTGTATATAACTCAAACTTTAGAGTGGTTATAAGCATATAAAAAATAATATTTAAAGGGGATATGAATTTGATGATAGTTATTGGTTTATATGTATAAACTTGACGGAATATATACTTCTAACTCAAAACACATTTCTGTGTGACAGAATATATATATATATATATATATAAGCACACACACAGTAGACTACAGTTACACCGATAAGGAAGCAAGTTTTTTTTTAATATATATATATATATATATATATATATATATAAGGAAGCAAGTTGTTCAATGAATGCTTTGAAGCAACAACAAGTTTATTTCTAGTAATAGAAGGAATGAGAATCTGGGCCAAATAAATCATCATTTCCCAACATCATTATTAAAGATTCAAAAGTTTCTCTGTCACATATATATATGATTCGCATGATCTCTTTCAGTTTCTGGGTTTGTTTAGAGAGAGAGGGTCATTTCTTTTCGTTTGAACTGTTTGGTGAAAATAAAAATTAACCATCTTTTTTTTTTTTTTTGTGATCTTCGCCTTTCTGTGTTTTTTTTCTCTCCATATAATTTGATCTTTTTGTCAGTGATCAGAGTTGTTCATATGTATCTTTTCAGGGAGAATGACATTTAGGTCCTAATCGAGAACATAATATCAAAAAAGTCTCAATTGACAAGTAAACAAAGAGGATTAACAAGTGAATTAATTATCATTAACAACTTATGAAACTTATCAATGTATTATTTCCTTGGTTGAAACCTAAAAATCATTCCCTCATCTTTTTAATCACTTTTTCGACAAAGATATATGCATATATAGTCTGTACAAGTTGATATAGCTAGCTGTAACAACATTATGAAATCCCTAATGAGACCTCTTCCTAATTAGGGATTTGTCAAAAAGTGTGGGCCTAATTTAGCTTTTTATAATTTTAAGGGGATTTCATTAGAATTCTCCCTTCTTCTTAATTATGTTGTAAATATTATATAAGGTTGTGACAAATAAAAAGTCTCTCCAATATTATTAGAATATTTTAAAATGAAGACATGTGTCTTGAGAAATCCTTATAAATTAAAGAATTTGTGTTAGTTCATGCATGAATCAACATGGTTCATGAAATTAATAGATAGTTATGACTTTTAATTGAAGAGGTATAGTCTCCAAGAGGTACTACTTCAATGCATCAATTCATTGTCTATATAAATATCCCAATCATGACATCATTCGCATAAGAAGAGAACAAAAAGCCTTGGTAATCTCATACTGAGTTATTTACCTTTTGTCAATTCTATCACCCTGTATCCTTACAAGAAGGGTTCATTTAACCCTAAGGATATGCCGCTTGGTATTTACTTAGAGAGATGTAAAATATCTCTTAAGCATAGTGTCTTTGGATGCGACTTGAACCATGTAATTAATTTGTTGTTTCTTTGCAGATTTACTCCAACAAATTATAACCAAGAATTTTATTTTAAAGAATCTTTACCATCTTTAAAATTATTATAAAGTCAATTCTCCACCAGAATGATTTTCGTCAAGAAAAAAAATCCAATGAACTTCTACAACTTAAATACTTTATATGTATAGCTCTTCTTTATAACCTGGCCTCTTGTTTCTTTATAGTTTCTACAACCAATGTGGATATAGCCAGTGTAGAAAGTACCGATAAAAACCACCAAAGACATAGATCAATTGGCATGAGGTTGTTCTAGCTTAACCAATGGTCTCAAATTCAAAACTTGAGAACACAACAGCTTTAGAGGTAAAGACACCACCTAGAAAAAATGGTCTTGTCATGCCTTGAATCCAATTAATCTGGGCCCATAGAGTTCCCCGTGAGAAGGGATGGCCTGGGTCACCAGATGCATACGCAAAAAACAAAAAAACAAAAACAAAAATAAAAATAAAACAAAACGAAACAAAGTATCATTAAACCAGTTGTCTTGGTTAACTGGTGTGGAAAGTGTTTTTTAATTACACCAATTGCTTGAGTTAAACTGAAAAGGATTGCTATTTGAATATATACATGGATACACTACCTCCAGTCCTTAATTTACTATGAACGAGATCTTATATTAAAGACTAAAGTGTGAGTGTGTGTGATACAAAAATCTCCATGTGTGTGTGGGAGCATGTCAATAAGTACTCCTATGTTTTATGAAAATAAATGGGTATGGATCTATCTACAGTACTTTCTAATTCCGAGTTATTATATTTAGATGCCATTTTTCGTCTCTTGATATATTTGTCACCTATATTTTTCTTTGTTCTTGGAAACAGCATAAGGTCAACTATTGAGAGATATAAAAAGGCATGTTCTGACCATTCAAGTATCCCCTCTACTACTGAAATCAATGCCCAGGTATATATTACATATTACCACATATTAAGGCAAAAATATATATATGTACAGCTACTTATATATGATGCATTATGAACAACAATTTAATTAATTAATTAATGTGATATGAATTTATTGGATGTTGATTAGTATTATCAACAAGAATCTGCAAAGCTACGACAACAGATTCAAATGCTGCAAAGTTCTAACAGGTAATTTCCCTAGCTATTTCCCCTTTAATTAGCTTCTTTCTATAAATCATTCTTAAGCGTTCAAAAGGTTTTGCATATAATTAAATATGAATAATATTCATCTCTCTATTGATTATTTTATACATAGTAAGTTACTCATATATGTATAGAGTACTCCATTGTTGCTCTTTGAATCAATAAAATTGAGTAGAACAGTAGACATGTGAAAATTCAATAAATATAGTACATATATATAGGCATGTGAATATAATTAGATCAGAACACGAGATTAACAGGAGATTTCTATTGAAATATTGATTTGTATATTGTCGTGATGTGTCTGAATTTCTGAACTTGGATGTAATGTTGTGAGAATGAAGGCACTTGATGGGTGATGCCTTGAGCTCTCTGAATGTGAAGGAGCTCAAGCAGCTTGAGAATAGACTTGAACGAGGACTCTCTCGAATCAGGTCCAAAAAGGTAAATTCACCTACTTAAGTTATATTTGTAGAACTTTGCATATACGTATATAAATAAGCCGGCGCTCTTACACACACATATATATATATAATGAATTAGAATGGGAAAAAAATAAGTATTCCACAGAATGATCTTAGATGTTTGCCAGCTATCAAATCATCCGGAGGCCTAAAGATACTAAATAAATGGCTAAGGTGCATCTTTACTCCTTTTTTCGCATAAGAGAAAGTTTAGATAAATTAGGTCCCAGAGGCTTCTCAAAGTTAAAGTACGTCTCATGGCTTAAAAAGTACTTACAAATTAAAAGTACTTATAGATAGTTAATCAACAATGTCCTTACATTAGTAACAAGATTTAATTAAACTCAAGACCTTGATAGTTTTAAGTCGATTCTTTACCAAATAGACCAACCTTTGTTGGCATATTTGCTCCTTTTGTTGGCCAAAAACAAAATCTTTGGTCTTTTTAACTAAAGTGAAAAGAGTTTATGGACTTTCTTATTTATTTATGTACCTCTTATTAACATGAGACTTTGTTTCATCCTTATTTCATACTTAACTCCCTAAAACTCTCTTATAAGAGCTTAGTTAATTAAAGCACTAAGAGTTTTATATATATATATATATATAAGTAGTTCAAATAGCTAGCCATATTGATAAATTGCAAAACAAATCTTGACTAAATGCATGCATGCATATACGTCTTTTTATTAAGTAGATTTTACTTGAGTGATTTCAATATTTTAAATTAAATTTAATTAGTTATTTTTGTTATTCGATTGTTGTGTAATGCAATATAGCATGAGATGCTGCTGGCAGAAATCGAATACATGCAGAAGAAGGTAATTGGCAATTCAGTTTTCCTTTTTTTTTATTATTCTCATAAAATTATTTTTCCCTTTGGTTTTAATTTAGAAATCCTTTGATAATATTCTCGAATGATGATTAATTTGCAATAATAATGACATATTTATAGGAGCTTGAACTTGAAAATGAAAACCTCTGTATTCGGACTAAGGTACGTACTGATATATCAAAATTCAATTTATTTTCATGTACGAGTAGTATTTTTTTGTGAATTACAATGCCTTGAGTTTTGTTGATCGATGTAATAATATAAAATTCAAATTGTTATTAAAACTAAAACATACATCCTTTAAATGTTAAAAAATAAATTGCATATTTTCATATATTCAAACAATTTATGTTTAAAAGTTATGCGCACAAACTTAAAAATTTAGGGTGGTTTATTAGTAAGTTTTTTTCTAAGCAAATTATTACTCCCTCCAATCCTAATTATATGAACGTATTTTAGAGTTAGTTTTGGTCCTAATTATAAAAGCAAATTTTAACTTTAAATCTTGAGGAATTCTTTGAGCGTGGTTCAAAGTTCTAAGAAGTTTTGTATAATTTAGTCATATATAACTCCTCTCATACTATTTATAAAAGCGGAGAAAGAACCTTTTTTTTTTATCTTATTTGTAAGCCACATGATTAATTATTTCACATAAATGTGTACTTTTACCTTCATTTATTATTGTGTAACATTTTGTTCTTTTGGGATATATAGTATATATCAAATATGGGTAAAGTTAAAAAGTTATTAAATTTTAAGGCAAAATTAATAAGGGTTTTACCGATTCGGGGTAAAACATTTGAAACTGACTTATAATAAATATCACTTTTGTCTTATTTATAATTCCAAATTAAACTAATTCTCACATACCAAGAAGAATTAGTTGATTTGTTAATTATAGGCTAAATTTCCAATTCTGTCCATATCTATGATTGGTTCCAAAAATCAACATAAATAAATTATTTTTGTTTATTACAATTGATAGAGGCAAAAAAAAATTAAAACAAAAAAGCATTTATTACTCTAAAACTAGACTAATAATAAGGATCAAAAACATTAATAAAAATGGACTTATAAAAAGAATCAGAATGATATGGGACCCTAGAGGATTATATGAATATAGATAAAATGAGGAGTAATGAAGAGGTTTTGAATATTGAAATTTGATTATAGATAGCACAAGTGGAGAGGGCAGAAGAAGACGAGATGGTATCAGGAAGAGGGCAAGAGCTGAGTGCCCTTCAGGCTTTGGCTTCTCGAAATTACTTCATTCACACTACTACTTCATCACCTAATGACAACAATAATCTTCGTCTTGGGTATGTACATCTCCTCTTAATTCCTTGTGGTGGCTGTAAATACATACCTACTCTAGGAATAATGTCACGTCATTTGAACTTTGTCAAATGAAAATAATTAACATTTTCTTTTGTTCTTAAGAAAAATAAATATCTTAATTTTAAACAAAAAAAAAATTATCAACCAATATTTTTTATAAAAATAAATAAAATGTGAATGATTTCATACGAGTTATCAGTCAACAAAGATTAAAAATAATCATTGGACAAAGTTCATATGACGTATAACTCAGTTGGATCTGATGAGTCTCATACCATATGCTCCAAGTATGGTGTGTGTTGTAGTGTATAAGTAGGACATTTTAGGTGATAAGTAATTAATTATAAAATTAATTAATTAGGTAATAAGTAATTAGTTAATTATCTAATATCTAATTAGTTGATCTCGTGGACTTTTTGAAATTATATATCCACCTCCCTCCCTTTTTAGGGACTTTTTTACATGTTTTAACAATATATTAAATGTCTAATAATTAATTCCAACAAATTAAAACTCACAAAAATATAGTTCCAACAAAATTTTGGAAAAAAATAATTTTGTTTGAGGAGAATTTATGCAAGTTGCTAAAATATATAGAGAATGAAACTGTATTGTTTATTCAGAATTAAATTAAAATTAAACTAATGTGTAGAGTGATGTTTTGTTTCAAGAAAATGTATATAATTCTAACAGAACTTATAAAGAAAAAAATACGTAAATTTATTCAAAATTTTAAAATCTAACTCAACAATAAATTAAATAGCTTTATTTGGCTCTAATAAAACAAAATTATAAGAAAATGACATTCAAGTTTGTAAACTTAGTTTGGGACTTGTACTTAGCTAGCTCTTTATATTCCTATTTCAGTATACTTCCTCCGGTCCTAATTTTAAGACAACATTTGAGAGTTAGTTTTGGTCCTAATTATAGGATAACATTCTAATTTTTATCAACTTCTTCCTAAAACACCCCTATTTTATTCTCTCAAATGTGTTTGATTTTTTATGATTACATATGTGTATGTCTATATACAAATATACATACATATATATAGACACAAACATATATAAACACACACACATATCTATGGGTGTGTATATGTATATCTGCGTATATGTGTGTGTATACATATATGTATATCTGTGTGTATGCCTGTCAATATATATATGTGTGTGTACATATATATAAACACACATATATAAATACATATATATGTGTGTATGTCTATATATATATATGTATATATGTATAGCAAGAACATTATTTCAATTAAAAAGCGTGTAGAAAGAAAAATTCTAAATCGGAGAGATATGTGGTAGGAATTGTTAATTCACTTTTACTTATGTCATTTTAAATTTATATAAAGTCATTTTAGGAAAATGAGTAAAATTAATTAATTTAATTTCTCTCTTTAATCTCTCCAAAATCGGTTAAATATGTCCTATAATTAAGACAAGAGGGAGTATTTCTCATCTCATTCACGTGGCTAAAATATATCATTATAGCAGTGATTAAGATATTTATTATGTATACTTAATATGTGTTTTTTTTTCCTATATATAATGCAGGTAGCTGACTATATAGGATTAAGAAACCAGAGTGTCGAAGCATTACAAGCGCTACAGGAGAGAAGCTGATTAATTAAACAATATTTTGATGTACTACTATTTTATAAATGTTGAATGGCCTAGGAAACCAAACCAAAAACAAACAAACAACAAAAACTTGATTAGTCTCTCTATGATGCAAGTATATATGAACATTATATTGTTATATTAAATATATATGTCGGCTTGACTCACATTATAATATGAGTGTGATTTGGTATATATATAAAATGTGTGAAACTGTCAATAATTTATGGTCATTTTGAATACTTTATTTAATTTTCGTCTTATATTATTCTATATGATTTGGATCCTCTCTCTAATGCACTTTCGCTTTAAGAGAAAGAGATATAGATACCAACAAACTAACAGTTGAGATCGCAAGTAACCTCACCTCTCATAAGAGAGAGAAATCAAGTTCAAATCTGATAAGGAAATTAAACTTGTTAGAAGGGGTGAAAATCCTTTGAGTTGTAAGCCTTGAAAAGGCGAATATCCTTGGTCCAATGAAAAGAAAGAAAGGGATATATATAGGTGGATATGATATGGAAGGAGATTCTCTCTATATCTCTTTTCTCATTTTTCTTATTGGCTCAATCTTGACCATTGATTGAAAAAATGTAAGAAAAGTAAAAGTAGTATTTTGTTGATTTGGTGGATGTGATTTAGAGATTATAAGGGACGATGAGAGAAAGATGATGAGAGAAACTCAACCCGATATGATATAAACCAGGATTTATTTCTAGTCTGTACCCCCAACGGCTATTTGGGTGTTGACCAAAAAAAACGGCTATTTGGGAGTGTTCCTGGAAGTCAAGCACGAGTGGATAATTGTTGGGGTTTGATTGAAGCATGTGTGGGTGTGTAAGAGCTAGAAATAATACTCTATATGCATGGCTCTTACTTCTATGTAACTTTCCACCTCCTCTTTATTTGTTTTTCCATTCAAGATTTGTAGGAGTTAAATAATTAATTCATAGAGTACAAACCAAAAAAAATAGTTATATTAGTTATTTATCATAAATGTATGCTATTTTTTCTAAATTACTATATTTAATCGTTTGTATTAGAAACTGCCCTCAATGATGAAAACCTCTATTAGTATATGTGCGACCAATAGGATTGTTTGATAAAAAAATTATAATTTTTTAAAACAAAATAAACTAAGGTCTTACATTTAAAAATAAAGTAAATCTTTTAACTAACTCTTGTATTTAGAACTAAAGGAAGTATATATAGTCTATACTTCCCCTTTTCTTCAAATTAACAATCCTGGCTTGTAGGACCTTTGAGGTTTTAAAACATCCGTCTAGATTGACTATATATATAAATATACTCCTTCAAATTCATAATATAAGTCACTTATAGAAAAATATCTTGATATATATATAAGTCACTTTGAGAACAATTAATACGCTTATTTATCAATTTTGCTCATATAATTAATGCTTTAATGTGACTTTTTGTATATTTTCTCTAATTTTAAACCTGATTTTGAAAGGACCCTTTCTCACAAACAACAATTATACATAATGGTTTTACAAAACATGATTAACTAGTGACAATTGAAAACAATTTCTTCCGAAAAGACACATCAAGGTTTAGGGCACAAAATCGGCCTACAAACTCACTACGGAGAATCCATTACTCTAGGCACATATAACAAACAGGAGAAATCATAGCCCAGAGTTTTACAACACTAAACCCTACAACAAAAGGTCTACACAAAACAATTTCCAACACAAGAATGATTGTGGATCCCCTAAAATATCAAAGTATGGAAAACAAGGGCTTAAGTCCAATGATCGTTGAATAGTCTTCCTAAAACAATTATCCAAGACAATAATATAATATTTCAAAACCATGAGGGCCTTAGAATTAAAATACATGAATCAATATAACACCAATACCAAAACAGGCCTACAAGGCTTTTGGTGCCTAGCCTCTGGTTGCTTGCATTGGCCTCTAGCTGAATTAGAGGTCTCACTGAAAAATATTAACAATGACATGGTGAGACATAAACTCACAGTAACCAAAATCAATTTACAAAGTATGTAAAAAAAGGATTGCAAGTCAAAGAAAAATGTTTAACTAATATATTAATAGTATAGCACAATAGATACTATTAAGCAACAACAGTCAACCTACCCATCCACCATACTCCACCTTATCTCCTTTGGACTTGGGTTCAGCCCATTGGCACTAAGTCAACCTAGCCACAGGATACTTAGCCACCTCAAGTCCAACTTACCCCTCTCATATTTCAGGCCAAGGCAAAGAGGTGTCCACACACATTAACTCAGCTCAAATTCAAGCAAGGAATAAGAGGGGGTCGAGGGGCACAATGATTCGTCATCTTCTTCACAACCCAACACATTCCCATCAAAGTAAACAAAGTGTATGTGTTTGTATAGTTTTCAAAAGCATTCCATATGACTACCATTTTATATGCATCATACCATCACAATAATAACAATTCTCAACATAATCTCAAATCATACACACAAGTTGGAAAATATATTGTTTCAATGAACTTAGTTCATATAGAAACATAGACATGATTTTACAAAAACATATACAAGTAATATATATGAAAATAAGGTTTAAAAAACACCCTACAGCCCAAAGCATACATATAGAATAAATTAATATTAATTACCTGAACTCCAAGCTTAATTTTAACTTGAGAAGCAAAGCATGAGCAATCACTAGTCACAAAAAAGATCTACATTATCAATATAAATACCAATCAATCACAAGCAACAATAAAATAAATAAGTTATACAATTTAACTCCTAAAAACTCAATTTCCTCAGCAACCATTATCCCCAACATCCTAATTTCATTAACAATCTTTTACCTCAACAATCTAAGGTCATAGATCACTTCCCATGAACCTAAATCACTCATTAAAATCCTTAGATAACCTCTATACCATCCTCTCACATCAATCACTCAATTTCATAAGTTAAAGTTTTACCTCCAATAAGCCCATAGTCATAAAATCATCAATTTCAACATCTCAAACCAATTAAATCTTTTTTCTGACTTACATGAGCATAATTCAATTATTAAACAACTCTTTAAACCACCACATAACCAAAACCATAACAAACATAACTTAAATATCAAATCCTAACTTATAATTTCATATAGCTCAACATCTAACAAAAATAAACCAATTAAAATTTCAATAATACCTCCAACAACTCAAATAAATTGTTTAACCCAAGTTCAATCGGCAAAAAATCCTAAAAAGAATAATTTATTATCTCTTTTTAAAATAAATTAATTATAAAATCATAAAACAATCAATTAATAAATCTAAACTGATTAAATTTAGATGTTAGCTTCTCTACCTATTTATAGTTATCTATTGTCAAAACTCAAAACTCTTCCAAAACATTAACCCCAAAATTTTCACTAATTAGTATAATATTAACCTCATTAGAAAGATAAAAATATGTGGAACACCTTTCATGGAAAAAATTTGTTGAAAAGAAATTATTTTAGTTATCTAAATGATCTTAGGAGGTTGCCCATAAGCTCTGGAAATGGCGATGGCTAGCGATTGGAGAAGAAAGAAAAGAAAGAAAACGCGTCCGTCACTATTCACGCTAGCTAAATTTATATATATATATATATATATATAAGAATTTTAGGAAAAGGGTTGGACTCACCCACAATCCAAAGGCAAAGCGCTTATTAGAGCCCAGTCCACAGAAAATACTGGACTAGAGAGTAGACATGCCTCCACCTCCGTCCAGCATTACCACTACTTCGTAAACCCCCTAGGATGCCTCCCCAGTGCTTTAACCAACTCCAAGATCGAATTCCCTCTCTTTAGGCGAGGAAGTTTGACTCCTTCGCTAGTTGAACCCAAAAACAAGGGTGCTACGGCTAAAATGAAATGACGGGGTATATTAATTTGATACCCCCACCATGCATTTTGGGCTAAAGGGCCGTGGGCCCTTTTGCACTTTTTTTATCTCATATTTTTCTCAACAATTATATTTGTATATTTTCATCATTATTTTTTCAGTTCTTTCCTTTTAAATTTTATTTTATTTTTGTTTTATAATTAATATTTTTTATTTTAATAAAAAAAACTAACAATAATAATAAAATATTAAATTTAATGTACACATTTGTATTCCATTTTATTATTGTTACAACATAATTTCGTTTACTATCATATATCATATTTTTGTGTGTGCACATATGCATGTTAAGTATGTTTCATGACTCAAGTTACTTAAAGTAAGAAAAAGTCAGGAACCTCTATATGAGACACTAAGATTTGTTGAAATGAATGAAAAGAAAGAAAAACAAAACAGAGGGGGGAAATGAAGTTGCAGATACTTTCATTTAAATTAAATTTTAGAGCGTGTTGTCCAAAATGATGAACTATTTCTTCCCCATTTTAATTAATTAATTGTGTGTTATCTTTATCATAACAATTATATATCTCATATTTAAGTTGTGATGGATGAAGAAAAATACATGGGTCTTAATCGATCTACAATACTTGCTAATACATAATATCTTCTGAGTTATTATTACTCCATCTTGTTATGAATATAAATATGTTTACCTAAATTTATTAAATTAAAAAAGTTAGCTAGTTAAGTTGGTTAATATATATATATATATATATGATATGTATTTTTTAAAATACCCTAATTATCTTCCCTCATTCCTTATTGAGTTATGGTCCTTAATTATTATTGAAAGAGTATTAGCGGAAGTAATTTTTTTTAAAAAAAAAAGATTGATAAATATAATAACTATATCTTATATTTGAATACCAAAAAAAATATATATATATATATGTCTTATTTTTAGTATTGAAATTAAATCCTCAAATATATCTTACATGCATCCTATTTGGAGAACGCGTTCGGACCCCAAAACACGTATTGAACGGGTGAAACGTGAAGCAACTTTAGCTAAGTTTGACCAGTTTGGATTGACTTATTTTTTAATGGACTCAAAAAAAAAAAAAAAAAGTTCCTTCTTCGTGAACGCCAGCGTGCAAGCCTTTTGCTGAGGAAAGGACAAACTGCATTTGCATATGCATATGCATATGCAGTTTGTCCTTTCCTCAGCGTGTAGATTCGTCCTCTTCTACCAAAATTAATGCTTTGAATGGGAAAAATACAGGGTTATCCAACTTACATGAAATTTTTTTATTATTACATTCAGGTACTACGTATACTACATAAAATATATGGGTGAACAAGGAAATATGGATGATGAACAAGAAATACTTATGTGGAATTTTTTCTAACTGAACTAAAGAAATATGGATGATGAAGATAATAATGATTCATTTGATATAGGATCCTCATTAAATATCCATATATTATCTTCACCACAAATGAATTGTATTTGTGATAGAATCAGAGACCAAATTGTTAGTCATAGGCATTCCAATTATTATTATTTAGTATAAACCTGTAAGTGAACTTTTGTATACATACTTTCTAATTTATATGCAATTTTTTAAATATATTTGATTAAGGATTTTATTGTTTATTTATTAGTTTTTTAAATAATAATTTAACTTTTTTCATATTTAAATTTTTATCTTTAATTATTATCGTTGTATATATATATATATATATATAACTAATATTAATATATGAAGTATTCAATAGGATTCATGCTGTATTTAGCCATTTTTCATCTCAACTGACTTTTCAGTTGCTAACCCAAACACATCTCAGTTTTTTTTTGGGGGGGGGGTGGAAGTCACTTCTATCACCGTTGATCCAAATACAAATCACATTTATAATCTGACTTTTTTCTCTATCTTACTTCTATAAAAGTCAAATAGAAAATAGGGTAAAGGGGCAAAAATACACATGTAATTTGCCTTAGGGAGCGCCCAGCACCACGTGATTTAAACTGGACCAAAAATACACATGTGATTACGTTTTGGGAGCGCCAGCACCACAGCCGTTAGTCAACTGTTAGTCAACGGTTAATTTAGATGGAAATGAACAATAACACTTTTGCCCTTAGTTTTAAATATTAATTACACTTTTGCCCTTAGTCGACTAACGGCTATGGTGCTGGGCGCTCTCAAAACATAATCACATATGTATTTTTGATCCAGTTTAAATCACGTGGTGCTGCGCGCTCCCCGAGGCAAATTACATGTGTATTTTTGTCTCTTTACCCTAAAAAATAAGTTACTTGTACTTCTCCCACGGCAAACCTAAAGATCATCAAGGCAGAAGGGAGTATTGAGAGAAAGATGTGCATCATTCTCTTATTTTCATTACACACGCAGCTATTTATGATGATGCATGATTAAGGCAAAAAATTAATAAATTAATTAATGTGATATTAATTAGTTGGATGATTAGTATTGTTCCGTGGCAAAATTGCTCTTGGCGAGATACTTCCGGGGCAAATTTGATACTTAACCCTAATTAATATAATATTATAGTTTAGTACAATTAATAGGGGTAATATTGAAAATAATTTAAATTATATTATAACATTATTAACTTTAGCTGCTTTTATTGGTTTGTGAGAAAAATTAGTTGGTGTCTTATAATAAAGACAAAAAAAAAATACTGAGTATATATTTATGTGTTCAAAGGTTTTGCATGTATGAAAGATAGTGAAGTAATTAATTAAATGTGAATATTGATCTTTTTCTTATTGATCATTAGATTCTATCCAGAATAAATGACATTTTAATATTTTACACGGTTATAAAACGATGTTATTTTGATTTTTTTTCCATGCATTTTCAAAGAAAATAACTCTAAAATCACTGTGCCTCCCATCACAGGTCACAGCTTTGTCACTAGGCTTGACTTGGGCCTTCTTTTGTGAACCATATTTTGTCTTAGTGTACTCATACACACTAAGGCTCATATGGGAGTGCATTATTAGAGAAGCCCAATTGAAATATTAAAAAAACATCTATGAGCTCGATTGAAATAGTAAGAGTAAATACCCTATTTGATTTCTAAAAAAAATCACAGACCCCTTTTTAGTTCCTCAGTAAAAATAACTCATCCCGTAATCCTTGACCATATTTGGGACACTTCATTGTATGTGTCCACTTCAACCTAGAAGGACTAACGTGGACGGTTTTTGGATTTTATAGGGATTACGGGATAAGTTATTTTTACTGAGGGACCAAAAAAGGGTCCGTGATTTTTTTCAGGGACTAAATATGGTATTTACTCAAATAGTAAATAAGCCCGACTGTCCCTTCTAAAAGTTACACCAAACATGCACAATATTTATACATATTAGCTTAATACATTCCCTCAAGTTCAATGAAACACCGTTTGACCATTGGCTTAATGGACGAATTCGTATAGGAAGGGGCAAAGGGTAGACACAAGTCTCATTTATACATTTTTCTTGGACTTAGCTTTTGTACTTTAATTTGTTATTATTTATGATTTTTTTACCCAGATTGTTATTTATTATTTGAATTAGGCTGAATTACACAAAACTCTTTAAATGTTGGGTTAATTGCACATTACCTCCAAATCTATAAAATTTTAAATTAATGGCCATAATATTTCGTGATTTGACTATCAACTCCCTGCGATTAAAACTAGGGTTAAGGTGTATTTTTTCCCTTAAAGTATGCGCCTAGGAGCAATTTTGCCCCTGAAATTTTGGGCGTAGCAATGTTGCCCCTAAAGTTTAAAAACGGAGCAATGTTGCCCTTCTATCAAAAACCCTACGTTGACCGTTAGGATTTTTAAAGGAGGGGCAACATTGCTTCGCTTTTAAACTTTAGGGGCAAAATTGCTACTTTTTTTGGGAGCAATGTTGCCCCTGAAGTTTGAAAATGGAGCAATGTTGCCCCTCCGTTAAAAACCCTAATGTTGACCGTTAGGGTTTTTAACGGAGGGGCAACATTGCTCCGTTTTTAAACTTTAGGGGTAACATTGCTATGCCGAAAATTTTAGGGGCAAAATTGCTCCTGGGCGCATACTTTAAAGGCAAAAATACACCTTAACCCTTAAAACTACCATTAAAGTTAACTATTTTTTGCCGTGCCATATTATTATTATTATTATTATTATTATATACCATGTCATTTAAAAAATAACATTGTGAATTTGAAATATAATTTTAAGTATATTATACTTTTTTATTTAAAAAATACATGGACAAATAAATATTTTAAATATTTTTTCAGAATTTTTATTTAAATTTAAAAGGCATGGTAAAATAAAGAGTAAATACTCTTTTTGGTCACTGATAAAAAACATGATCTCCATTTTAGTCCCTTACAGAAAAAAAAATCTTTTTTAATCTATAAGAAGGACAAATAAGGGTCGATTGATTGATATTTGGATCTCTCACAAATTTTCAAAAGGTCCTTTTTAGTCCATAAAAAGGATGAATAAGGGTCGATTTTTTTGTAAAAGACCAAAATGGAGTCCGTGTTTTTTATCAGGTATCAAAAAGGATATTTACTCTAAAATAAATATTCTAAAGGAAAGACACATAATGACCATTTAAAATGGTAAAGGAGAGAGGTGCTTCCAATTTCAACATACCTATCAGATGCCATGTCTTTTTTAAATTGAAAGCAAATGACAAAAATGCTCTCACACTTATTTCATTGCCGCCGAAATTCTGACATTTCGTCATGAATGACATCAATGAATTTAAGCAAAGTTTGGGATGAAAGAAGGAAGTGAAGGAAGGAAAATCTAGAATGAAATTTGTTTGGAAGAAGAAGGCGTTATGGTGAAAGAGAGAGAGTTGGAGGTGATTCGACGGAGGTGATCGGAAATGTTGGTGAAGGTCTAATGGTGGTAGAGGAAAGAGAATGAAACCGAAGGTAGAACTAGTGAAGTGAGAGCACGCAGTCTCCAGTGGCAGTGGTATGTGAGAACAAAAAAGAAGACAGTGGTGGGAGAATCTCGACGGTGCCATCAACGGTGGTCTGATTTCCTCTTCCCTTTTCCCTTTCATTCCAAAATCGTGCCTCCAATCTCCAAGTTCAAGCTTGGTTTGAAAGTTTGCTTCCTCTCTGATAGGGGAGAAGACGAAAGCGGTGAAGAAGAATGTAACCAAAGACGGAGGTGGCGATTGGAGGTGGTGAAGGTGATGATGATTTTTGTGAAAATAACAACTCTAAATATGGAAATGACAACTATACATTTAAAAATGACTACTTGTGAAAATAAAAAGGCAGGAATAAATTAATTCCTAAAATTGATATGGGTTTACCAAGTTTGGATTTAAAAATAACAACTTCAGATATTGAAATGACTAATATCCGTTTAAAAATGATCACTTAATGGATATGAGTTTACTAAGTTTGGTTATGAAAATAACAACTCTAGACATGGAAATGACAACTATCCATTAAAAACTAACCACTTGTAAAAATGAGAAGGTATGCATGGATAAATTCCAAGATTGATATGAGTTTAACAAGTTTGGATTTGAAAATAACAATTTCAGCTATGGAAATGGCAACTATTCATTTACAAATGATCAATTATTCTTGCCGAACCAACAGTACCAATGGCCAGCCAGCCACTAGAGCTCTGGCAAGGCATGTCACCGACGGGTATAGGGATTAGTTTTTTAAAACAAAACTATATAAAGGGCATTTATGTCATTTCCTTTTAACTTCTCAAAAGAAAAATAGAGCACTAGCATGTTATTATGGGTTCTTAAAATTGGAAGCACATATTTGTCCTTTACTATTTATACTGCTCTTTATGTGTCTTTTTCCCTATTTTAAATGTTTTTTAAAGTATTTTATATCAAAGCACATAGATGGCACAAAAATTACTTAAAACTTTTCACATAGACCAAAAAAAATATTAAATCTTATTAACTTTGTTTTAAAATTTAACAATTTTATAGATTTACTCTTATTTAATATATACTATACTCATTAAGAACAAAATCTATATAATAATAAATTAAGGGTAAAATTGTATATTTATACGACAAATTTTTTAATAAAGTGACTAATAAATAGGACCCAGAAAAAAAAAAAAACTTCTATCTCTAACTAGAGGAATAGATTTTTTTTAATAAAAAAATTAACATTTCAGTTTGGAAGCATTTAATGGCTTTTTGACCAAAGTACTAACCTTTTTTAAAAAATTTACCAGAGTAAGGCACCTTGTAAACTATTTACCATCTTAATGTTGGCGCCGACGAAGGCGTGGGAGGGGTCTGCGGGAACAAGGGGTGGCGCGTGGCGTGCAGACGCAGTCAGAGGCGTGACTGTGTGTCACGCCTCCTGTAGCGTGAACACGTGTCACGCCTGCATTGAGGCATGCACACGTGGCACGCCACAGAAGGCGTGACACAGGGTCACGCAACAGGTGGCGCGAAGGTCAAATAATGCGCCACCTGCTCGCGTGGCCTGACACGTTCAAGGATTCCCTGAACGCTGCAAACCCCCCTCCTACCGATTCCTTGCGACCCCCCCCCCCCCCTCCATTTCCCCCAACACGCAACCACAGCTCTCACCACTCCCTCATTTCTTTTAACTCGATTCATCAGCAGCATTGGTCCAAAAAAAAATTATTCATCAGCAGCAAGCTCTCCACCTCTTCCTTTTACATCTCCACCTCCATTTTTCTCTCTTTCATTTTCTACTCTTCCTCATCCGAAAGCCTGCATTTTCTTTTCTTCCTTCTCAACATTTTCTACTTTCCACTTTCCACCTCTTCCATTTTACTCTTTCATTTTACCTCTCCACCTCTTCCATTTTCTACTCTCCCTCATCCGAAAGGCTCCATAAGTTTTCTGACTCTCACCTTACCCTCACTCCTTCCGTCTCTCCCTCATCATCCAAGAACTTCATCTTCTTCATTCTTGTTCTCTCTTTCCCTCTTCCACATTCACGCAGACATACCTTCTCAGCCTTAAAATCTCTACCTCATCTGAAAAAACACGGAGAAAGGCTGAGGAAGACCCGGAGAGGAAGAAACAGGAAACTTAAACACGTTTGCAGCAAAGATAAAATTTAAATTTTTGTTATATTTATTTTTTAATTAGTTGAATTAACTTTTAATTATATACCTGTAATTTATTATAGATACTGAATAAATGTAACAGTTGGATAGAGGCTCAACATTTTATCATGTTATTATGTTTATTGTTTAATAATAGAATTTAACGGTTAATTATATACATTAAATGCTTAGTGGAATTAACTTTTAATTATATACCTGTAATTTATTATAGATACTAGATAAATGTAACAGTTGGATAGAGGCTCAACATTTTATTTTGTTGTTATGTTTATTGTTTTATAATAGAATTTAACTGTTAATTATATACATTAAATGCTTAATAAATATGAATAGGTAGAGATGCTTAATCACTCATAAAATATGAATAATTATAATGGTAGGGATAGAGAATTTGTAATAAATATATGTTATTTTTTTCTTAAAAAAATACCATCTTTCAAAGCTCAATTGCTAGATTTCGTTCTTGTGCAAGAATGACTTTAATCTCAATTGATTTTTTACAAACTGAAGTAAAGCTCAGAGTATATTAATGTAATGTGGTATATATTTGGACTGATTTTTATTTTATTTTTTTAAAAAAATCAATTTGACACCAACTTAAATGGAAAGTCAAATGCTAAACAACCCCCCCCCCCCCCAAAAAAAGCTTCATAAACTTAAAAACGTGTATTGGGAAAAAAGTTAATTACCACAAAATCTATATGAAGAACTATTTTTTTCTTCCGATTAACCTATCTTTTTCCAATTGACTTATGAGGCTTCTCAACATTATCTGAGACAATCCATTAGCCTTGAAAACTTAGCAAATATATATGTATGGTCCTTTTCTCCCAACGTAAGGATTTTTTTTTTGTTTTTTATAAAGAAAATAGAGTGGTGGATAAGTTTGGTATATGGAGTGTCCAAATACGCAAGAGCCCTCAATTTGTTTGAATTTTGAAACACAATCAAGCTGGCACACACAATAAGGTATCAATTAATAAATGTATTAGGCAAGAAAAAAAATTGTATTTGATTATTTTTATAAGACACTTGTTGGTTTTCAAAGAGCATTAAATATTTTTTTATGTATGCCCATAATTAATAAGGGTAGTAGATTAGAGTAATAATTAATGTGTTATTAAAGTTTATAGCAATTAATAGAGGTAATATTAGAAATATCTTAAATTTTAGAACAAATTTAATGACTTTAAATTTTTTATCAATTTTTTAGAATTGTTTGTTTGTACCTTATAATGAGGATAAAAGGGAATACCAATAAAGGCATTTTTGGACATTGCGTTGTTCTTGTCTCTTAGCATGCAATTTCATAATTTTTAATAATTGAAATCAATAATTTTATGGAAGGCTCAATATTTTATATTCATTATTAACCTTAAGATAGCAGACTAACAATAATTGCTAAAGTAACTTAATTAGTCAATTAAATATTTATTTTGTTGTACAAATTATAAACCTTAAGATGGATAACTAATTATTTCATATTTTGTATAAGAATAATTTGTTAGGTAAATTGTAAAATATTATTATTAGATAAATTTGATTTAAGAAATTAGCGAATTTGAAAAAAGATATTGTGAAATACGTCGTATATTTTTATTTATAGTATCCGACGATAAATAAGATTAGCTTAAATGGAGAATAATAATTACTCAAATAATTAATTCAATAATTAATTATTTAGAGAATAATTAGTAGTGACTTAATAATGTGTTGTCTTATTGTAAAATTTTGTTAGTTAAATGGATGACCAACGCGCACTTAGTATTGAGCCCGGGCCCAAAGAGTGGGGAGTAATAAATGAAGAGGTGCAACTGTCGCACCGATCACAAGTGGTGTGGAACACCGGAGACTGGAATGTGTTGAGGGTGAGGCGAGCCTCACAGGGGTCTGCTGCAGATATCCAAGACCCAGATCTCATCCCAATACAGTTGCAGGACCACCTTATGCGTGCGGGTTTCTGGCACGTGACTCGCATGAAGAAACCCCCTGTATGTTTTAAAATTCTTTATTTAATTCATTATACAAATTTAGTTGTGATTACATGAGACGGATAATAAATGACGCTGACATATTTGTTATTCACTTTTATGTTGGTGCAGATTGACAAATACCTTATTTCTGCTTTGGTTGAGAGGTGGAGGCCAGAGACTCACACCTTCCATATGCCGGTTGGTGAGATGACTATTACTCTACAGGATGTAGAGGGCATTTTAGGTCTGTCCACTGAGGGTCGAGTAGTCTCCGGTCGAACGCATGGCAACTAGGCAGCAATTATGCGGCAATACATGGGTGCGACTCCACTCCCATCCGAATTGATTGGCGGAAACATCAAGATGGGCTGGTTTGACCATCACTGGGGACACTGGGAGGAGCACTCAGAGTCGATTGAGGGTCAGCTTTTGTACACACGTGCTTATCTCATGCGCTTATTCGGTGGATTTTTATTGTGTGATAAGTCCAGCCATGAGGTCCCTTGTCGATAAATACAATTACTGGGTGGTGACCTCTCGGAGACTGGTACATACAGTTGGGGGTCAGCTGCACTGGCCACACTGTTTCGTGAGCTATGTCAGGCCACGTCAGCTTCAGCGAAAGACATGGGAGCTTGTTTGTTGTTGCTGCAGATATAGGCGTGGTCCAGATTTCCTGCCATAGCACCTGACATTCCACCACCCATTGACGTAGGCGATCATTACGGACGAAGGTGTGCAAGCATTATGATATAATAAATTCTTTGAACTGCTTTGAGTAGCTGAGCGCTTATGTTCTCATTTGACTTGGTCACTTCACTAATGTTATTGACTTACGTATTGCAAGTTCAACAATGTCGAGCTACGGTTATTGCAACGCCATCTAAAGACATATCGGATAGAGCTTGACCAGATGGGTCGAGACGATGTATGTATAATAAATTTGAGATTATGGAACTAAAAGTATAAACTAATTCGCATTTGTTTACATGTACAGGTGAAGTGGGAGCCATATAAGGACGCCGAATATGACTTTATGGGTGTAGAGGATGAAATGCAAGACAGATGGAGGGCGGTGACACCCATACTTTGTTTTCACATTGTCGAGATGCACCAACCAGATCGATGTATGCGGCAATTTGGTATGCAGCAACACATCCTTGCACCTACTACACAGCTTCGAGGTGCACATGACCTGACCTTACGTGGTAAGATTGCTGAAGATTGGGAGGCCAAGATGGATGAATTTATTCAACTGTGGAACACGCGCCATGAGAGGATCAAGACTATAGATCCTGATGAGGGGCCGATTTCCCCAAACTCCGAGTATATGACTTGGTACTTCACACACACCAAACGGTATATGACGAGGCAGGTCACCAGGATAGGGCACGTGGTACATACCGATATTGCTTCCACTTTGCATCGTACATATTTCATGTTATCATCCATAACCAAATAAATTATTTCATTTTATAATTTAATTAAAATTCGTTATTTCACTTGGTAAATGCAGATAGACGGTGTGGAGTGGATCTGGTGGATGAATTCACCACAATTTGATGCTTAGTTCAGCAAGCTGCAGGTTCAGGAGGTTTGTGACCAGCTACTAAGAGCACTTAGAGAGTTCGGTCGAGTTGCGGAACCTGGTCCTACCACACCAACTGGACTCTTAGTCAGCATACTGGATCCTGCGCTAGAGGTCCCGCCCCGTGCGAAGGAAGGAAGGGGATTAGGTCATCGACGACCACGGCACGAGATGGAGGCATATCAGATACCCCAACCTGGTCCACGGGGCGGAGGTGTATATCGACCACTCATGTGGCCCACACACACTTATACTGAGGTTCCGTGGCACCCAGAGGATGTGACAGCAACGATGTCTTCCGAGATGCCACCACCGATTCGTCCCGAGATACATGTTCCGAGACCTTCTTATCCGCAGCCACGTACGGTGCTTGCTCTGCAGGCACAGGTTCCTTACTCGTATGAGTGGCAAGCACAGGGCTACCAGACTGGCTTTGCTTCATCCAGTTCTTACTTCCCTGATCAAGGAGTTGTGGGATTCGGTGCCTATCAGCCACCATATGGTTACCCTGGCTTTAGTGTTTTTCAGCGGGCACAGGGTTTTAACGCACCTTGTTCGTCCCAGCCCGGACAGGGTTGGACGGAGGCAGGTTCAAGTAACAGCTCGTTCCCGTCTGGACACCGCACATCTGATGACTCGGATCAGCACACCGATGACTTCTTACGAACAGCCACCGAGGATTTCAACTTCACTCACCATCTTGATGAACAGCGTGGCGTTCGTAGGAACCCAGATCGTGATGCGCGTTCCTGACCGTGGCCCAATTACACTCCACCATGAGTGTGTCATTTCAATCGGTCTTATGTATTATTTGCATGGATGACTGTATTATGTTATATTTGCATGGAAGACTTATTTTGCATGGATGACTGTATTAAGACTTATTTTGCATGGATGATTGTATTAAGACTTATTTGCATAGATGGCTGTATTTGTTTCTTTTGCTGTAGGACAAATAGTTAGGCAACTTTTTCTCGGATTCTGAATTCTTAATTATGCCCCATAAGCACATAAGTATAAATATGAGAAGGAAGAACTTCATATCTCAAAATGAAAATCATCTGATACGATAACAACATAAGTAGAACATAACTATACAAACTATCAATTGTCAACTAATTCGCTATGCGCGTAGGACATGAATGCCTGTTATGTCCGAACTGTTTACATATACCACATCTCAGTCGACTAGAGCTAGGTTGGACCTCCACCTCATCCATTTCATTGCGAATGCGTGAAGCTCTAGGCCGCCCCTTACCACGCAATTTCCATTGATCGGGGATAAGCTTTGGTTCGGAGGTGGGCGGTATTCCTTGTTCACTTCCGATGGGCTGGAACGATGAAGAGTAAACATTCATAATGTGGTAGATTGAGAAAGCGGGATCCACGTACTGTGCAGCATTAAGGGATACCGCCGAACATGCAGCAATTACGTGACTACATGGGAATTTGAATGCTTGGAACTTGCCACACTGGCATCTCCGCTGGGTCAGGTGCACCAAGTATGTGTCATCCAGATCATCCACTTCAAACGTGGTACGCGCTACATCAAACTCTCGAACACGCATCGATGTTGCACGCTCTCCATTCTTTGTCATAACTTCTCCAATAACATCCGAAAAAAGCTTTCCGGATCGTGCATCTTGTTGTGCTTTGGTCCCTCATTTGACCCAATAGCGAACCAGTCGACTATACGTGCATTTGACCAACGATGTGATAGGCATGTTGCGCGCTCCCCTGAAAACCTTATTGATTGACTCGGACAAGTTGGTGGTCATATGACCATATCTTCGGCCATCCTCATCGTAACTCCGACACCACTGCTCTTTTGGAATTCGTTTAATCCATGCAGCCACTTCATCACTATAACTACAGAACTCGGCATACAATGCATCGAAGTGAATTTTACTTGGCACATATCCTGTAAAAACGCGGGAAAAAAAAAACACAACGGTGTAAGGTAATGAAAAGAATGAATGTCATTGCACTTCAGTTGGAGAATATTACCTAATCTCATTAATTTTTTCTTCAACCTCTGGTCCTTGAAGCGGGTATTGAAATTGCTCACAACATGACGGATGCAAAAAACATGGTACGCATTGGGAGGCTGCCAACCAAGAGACTCATTGCCGACAGCTGATATTATGCTGGTGTGACGATCAGAAATATGACATAGACCAACTGTATTTGTAACATACAGTCGTATGGAAGCCAAAAAATACTCCCATGCTTCCTTCGTTTCACTTTCAACGATTGCAAATGCAATCGGCAGGATCTCATTATTTCCATCTTAGGCGGTGGCAATCAACAATGTGCCCTTGTACTTACCGTATAAATGTGTGCCGTCCACTTGTATCACTGGTTTGCACCATTGGAACGCTGCATGACATTGACTGAAGGTCCAGAATGTACGTTGAAAAACACGAACACCATTAACAACCTGCCGATTTACAATATACGCTTCATGTTGAATATGATAAATAGATCCCGGGGAAAATTTCAACATGTACTCGAACCATCTTGGCAGGAGCGCATATGACTCCTCCCAGTCACCATAAATCTTAGCTACTGCTTTTAGTTTTGCCTTCCATGCCTTCCTGTACGATACATTATAACCATACATTCCAATCACCCTTTCCTGTATCAACTTCACAGGTACAGAAGGTGTTTCCTTGACCATGTCTGCAAAACAATTCATAACAAGTGTACACTAGGAGTGTTATTTATGTTCACTCACAATCACAAAAAAATTCACAATTTATCAAATAGTATTGTGCATCATACCTAATATGAGCTGAGAAATAGTTTCAGAATCAAGTTGTCTGTGGTCTTGGGATAGATTTTGGTTCACACAACTATGATTTCCCACCCATTTGGTTACCACCCAGGCGTTGCTATACTTCAGTTTAATTGCTCGTACCCTCCATTCGCAACCTTGTTCTTTATTCTGACATTTCATTGAATAGATGGACGTAGTGCTCTCAACCACTTGAGCTTCATGATGTTGCTTCATGCAAAAGTGTGTTATTGCGGCTTTCAAATCATTCTTGGACTTGAACTCTTGTTTCAAATATAATTCATCTCCTCTTGCCCACGGACCCCGGCCCAAGCCTTCCACATCAAGTATATCCTCATCCGGGTAATCTTTGTTTACAGCCTCATAATGTGGAATGTCATTCCAAAACGGTGTAATATCTACATGTTCAAACATAAGTCAATTTTTGGCGAAAATATGGTAACCAGAAAAAAATAAATTATATAATAATTACCTCGACGTTCTTCATCTGCATCACTATCATTTTGATCATGGTCATTTGCCAACAAAATGTCTTCATCTTCTTCCTCTTGCTCCTCCTCCTCCTGATTGTCAAGTTCATCTACCATATAGTCGTCGTTATCTTCTCCCATTGAGACGGTTGATTGTCTTGGCTGATGAGAAGTACTAGCCATATTCTGTGACTAACGGAGTTCATGCGTCAGTATTGGTACGCCCCCTTCTGGTGTCTCAATATCCACATACAACTCAGCTATTTGGGACGTACGGTTTTCGTTGAATGTTTGAACGAAAAAATCCACATCCTCATTATCAGAAATCTCGAGACCCACATATTTCCGGTTTTCACAAGGCAGTCTACCCGTCACTGAAGATATTATCTGATTTTGTTGCAACTTTAACTTTCACCGGATCTTTGCATGTAAATCTTCAGCGGACATGCCTCGTCCTATAAACATTCCTCTTTTTTCACCATCAAAGCTTAGTCCGCTTGGACCTATATTTTTAGAACCATTAAAATATACAAATGATCGAATATCACTCATTTTTCCTTATGTAATATTATGAAAATGAAGATTAAACTACAAATAAAACTAAAATAATAAGAACACAAATTGTAATTGAACAAAAGAAGAAACACAGTATAAATGGAACTAAACAGAACAAAAAAACGATTCAAGAAATATAATCAAGTAGATGGGGAGTTTGAAGATTGGTGAAGGAAGAGGAGAAGAATGAATCACGGATGTGGATGAAAGCAAAGAGTGAAGTGAAGCTACGGGTGTGATGAGGGAAGGCAAACAATGAATATATAAGCTATATATAGGGGGTGAACTAAACGTGTGTGAAAAGGAAAGTTAAGAAGGAAAAAGAAACAAACTGAGTTCACGGGCTTCACGAGGGGGAATCAGAATCTCTGCTCCCCTGACACGTGGAGGCGTGAGGGCAAGCCACGCCATCAGAGGCGTGGCCAGGGCTCACGCCACCAGCCAGCTGGTGGCGTGTGGGTCCCTCACGCTACTGATGGCGTGGGGGACCCACACGCCACCAGGTATGCTGGCATGAGCAATGCTCACGCCAACAATACGTGGCGCGGACCCCACCAGCGCCAGTGATGACACATGATAGCCTCACGTCTCCCACAGCCTTAGTTTGGTAAATACTTTTAACAGTGCATCATTCTGGTAAATTTTTTAAAAAAGGTTATTATAATGGTCAAAAAGCCAGCATTTAATTTGATACATTAAATGAGGTAATGCTCATTAATACTTTTGTCCTTCCAAATTATGTTAAGGGATACTATTAAATAAAAGAAAAAGTACTGTATACCATATGAATACATTTTTTTGACCTAGCCCTATGAATACATTAACAACATTCGAGAAAAAAAAATGCATACATTAACAACTTCAATTATATCAATTTGGGAAAAGCACCAAAATAAGAAGTTTTTTAACATTTTTGGAAGTAATTACTGAACTAATGCAATCAAACATGTTGACTGACAGGGCGCCACTAGTCATGTGGGAAAGCCTAACGCCACTAGATAGTCACGTACGAGCCTGTTACGCCACTACATGTTTGAGTGCATTAGTTTGGTAAATTTTTTTTAAACTGCTCTAATTAAGTAATTTTTTTTAAAAAAAATATTATTTTGGTGTTTTTCCCCAATATTAATTATATGATATAATTGTGATATACAAGAGACGATGGGAGATAGCGGAAAAATATGAACATCCACGCAAATATAATTTTATATTTATAATTGTTACTAATATATCTTGGATTATAATATTGTTATTATCGATATTTCTGCAATCATTCGCGAGTAAACATGTTACTATCAAGTTTTAACAATGTTAACAACGAAATACTCTACATTGTTATCTAAAAAATCAATTAAAATATTCAAATTTTCTATTGAACTTCCTCTTCATTCCCCACCATCTAATCTAATAATTGGATTAACCCAATCATTGGGATTTGATATTTATAACAATATATTATAATCTCAAATAATAAAAAATATATAATCATAAAATATTAAATTCCAACCATTTGAAGTTAATATAATAGTGGGGACTATCAATGGAAAGAAAATGAGGAGGAAAGTGTCGAGTCCACTTACCTCCCAAATCAAAGTAGCTTCAACATCCTCCTTTCATCATTTATTATTAGTCGTTGTTTCTATCATATTTTCTATATGTATTTGTTATTAGCTAATTACAACTTTATCCTAACTTGTCATCAATATCATTGATTGAAAAAAGGTACTTCTATTAGTTCTAAATCTAAGAGAGTTAACTGCTAGAGAGATTAAGTGTGGATCCTCATTACATGCTTTTCTTTTATATACTTCTTTTCTTAGGTGCTTTTCCTCCTAAGTAGCAAATATAGAAATATTGATGAAATTTATTTTATTTTATTTTAATTTTTTATACATTTTATTTATTTAAATTAAATTATATATTGAATCTTGAAATATTTTTTGCACCCAGTATATCAAATTAATTAATTTCTAATCTTGCATTCAGAAATATTTTTTTTTTTGTAACACTAGCATCTTGTAAATTATTTAATTTAAAATACTAGGTGAAAAAAAATATATGGATGTAGTATATAATTTAATCTAAATAAATAAAATCTATAAAAGAAATTTAAAAAAAAAACCATCAATATTTCTTTGTGTGCTTCTTAAGAGGAGAGGTACCTAAGAAGTATATAAAGGAGAAGCATGGAATGAAGATTTGATTAAGTGTCTGTTTTGATCTTCTTATTTTTAGTATATTTTCTCCTTATAGGTAAAAACTAGGCCAAATAAGGTTTTCTAAAAGCTTTTATAATAAAAAGAGGTTTTTTATATAATGAAGAAAAAAGCTAGAATCCGGAGCTTTTTTTAATTTAAGCTCCTACTAGTCCAGTCCAGTAGTCCACATGTTCACCCACCCCGCAACTGTTCTCGCTAACCTACTGATGTCCTCAAACAAGTGGGCCATTCGAAAATTCTTTCAAGGTTCATAAAGCCAAGAGAAGCGAAGATGAGATAACTAAGTGGAGGAAAGATATGAAGAAATTAGGCGGAATTGCTGGTTTTGGGTTTTCAAGAATTCTAAGTCTTCTTTGTTACTGAGTATTCCTATGAGTTGAGAAGAGTAGGTAGATGTAAATACTAAACAGTCGTAGTTTATATCAGTTCATGAGTTACATCTATCAGCAACTTCCTACTATTCTCTGCGCTATTCTAATTTTTTTCCGTTCTGACTTGACTGAGTGATCTACTGTTTTTCCTGTTATAGCCCAGAAGAACATCTAATTCCACTTTTAGTGCAAAGGGTTCTGAAATGACTAAGTAATACTCTGGTGGGTTTGGCTAAATTTATTGTCGGACTCAATACTCGTATTGAAGAACTATTGAAATTGTTAGACATGAAATCCAATGGTGTAAGAGTATTGGGATTTGTTGGGATGGGTGAGGTTGATAAGACAACCCTTGCAAAGGCTCTTTTTAACAGACTCATTGTGGATTTTGAGCATGGCAGCTTCATTTCAACTGTTAGAGAAGCTTCATCCAAAGATGGAGGTTGAATTGCTCTAAGAAACAGAATTATATCATTAGTGACATTTCCTCTCAAGTAGTTGATGGTGATGAAATTTCTGCTTTCAGAAGAACAGTTAATGAACATCGTGTTCTGATAATCTAGGATCATGTGGATGATGCAAAGCAGCTCGATGCTCTAATAGGAAAAAGAGAATGGTTCTATGAGGAAAGCCGTATGGTAGTCACCAGTCACCACAAGGTATACACAAGGATTGCCCGATACTCATGTTAATGCATGTCTCCTACGAGGTTAAGGTGTTGGATGACTTTTATCCTTTAGAACTATTCTGTTATCATGCAATGAGAGAAAGGAGGCAATGCCATACAATCTCTATAAAGAGCAGCATATATCAAACAATTTATATTTAATTTGAGCTTTTTAAGTAAGTTTTAATCTAGAAAATTTATATAATCATCAAACAGCTTTTTTGTTTTTTTTTTTTTAAAAATTGAGTTTTAGCTTAAAAGTAGCTTTTAGTTTAAAAAAGAGAAGATCCAAACCGTCTCTAAGAAAGCTAAATAATTATTTAATCATATCATATATTATGTACTACTACATTGTATATCAGTTTATAAATTAAACAAAATAAATTAGTGAAAGAACAATAAATATAAATATTTTAAAGTAATTTGATTAGTTTTCTTAATATCTCTAAAAAAAAGTTGACTTTATCTAATATTTATAAGCGGAGGGAGTAATTAATATGGCATTTTCACTGTTCTTTTTCCAGCAATATCACATTTTCACGGTTTAAACCTTGAAAGGTGACCAAATTTTATGTCTACGTTTTTTAAAATTTTGGTGAAAAAAAAAAGAGAGAAAAACTTATCTTGTGTAGATTTCAAAGCAATACGATATTCTGTAATGTTAAAAAACAATACAATTTAAAAATTTGAGTTGTGGATGTCAAATTCAGATAAATATAAATAATGAAAATTTTTCGTACTCCAAATTTATTTTTTATCCGCTTACCAAAACAACATTTGAAAAATAAAGTCTTTGGTTAGGTTTGACAGATACTTTCTCCCATCGCCATCAGAATTTATTATATCTCACCTAATTATTATCGCCTCTTCGATCAAAATAAATAAATAAAACTAACAAAAGCCGAGTGGTTTCATATTCTTAATATTTTTGGGAAACCTTGCAATAGCGGGGAAAATCACATTGATGCAAAAAATCCTATTAGGAGATTCAGGTCAGATCCGGATTTGTCGGGTGAAGCTCAGGTGAATTGAGTGGGCAACAAAAAAAACCTCCAATATTTTTTCGGCCAGTAAATATTTTCTAATATTTGATAGATTTTTTAATTCAAAATTAACATTTTTTGATTTAGTAGATTAAATTAGGCTATAAACTAGATAAAAATACTCATAATTAATTTTGTCTCGTCCAAATTATGTTAGGTGATGTTCTTGTTATTACATGTTAGGTGATACTGTTAAATCCAAAAAATAAAAAATAAAAAATTTACTAGTACACTTTGGATACATTACTAATGTATTTTGGATTACGCTAAATTTTGATTTTTATCCATTTTATAGTTAAAAGAAAATTTTATTATTTGTACTTAGTAACAAGCAAATGGCAGACCAAGAATTTTACTTAGGGGTGGCGAAAATAAAACATTGGGATCAGGGTTCACCTTATTGGTAGGCTAATGTTTAGTCCTTTTTTCTTGTATTAAGATAAGCATAAATGATACTCCCTCCGGTCCTAATTATAGGAACTATTTACCAGAATTTGAAGGATTAAGGAGGAAAGTTAAATTAGTTAATTATATCTATTTTCCTAAAATACCCTTACCTAAAATTTAAAATGACATTAAGATATTAGTTATCGCACATATTATTCCTATCATTGAAAAATTATTCTTAAATAGTTCATACAAATTAAATTAAATTCCTTGCTTAAAATCCTTGTGGTGATAAATTAGTTAAATTTATCACCACAAGGATTTTATTGAGAAAGTATAACATTGTATATAATAAAATTTAATTGCAATATAAATTTAAAATGACATCTGTAGTACAAACATTATTTACTTTATAAAATATATAGGTATATTATTAAATTATTATTGAAAAAGTATAGATAGGGCTATTATAGGAAAAAATTGACAAAAGTTAAAACTTGCTCTTATAATTAGGACTAAAACTAACTCCAAAATTTGTTCCTATAATTAGGACTGGAGGGAGTAACATTCTTCCCTATAATAATCACCTACGAAGAGCATAAATTATTTCATGACCAATATGATTTTAAAAATATTATTATTAACAAAAGTAAACCGATTAAAATTAATTATTAGTCATCGTCTATATTCCCATAATCACCTTTTAACAAAACTCAAAACTTGCTTAAAGTCCTAAGCCTAAAATATTCTTTGATTATAAAAATAGTAATCATGTATAATAAATTTTATGAAGGAAATTTAATATTAAAAAAAATGAATTTAAATACCTTTATTTTTTAAAAAAAAATGGCGGATGAGCCGCCGGAAAAACGTGATCCGGGAGAAGTTGAAAAAAGTGAGGTTGGAATGTTGGATATTAAGGGTTAGTTTGATTTGAGGGGAGGAGGGGAGAGAAAAATATTGTGGGTTCTACTACACTGAATTTTAATCCCAATTTCTCCTTCCTCATTTTTTTTTCTCTCCCCTCCTCTTCCCTTAAATTAAACTAACCCTAAAGGTTGTGGGCCCACTTATTTTTATTTTATATATATACACACACATAAAAGCAAACGAATAGTCAAGTCATGCACTATGTTTTGTCGACAAGCTTGCACCAACAACATGATGGGTTTATGTGTTTAAAATAAAGGATCCTACCTTACACTTTGAGAGACTTTTTTTTTTTTTGTCAAAACACTTTGAGAGACTGATGTTTATATTTTTAAAGAAAACAATTTTAGGGGTGGGGTCATCCCTAGCCCCCATGTCCGCCTCTAGTATTAAGGTTATGAGATATTTTTATATTCTATTCGAACTCTTTTTTTAACCTGAATATTCTATTAGAACTTAAACACCTAGTTTTGTTATAATTTTACCTATACGTAGCATAGAAATTAATATATAAAATATTTATATTGGGAGGGGCAGTTATAAATCTCAAACCAGATGCCAAATAATAATATCAAAAATATAGAAATTAAAACTTTAAAACTAAAAGATTAAAAATATATTCTTTTCAATATGTCAACCGAAGTTATATATATATATATATATATTTTTTTTTTTTTTTTTGGGGCAAAAGAGTATTAGCTAGAATATTTTCCCACCACTTGGTTCGCAAAAAGCATTGGGTGACTATATATTGTGCAAGCAAGTATACATATAAGTTGACCTTTTTACTTTGACTCTAATTTATTCATAAGTTTTGTTAGGGCATTCATTACATTCATTAGATTTTATCAATTTTCGTTTACTCAATAAAAAAGTTTACACTACCAGCTTATTCACAAAATTTTATTAGAGAATTCACAATATTTTATTAGGTATTAACAACTTCTATTCACCCAGTAAAAAAATTGATTTTGTTAAAACCTAATGAAATTTTATGATTTTCTTAATAAGACTTATGAATGACCTTATTGTGTGAACTTTTTTATATATATTTGCTTGCAAAATATATATTGAAAGGCATTGGTGATTTTTTGCAAACCAAGGGGTGGGGGTTCAAATTTCACCCTAGGCACTGTGGGAAAATTTATTCCCACAAGAATATTTCTATGAGAGCTCTGGTGACCTGCGCCTAGCCACTGGAAACTTCCGTCGCTAGGGATGGCCGGCCGCCAGAGCTCTTGCTACCAACGGGTGGGGATAATATTTTTTTTAAATGATATATTTAAGGACAATTTAGTCATTTCCCTATGATTTTAAAAAGAGACAATTCAAGCCTAACATTTTTCTTATATTATAAATATTCGAAATACTTTTTTTGTTTTTTAGGATCTTTAAAGTTCTTTATTAAGGATTTTCTTAAAAACTAATAAGAATGAAATTATTTTATTAAGAAAATAAAATCAGTTATCTCAAAATAATTTTTAAAGAACAATAAAATCAATTATGTCAAAAATCTTCTAAATATAAATTAGAGAAAATTCTAAGAAAATATCAAATTGGTGATTTTTCAACAAAATAAGTTGTTAATTATTTTATTATTCTTATTAATCGCATTACTGTTGTTATCAGGGATTTTGAATATCTCAAAATAATTTTTTAAAGAACAATAAAATCAATTAGCTCGAAAAAAGTATTCTGAATAAATTTTGTAGGTGGTTCTGTTATGGTTTTTAGCGTAATCTTCGTCCTTAAGATTCACCGTTTCGTATATTTACAAATATATTCCAAGAGTCGTTTCTCTGTTTTCTATATCGTTTGCTTTGACTTTGAGTAAGTAATCTCACCCCGATTTTTGTTTTCCTTTGGCTTATCTTCCTCTGGGTTCAATTCTTCGCAAACACGTGTACTCTGTTCACCTGAGATTAGCAATTTCGGTGTCAGATTGCTTTTCTATCGGTTACTCTTCCATAAGGCTCGATCAGTGTAAATTGTGCTGTATCTTCTCTGAATTTTTTGTTTTGGATCTGTCTTTAGTACTTAAATGAATTCCGGTATAAGGTTTTAACTGATTTGTACGATTTCCAATGATCATGAAGCTGTACATGGTCGATTGTATATTGAGATATCACGAGTTCTCCAGTTTGCTTTTATATTGCTTATTTTTCTCTAAGGCTCAACAATTGTAAATTGGGCTATATGTTTTCTGAATTTTTTGTTTTGGGCCATTCTTTATTACTCGAATTCCGTAATAAGTTTTTAAATGATTTGTACGATTTTCAATGCTTTTGGAGATTGTACATGGAGATATCATGAGTTCTCCAGTTTGCTTTTCTAATGGAGTCTGTATCTTTTCTGAATTTTTGTTTTGGGTCCTTCTTTATTACTCAAATTGTTGTTGGTTGATGTAAAAGGTGGATTTATGCTCTGTAATTGTTGAATTACTATCTTTACTAGGGTTTATTGTGTTTGATCCTCAAGAGGGAGACTTGAATTCTTGTGAATTCCTTTATTTTTGTATATGTGTACCCTAAATTTTTTATTATTGTTGTTGTAGGCAGCCTTAATTTATATATATCATGGGTGGAGATATCATGGGTGGAGGTGATGATGATTGGGACCTTACCGTCTCAACTGATGAGGCCCGAACAGTGGTATTGGTTGGACGTACTGGCAATGGAAAAAGTGCAACAGGAAATAGTATTCTTGGGAAGAAGGCCTTCAAGTCAAAAGCAAGTGCATCGGGTGTAACAAGCACTTGTGAATTGCAAAGAACAGTACTCAGAGATGGTCAAATTGTGAATGTTATTGACACCCCGGGTAAAATCAAGTTGATTGTCTTGTTTAGCTATTGTGTGTGTCATTTGTATCAATGAGTCTATTAAATTAATCTGTCCTTTTGCAGGGCTATTTGATATGGCTGCCGAATCTGACTTCATTGGGAAGGAAATTGTAAAATGCATTGATCTGGCCAAAGAGGGGATTCATGCCATCCTTGTAGTGTTCTCTGTTAGAACTCGTTTTTCTCAAGAAGAGCATGCTGCTCTGCGTAACTTGCAGACATTATTTGGAAACAGAATAGTTGATTACATGATTCCCCTTTTCACTGGAGGGGATGAACTGGAAGAGAATGATGAAACTTTAGAAGACTATTTAACTAATGAATGCCCACAGCCTTTAAAGGTTTGTTTGATTATGACCTTTATATTGACTGTTATTTTTTTGGGACCCTGAACCTTTTAAGCTTTGTTTAAGCATTTATATTCCTGTGCCTTTCTTTTTGGTTAGTTTATTTTACAGTCGAGGATAACATGTTTATTTTTTGCTTTCTTCTATGTGTTTGGTTATAAGTTTTGTTCCTATGGCAAAAGTTAAGGTAGGATGGTAGCAATGTTTTATGTGATTAGGTTATGATTTATGTACTGGAGGTACTCCTGAGTTTATTACAGCTTTTTTAAGATTGGTGCAGGGATTCTCTTATAAAAATACCACTTGTATTCCATTATTTCCTCTTTGTTGTACAATCAAATACTATTTTGGAATCTCTCACATCACAGGAACCCCTTGAGAGGGGTAGATCCTATTCCCATTCTATTGTAACTGCTATGCTGTTTTAGTGCCAAGGCCATGATTGTGTTGGTTCGTGCCTTTTGAACTGAAAGTAAAGTGAATTTGAGATGAGGGTCTAATCCGAGAAATTCAGAGTTTTAGAGGTTGAAAGGTATGCCAAAGGCCTTATAGCCTAGTGGCATGAGAGCGTTCCTTCAAGTGGGAGGTCACGGGTTCATCCCACCTGTAACCTCAGGCCATTAGTGTCTGCCTCGTAATTTAAAAAAATACATTGAAAGGTATGACTCATGAGGGCTAATCTCTCTGGAATAGACTGTACTGCACTCAATATCCTCCTTAGTTAAGATGGTCTTCTATGAATTTAGAAGCCTTAGGCTTTGCATGGTTTGGGGGCAGGGGAGGGAAAAGGGAGGGAAAAGGGAGGGAAAGAAAATTTATTAGTGGTGGGGCCCACAGGAGTTTTCCTCCCCTTTAAATTTTTTCCCTCCATTTTCCCTCCCCTCCCCTCACCCCCCCTCCCTCACCCTCAAACCAAACAAAGCCTTAAAGTGAGAACCAAACAAGGATACCAAAAGAAATTATAATGTGAAGAAACTAATCCTTTTCAGAAGGTTTCTTTTTGTTTTCTAGGTACTTACTATGAAATGTCAACTTTCTAGTTCTGTCAAAGCACTTCCGTAGTCATTTTCACACTGGTGTCAATATAAATATAATACAATGAAGACAACTGAGAGAATGAAAGGAAGAGACTGGACAAAACTATGTGGCCGTAGCTTGAAGACCACATTATGTGTATATAAAAAAAAAAAAAAAAAAAAGGCTTGAAGACCAATACATGATACATATAGCTGAAGCAGAAAGTGATGCAGGCTAAAAAGCAACCAAAAAAAAAAAACGACCCAGATTTAGTTGACTTAAATGTCTGCTAAATAAGGAAAACAAACATTTGAAAAATGCAAAAAAAAAAAAAAAAGGGAAGAAAGCAACAATACAAACAGAGCCAAGAAAATTTGGTAAACTGGAGTAATATAGAATGATAATAAATGGGACGCTTTAGTTTCCCTTCAAGCTGGAATATAAATATTCAGCGTTCTTAATTCAAACTTCATCCCTTCAAATTTGACCCAAGTAACAGGTTTTGTTCTCTGTCAACCTTATAGTTTCTGTTAAATCTATTGGCCTTTGTCTTGCTGGTTTCAGTAATATAAAAATCTGTTATTTTGCTAGAATACCTTGTAATGTAGGTGTGTCATTTTTTGGTCCAATTTATAAATTATGTTAACCTTGAAATTAATTTTGAATTGCTGCAGGAAATTCTTGCTTTGTGCAAAAATCGCTATATTCTTTTTGATAACAAGACTAAGGATGAAAGAAAACGGCTTAAACAAGTTGAGCAACTTCTTTCTCTTGTAAACAAGGTTGTTTCACAGAATGGCGGAAAACCTTATATGGATGAGTTATTCACTGAATTGAAGGTAAATATTTCTGCAAATTTTTGTCTAACTTCTTTGCTTTGAATATATTATATTAGTGCATTTACAACTTGACTGCAGGAAGGAGCAAAAAAGCTGCATAACCAACAAATAGAGGTTGATGCTCTGAAAGGATATTCGAAACGTGAGATAAAGGAGATGAAGGAACATATGCATCGGACTTATGATGAGCAGCTAAAACGAATAACTGAAATGGTACCCTTCTGAGTCCTTGGCCCTCTCACATATTTTTCTTTGTCATTTATTGTTTTTGCGGTTATAATTGTTATGCATTCAGTATTTTTAAGAATTATAACAATATGCAAAAACATCCTGTTATCCCTAAAATGGTTGTCATATGCATGCAAAGTTTGTAAACACTAGCTTGTGATGTAAGAACTTTCACCATATTCTTGTGAAAGATAAATGCAAACACTATCTTGTGATGTAGGCTGTTATAACTTGCTCATTCTGTTGCTATTGGCTATCAGAGAGAATTTTTATAATTATATGATGATTCTGAATATTTTTTGCGTGAATGTGAATTTCAGTTATCGCGACGCTATTTTGTTACCTCCTACCTCTCATGGTGTTCTCATGAACTCACAAGCACTCCTGCTATTATTTGGGGAACAACATATTGTCTCTTGAATAACGTGATTATAAGTTATTGTACATCAACTTCAAAATTAAACACTTCCCTCAAAACATTTTTAAACAATCACAAAATGTGCAAATAAGACTAGCATCTATGAACCTGGTGAACATGACATCATACTTTATTACCCTTACCCTTTTTTTCCCAAATCTCTCTTGCTTAGGGCTATGTTTGGATGGAGAGAAAACTAGGAGGGGGGAAATAGGGGAAGGGAATAGTAGGAAGGAAAACTTCCCAAAATGGTAGAAAACAATAAGGGAAAACTACCTTCCAAGTCCTTATAGTTTCACTTAGCACTCCCCTCAGGCGCCCCATGGTAAGGCCTCACATGCGATTCATGTGACTTCTAAATGTTAGTTTAAGTGATGTATGAGTTTTGAATCAACTTAATAGCTTAGAGAGTTATGTGGGGCAAACAAAAGTTTGTCTAATTAAGATAAAATTAGACTATAGTTTAGGATTTTGTAAGTGATTTTCCTATTATTTTATACTTGAATCAAAGATCTGTTGGGACTTCTCTCTACCTCCCTTGCCCTGAGGGATTGATTTTTTTTTTTTTAACTGAAATGTCAATCTCCTCTAGAGTTGGAGACTTCTATGACTTGAAATAAAATCTGTTTATATCATGTTTTTCAGTCAAACCTATCAAAAGGAAAAATGTTGCTGAAGGAGAGCAACATGTAAGAATTATGATTTAGGGTTTGATGGGGAATTTGAGTATTTTTCTCTAATATACAACAACAAAAAGATATATCATCTCAAATGAGATTAGTTATATGGATCGCACGATATCATTATCAACAATGGACTCTTCAAATTTATTGTTCATTGATAGATCTCTTTCGACAACTTTCTTTCATGCACGTCATGTTGTTTATTACTTATATCTTGTCAAAAATAAATAATTAAAGGGATGTTTATAACAAATTAATGTAGACATATTCACAGAAATTATTTTGTTTTCTGTTATTCATGTTCTTCTTCTATATAAGATAATCAGGAAATCCCAAGCATGAAAATATTCTAGCATGTTTAACCTGTGATTTTCCGGCTTTCTGGCGGGTCAATCACCAACACAGTTGTCATTTGTCCGTTTATTCTGTTACTAATTTGTTTTGTCAAAAGTTCTGCAAATTCTATGCTTTAGGTTAATTCCCTAATCTATGTATGAGATTTGGATTCAAGTAATGGACTGTTTTATTTCATATAGGTGGAGACAAAGTTGAGGGAAGCAACTACCAGGCTTGAAAAGCAGTTGGCTGAAGAGCAAGCTGCAAGGCTTAAGGCAGAGGAGAATGCATATTTAGCTCAAAAGAAATCACAGGATGAAATTCGGATACTTCGACAAAATCTGGAGATGGCACAGGAAGAACTCCGCAAGAAAGGTGGAGGCAATTGCGCCATTCTCTGATGGCTCTTGCTGGTTACTGACTTGGAAGAGTTATTATTGTTTTATATCTCACATAACTCTCTCATGCAGATGTGTTGTTTATTTGCGTATGGTTGGTTTGCATTTCAATTGAAGAGACGAGTTTTATTGACTTGTTTGAATAGACATGTTACCAGGCTTCTTTTTTATATTCTATTTTTAGCCTTCTCACCTTAATTTGATATTGAATGGATTTTCTTAATTTATGAATTTCATCCTTTGATTTCCTCCTCCTCTTTTTAAATTTGTGCATGTCATCCTTTTTGCGGAGTGATGCAATCTTCTCTCTGTTGTACAAATTTTGTTGGATGTTTTTGAAAGGGACGTATAATAGGATGTGCAAAAGTCAGACCAAATCAGGTTTGACATCAACCTGAGGCCGGGCTAGACTGGTTCTAGTGGATTGCTTGGGCAAGTCCAGAACATAAATTTGAATTTTTTTTTTCTGTTGCTTTTTTTTTTCTTTGGAAGACAAAATTTGACTATATTAAATACAATTAAGACTATAATAATATAAAGGCTTAATATCATTTTTGGTCATTGTAGTTTACCTTGGTTTCAGACGAAATTTGACTGGATAAGTTCGGGTTGGACCAAACTGAAGTTAGGGTAGAGTTTAAGAACATGAATGAAATTGTGAAGTATTGGTGGGTTGAATTCGTCACTGACTTTTATTTAAATATTAATTTTAAATCAAATTTCCCCTTTTTCCAAGCTCATCGTATTCGCAAGGTGGTCCACAGTCACAACTTGTAATGATATGAATTTGAAGGTCATGACCATCACTAATGTTCAAACCACACAATGGATAATCAAAGCATAATCCAAACAAATACAAATTGACATGTAGTACAGCTATTGGCATGTTTTCAAGCAACACAAGTACTTTATATATATATATATAAACCTATAGCTGCAAATGGTCATGGGTTAGCATGAGGTGGGTTAGCATGAGGGTGTGCTTGTAGCCCCTCTCTTTTTTGTTTGGGAAAATCACACTTAGCTCTCAAGGACCAGAAAAAATAGTAAAAGAGTTTATAGTAGATTTCTCTATCAAAGAACTTCCTCGGGACTGCGGTGATATAGATTCTGAATGTGGAATTACCTTCTTGCCCCCATTGATTAAAAAGGAAAAGAAAAGCAATATTATATGATTACGTGCAAATACTTGTTAATCATTGCTCTATGACTTAGCAAAATACTTACATTCACTTGTTAACGAGAATTGTTTTAGTTAATATAGATGGACTTGTCAATGAACACTTTATAACTTGTTAAAACTGGCACATACACTCGCCAATATATAACTTATCATTATAGGTATATATATACTTGTCAAAATAAAAATATACACTTGACAATTTATAACTTGTCAAGATAAGCATATAAAGTCGTTAAAATAGGCGCATAAATTTATCAATGTATAATTTGTCATTATAAGTACATAAACTTGTCAAAATATGCCAAAAAGCTATCAAAATAACCACTTACACTTGTTAAAATAAACACATACACTTGTTAATGTGACTTATCAAAATAGGCACATACACTTGCCAATGTATAACTTGTCATTATAAACACATAAACTTGTCAAAATACATCATTGGAGTCTATTGCATTTGGAATATATGATTGACAAGTGAATGTGCCTATTTTGACAAGTCATAGAATGACGATTAACAAGTACTTGCACCTAATGATATATCACTACTTCTCTTTTCTTTTTTTAATCAATGGGGGCAAGAAGGTAATTTAATGTTCGAAATTTATATCACTGTAGTCCCTATGGAGTTTTTTGATAGACGAATCTACTATGAGACTTTTTTGTTATTTTTTCTAGTCCTTAGGACCTAAGTGTGATTTCAGCCACTTCTGCGCTGGTCCGGTCAAAGTCGCCGAGGAAAGCTGCAATATTACTGGCCCCTTGATCGACCGAACCCACATGAGCATCTCGAATGCCTCGAGGTGAGTACACGGATCTTGAGTCCCATCATACTTTGGGAGATCGGCTAGATCGAAATTCTTAGGATATGGTGCCGTGGCGGTTTCTTTCAAGAACGATGTTCTACTAGATCCTGTTAAGTATTTCATTCTGTATTCTCTGGGAAAGTCGCGTGACCGGGGTGTTTTCTCCGCATGTCGATTTTCCTCAACATCTCAGTCATTCTCAATATCTCGGTATTCCTCGTCCGCGGTTTGAGCTAACTGCAGTCTTTTTAGCTCTGAGGCTGACGGGCAATATCTCTCATTACGCGAACCATCTCGCCCCTCTTTTTGGGTGAATTCCTTGAACTTTCTAGCTTGGTCGTCCATCATCTGCTACATGGCTCGAAGGTCTTCCTGGCACTGGAGTTGATGACGCTTTTCATTGTCCTCCGTGTCTATTTATATATGTATGTATATTTGTGTGTAGACACACATATAAAAAAAAAAAAAACACACACACACACACACACACACATCTCTATGTGTATGAATATGTATATGTGTGTGTGTCTATATATATATATATTGGCAAATTAATGACAATTGATCGATAAACAGATTAAAATCTAACAATTTAAAAGTTTTAATTATTGGAAGAGTGTACACATCCACATATATATAACTACATTCACCAAAAACCAAATACACTTGAGAGAATAAAAAAAGGGCATTTTAGGAAGAAATTGACAAAATTTAGAATGTTGTCTTATAATTAGGACCAAAATCAACTTCTAAATGTTGTCTTATAATTAGGACCGGAGGGAGTATATGATAATAACTTATGTAACATAATATCTATAAAATACTTTTGTGTAATATTAGATTATCTATTTGTTTTAATTTTCGGCAAATGGGTTTGGATAAAAATTATGAGAAATAAAAATAGGAAAAAAGATCTTATATTTAAGATTAAAATTCTCCCATAAAAAAGTCATGCATCTAGTACTGGAGGAGTATTTACTTCTTCAAATATTGCTTCTAGTATGTTTGAATCGCATACTTGCCCATGCAAAAGCAGTTTTTTTTTTTTTTTTCCGTTCCCATCCTTCAAATATTTCTAGCTAGTAAACTAATTGGGAGCTGAATGAATGAGTGGTTTTGATTGATTTCTTTCCTCTAATTATCTGTAGTTTCTATTAGATTTTAATTGTTTTTTTTTATACAAGATTTTAATTGTATATATATTGAAGATATGATGACTAATATTGATAGTTACTAATTAAAATTAATAATTAAGTAATATTTGCTATAATAATAATTAGTTATAGATTTCCAAAATAACAACAATTTATAAAGACCATTGAACAGTACTCTCTTTGGTCATAAATAAAGATATTAGATAACTACTTCATGCAGACAAAAATAAAAAATAATTAAAAATAGTTAAGATAATTATCTGTAAAACGTTATTTTTTTTTGTTAATATTCCTAAAATACCTCTTTTTTAATTATTTATATCCAAAACCACATTACTACTATATGCCAGGGATAAGATTAATTTTGGAGGAAAAATAAAAACTGTGATAAACAAAAACAGATTACGATCTGTATAACATATGATATACGCAGATTACGATCGACCTTATATATTTTTTTGATATCGGCCTTATATATTTTTTTACTATGATTATGAAGTCCTTTATGGGCCGGGTCACCGAGACATTTCCAGTTGGGCCTCTTAAATCCATCCTTTGTGCGTGAGCGATTCGCTTTGCTTCTCGAATGGATTTTATGTTGACAAATTTTCCAGTTTGTACTCTGAATTTGGGGAGGGCGAAACAAAGAGAGTTACTCAAGAACAAAAGTGTCTGTTCTTCCTCTTAATTCAACAAATCTGCAAAATAATCCACATCAAATTTCTCCTGTACATGATCCAGTATCTGTCCATTCATTCGAATTTCAGATGAAGGCTCCTCCGGACAGGACTAAAGTGGTTATTAGGCATTTGCCTCCGTCTCTCGCTCAGTCCGATCTCCTCCAGCAAATTGATGATCAGTTTTCTGGTCGCTTTAATTGGTTCTCTTTTCGTTCAGGAAAGAGCAGGTTAGAATTTTTGTTAAGCCTCTTCTTTTTTTTTTGATCAATTTTGTTAAGCCTCTTCGGTTTCCGTATTGGTATTGCTTTTTTTTTTTTTCCTTTCTTTTTTATGCTTTTTTTTTCGTTTCTCATGCTTTCTCTGCCTCCTCAAGACATCTGAATCCATTTAACCTTGAAAAAACAAATTTATGGTCAGTTTTTTTCCCTTGAAAAATACTTTAAAAAAAAAAAAGCATTTTGCTGTCTGAGGTCAATTTTGGGGTGTGGAGCCCATGACCTCCTGTCTGTTGACAATTTTTTTCATCATGAGGAAAACGGTAGATTTTGAATACATTCACATCAGGTGTCTGTATGGGTAAAGGTAGACAAATGTGAAAAAGTTCCAAAGGCAGTAAACCCCATGAGGAGCGAAGTGAAGTACTGCCGTTACTTGCGGGGTGAGGAGAATGAAAATATCTTAAGAATGTTGGATCGCTTATTTTTGTATATTCCTCATAATATTAACTGTTGGAGAATGACATTAGTATGCTCTAGTGGATGTTACAGACTTCCCAAATGAATTGTGATTCTAAGCTATGCTTTATATATTCGATTTCACTGCCAAAAAAAAGAAATGTAAGGCCCTGAAACACGAGATTTTATGCTTTTTATTTAATGTCTTTTTATCCGTTGGTAGACTGTCGTTATAATTCTTTGGTTCTTTCTTTTGGAGTCTGTCAATCTGTTTGAAGTCTCTGTCTGTTGTAGTAGAAGGAAGTGAAGGGAGAAGAGAAGAGAGAGGAGGAGCTAGAGAGGTCTGAATAGTGCCTCTGTATGGATTCATCAACAACGTACTGATAAGAGCTTATGCCTTATTTATATACAATGTAGTCAGGACATAATTTGTAACTTCCTGACTAACCCTTAACTTACTAACAGCCTTACTAACTCTATATCTTACAAATATTTACATAACACAGTCATTAAAAAATTATCAATAATTAGTTGATCTTTCAAGCGGTATTACCTAATTTGGAAATCTTGGCTCCAAATTCCTTTTTGGCGCCTCTTACCCCAATCATGGGTTGTTCGCAAGACAAAATATGCAAGATTTGGCACCCAATTTGTATACAGAACAGGGTGTTCTAAGACCAGAAGTAATAAGTTGCTAATGCAAACCATCAAAAAGCCATCTAAGAGTCTACAGATTAGATCATACCTTCAAACAAGAAAGACACCCAATGTCGGCCGAAGTTGTTTGTTTCACCACGAGCAAGATTAGCATGTTCAGATGAAAGGAGAGTGGCATGTTCAGATGAAAGGAGAGTGGCATATTCAGATGAAAGGAGACAGTGAGGGTGAGATGAGTTATCTCCTATTAGATAGTGAGACTGTGGGAGGAAGATAACAATTAGATTAAAAAGTAAAAACTGAGATGGTATAGGGAGACTGATTTTAATTTTGATTTTTAAATCTTAATTTCTAAAGAGGAGATAAAATTTACCAGAAGATGGAGGAGGGGGAATGGATTGATAGATTGTGAATTTATATAATAATTAATTTTATTATGAAAATTGGAGAAAGAAGTATCCATCTTGTGTGTGTGTGTGTAAGTCATACTGTTTGCAAATTATGAATAGTGCGATCTGGGGCCACCAGTCTAGTTAATGTTATATTTTGCTTCAAAATCATGTCTTGTAGCTGCAAAAACACACATCTTTTTATTCTTTTTGGTCTTACATAAATCTTCTGTTTAGAATTGGAAAGATGAGTGGGAATTGGAGATAAGAAAGGAGATAATTAGGAAAAATAATGGAGGATTTGGTATATTATTTTATGATAACTTTAATTATAATTAAATAAATTATTAAATGCCCATGTTGCATTTTTTGCCATACGGTTTTCTTTTTCAATTTGAAGAACAGCTGAGCAATTAATAACTCAGCTTCTGATTTTATTCGAATTATTATAAGGTACATAGCATATATAGAGGAAGCCGAAGCTCTACGTTGCCTCAAGTTGTCTGTGGTATCTCGGTTAGATCTAACTAGTTCTAGTCTGATCTACCAATTAGACAAGCAGATGTGGATAAAATAGGATAATAATAGAAGCAGTAAGATATACTTAAATAATAAACTGCTTAAACTAAGAGTGTCGGGCTGTGTCTCTGGGCCTTAAAACCCTTTTGCTGTGGGTCATCTTCCAACACAATTGTTTATTATTTTAGTTGTATTAAATATATTGTCTCCAATTTATTTACTTGCATATCATAGACCAAAGGACCATATACACTAAAGACTAAACCTAACCTTTGTAGCCCGAAATGAATAGACAGGCATTTTATATTATTGTCATGATTGAAATGTGGATTGCATCAAATCATGAATTAGCGATAGTGTGACACTGATTTTAAGCTTCCCTTTCAAAATATTACTTTTTTAAGAATTAAGATATGCTAAATCAGTTTGTATTATCTTGTCATTACGTGGACTCAGATCTCTCATCCCCCCACTATCAGTTTATTACTCTGATTAAAAATGATGAAGAGCTTTGAATATTAGGTCTCATATAGCATGACCAAAAAAAGGTAAAGCTAACATTTTAACACATGTCTGTCTAGTTTGGCTAAGCAGAGATAAAACTAACATTTTACTTTTAAACAAAAGGGAAAATGGGAGTTAGCTTGAAATTATTGAGTCTTGTGCGTTACATGGTGTTTGAGGAAGGAGCCACACCATTCTTGGCTCATAAACAGTGCGATTTGATACAGTTTTTATAGTGTATAATGTGAACAATTCCATTGTCAATCACTGGTGTTAGCAATACAGAAGATGTTCTGGAGTTGTGCAACACCAATGCAAGAGCTTTTTGATCAGAAGCCCTGTGACATTCTTTTAAGAGAATTGGCAAATTTGAGCAAAATGGGCTTTATTGGAGTTATTGTTGGATGAACAACCCAAGTAGGAGCAAAAAAGTTCTATCTTTCTCAAATTTAATTTTCTGTTTCATTCTTTGAGTTCAAGCCTATATATTAGATATAAAAGTCAGACTAAGAACTAAGAACAAAGAAAAAGTCAGACTAAGAACTAAGAACGAAGAAAAAGTCAGACTAAGAACTGATTCTGAGGCTTTATGCAAGTCTAATAGTGATAATCTGAGATAAGCTAAGCAAAAAGGGGCATAAGGGGGAAGATCTATGAAGTTATAAAGACATTTAGAGAGCTAATTAATGAACTTTCTCAAATGTATTTTTCATGCTACAGATATCTGAACTGTGACATATGCAATTGTATTGACTTCTGCATTAATTTTTGTTGAGATATTTTAGGTTATAGTGATTTTATGAATTGAGTAGGCGGTCATACATTTATTAGCAGGCCTTTTGTTTTCTTTCACTTTTGATCAAACTTGTACATGTGGGATATGCTTGGTAATAAACATGTGGGCCACTTTTCCCTAGTAGAATTGGAATGAAAGGCTTGGATATTTGCCTTCCTTACTTCTGAACCTTTTATCTGTAAATAGTACCCATATTTAGGATGTTCTGTATTGCTACCTTGTATTTTCCTTTTATTATAATGTGACTGAAACCTTAAGGGATTTTTTAACTTACGGAGCTATGCTTTGATTGACATTTTTGCAGTTACAAGCATCAGAAGTATTCTCGTGCATACATAAACTTCAATTGTGCTGAAGATGTTTTTGAGTTTGCCGAATTCTTTGATGGACATGTCTTTGTCAACGAAAAAGGTAATTTATTTGAGCGCAAAACCACCATATGCTTATTTACCTTTGGAGTGGATTGCATTGTCTCATCATGCATATAGAGCATAGCTGGTCCAATTAATTTTAATACAAACCTGTTTTTAAGGTGTTCTTAATTTTAATTTACAACTACTAGAGGCCATACTTGACTTAGTTCAAAGTACTTCAGCTGTTATCATCGTTACTTATTGTTGAATTTTTCATTCTGTCCATGTCTGATTCATATGCAGGTGCCCAACATAAGGCCATTGTTGAATATTCACCTTCTCAGCGTGTTCCAAAGTCAAGTACCAGAAAGGATGGTCGTGAAGGGACTATATACAAAGGTGTTCCTTTGGTTATAATTTTGAGTTTTTTAACGTGGAAACTCTAATGGTAGTCAGACTTAGAATGCATACCCTTTTAATAATGGTAATGACTTCTTTCTTTTAAACAAGAACAGATCCAGACTATTTGGAGTTTCTCAAGGTTATTGCAAAACCTCCTGAGCATCTTCCTAGTGCAGAAATACAGTTGGAAAGAAAAGAAGCTGAGCAAGCTGGTTAGTTATCAATTTATTTTGACATCCACGAATAAATATACTGACTTATATTTACATCTTTATTTTAAACCCTTTTTCAAGGTTCTTGTTAGAAGGTTTATGCTAAAGGTAGTTAGAAAAGAGTAGCATTTCCCATAAGGAAGTATCTCATGAAGATAGATTGTAGTGTCACTGTGTCTAATATTTGTCTCTTCCTTTCTAGGGGTTGCCAAGGAAGCACCAATTGTCACTCCATTGATGGAATATATTCGTCAAAAGCGTGCAGTTGAGAGTGGCTCACAGGTAATGATTTTTTACTTTGTTTTTCACTGCATATGATAGTGGGATGCGCAGGGTATAATGCTCATAGTTATTGGGGAAAACAGATTGTCTTGTTGGTTTCTTTTTGTTTCATTGCCCTTAGAGAACTTGATGCATAATGGAAAAACTTAAGATATTAGTGTAAGGGTATGAGGGGTAGATTGAAGAATCTTAGTGTAATGGGATAATAAGTCCATTACATGTGTTCCCAAACAAGCCCATTGCTTTTTGCAACTTGAAATTGAGGTACACAAATGTTGAGTCATCTGATGCAGAGCGCTAAAATCAAACGGAGAAGTTATACATATTCGTATCATTGAAATCAAATGTAGCCCTGATGAATTTCCCTTTAGCAAAAGTCAGGCCAAAGTATCTTCCCTTGGCGGGATGCATCATGTGTGTGTGTGTGTGTGTTTTTTTTTTTTTTTGGGGGGGGGGGGGTTCTTGTTTTTCTGCACAAGTTGCAATTTATCTGTACCAATGTTTTTTTTTTCCGTGGATTGTGACATTGTATCAGCATGGTTTTTGGTATTGAAGAAAACAAGAATGTTGAGAAACAGTAGATATAAAAATGAAAGCCAAATATATAAAGAAATTGGAATGTCTTTCATGCTATAAAGTTTAAAATCCCTGTTATAGCTGCATATCATTGAGCAGCCCCTAACAGAAGTATGGCTGCATATCTTATAAAGGTTGATTATTCTGGTGTTGCTTATAATTTATTATGCTGCATCACTTTTTTAGACTGTAGCTGGAGTCTACCTATTATTTGGTTCAAATTATGCATAATAAACAAGATTTTTTTTTTTTTTTTAACTTGGATATAACATTTATTCTTATGTTGCTTCTACTGATTTATGATAGGCTTCACCAGCTGTGACAAAGATTAGCAGAAGAGCCAGGGCTTCTTCATCCAGCAAGCCTGGCTCACAGAATACTAGACGAGGCTCTGAGAAGAAAAAGGTATGACTTTTTTGATGTAATGCATGTGTAGTATTATCGGCTTCATTGCAGAAAAAATTGTTTGAAATATACTAAATACCTTGTATCAATGTGTCGCTGTCCCAGGTTATGCCTCTGTCATTTCACAATTTATTGATTCTTTTGGCACTTCTTTATGTATTTGATGCATTGTCTTTTGGCACTTCTTTGTGGTATAAAATGCGAGTAATCTATTATTTATTCTTGTAAGCTGCTCATTTTCTAAATAATCATTTTGTAATTAATAATTTTGAAATTTAATTATTGTAACTTCAATTGTTTTTTCCACAGTTGCTTTATGGATTTCATTTAAATTTTAGCTAGTAGTTTTTGGATATATTTAGTCCTTGGCTATTGTCTAGATCCTTTCTTGGGTAAGGTGTAAATATACACATAAACTTTTATCCAAAGTATGCCGAACAACATATCGGAGGTGCAAAACTACCCATAAACGAAAATGAGAGCAAAAACGTCACCATCATTGAAATAACCTAACGGCTATTACTTTTGGTGGTGGGACCCACACTATTGTTATGTATAAAAAAGTAAAGTGTTGACAGTGTGGTGGGGCCCACACTATTGTTATTTTATAGGTTGTGGCATTTTTTGATAGAACTTAAAGAATACCTTTTTGATAGAACTTAAAGAAAGTAAGAGAGAAAAAGTAATCTGGAGCCAAAATCTGTAAACTCTAGCCAATTCACAATGCACAATAATTTCAGATAATATTCTTCACACCTTCATAAAACATAGTTATACGTATTTATAAGGGTTAGTCATCATAACTGCCTATAACTATCTATATTACTTGTTGTATAAACTAGCAAACAGATAAGATAACGATAATCACTCTAAAATAATAATAACTTCTCCTAAACATGTGTCTTTCTTCAAAAGAGGACACATGGAACCCTAACATTTTTGCTTTGATTTTCTAAGTTTATGAGTAGTTTTGCACCCCTAAAAAGCATATGGTGTTTGATACACTTTGGGTAAAAGTTAATGGTAATTTTTGCACCTTTACCCTTGTTTCTTTAATTTATTTCTGAAGGAAACCACACTATATATGCTTGCAAAGAATGATGGATCATGTCACTGACTCGGTTTTTGAGTGCCAGTATGTTCAGAAGGACAATGCCAAAAGTAGTAACCGGAAGCACAAATCAAGCTCCATTATGGCTCCCCAGCGAGAAGATCAGCCATCTGCATCCAGTTCCAAAGGAATATCTGAAATTACAGCTGGTAATATATTTTTCAAATTTAGATATTTTATTTATTTTCTGTTTCTCTGTACGTATGTTCTCATGGCTTGTTTTGGACATGTCTTATTCTCCGCTTCCATATTTGCCCTGTTCCTTAATGAAATTTCTTCTCATTAAAAAATGAAAAGAAAGCTGTTAATTCTACTTTTTATGTGCAGTTCTCGTTTACTGAAATATCTTCCAGCTTATGAATGCATGCTTTTATTTTTGATAGATGAATGCACTCCTTTCCCATGCAATTATTTCTCGTGGTCAAATAGAAGTTTTTGATCTATGATTTTACAGGACAGGAATTTTTTCCCCTGCATTTTATCCATGCTGTTATATGCCTTCAGTTACTTCTAAGTTAATTATAACTTCTAACATTGGGTAGAGAGTGTTAAAAAATTATTTGGATCATAAGACTTGTCTATATAGACGCAACCCATAGCTTTTCTAATCTCTTCCTTCTCAAAAGGTCTCTCCAACCAAGCTGCCTCAGTTATCCTATTGGGGCCCAGTCCAAACCTTCAAGGTTGACTAAGTTTCTTTTTTAGAGAATAGACCCCCAAAATCTTAGTTTTCTTTTCAGAAATTATCCGCATTGTTTTAACATGAGTCCATCATCAAATGCCGATTCTATTATCAGTTGTCCTTTTTGTGATAGTTGTCTCTCTTTGAAACAAATATGTGTTTAGATCCCTGTTCTTGGATCATTTATTCCTAGATTATTGCCTCCAACTTATCTTATTTAAAGCTCTTGAAATTTATTCTGCAAAAGGGTCTTCCTCTCTTCTTCACTATAGATTGTTGGAGACTTGGAGGACATAACAAAAGCTAATCTGGGACATATTCTGAAGCCTTGAGTTGAAATAGTCAATGGCCATCCCCAATTCCCCCCCCCCCCCCCCAAAAAAAAAACACACACACACACACACACACAAAAGGGAACAAAAAGAGAGTTGAAATAGTTGTTGTCTTGGTATGAGAACCTCAATAACAAATTGATTAGGAGTTTGATCTCCTTGTCCAATCTGTATTTGGCCTAGAGTGCTTTTGTGCAAGGTGATGTAACTGGGAATATAATAAAACTACTAATAGGCTGTCAGTTCATCCGATTGTGAAGTTGCTATGACCCCCCCCCCCCCCCCACGCGCAGGGTGCGGGTTTTTTTGTCAGTTTTTTTCTTGCTTCAAATGGACTGGATTTGTGTGTTTGAATTTAGAAGTTGTAGAATGTAATTCGGCTTGATCCAAGGAGGTTTGGCCCAGCAAGGTGAACTATAGGTAAATGTATGCTGGGCTTTGGGTCAAGTGCAAAGCCTGTATGTTCACCTCTACTACCTTAATCTCCATCAATTGGCCTTCCTGAATAGTTGATTTTCTGACAGCTACACTTTGACAAGTACTGAACCTCTTCTCATGTCAAAACCCTCCGCTATTAAGAAATCTCAATAAGAAGCTCTCTCCATAACCATCAACCATCTAGTTGATTTTCTGACAGCTACACTTTGACAAGTAACCTCTTCTCATGTCAAAACCCTCTGCCATTAAGAAATCTCGATAAGAAGCTATCTCCATAACCATCAACCATCTAGCTCTGACGCTAGATGTTAGTTAATCTAACTGTTGAGGTGGAACTTAGACATCCAATTTCATCTTGTTTTCATAAGATAAACAATGCACATTGGTAATTGACTTATTCAAATTAAGATAATTCAGCCACTAAATTTTCTCGAGGGATTCACTGTTGCATGCAATGGGATTAACATCTCTTCTTTGTTGATTACTTTCTTATTAAGAACTTTCATTTGTTGTTCTTTTTTTTAAAACCATCCATACCTTCTTCCCCCAACCTCCTCCTCCCCCCCCCCCCCCCCCCCCCAAAAAAAAAAAAACTCATGCTTGTGTACTTTTGCATAGGATTTTAGTCACCAACTTAAGTAGTCACATATCTTCTTTGTGGAGATTCCTTTTATCTACTAAAAAGTCACATGCTTGATGAATTTGCAGTGCATGGAATTGAAGGTCCTACTTCAGCTATCCCTCTGCCTGCTGGCTCTGGAAAGAAAAAAATCCTGCTGGTTAAAGGGAAAGAACGAGAAATTCTCAATGTAGGATTTTTTCTTCAATGATAATTGATGTCTTTTTATTTGATATTTTCTTCTAATAAATTTACTTTTTTTATTAAGATAAATCGGTGGAAGTTTTATGTTTTCTTTCCCTTGAACTTACGTTTATTTACTTCATCTCATCTTTGAGAACTTGTGATTTTAAGTATTTTTGTGGTATTCTCTTAGGCTGCTGAGAATATGGAACAACTTCAAAATGTACAATCTGGAAATCCTGCTGTTTCCACTTCTTCAAAGCAAAACCAAAGACGCGAAGCTGGTGGAAGGTTGATTAGGAGCTTACTTCTAAATAATGAAGCTCGTCAAAGCCAGTCCACAACTTCTGCTCAACAGAAAGTTCAGATCTTGAGTTCTGAGAATGGTAAGCGGCCACCTCGGAATACAAGTTCACGGTCTAGGACAAATGGTCTACTCTCCAACCATGATGCAAACCAAGTTAATTCTGAAGGGGATTCTAAGAGGGCTTTGGATGAAAAGTTCGTAAAAAAGGATCTGCATGGTTTGGGCAGTGGTGAAAAAACAGAAAGGCGCACTAGAAACAAGGATAGACCTGATCGTGGTGTTTGGGCTCCTCTTCGTCGATCTGATGCTTCTCGCATTGTTGATGAGCATTTATCATCCTCTGTGTCTCAATCTACCTTGTCACGTTCTGAATCAGTTGAAGGTATGCCCATTGAGTAGGGCATTAAATTGGTTTCATTGCAAAGACTAACGTATTTTTCTGTGAATTAAGTATGCTTTGATTTTCTTTCTTAAATTTCAATGTAAAGCCGACCAATTTAAAGTCATTATCTGCCTGTAACTTTCCCCCGTGTCTACAGGAGAAAGGAAAGATGATATCTTTTCTGGAAGCAGAAAAGGGGAATACTCAGCCTCTGTTGGTGGTCGTAATAGCCCCTTTTTTGAGAATGGTTGGTGTTTCTTTGTCACTGATTCCATCAATATACACTAGAATATGCGTGCCTTGATTTCTATTTCAATGTTTCAACTAAACTCCAGGTCCTCAAAGACATTTTACTCGTCGTGGAGCTGCCTATGCAGTGAAGGATGATGCTGCAGTCAGTTTAAGTGAAGCAAAACCTTCTAAGAAAGGTGTTGCTGGGCATGGGGCTCATGAGGTATGTATTTTGTACTAAGTAATCTTGAATCTTACTACTCAATAGTCAAATATATAATTTGTTATGAATCATGAATTCAATGATATGAAAACATCATTGATTGAATTCAAAGAAGTCATAAATTGTACGTTTCACAATTTCAATCATGCAATTCATGATGGGTCATATAACCAACAATATTAATTAATAGGTGAATTGGTCATCAACCATTCAATCCAAGCCAGTAGAACATAATACTCCCTCCAGTCTAAAGTATAGGAACTAAATAACTAATTTGCAGATATTAAGAAAATTAGTAAAGTTATTTGTAAAAGGATTTTTTGGTTTCCCTAAAGTTCCCCTTCTAATTTTTTGTACGGGAAACTACTCTCTTGCTGAAAAGCTCTCTTACCATGTGCAATCAATAGGGAGAGTTTAGAAAAAAGTTATAAGACAAAGTGGATTGAGTTTTTACATTTAGGACCAAAGCAAACTCCTCTGCTAGCTCTTACATTTAGGAATGGAGGGAGTAGTATAACTTTTCTGACCAGGATGTGTGAGAATAACAAATTGGCATGACAGCATTGTACTGTTGTTGGGTGTTGTTATGCCTCATAAATGAAGAGATATCATTTCAAGAATCTTATGAACTGATGCGGTTGATGATTCATGATTGAAAAATATACTTTTTTCAGTTCATGACAATATCGCAATTTGACTACTAGGATTTTGTACGCTTATGCAATTGGTGTTGTTGTTGTAAATATCATTAGTGTTTTTACTCCCTCCATTATGTTTTTTAAGATGTTTTTCCAAAAATTGGTAAATACTAATGAGGACCATTAAATGCACTTGAGAATCTTATCTTAATTTTTTTTTTCCAAAAAGGATTATAAACTTTCAAAAGTACCCTTCATTTGACACTGACCCTTAAGTCACGCTTTCTCTCCATTAATTAAGTTATAAAGGGTATTTAGGATAAGTTTCATTAATGCATCATTGTTTTTTGCAAAACATTTTATATTATGAAAAATGACCACTACAAAAAAAACACCTTGCAAAATGGAACAGAGTGAGTATTATTCTTAATATTGTTGTGATCATTATCATTATTAGTTTTCTTACATCTTTTCATGGACCTTCACTTAGTGCTGATTTTTTCTGCAGAAGCAAATGTGGGTTCAGAAATCATCCTCAGGGTCATAGAATATCTAAAGGCGGTATGTACAGTATTGCTTACATCTAGTTTTCCTTTCTTATCCCTTCTGTAAAAAATTGAGGGCTTATAATGTCAGTTGGCAGAGATGAAGCTGTCATTTTGACAAAATGTTTGTAGCAAGATATATGTGAATAGCAGAAATACGGATAACATGCTACAGAATATGGTCACCTGAAAAAGAAAAAACTACAGAATATAGGTATTTATTGTCCCCCACGCTTTTTACAGTAGATCTTTAGTGGCTGCTGTTATGGGCTTTCTATCACTTGCTCCTCTTTTGAGAGTTGCCCTGTCCTCAAAGCTAAAGGAAGGAAATTATGCAGCAAATATTTCAAAATTTTCCTAGCTTGCTTCCTCAATGGGGTGGTCCTGCCATCGCACTAATAATCCAATTGTATGTACCCCTGTTTTGAAGAGCCAATGGTATAACTGCCCTCCCCGTCCTCCAGTCAAGGTCTCATAAGCATTAGATTGAGGTTTACAGAAGTTTACAGTGTAATGAAGAATGGGCAGGAATGACTAACGTGTTTTGATAATACAGCTGGCTGTCCACACCATGAAAGTTTGGAATAGACAATGGATCTTGTTGAAGAGATTATGATATTTTTAGAGTGTATGGGTCCTGTTGAAGGGCTTCCTCAAGATCGATCAAGCTTATAGTGTTTGGTAGAGCGTGGGCAGGAAAGTCAGCTTGTTAAGTATGCATTGATATGGCATCAGCACCATAGTTCACTTAGTCACTTTTATACATATGCTGTAATTTGAGCAGTTTCATGAGCAACCCTTGACTTTCAGTAGTATTAATATGCTGCTCCATTCAGTATTTAAGGTTGCAGTGATCGGTTTGAGCTAAAAATAATATCCTAGGTATTGCTTCCATATTTGTACAGCAAGAACGAGTTTTGAGTTCTTTGTCATAAGTTGATTTGGTGCAATTAGAGAGAGGAAAAAAATTCTGACTCAAATATGTCATGTGATGGCCTGATTTTATAAGATTGACTGCGGCTCCATCTGATGAAGCATCACATAATTGTATAGGTTGGCCACACTGCCAAAGTCTGGTAAACACAACTCTTAGGCAGTAGAAAAGCGGTCTGACCCTCCGTGACCGTGACCATTGTAGATACTTGTCCATCACTGCCTCTCTGCCCCCCTTAAGCACTCAAAATTTTAAATCAGGCTCTTTGAGAAGTCTTTAATGGCTGGTACTCCATCTTGAAGTTTAGCTCATCCCAAAATTCCTATTCGGCGGCTGTAGATATTTAGTGATGGGTTTAGTCTTGGACGGGGCATACTCAATGTTTCTTTTTCAGGTCCAAGTACAACCCACAAGGCACTCTGATGACAATGTTGGTCCATTATGGGCGTTAAGCTTATCATGGGGGTATCTGCAAGTAATTACCTTGGTGCTAAAAGTAGTTTTCTGACTTTTCTCCCTTACCAGTTGATAAATATGGATGTTTTCTCTGTGCTGGTTTGGGTTTCTTGAAATCTGTTTATAGTTAAGTAGATTATTTTGACTTCAATAGAAAATATTCAATCTTATTGGCATATGAAAATCATGTTTGATCTAGTTTTTGAGATTTTTTGCATTTCATTGCATCAGGTTTACGTGACTGACAGATTATGGACCACTACAACAGCAATAATTCCTCAAGGTTTTGAGGTGGATCATTCCTGCTATGAGCTACACTCTCCATTAGGGATCGTCCCTAACGAGTTCAGGTTGACCCAAGGCTGGGCTACTTAAAAAGGTATGTATAAATTCTATTTATGTCAACTTCTAAGCACATGGAGAAGGTAGGTTTCTTTATATGTGTAAATTTTTTACAGATAGATGATCCAGTTGTTGCCTGATGGAGCCTGCTCATTGAAAGGAATGCCAAAAGTTATATATACCCACCTCAGCGACATGATATTCTTCTGCTGGGAAGAGAGTGGTGTGTCAATCATGTCTGTTAGATGCTTGTACCATTCGTCTCCTTTAAATTCATTGAGTATTTCTGTGGTACAAAATATCATTTGTGCCTGAGATGTACTATGAAAGTTCATGGAACTTGCCTTGGAATATAGTGTATTGGGAAGAAGAGACACAGCATTTTCCCCATTCCAATCCAAAAGACAAGTAGGGGTTGAACAACAATGTTGTGCATTATTATGGCGTGTGATTCTTATGATAGAGGAAGCACTTTGGTGTGCCTGTAATTTCAAAGATCAGGAATGAAATATCGATTGGTAGTGTATCCTCTGGTTGATTTGCCAATTCATGATTGTTGTGAGATCTCTTTCACTATTTATGGAAGAAAAAGTGGATGTTACTTAAGTTTTTCCATTTAGATTATTGACAAAAGTGAATGCATATTTTGCATTAAGAGAGATAGGGAAAATAGTTTATCATCTTGTTATGATTACTCAACAATTTTTAATTATTTTTTAGCTGAGGCTAAAATTTACATTTTTGCTTTTAAAAAAGGGGTTGACGTTGCAATTTACAAAAATGCTCATGAGTTTTGGCCTACAGTGGGTCCATAACCGTATGCTTCTCAGATATGTAAAAATAACTATGAACATTTATTAACTATGAACATTTATAATAAGAGCAAAAATATTAAGACCATTAAATATATGTACACAATGAATCCTTTGTTTTCTGAGCCAAAAAAAAAAAAAAATCCTCTTTGTTCATTATTGATCTTTGAATTTGACTTTCCAGTACACATTATACAAAGTTGTTGGAGGATTACTCTTTTTTTTTTTCCGAAATATTATACTACCTCCGGTCTTAATTATAAGATATAGTTAACTTTTTTGGAGAAATTAAGGAAGTTAATTAAATTACTTTAAAATATTTTTATTTTTATTTTTATTTTTTTCTTCAAAGTAATTAGTTTGACTAATAAACTAATATATAGTCTAAAAACATACAACACATAAAATGATTAAGTAACTTATTTAGCTTCTTTAATCTTCCCAAATAAAGTCAACTATGTCTTATAATTAGGACCGGACGGAGTACCCTAACCACTCTGGAAGTGAAAATTGACTTACTGAGGGGATTGATAGAGTTAGGAATATATGGTTCGGCCTATTTTAAGCCCCGGGGATTTCAAAAATTACAGCCCAAATGAACAATCTTTTTTTTTTATTGGAAAATAAACAACAAGATTTTTTGAACTGAGCTCGAATCATTCTTGAGCAAAAAAAAAAAAAAAACTCGAATCATTCGGTGATTAAATTGGCTCACAAGATGGGCCCCATTGGCCCTTTCTTTTTGCCTGTCTTAAACTTTAAGTTGTTTTTGAATATGTATCTTTTTTTAGGATACATAAGTATAGTTGTCGAATATGGATATCCACGTCAAAACTTAGGGTTTGTTTGGGTTGGTAGTGATAGTGGTGGCTTATTTTCTATCTAATTTTTACAGAAGCCCGATAGGGAAAAAAAAAAGTCAAATTATAATATGATTTATGTTTGGATTAACCGTGATAGAAGTGATTTTTTTTCCCAAACGGAGACGCGTTTGAATTATTATTTAAAAGATCAGTTAAGATTAAAAAAAAAAGACTGAAAATGATATGAGTATTACATATCTTAATATTAGTTGTATATATTGTGGTAATTGAAGATAAAAATTTTAATTTAGATTTTAAAAAGGTAAATATTATTAAAAATTAATAAATAATAAAAATCCTTAATTATTTATTTTTTTTTAAAAGGATATTTCTGGGTTGGGGGGCATTTGTCCCTTCCATCTCTCTTATTTTCTTTCTCCCATGTGATGCAAAGGAAAAAAAAAAAACAGAAAAATCATAAACTCAGTCTAGAAGCTCCCTTCCCTAGCGGGGTATAAGCCAATCAAAAATAAGGCCGACCCAAATACCTCCAAAAATCTCCAATTAGACTTTTTTCTCATTAAATTTTTTTCTCTCTAAAATGCTCATCCTACCACTGCTGAAGCTTAACCCAAACAGGCTCATATACGTTTAGTTGTTCAATATATATATCCACGACATAAGTTATATTTTTTTAATTCTATTTTAAAAACATACATAAACATCTTTTAAATCAAAAAAAAAATTATCACACATTTTTCTCCTTTACTGCTAGAATGGAATATACATATGGCAATAAAAAGGGTCCTTCGACATTTCATCTAAAAATTTTTATTGAATAGATGAGTACCTGAAAGATTTTGAGCGAGCAATATTAGTAAATAATGCGTTACTTAATACTTCCTCCGGTCCTAATTATAAAGTATAGTTGACTTTTTTGGAAAAATTAAGGAAGCTAATTAAATTACTTTAGATTATTTTTATTTTTATTTTTTTTTCTTCAAACTAATTAATTTAACTAATAAACTAATATATAATCTAAAGATGCACAACATATGAAATGATTAAATAACTTATTTAACTTCTTTAATATCTCCAAAGAAAGTCAACTATGCCTTATAATTAAAACCGAAGGTAGTACTATGTTTATGAAATTCGAACCGGTCGATTTGGAACGGAAATTGGCGAAGTGGCCATGAAACATGAAAGTGGTCGATTTGTCATAGGAACCGGAGTCTTTTTTTAAAAAATAAAAATAAAAACATGCTGCAAGAAAGAATCGATGGAGAGAGTCAACGATTACAAACATAGAGAGAGAGAATGAACGACAGCTCCCTGTTTGACGTCCGTGGTTCTGTGTGATGAAGACAATGAACAGTACCTTATGCTATGAAAACGATGAACGGTACCCTATTCACGTTCTATCTCTCCGGTTCAAATGCATTTCAAGAAAGAGGTCTCCACAGTAAAGCCACACCTCCTTCCTTTTTTACCTTTTTCTTATTTTTCCGTCGTTATTATCCCTTCCTCCTCCTTTCTTTCTTCCAGTTGCTAATGCACCTCATTCTTTTTTTCTTTTTTATTTTCTCCACCTCTTGCTCTTGCACCTCTGCGGATTAATTAATAAATGAGAAACTCATAGAACACGTGTTGTTAAATGAGAAGCAGAAGGAGTACACTTAGCACACCTCCTCATATCTTTTCATCTCTCAAAAGTTGTGCCCTTTTGTTTTCCCTTTTTTTTAAAAAAAATAAAAAATTGTAGGATGTAATTATTATTATATAATATAATAAATCCTAGATACTTAGTTATCCAGTTTAACTTTAGTTTGACCAACTAAGTGCCTTGATCCAGTATCCCGACCAATTTAGTGACTGGACTGATTTTAATAACCTTACTTAATATACCAATTTATCATCGCCTTACTATGCATAACCTTCTTGTTACTTCCTCTTCCTCAACTGTAATACCCCAGATTATTATTAAATGATTTATTTCTTTGAAATTATAATAATTGTATATTTAAAATTATTTTTGTGACTTGTTATGTGATTGTTATTAACATATAAATTTTATTTCAGTTTCGAGGACGAAACTTATTTTAAGGAGGGTAGAATGTAATATCCTTGATTATTATTAATATTGATGATATTATTATTAGTAGTAATTACCCATTTATTTTAGATAGCTTTGGTGGGCCAAATATTTCTAGTCTTAATTGCCGTAGGAATTTTCTGCTTATACTCTAAGAAAGAGATTTAGGTAATAAGTCCTCTACTTGTTAACTAAGTCACATTAATTTACACCATTTTAGGTAATAAGTCCTCTACTTGTCAACTAAGTCACATTAATTTACACCATGATTGATTGACCGAACGTAATGTGAACCATGATTGGTTGATTTTTCCTATTTTAATATACCCTATTAATGATATTAAATTCATATCATGGCTGATTGATTTTTATTTGATGTACTCTATTAATGATATTAAATTCATATCATTGTTGATTGATTTTTTTATTTATTTAATGTACCCTATTAATGAGTTGGCAATGATAAAAGAGCCCAAAGCTAAACCCTAATTTTTCGGTTATAAATATGAGTCTAGCCTAACCCTAAATACTCTCATTCTCTTCTCATATTCTCTTCTACTATTTTCTCTATTCTTTCTCTATTCTTCTAATTCTTCTATTCTTTCTCTATTCTTTTAAAAGCTAGCAAAACGGAAACCAGGTAATCCTAATCTCATGAGTCTTAGTGTAATTTTATATTTCGATAGGTAATCCTAATTCCCAGAACAACCTTGCATCTTGTGCTTCTTCTTCTTCTTCTTCTCTACATCCTATTTTACTAATCGTAATTCCATAAGTCTTAGCGTAATTTTATATCCTATGCTTCTTCTTCTTCTTCTTCTCTACATCATATTTTGCTAATCCTAATCCCCATGAATCTTATGTTATTTTTATACTTTTATATAAATTTTGATAGAATTGTTATATATAAAATATATTATATGTAATCCTAATCCTTAGAACAATTCTCTTTTTAAATGATTTTACCTTGGGTTTTCATAATTAACAAATAGCAGTTTATATACTCGGTTTGGTTTTCGTAAATTTGAGAAATCTATTTGGTGTGATTGAAATTTATAAATGTTTTCATATATATACATATATACATATATATATGTATATATATATATATATACATATATATATATATATATATATATATTATTGAGAAATCCATTTATTATGTGACTGTATTTAAAATACTTTAAATCGTGGGAGGATAGCTTTGGGATGGTACCTCCTAAAGCGATGAACACAACCCTTAGGCTTTATGCCTCGATATATTATTTGATGTGAACCGATTATATCCGTTCTTTCCAAAGTGGTGTCTGGCAGGGGCTCCCGGGACACTAGTAGCAACTTTGGGAAGAGGTGTGCACATTAGGACGAATGTTTTTTGGCCAATTTGATATTTGATGATTCGTGACTGGCAGGGGCTCCCGGGTCACAGGGTAGATTGGCAGGGGCTCCCGGATCTACCATGGTTCTCTTCCCACTAAACTAAATAGACTGACAGGGTCTCCCGGGTCTAAATAAATTTAAAAAGATAATGAACAATATTGGATTCGATATGAATATGTAGATGTGATGAGTATTAAAATCGATACTTTAGATTATATATATGTATATGATATTTTTCTTTCATCCTATGAATATTTTATTATTATTATTATTATTATTATTCTATTTTTGTTCATTAGGATTACCAGCTTTTGCTGATGTTTGTGTTCTGGGCTGCGACGATCCTTCGGGGGAGCAGAATTTCAGTGAAACAGGTTTCAAAGTTGGGGCTGTTGGGGCTAGCAGTGAGAAGTGAGGAAGACCAATGAACAATTCTAGCTAGTTTTATTTTATTTTTATGCTTTGAATAAAATACTTTTATTTAAGTTTGGATTTACGTTAATGTAATAAGACAGCCTTGCACTTGTCCCAGTACAAGTGCGGCGGTAACACTTCCCAAATTTGGTTATTCTGAATTTTAGTGATTATTTATAAAAATTATAGCAAATTTTATGTCATTAAAATTGTTAGAAATTTGAGGGTGTTACATCAACAATCATGGGGAAATTTATCAAAATAAGATTTTTTTAAAAAAAAATATACCGAATTAGAGCAATTGGGAAAGAAATTACAAATATAATGCAGTCTATAGCGCACGTTGACCGACGCCACTGATGGCGTCAATGTACTGACGCCACTGACAGCCTTGCAGAGTGGCGTCAATTAATTGACACCTTGGGTGTCAATTTTTTTTTAAAAAAATATAATTTTATAATTATATTTAAAATTATAAATAATAATTCTACTTAATTATAAATAACAATTTTAATTAATTATTATGGAAATTAAAATATTCAAAATTTATTATAAATCTTAGGATACAAGACTAATAATTAGTAAATTAATTAATTAGTGGATTTATTATAAACCATAAGATAGATAACTAATTATTAATATTTTTTACATTAATAATTTGATATATAAAAAATATTATTAGCTAAATTTAATTAAAGAAATTTGTGAGAATAATAATTAGTGAATTAATAAAAATATTTTTTTTAAATATGTTGTATATTATTTTTTATAGAGTACCCTAAGATAGATAGGATAAACTTAAATAGAGAATAATAATTAACGCCACCACTCTCTAGTGGCATTAATTAATTGACACCACTCTGTAAAGGTGTCAGTGGCACGTCAATTCGCTGACATCATCAGTGGTGTTAGTCAACATGCGCCATTAATTGTATTACATTGGTAATTTCTTTTCCAACTGCTCCAATTTGGTTTTTTTTTTATTTATTAAAAAAAACTTAATTTGGTAAATTTCCCACTATGATGTGCCATGAAAGCAACAATCGCCTAGTGGAGGCTGCCAAGCACTTACCCAACAGCGGTGACACTTAGCCCGTTTGGTTTACGGAATTGAGCCTGGTTCCCGGGAACTTAAACCAGTTCCCTCGGTCAGAAGGTGTTTGGCGCGGCTTGTTCCTGGGAGGTGATATTCCCGCCTTCTCTAAAGCTGCCACAGACGAAGGAAAAAGGGCTCCTTCCCAAAATGGCGGGATGTTGAAGCTTCCCCCAGGAAAGTGAATTTGGAGGACGATAAAGCCCCTGTGATATTAAAAAAAAAAAAAAAGCAGAATCGCGACTGGAGCTGGAAGAAGGAGCAGACGAAGGTTGAGATCGTGGGAAGGAGTTGGCAAGCCAAGAGTGAATCGAGGTAAGCTAATACATTACTTTTTTTGAAAACTTTTTTTGTGGGCTGTGGTGGGGAACAATGACGATGGCATGGTGGTGGACTGCCGTCGACGCAATGAGCAGGGAATCAATTTTGGTGCTTTGCTGTACAGTGGGGGAAAATGCACATAATGTTTGTCGCGTTTTGTAGGGTGGTTTGATGGGTATTGTGAAAATGTATACAGTAAGGTCAAATATTTGATTTTTCGAGTATGTGCTGTATGTCTGTGGTTTAAGCAACGGTGAAAATGATGATGTGATTGTATTTGTTTCCTTTCCATATTGACTGTGCTTCGTTGATGTGAAAAATTTTAATGTGCATGATGATTTTTAGTTGTGTGTTATATATGCTGGCTGGTGGAATGCTTTTACAGTGACATGGCTTGTTATGGTTAATAAATGATGTTCAATTAAAGTAGATAGGATGAAAATAAGATATGTTTGAAGATGTAGTTTGTAAAGTGGAGTAGTAGATGACATTGAAGGGCAAATGGGTGTGGGAAAAATTTTGTAGGTATGGACCAAGAGGCAGAGGAAATGGTTGCAATGTTGGCTGGATGCTTGGCTTTGCTTATAGCAGTGAGGACGTTCATTGTGAATATGGTAGTTGCAGTGGGAGCAAGTAGACTGAGGCACGTACTGAATAGGTCATATAGATTAGACTTTCATGCCAAGAGAGCCAATTTGAGGGCAATGATATATAGTAGTGATACAACCTGCTTCAACCAAATTAGGATGTATCAGGCAATGTTTGATAAATTGTGTCATATGTTAGATTCAATTGGTGGATTGAAACCAACTAATCATATGCTAGTTGATGAGCAAGTGGCGATGTTCCTTCACATCCTAGGTCATCATGTCAAGAACAGAGTAATCCAATTTGAGTTTGGAAGGTCAGGTGAAACCATTAGTAGATACTTTAAACTTGTGTTAAATGCTACTATCAGACTACAAACATTGCTACTTAAGAAAGCGGAGCCTATTCCAGAGGACTCAAATGATAATCGATGGAAGTGGTTTAAGGTATGTTGCATGTGTTTTTGTGTGACACGTTAAATTCTGCATATATAAACAAATAATGGTTTGACCACATGCTTTGTTAATTGTTTATGTTTGCAGGGGTGCCTTGGTGGGTTAGATAGGACGCACATACGCGTACAAGTCCCTGCTGAGAAAAAGGGGAGGTACAGAAATAGGAAAGGAGAGGTAACAACGAATGTTTTGGGTGTATGCTCATCGGATGGTCAATTCATATATGTCTTGCCTGGATGGGAAGGGTCTGCTGCGGATGGTCGGGTCTTGCGCGATGCTATACGAAGGCGACATGGTCTGCGAGTGCCACAAGGTATACATGCTATAGTTGGTGCAAGATAATTATGTATAGTTCCTTTTTCATCTTTTTAAGAATCAAAATAATGTGGGATGGTTTGTTTCCATAGGTAACTACTATTTGGTTGATGCGGGGTACACAAACTGCCAGGGTTTCTTGGCTCCTTATAGAGGCCAGAGGTACCACCTTAATGAGTGGAGACATGGAAGCCAACCCCGAACTCCGCAAGAGTGCTTCAATATGCGACATTCGGCTGCCCGTAATGTCATAGAAAGGTGCTTTGGCATACTCAAGTTACGTTGGGCAATCCTCCGGAGTGCATCTTATTACCTAGTGAAGATCCAAAACAGATACATCCTCGCTTGTTGTCTTGTCCATAATCTGATTCGTCATGAATCAGTTCAAGATCCTCTTGATGAGCAGCTTGACTCATTTGATGCTGGACCTCCTACAATCGAAAACACCCCCATGGTTCCAATGGAAACTACTGACTCCTGGAATAATTTTAGGGAGAGTGTTGCAAATGAGATGTTTGCTGCATTTGTGACACGTAGTGATAATTGACGATGTTGTACATGTATTTTAATCAGGACAATATGTCGTATTATGTTATGTTGGCTTATTAGTATGAACTCCCAATTCACTTGTCACTGTAATGAAACAATTTGTGTTACACTTGGTGCAATTTGTGTGTTTTTTGGTATATGTTTATGTTGAACCTAACGCAAATTAATACACTTTGTGGATTGACTGTGACCTTTTTAGATGGACCAGGTTCAACAACATGTAAAGGGGAAACAAAAAATGTGGACGTCTGAGGAGGACAAGGTTTTGATCGATTGCCTTGTAACTCTAAAGGTTGACCACAAGTTCATAGCCGATAATGGCTTCAAGCTCGGATTTGCCAATGCACTGTAGGTTATGATGGAACAAAAGCTTCCAGGATGTGGGATCAAGGCATCTCCGCATATAACATCCAGGATTAAGACCCTGAAGAAATTGTGGCAAACTGCTCACGACATGGTCTATGGGACCAACACATCAGGCTTTGGTTGGGATCCTGACACAAAATGTGTCACAACTGACAAAGAGGTTTGGGATGAGTATATCAAGGTATGTTGTAGCATTTGTCACTACTATGCATGCCACTTTACTTATAATGACATTTAAAGTTATCCCCGTCGTTCTCACATATATGGTGAATTCACAAGCTCATTCAATAGCGGGACAATTTCGCTACAGACCCTTCCCAAACTTTAAGTCCCTCACCATGGTATGGGGTAAGGAAAGGGTTGTGGGTGAGGATGTGGACTCCCCTGTCGGGATGGAGGAAGAGGTTAATCTAGAGGCTGATGACCTTCCAGAAACACCTCATCATGTTGCTGCTGAATCTGTTTTCACCGAACCAGTCAATTTGACAGCACAAACTGCATTGAATGGAGCTGAACCATCTAGTAGTCGACAGAAGAAGAGACGTTTGAACCACTCTGAAATCATGGCTAATGCATTGAGGGACACAGTCACATCCTTGGAAGGGACAATAGTAAGTGTGGTTGACAAAGTTTGCACTCAGATTTCTGCTCAACAAAGGCAAAGACAAGCTGATATTGATGCTCAACAAAGGCAAAGACAAGCTGAGGTTGATGCAAAGGGTGATGATCTGTTTTTGTAGCTGCTGGAGCTTGAAGAACTGTCATGGGATGAGAGGAACCAGGCTCATATCAAGATGCTTGGTAATGACAGAATGTTGAGTGCGTTTGGGAAAATGCCTTCACTATATAAAACCTCGTGGATCCGTAGCCTCCTTCAACAATAGAGGTTGCATTGTAAAGTTAACATTGTATTTTTTGTGGCTGGATAGGGTTATTAGAGTTGTCTCATTATATTGTCACGTTACTCTGGGTTTTTTGTTGGACACCAAACTTTGGACCATGTTCATATAGGGAAATGCTGTTACAATGAACATGGGATAAATTTTGGTCTTCCACCTGTACATGTAGTAAGACATGTTTGTTCGACCCTGCCATCTGTATTTGGGCCAATGTAATAGGTTTTTTTGGGCTGTATGTAACTTTAGCTGATAGGCCCCTATTCTTGTCATTGTTTGGCAAGTGTAAAGTCCACCACAATGTAAGCACTTGGTGGTTTTGAATATAAATATTGATATAATTTTCCTCACTGTTTTCAACTAGTGGAGCTGCATAAATTTGTTTATTCCAGGGTTATTATGGATTTACTGGTTCACATGCTGATATGTCCATCTGTCACCTAATGCGTTCGAACTTTATTATTACGTTCGAACTTCCTAGTAAACTTTCACATCCTGAATAATATACACGCTTTACATGTCAAAGTTCGAATGTAGTATTTTGGTTCGAACTTCAGTGTTGTAACCAGGAACTCAACGGTTGCCCCTGAAAAACTTAATTTTTTTTAATTTAAAATTATATCAGTCAAATAGGACATGTGTCAACACATGATACGAAGTCCAAACGCACGTCCACTCAGAGGAAAACCACCATAACTTTGCTCTGTTTTTTGCAAAGTAGGCTGGTACCTATAACCGCCACTTATGTAATCCAATCGACACCCACTGGAACTGCAAATTGTTACCCAATTAATCGCTCAACCCATACTACTTCAAACCTTAGAAAATCTGCAGTCGCTTCCGGTTAAGTTAAAAAAAATGGCGAGGGTGAAAATGACGACTAATCGATTGAACGAACTGGGAATCACAATGGACGATGTGAGGATGTACAGGAAGCATATATCTTCAATCCGACAGGGTGGTCGTGCCGGGGGATCAAAGTACAAGACGAAAGAAGTCTATGATGAGTACGAAGGAGCGGCCAAGTGGAAACGTGATAATGAGGCAAAGGAGGCGATGAAGAGGAAACGTGCTGAAAAGGGGAAGGTCGCAGCCACCGTGTCTAAGAAGAGAAAGGCCCAGACGGAGGTTGATGGTGAATCATCCTCGGAATCCTCTGGTAGAGGAAAAAGGAAAAAGGCGGAGGCCAAGAAACAGGGGAAAGCAAAGCCTGTTGCGAGTGAGAGTTCTGGTGGGGACGACAAGGGATGGAAGCCAACTGAATCAGACGATGGATCATCAAAGGGAAACCAGGAAGAAGAGGACAATGTGGGACAAGAGAAGAAGAGGGCCAACCTGTACAAGAAACTGAAGAAAGTCCACCGCCGGCCAAATATAGTGCCTGAAGCGAAATCAGACTTCAACCAATCCCAACTTGAAGACTACGATATCAGGTTGGTTAGTCGTAGCGTGTCTAAAATGAGTACTATTAATATGGATACATTTGAAGAAGATTATCCTTTTGGGGTCTCAGAAATCGTTAGACCTTTCAGGGGGCTACTAGAGTTGTCGTTGCCTTACTATGAGTCTGTCGTTAAGGTTTTTTACACCAACTTGAAAATGTCAAGGGGAGGCGTAGTTTCTTCAAGTGTGAGAGGGCAAAGGGTAGAAGTAAATGACAAGAAATTGTTACAGTGGTTAAGTGTGAAGTGTCCTCAGTCAAAGGACACTAAATTCAGTGGAGATGAAACGGACACAATCCTTCTGGATGGTGGTACAACTGACGATGATCGTGGAGTATGCAAACCAAAGCAGCTCCCATATAAATATAGGGTCCTACATTACCTGTACAGTAGGAATTTTGTGAACAAGGGGAAGCACTACTCATCATTGAGCATTGAAGACAAACAAATTTTGAGTTGTTTAATTCAGAGGAAGCCTTTTAACATGGGGAAGAGGATCGTGGACACAATGCTCAGAGCAGCGGCAATGGGGAAAAAGAACACAGACCTCCCGTATCCATCACTTGTGTCCCTCATATTGGATAAGCACAAAATTTGGTATCTCCAAGATGGTGAGCCTCCACTATGGAGTTCTGAATTTGATGATAAGGCCTTGCATCGAATGTGAATTCCTCTTGCAACCATAGGGCGCCAATGAAAGCATGAATCTAAGGGGGAAACGGGTGTTAAGGCCAAGGGGCAGAGAATACACGGTCTTCTGCACCATGTGGTCCTTCACATGCTGGTGTAGATGCAGCAGCAGAGGTGGGAGCTCTCTTTGGGCAAGTTTTGGATGATAAACTTGGAGTTCTGAAAGATGAGTTGCAGGCATTAATTGAAGACCAAGTAGGGAGATTGGACTCAAGGTTGTCAAAGATGGCGCTTGAATTTAAGGGTCTTCAAGAGTTTATCCACCTATACGGTTCAGATTTCAGACAATTTGCATCGTTCAAGAGAACTGAAGCTGACCATGCTGATCCGTCAACAAAGCCTCCACATACAAGTGTGAGAGGCTCAACAGAGTCATCCCACCACTCCCCAATGACCTATTGTGGCCAACACCAGCATGTTAGTGAAGAGACTGGTTCATTTATTCATGGTTTGTTCTAATTTTGTTGCTCCCCTTTAATGTTTCAGTTTGTGCCTACTGAAAAAAAAAAAATTTGGTCAGATCTTCCTAATCAATATTATTTAACTAGTTTAGCCGTCTCTTTTGATTTTTGTCTGTAGTAGACAAACAAGTAATGAGGATTTAGTAATAATACAATGCTTCCATTTTGTTGTTTTAGATTTAAATTTTGCAATGCATATGCACTTCCATTGCCTACATTCTAATTCTGACTGGAAACTTGCATGCAACAGAAGAGAAGCAAGAGGAATCTGGTGGTCGTGGAAATGGGGGTGAGGGGGACAGAGAAGGAGAAGAAGAGGATGAAGAGGAGGGGTCTGATGGAGGTTTCGGGAGTGAGAGCAGCAGAGAAGGAAAAGAAGAGGATGAGGAGGAGGGGTCTGATGGAGGTGGTGGGAGTGAAGGCAGCAGAGAAGGAGAAGAAGAGGATGAGGAGGAGGGGTCTGATGGAGGAAGTGGGAGTGAAGGCAGCAGAGAAGGAGAACAAGAGGATGAGGAGGAGGGGTCTGATGGAGGAGGTGGGAGTGAAGGCAGCAGAGAAGGAGAACAAGAGGATGAGGACAAGGGGTCTGATGGTGGTTCTGGGAGTGAGGGGGACAAAGGTAACAAACAAGGGGAGGTAGAGGCTTCTGGTGGTGGCACTGGGAGTGAGGGGAACACACATGGAAAAGAAGAGGAGGAGGACGCTGCTGGTGTTGATGACAAGGGGACCAAAAGTCCAACAAGTGTTGACAAAACCAGTGAGCAACACGATAGGGGTGGTGACTGTTGGGATTCGTACACGCAGCGGATTAAAAATTTCTTACGAATCCTTCCGAAGGATCACTCAACGACGTTTAAATCAGAGTTAAGGAAACCGAATCATACCTTGTGTTGAACCAGTCCGCGTTCCGTTCCTTTGATCAGGTGGGCTACCTTCTCGAGCAACACGTCTGCGTCTCGTTCCTTTGATCAAGTGGGCGATCAACACGTCCACGTCTCATTCTTTCGATCAGCAGAAGTCGACTCTTGGATCGGCTTCCTCTACTGGTATCCACACGAACAATCCCTAAACACGGTTGCGGCAGCGTGCTAGCGCTTCTTGTGCGTCTCTCTCTCTCAAGTTGCTCTAGGGTTTCTCACGACTTTTCTGAATACGCTCGACTGAAAAACCCGTAGGTATTTCTAAACCCGATAGGCGTATTATATAACCAAAATTAATCCTTTATTAATTTTGGAAATTCGGATTTTTGAATCTGGTCAACATATCAATCACATCTATCTCATAAATGTAATTGAATATATTAAAAGCCAGATTTGGAAATTCGAATTTTAAATTTAAATCAAATCTAAATTTAAAGCCTTTTGATTTAATTTATCATCATAAATTAAATCTGAGATATGATATCTATCTATTTAATTAAATCTGAGATACCATATCTCAATTTAATATTAAACAGATATACGATATCTTTATTCAAAATTAAATGAGATACAATATCTCTATTTGTTTCAGATATTTAATTTATCAAATAAATTAAATACTAAACAAATATCATATATAATATTATAATCTCAATTTATAATATATATATTAATTTCGAATTTTATATATATATATAAATCCTAGATCAAATTTAGTATTCATTTAATCTCAGATTAATCTAAGATTCAATGAACCTGGACACTTTCACCCGTGTTGGATTATTCTTGTGTGCGACCCTGCAGGCCCATATGAGATTGGCAGTGGGCCAACACTGTATCAGCCCACAAGTCGCAAGCGGCCTCTAGCAAGACATTGCAACTACCCAATTCATATGGGGATCGATGACACGATACTACCTATCGTACAACCATGTCACGTCCCTTTTGTCACGCGATAATTTGGTCAAGGATGAGGCATGGATAATGTCAACTTCCTTTTCTTGACCATTGCTTTCTTGATTCTCGAGTAGTCTAATAAGTGAAATAGAAACTCCTTTCCATCACAGTATGGCCATACATTTCTTAGACTCACTCATCGAGGGGCCCAGCATTATCTCTCTACATATGTGAGGGACAAATCCCATCTTGACCACTCACATTCCTCCGCATGAAAACCACTGATCCTGATCCTAGCCTTTATCAACACCCAGTCAAAGGTGACTTTTGACCAGGTCAAAGATCAGTGACTCATCATGTAGGAATCCATGATGATCTCAGGTCATAGAGCGTCGTGACGTGGTTATACATGAGACAAGCTTATGACTTAATCCATGCAGCTTTCTCATAGTGGGTTGGTCAAGCACCTTGTACTCTTACAAGTGCCCATGACTTTAACTCGTATCTCCATACCTCATCAAAGTCATACTGGTCTTATTTCATCTTCACTCCCGTGTAGATGACCGACCAGGGACATTTAGGATAATCTATAAGATTACCCAGGGATGCAGTTATCAATACGAACATGCAAACGAAAATGATAACAAAAGAGAATACTTTAAATAACTTAAATATCCAAAGTACAATGAATTGCCCCTAGGGCATAATTTCCAACAGTGACAATGTGCACGAAGGTCCCACAGCTGAAAAGAAAACTGAACAAGACCATGCTGATGGTGACAATGCAAACCAAGGTCCAACAGATGAGGAATTGGAACCAGTGACCCCACTCTCCCTTGTGACTCTGGGTGAACCTGTCAACCCTCCTCCTGCCCCATCTAGGAATATAGTACATGTCGTTCCCTTGAGGTTCATACCTGCTTCAAGTTTCAGCAGCAACTTGGCAGCTCAGAATTTGCCCCACATCTTCTCAGCTGAATCACCCATTCTTGTTCCACCCCCTAGGCCTCCAACCCCTATGTACATCCCAGTTAACCTGCCTGGCTCACGCACTTCATCACCAAGACAGGGCACTAGTAGGAAGTCACCAGCCAAGACGAAGAAGAAGAATTAAAGATTAGTTTCGCTTTTTATGTTGTAATGTTTGTTTACATGACTCAGTACACTAGGTTGGCTAACATGATAAGTCATTACTCCTGCTCAGCTGTTTAAATGTTTTTTTGATATGATACAGGATAGTCGTTTTGGTTTTTAGTGTACTGGTTCAAATTATGTCAGCTTAGTTCGAACTTCACTGTTTCGTTCGAACTTTGCTGTTAGGTTGACAGTTGAATGTGTTCTGTGACATTGACCTTCATGGTTGGGATTTGTGTTACCTGACTTGTTTTACATGCTGCTTGCACTATTTGTTTGGTATTGTAATTGTTCGCCTACTGCTGCAACTATCAATTGGGACATACATGCTGTTAGATTGGTTTTTTTGTGAAGTTTGGTTTTATGCAGGTAAGTTTTCAAACCCTGTGGTTAATATGCACCTTTTTTGTGGACTGTAGTAAGGTCCTTCAATGATTTTCTTTTTTTCCATCATTTGTAAGCAGCATTTGATCACCACAAACTGGTTTAGTTTGACATCTTCCATTAAATCCACATTATGGTCATTTTCATTCATCAACAACCAGCCTTTTTTCTTTTTAAACGTTGCTGCATTTGTGGGGTGCATTATGGTCCGTTTGACTTGTTTCTTCATTTTAGTGTAGCATTTGAGAAGGCCAAAATGGCATATTTTTAAACTTCCCTTAACCCACTTTGCATTGAATGGAAGTTATGGTGGTATTGCTTCAACTATCACCAACACATTTCTGTGCTTGACATTTGGCCATTTGTGGGGTGGATTGTGTTCATTGAAGGTAAGTTTTTGTCATTTTTTATACAGCATTTGAAAAGGCCAAAGTGGTTTTTTTAAAAAAAAAAAATACCTTGCACCCACCTTTAGGTTGAATGCAATTTATGGTCATTTTCATCCGTCCATAACCACGACATGTTTGTGCATCACCTTCTGCACTTGCAATCAGCTTTTGTACAACCGTACACTGTCATATGCATTTTTTTTACCTCAGTGCTTATTAACTTGGTCAGTTATCAACTATGATCATGGACTTGTCAACTTCTGCAGATATATCCTTTCCTTTCTGCCTGCCACGATAGTTTCCTGCATTTCACCTCAAATGTTCTGTCATCTTCAAGGTCCAATGTTCTGGATAATTGTTACATGACACATTCCAGTCCTTTTCGTTATTTACTTTAACGCAACTCTGTTTACTATTTCAAGGACTTAGCACTGACAGATTTTTAAATTTTCGTTTTTTCCCTATAAAATCAGCACCTGGGTTCAATGTTCAAAGATTTCCGCAAAATTCATGTCGCCACAAGATTGGTTCATTTGTGGTTTTGTCGCCCTCTTTTTCCTTCCATATCAGTCTGACGACCTTCACACCTCCGGCAGCCGTTACGATCGTTGCATCCTCGCCGTTTCAAATCGAATTGAGCTCTCTCACATTTGCCTTTCTCCTCGAAGACGCGTTTCGATTTGCCTCTGTTTCTGTTCAGATAGCACGACGAGAAAACAAAAATGTGATCTGCATTTTTTTTCCTGAGGGCATTAAGGGAATTTTACCAAACTTTCCCACTTAACCAACAACCAATTCTTCAAACCAAACAAATTATCTTCCCTCAACTTAATTAAGTTCCCATGTCAACCAAACAGCTAAAGTTTTTAAAGTTCCCTCTGAATCTTCCTTTCAATTCCTTTGCTTTCTTTAAGTTCCTTTCCCTCCTTAAAAGTTCCCTGAACCAAACGGGCCCAAGCACCAAACCGGTGGTGGCGAGAATGAGCGAAAACCTTCCTCTTTAACAACACAAGGACGACCTTCTAAGGTCTGTGACAATGATGGTTGAAGACAACGATGAGGTTGGATCAAGGTATATGATAGTGAGATCTCTACTTCCACCAATATTCATGCTCCACCCTCATCTCCCACCACCTTATCTTCCTCCCTTTGCCTCAATGCCTTCCATTTGGTGAATGGTTTAGCGTGTTCATGACTTTTCCTCCATAATTCTTATTACATGCTTTTGTCTGTTAAGCGCAGTAGAACCTAGTGTGATTCAGTTGCTGCTCTCCCCTTTTGCACTTCTGTTAGGGGAATATTTCATTATGTTGTTCCTCTTAGAATTTCTATGGTTTAAAATCATCTATTGCACGTTAGTTTTCATATTTCATATCAGGAGATAAGGTAAACCCAGTATCTCATAATCATGAACTTCATGTATGTTATTTATGAACTCTTTGGATAATTTTGTCTGATTTTTCTTCTTTTTTCCCTAAAATCATAAACTGTGAAGCGAAGGAGCTGTCTTCTGGAGAGAGACAAACTGATCCTCCTGCAAGTGAGGGCAACAAGAAAGGAAGACTCGGATACAAGAAAATAGAGAAGAAAGATGATGACGATGATGAGAGGAAGAGAGTGATCAAAGATGAGAAGATGAGGTGGCCATGAGTTGGATTATGGACTGCTATGTGGCAGTGTTAGTCAAATAAAATGGTTTTAATGGCCAAATTTGTTATTTTCCAACGAGGCCAACTTTGTAATTTCCTGAATGACATTAGTGAATTTGTTTGGCATAGCATTCAAATGACTTAAAAGCTCAGTGACTCCATCTAAAAGTTAGTGGAGGAGAATTTGGTATTTGGGATGTCGTTGGATTTTGAGAGGCTTCTAACCAAAACAACGACTTCTCAAAAGAAGCCAACATTTAGGCTGCATTTGGATGGGCTTTTATTTTAATTAAAAAAGTCTTTTTTTAAAAAAAAAAGTATTTTTTTTGTTATTTTATATATTTGGATGGGGGCTTTAAAAAAAAGCAAAAGTCATAAAAAAAGCCCAAACTTCTCCTTTTTTTTTAAGCTCCAATTTGAAGCTTAAAAAAAAGTTCTTGTGGTAGATGAGAGAGAAACAAAAACAAGTGACCGGTTATTTTGATTTGGGGAGAAAATGACCACAAATGCCCCTTGGGAATTTCACGCCGTTTGTCTCTCGCTCTCTCCTTCGCCCGATCGTGTGTTCGCGCCGTATGAGAGTCTCTCCTTCGCCATCACCCTTCTCCTTTGCGCTGTGAATACTCCTTCTCCTTCGCGCCAGTTCCCACCGTCTCCTTCTCCTTCTCCTCTCTTACAGGTAAACCTCCTTCTCCTTCTCCTTCTCTGTATCAAAGCATTCGCGCACACAGTTTGTTTGTCACGGGATTTTGCAATTTCTTTTCCTTTACACTTGTTCGTCGACAGCTTTGTATTTTCCTATGTTAATTAAAACTTCGGCCCCACCCTCCTGTCCTCACCCTCCCTAAACACCTACGATTAGGTGGGTCAACCAATTCAATTCATAGTTTCTGGGTTCATTGGCTAAAGATGTTCTGATCTGTGTTATTCCTAACTGAGCTTGTTGTCTAGCTACTGCACTTGCTCTTCATTTGCCAGGATTTCTCTATTTTAGTACTGAAATCTGTTCTATGCAGTGTTTTTGCCTGAGATTTTTACTATGTCCTGCGTTGTCTCTGTCTGGTATTTGTGTGTGTTAGCATTTTGGTATTTGTGTGTATGTCTCAATTTTTTGTGTTTTGTTTTTAATTTTTTGAAGTACCCAATTCTCTGATGTCAGAAAGACGAAGTAACTGATCATAACGATGTTAAATCGAGCATTCACAACAAGAATTCCTTGCTTATTGGTTATTTTTTATATTATTATATTCTGTTATCTCTTGACTCTTGGGAAGAACTTAGTGGTTGAATATTCCACAAAATACAATGGATCATTGCTAATTACTCTTCAATGTGTGAATATGTGAGGAGATGAGGTTGGCTTTTTTGTTGGACTCATTCACGGTTTCATTGGAGGAGTAATCATTAAGCTTTTTTTTTTTTTTTTTAACAAGGAAAGGCAAGCCAAGGCTTGAAAAAGGAAACGGGAAAAGACTATGAGAGTCTACCCCCAAATACAGTACAAAAAACAAAAACTATGGCGGACAGACCAAATGGTCATTCAAAAGCATATGAAGACAGCCGCTTGGGACAGTTGGCAATAAAACCACACCCGCTTCCTCCGGGGTATCATGACCGTACTTGGCCATATAATCAGCACAGGGAATGTTGTCTCTCGAGGTGTAGTAGATTTGTACATTCCAGTCCATGAAGAGAAGATCTCTTGTCTCGCGAATGATATCTCTGAGTGGATGATCAGTATAGCGATCCCTCATGAGGATGTTAACGGCCTCAAGAGAGTCGGTATATAGAAGAATTTTCTGAAGCCCCATCTGATGCCCCACTTTTAGACCTGTTCTGATTGCGCAGATCTCAGATTCAATAATTGAATGGGACCCAAGAGACATGTGGAACCCCATTAGCCATTGCCCTTTAGAATTCCAGATTACTCCTCCGCACGCTGCCTGATCTTGGTGGCGCACAGATGCATCGACATCAATTCGAACCGCATCCACAGGAGGAGGAGTCCAAGATTCTTCCTCACACTTGCCAATTTTGAAAATCTGATGAGTAAAAGTTTGATTAGCGGCATTTTCCATCAAAAGATAGCTACAGAGGTGAAGCATCTCCCTTGTATCCACAGTTTCCGCCTGAAATACAAATTTGCATCTCGTTGTCCAAAGGATCCAGCATCCGAAGCTGAAGACCCTTGGCCATGAGAAGTTATGAAATTTGGCTGCTCCAGGCTTGTGAGTAGCATTCCAGTTGAGCCAGGATTGCAAATTACCTGCAAAAAACTGAGAAAAATAGTTAGGCTTTAAGGTCTGTTTCCAAAAGTTTTTAGCCCTTTTGCAGTCCCTGATTATATGGATCACATTCTCCTCATTATTACAATTATAGGGGCAAAGATTGTTGTTGTTGAGACCTCTTATAGCCCTGAAAGAGTTAGTTGCAAGTCTGTCATGCCCTACTTGCCACAGAAAAAATTTTATTTCCTCCGGGACCTGCCATTTCCACATCAAAGCCCAAAAGCTATTATCTCTTGCTCTTCCAGGGTTAGATAGATAATTATAAGCAGACTTAACCGAAAAACAGCCATCTTGCGAGGCTCTCCAAGAGAAACAATCCGAGATATTACTGGACGGAGGGCGAACTTTGATGATAACGTTTATAATCGAAATCGGAAGAACTCCCTGCCATCTGTCAAGATCCCATCGACCACTTGGCTGGAGCTGGTCACGAACCGTCTCCTCAACATTCACCACTGAAGGGTCCAAAATAAAGGCCATAAGAGGGCGATCCAAAGGAAGCCAAAGGTCCTTCCAGAACTTGGTTCCTATGCCATTATTAACCTTTTTACCAATTCCCTCGATAAACTTGTCCCAAACACTCACAATCGCCTTCCATGCTGACGATGAATTTCTTTTCCTGGAGACGTTGGGGAGGTGGCCGTCACCACAGTTGTATTTAGACCAGATACACTTGACCCACAAATCTTGTTTTCTCGTCAGAAGGCCCCAATAAAGCTTCATAATAAAGGCTTTATTCTGACGTCGCAGGTCTTTGATACCAATGCCCCCTGCTTCCTCGCTTGAGTGACCTTATCCCAAGCAATGAGGTGGATTTTTTTCATATCCTCATCCTGGGACCAAAGAAATTTTCTCGAGATCTTATCCAATTCATTAATGGTGCAGATAGGAAGAAGGGTTGATTGCATGCAATAGCTCGGAAGAGAAGATAACACGAATTTAATCAACACCGATCGCCCCACAATAGATAGAAACTTAGACTTCCACATGGAAAGTTTTTTCCTTGCTTTTTGCACAATGGAGTGATAGGTGTTTTTGGTGACCCTTTTATGAATCAGTGGCATCCCTAAATACTTGCCCAGGTCCGAAGTTATCCCGATTCCAAGTAACGGACTTAGATCTTGTGTAATCATTAAGCTTTTAATTTTAGCCATCTGTGACAGTTTGACATCGCAAGTTACTTGTATTTAATTAAATTGAATTTTAGTTCAATTTTGGTCCGTGTAGAAAGATGAGGAATAATCATAAATGTTCAAAAATTTTGTCACTGCTAAAGATTCAAGAAAAAGGGATTGTTATGGAGATTATTATGCAGACTCATATTGAAATAGGATATTTAAAAGTCATAAGCCGATAGTATGCTAGGAACTTACTATCTACAATAAGCAGATAATAACAGCAACATCAGCTAATAGTGTCCTAGTATATACTTCCTTGCAAATCTAAGTACTAAAGGTGTTCCCAAAAAGGCCAAAACCAGAGTAATCAATAGCTTGCTATAGCTTGTAATAAAAAGCCAGGGGCAAGGGTGTAGCATAGCATGTTTCTTGTATCAAAGCTATAGCAGCGCTATATGATCAATTTCACAGTGTGTATGTGAGCAGTATGTGAATGGACAAGTGTTCCTTGATTCAAAGCGGCCATCCATGGAAATGGGAAGAATTTAGTCAACTCTTCCTTGAGGCCTTCAACCATCTAGGCATTACACTGCCCACCCTATTCCATTTCACCATCAACAATTGATAATCTTACACATTGCATGTTCCAATTCTGTTATGCTGATTTCAATGAAGATTTTTTCTTACAATAACTTTAACTAAACTAGATATTTCCATCTAGTGGGATAAAACGTTGTTGTTGTATACTAGATAATTCCAATTCCAAGAATGATATGCTTTTGTTCACCATCAATAATTATGATTTTGTTCTTGCCATCTGTGATTTATTATGCTTTTGTATAACTTAGAATATAATTCATCGAAGATCTATTGCCAGCCATTTTTGCAAGGTCAGCTAAGATAAACATCATAATTATGTGTTTTTGGATATTATTCCTTAGATATGAAGCTATATCATTTAGTAATGTTTCATTTGAATTATCTTGAACCTTCTTCCACTGTTTGTCTTGTAATATGTCTCGTGTTTCAGTTTTTGTCATGTATTTTTGTCATTGAATGATGTTCTTGTTGTTTGTGATTTTAATTTGTGTTTTACATTTGCATTGGTGGGTTGGGAAGGCTCTACACATGATACAAAGATTGTCATGGATACTCTCAGAAAGCCGCACTTACATTTTCCCTAGCCTCCTTAAGGTAATTATTTAATTTTATTGTGAATTATGACAATTATTATTATATAGTTGTTACAAATATAACAACATTTTATTACAGGCAAATACTACCTTGTTGATTCTGGACATCCCAATTTTAAAGGGTTTTTAGGGCCATATAGAAATACAAGATATCATCTTCCACAATTCAGATTGGCCCCAACTTTTAGATTACAAAATGAAATCTTCAATTATCTTCATTCAAGTTTAAGAAATGTTATTGAAAGAACCTTTAGAGTTTGCAAAGCAAGGTGGAGGATATTGCAGAATATGACCAACTTTGAGCTTCAAACTCAATTTGCTATCATATGGGCAACCTTTGCTCTTCATAATTATATAAGGAGAATGGATTCTTGTGATATAGATATGCTTAGAAGATTTGAGAACATTGATGAGTTTGAAGGTAATAATGATGATTATAGAGAATATGAATGGAAGGGCCAACTCAAGAATCTATTAGACTGATGGAAGAAACAAGAAATACTATTAGAGATCAACGAGCTTTTACTTCCCCCATTCGTTGCACGGATGATAGTATTTCATGGATTACTTAAACATATTTTACTTCCAAAGTGATGTTACTTTCTTCTCTTTAAAAAATATTAAGACATCACTATCAATGAATTACTGCCGATTAAAAATGAAACATCAATAATGTTAAACAAAGATATTCTTCAATCGATTTAGAATACATATTACAAATAAAATTTCAACACATTTTTGAAAGAGCGCTTATCACATATCTGGCAGTGAAGAATTTGCTCATTTGAGGAGATATATTGTATATCATAGTCCCATTCATTCCAAAGCAACCAAATTCCCCCAACAAATCCAATAGCTTCAACATGAATCCAATTATTGAATCTAAGTTTCCTCACCACTCAGTCAGCTTTAGAACCATTGATACGAGGCTTCTACATCTTCATGATATCTGGTGGTTTGGGACAAAGATGAAGACTTAATTGATCCTTCTTGTCTGATAGTCCCATTGAATGCAACGTCTCCCTCCTATCTGAAATTTCGATTCTGGCCTGATCACAATTGCTCAAGTCGCCACTAACATTGTGATGTGATATTTGTTTTGTCACAACTGGATTTCATCTATCCATCTTCCCCACTTTTCATTAAGTACAAAGTTTTTTCTCTGGCTTTCCCTTTTAATTTAATATTTCCTTTATCTTAAATTACAAATTTATTTTCCCCTTTTAATATTAGTTTAAATTTGACTGATTGTTTAAAATAAATAAATAATTAAATTCAATTGCTTTCATCTTGTTCCATTCTTCTTTACTTGGTGTGAACTTCATTTTACTTTGTCCCATGTGGACAACAATTTTTTAAAATCAGAAAGGATCAGCTTCTCTCCTTTGCCATTATTCCCTACTACCATCCGCTGCTTTTAAAACGCTCCATTTTTTGTGCAAAATGAACATGAGAAGTTTAACTTGGGTGAGAGACATGGTGAAAGAGATAGTGTAATGTCATGCCACATGTATGGGAAAGGGTTAAAGTTGGGGTGAATTAAATTTTCACTTTAAGTTATTTTACTATTTCTTAGAAAATAATTTTTCTTAACCTAAAAACTCTAGAAACTCCAAAGAAATTTTGAGAAGCATAAATAAATCTTTTTTTAGTTCTTCAAAAAAGTCTGAGATAATATTTAAAATATTAGATATATGCAAGTAAGTAAATGAGATAGAATAATAATGATTTATTTCAAATTATTTAATTTACATATGTTAAATTTTTTACATATATGAATATATAATTGAATTCTGTGTTTTTTTTTCCTTATGAGAAAATAATTTTTTAGGGTAAATAAAAGAAAAATAATTTACCTTAACCTAAAAACACTAAAAACTCCAAAGAGATTTTAAGATGTTGAATAAATCTTTTTTAGTAAAAAGAAACTGAGATAATACTTAAAAAATTATCTTAATATGTCTCTCATTAACAAAAGTATTTGTGAGAAATTTGATATTCATAAGGTCGAACGTCCCATTAATTAAATATATAAATAATGTTTCAAAAGAATACTTTATAAACTTATAAATACAATCTAACCCAAAAAAATAGATATAAAAATATACATTTTTGTTTTTAACAATCTAGCAATTCAGAAGGAAAAATAAATATATATTGATAAAAAATCATGTAACTTTTGTCACTAAAAAATTATCTCAAGTAATACTTGAATCTAATTGAAAACAAAAGTTTATCAAAAAAACATATCTTAGTGTATATTGAGATGAAAATAGTGACATCACAAACACATACAAAGATAAATAGTTTTTCCTCGACAATGCCACTTTTTTGCTGCTACTGGGTGTCAAAATGCACAAGAGAAAATAGAATAGCTTGAAGATACCAATTACCTGCCGCTTATAGTTGGTCAAAAAGCATAGTTTAAAAGATCACAGTAAAAACAATACCCTTTTCAATGAAAGTATTGAAACAACAGTAGTATTAAGACCATTAACACCATGGAGATATGTGACATAACAAACATGGAAACATATCATGGATTGAAGAACTACACGATGCTCAATATCGGATGTCCTTGAAGGGACTACATGATGCTCAATATTACTTGTATACACAAAAGGCCAGCTACATTCAGGCACCTCAGTCATAGTCATATGAGGTACAGAGTGAAGCAAAGGTAAGGATAAAAAGCATATGCGAACTACATGGTTTGTTTGGCTAAATTTCTTCAACTTGACCATAACACAGATTTGATCTGGAATAAATACCAAATAGTGAATGCATTCATAAAGATGCTTTGTATAGAAGTCGGAATTCACAGACGCAGAGCTAATGCGTTCCTGTTTTACATCTGTGAATGTATGCAAAAACGGGAGCAACTGCTTTCTGAGGCATTGGTTCATGCATGTAGGCTCTCTATAGAACAAAAAGGAAAATGGTAAATTTAGGCATATTACAATCACAGGTTAAGTTTAGGCATACAGAAATTGCTTATCATTTCAAACCTGTTTGGTTGCTAGCTAAAAATACCGATAATAAATTTGTCAACAACATGCCTAATGCACTCAACTGATTAATAATCTAACATTTATGCTTTTGTGCCTTCTCATGTGCTTTTTTCCTTCATTGATTTCGATAACTCTTGAGACGGACCCTTCAGAACTGATCTACATGTACAAACCACTATAATAACCAGAACATAATCTCATAATAACTTCTCATAAAAAACTATGTTAGTTTCTATATGTTTTAATGATGACCAACAATTGTTGCATTTGATAAAATACTTGAGATCAATCTTGAGATCTTTGAAAAAGTTTTTGGAAAATCAGTAACTCAAGTTGATTGATTACAACTCAAGTTATAGTACTTAAAGAATTTTCTCAAAAACTATAACTCAAGTTGAAAATCATAACTCAAGTTAAAAATTGTGTTCCAAAGAGTCACAACTCGAGTTATCACTTAGTAACTCAAGTTAATGACTGTACTTGGCACTCTCAGAAAGCCTCTCGCGAAACTGAAAATTTTGTGAACTGAAGCAACTCGAGTTATTTTCAACAACTCGAGTTACTCCTGTAGCGTTTGCTCTCTGTCTGAATTTAAGTTTAACATAACTCGAGTTATTACTGTGCAACTCGAGTTATGAAAGTGCAATTGCTCTCTGTATGGTTTAAATTTAAGAATAACTCGAGTAATTACTGTGCAACTCGAGTTATGTCAAAGCGAATTGCTCTCTGTGTGAATTAAATGAAAATACAACTCGAGTTACTTAATATAACTCGAGTTGGCCTTCCCTTCCAAAAATTCTTGAACTTGAAGATAACTCGAGTTGGTACTGTGCAACTCGAGTTACTCATATCAGATTTTAAAATTCAGTATTTTCGAGATCTGGAACTCAGTGATTATGCAATGGGTACTTGATATTATTGATTCTTATCATTTCTAATCACTATTAATCATGTTTCCATTGTGTGTTAGACAAGATTAACAGGCTTAAACTTCAAAATGCCAAAAAGCGAATTTCTGTCAGAAGCATTTAATGCGAAGCTCAGAACATTCACCAATTCGGCAAGAAACCATCTGAGCAAGCGAAAAGCAATCTGGCTACTTTTTAGACAACATTCCTAATGAGCTCCAATGGACAATTTGATTAACGAATGTCAACAGAGAATAACGGACGAATGTCGGAAACATACGAAGAGACGAAGCCTCGAACTCTCAACGGTCATATTCATTATTCACAATGGCTCGTTGATCTCTTCTCAACGGTCATTAAATGCAGGCGTCTATAAATATGAGAAGCATTCAAGTCTCCAACCACCGAAACTTTGCGCATTCAATTAGCGAACAACTTCATATACTGTTTCGACAAGAAATTAATATCTTCTGATATTCCAATCTTCAGTGTTTACTTATCTACTCTTTTAGAGAGTTCTTCATTGAATATCATTTATTGTAAGAATCTCAAAGTAGTGGGACTTTGAGATTGGGTTATCTGATTACAACTTGTAAGGGGGAGTAAGTTCTAGAGTGAGAGAATTACTCCGAGAGTACAGAGTGTGTAATCAATTGAGATAGTGAAATCCCAAAGAGTCTGGGGACTGGACGTAGGTCAAGGATTTAGACCGAACCAGTATAAATTCCTTGTGTTCATTCTTCCTTAAACCTTCTCTGTTCATCTCTGTTCTTCGTGCAAGCAAACAGAGCAACCATTGCAAGAAAATTTGATATCCCCAATTCACCCCCCCTCTTGGTGATATTCCGTCTTTCAAACTACACATCAAGAAAAGAATGGCCAAGCTATGAAGTGAATCCATAAATGACTTTCTGCTGATATATGAAGGTAAACATAAGAAAAGCAACCACTTTGGCCACCTGCCACCTTCATTGATAAAAAGAAACTATTTCACTCCATTAATAAACTTAAAAGTAACCATTCAAATAAAACATTGATAAAGCAGCAAGTAGCAGAAGGTGCATTGGCCAATCTGCTGTACAGATTCTATACTTCTTACGGTTATATCTAGGAGGACACAAAACAGAGGGACCATATTTGAAGGCGCTAGAAGACATAGGAAAGATGGTTGCAAATATATAGAGTCATTTCACGTACCAAAAGAAGGGTATGTTCGTTGTCCTTAAAGTTACGTACTTTGCAGTGCTGCAATGAGCTCTTTAGTCTTTTAGCTTCATCTTCACTGGGAAGCATTTTATCGTTGCCACTAGAATTTGAAATTCTGTCAATCTACTTTAAAGAACTCCATACATATTTTATATTACATAAACAGTATTGGAAATGGAGTGAAGAATTGATCTCAGTAATAACCTAGCTAACACGAGTACTTCAGCTTCCACAGCATGAAGACGTGAATTAGCATATGCAGCAGCATATTTAAGGAGCTTCAGCTTCCAAAGGAGGGTGTCCTTTGGTATAATACCGGCCAACTCCTGGTAAGAGATCAGACAAATACAGCCTAATGAATGGTAGGAACTTTCAAGTTTGTCATAAAGTAGAGCCAAAAGATCATAGAACAAATACAAAATCATACATCTTAGAAATACTGATGGAATATTAAACACTTCTTACAGGTAGACATGGCAGCAATGCAGTAAGGTTGTAGGACCGTTGTTCGATTTTTTCCATAGGAGGAAGTCTATTTTCAATGTTGACAGCTGCCATCTTTGTTGGATCACCTGTTATCACGATAATAAAGCAACGGAGCAAGAACCCAGGAAGTCAAAGTAAAATTCTATTGATGTAAAGCTGAAGTAAGAGATTTGGGCACTCTCCGTAAAGAAGCAATTCCAATGTTCTCAAACTTAAGACTAAATTTTTAAAATATAAGGCGTGTATTTTTTTTTTTTTAATGTTGCACTTGTGTTATTGAGTCTGGCATGAGATTTCCATTAATCTTATGATAGCTCTTCAAGCAAAAGGAACTGGATCATGAATACTAGAATTAGAACCTAGAATTCATAAGAAACAAAAATCTTTAAAAGCGTGATTATTCCTTTACATGCTCTTAAAGGTGGAGAAAATATATGACACAACACAGATAGATCAATAACTTCCAAGAAAATCGACAAAATAATGCTTTAAAACACTAAGACCTTCGAATGAAGTTTGGTCATGAACAGGAATATGCAAGCAGCGAACTTCGAAAGCCCTACATTGGTGGAAGAAAAAGTAAAAAGAAAAGACTAATGCTTCTACAAATATATCTATAAGTCAATGTCAAATTGGTTGTCATCATTTATTTATATATATAAGGAATTACAAGCATCCACAAGAAGCAAAACAATCTAGAATGGACTCATCAAGGATTGCTACAGTATTCAGTGAAAGGTCTGGATAGTACATAAAAAACGTGAAGGCATTGAAATCAATATCACCACATTAACATGATCTGCAAAATATGTAATTAACACACACCTCATTCATTACTGATGGCAACTGATCAACAAATTTAGTCAATGAAGTTAGAACCTCCCGCTCAATTTCTTGTACAATTGATCCAACAACATTCAACATTGTCTTCCATGCATCTCCTGTATAAAGGATGACCAGTACATGTATCAAACATACACAAGTTCAGAACACATGCGTATATATACGTGCACTAAATTATTACAAGAGATGGACAAGAATTTTGGGTTTAACGTAGTGCTGATGACTTTTGTCCTAATCAAGGAACTTGGGGATGGAATGGCTTGGCCATATTTAACTGGTTAGAAATTCCAAAGCCAGGAACCGGGGTGACCTTGACAAGCTTCTTCTAGCTTTGGCAATTGATACCCCATCTTAAGCAAGGTGATGCAATGTCTATTGTCTACCCAACCAACAAAGTGAGGTGAGTCCATCCCCTCGGAGATTCACTTGATGAACAACTATTGTCAAGAGCCTTACCATGCCAGTTCGACCTTTTCAGTGGGGGAGCAAACATGACTACAATATTGTACATATATTTCTAGTTATTTTTTCTCTCATCAACTTTTGTGACCAGTGAAATGACAAATCAGTGGGGTCATAAGTTGATAAAAGTGTTGTGTTTAAATTTTAATGCCGAAAAGAGTAAGATATAAGCTTTCAAGTTGAGAAATATAAAGCTTACACAATTACACTACACCTTTGCAACGCAAACCATCATAAGCAAGCTAATGAGCTACCTGTTGCATTTGTAGCCATTGCATATGCAGGAGTTGCTACCACGGCCAGCATCATCTGACTGACGACAGGACCCAACTGCAGAACAGTTCAAGCAAACCTTTTGAGCACAATTTAGACAAGAAACTCAACACAAAAAGCCCAATTTTATCAAAATTTGATTATGAACATTAGAAGGCCTTTGCACCACAGCTTCTCTATCAGACAACCATATGAAGCGGGTGAATGAAGCAATTTACTCCAGTATGTTTAATGCTATACAAAACAGGGTATATATAGGAAACTATCAACTCCATTACAATTACCAACGTCATTGATTGTCCATTACAATTATCAATATAATAAACACTCACTAATTGCATTTACAATTAGATAATGTACATTACTCACGCCAGTTTCCAAAACAGAGATACACCTACCATTGAGGAGTGGGCTCGCCAGTGAAAATTGCTTCATTTACAATTGCACTTCTAGGAGATATAAGCATGTCTGCAGGTACAGAATTCTCTTCTCCATTGTGACTTGAAGAGAGTGCAATAGATACAACATCCGCAGGCAAGAGATCAGTGCCAGAGAGTTTTACCCATCTATAATTCAGAACAAAATCCAAGTATATAAGCAACTTCAAAGACCATACTAAGAAAACCTAGTATAAGCTTATTTAGGATGCAACAACAAACTTGCCACAGCGACGAACCATTGAGTTCCGACTATCAATACTAACACATCTCAACTCAGCTAGAGTCTTCAGTGGGATTTTTGCCATAGTCAACTCAAACATCACTACAAAAAAATCAGTTTTTTGCGGCGGAATTTTTCCCTCGCAAAAGAGCAAATTTCCGTCGCAAAAATGGTTTGCGGCGGAATTTGCGGCGGAAAAAATTCCCTCGCAAAAATCGCCCACGCAAACCAATTTTCCGTCACAAAAATACATATTTCCGTCGCAAAATTTGGATTTAGCGACGGAGCCATTTTCCCTCGCAAATTTCAAGATTTGCGAGGGAAAAATGAATCCCTCGCAAAATTTTGGATTTTGCGAGGGAAAAATATCCCTCACAAATTTGAAATTTTTGCGAGGAAACTAATCCCTCGCAAATTTCAAATTTTGCGAGGGAGTACTATTCCCTCGCAAAATGTTGGATTTTGCGAGGGATTTTTGTCCCTCACAAAAATTCTATATTTGCGAGGGAATCCAATTCCCTCGCAAAATCCAACATTTTGCGAGGGATTCTAGTCCCTCGCAAAATTGAAACATTTTGCGAGGGAAGATATTTCCCTCGCAAATCTCAATTAATTTTTTTAAAATATAAAATGATTTTAAAAATTTAATTAATTTCATAAAAATATTTAAAATTAGAAATTAAAAAGACTTATATATGATAAAAAATATTGTAACAAGCATCAGAGTTTACATAGAAATAACAAAATATTACAAAGTATAATGTTTCAACCAAAATAAACTAAAAAAACCCTCTTCTTGCTTCTCAGGTTCGTTTTCAGATGGAATTAAAGGAGGCCTGACAGATTTCAACGGCTTCTTGTATGGACTAGGAGAAATTCCAGACATTGCTGGACTTTGATCCTACAAGAGCAAAGAATGAAATCATTAGTGGTAGACATTTGTTTCGTCTTTGGGAAAATATCCAACAGATTTGATTATGAAGTTTCTGACTATAAAAGGTGGTCTAGATCTTCACTGTACATCGGCAGCACTACCCCTCATTGTGAAAGGTATCACATAGTTCAGAAATGATCGCTTAAAAGCTATAACAAGATTCTGAATTGAAATAACAACCTCGTTTTACTGTAAGATTGAAGCATCATATTTTAAATATTTCTGGACATCTACTTCATTAAAATTAGTTAAAATGGTATTACCATGAAGAATTATACTTAATTAACATCTACTAGGTCATTGCATGCGCCTTAACTGCCTCGTGTAGTATAATGCACCAAAAGTGAAAGTCGAGAGCTAAAGAACTCACATCCTGGGATGCTACAATTGTACCAAGTCTTCGTTGCAGCAATGCCAACATATAGCCAAAGAAGCCAGCCCCAAGCAGCATTGCAATCCCTAAAATATTGAAAGGAATCAATCTCAATTTCTGATCACTAGAATTTCTTAGATATAGAACCTGGGCTGAATTACTTTACCTAGTGGAAACCCACTTCCATATTGATAAGCACAGTCATCGAAATGGAGTTGGATCTCTCTAATGGCTTGGTTTCCTGTGTCTATGACAAGAAGAGAACAGCTGCTTCCAACATAAACCACATCAAAGTCATTAGAAAATTTAGCTTCTTCACTTGGCCCATCAACATGGCCTCCTCCTCGGCTCCATTTTCCGCCAGCAATTGTTGTTACCCCTGCAAATAAAGATCTTAATAGAAAGTTTTTGCCGAACTCAACTCTGACAAAGCATACACAATTTTAATCAAAGCATTATTTAACCAAAAACCCCAACCAGAACAACCGCACGTGCAGCACTTGTTGTCCAGAATTATAAAGGAAGGGGAACTTAATTCAATATTAGCTGGGTAGCCATCTTTGAATTAAAGGGTCCAATATCCAATAGGTATATCATGCAAAGCCATACTTGCAAGGAGATCCAACAGGAGGAAAGGTTTAAAATATTATTCGAAGTATTGACAACCAAATGCCTACCTGAATCACTGATTTTCCTAATTGCCATATTCATAGTATCTGCAACATAGATATTTCCTCGATCATCAACTGTTATTCCCTTTGGATGGTTCATCCTGGCCTCCCTGACCTTCCCATCAACATGTCCAGAGTACCCTTCAGCAGATCCTGCTACCAGCTTTGGTCTACTATCTGAAGAATTGATATGAGCATGATATACTAGAAGTGAAGAAAATCTATACCAATAATGAGTTCAACTGCTGGAGTAATTTACCAACAAGTCAAGTCCTATAGAAGTACACTACAGGTATATATTACATCATCATAAAGCTCACAAGCATTAACTAGAGAGACATAAGGTCATATTTGATATGTAGGAAGAAAGAAACGTAAATGATACAATCTTAGATGCACATTGCTTTTCTAATTGTAGGTTTCTTTCCAAGCGGGAGGGGAAGGAAGGCAGTAAACACATTTGCTTTTAAGTTGATCAATGAAACAATAATGCAAGAAGATCTTAAAAGTTGCAGAATTTAGATGCTCAAAACTGATGGAATGGAGCATGTAAGAATAAACTCAAGACAGGTGTTAATCAGATAACTTTATCAAATAATTATGTCGCAACTGTATATAGCGGTCTCAGAATCACAAAGAAAAGACTGTCGTCCAAGTTGCAAAATTACTCATTTGCAGGAAATAAAAGAGGAGTGTTACGGCGACCAACGGTAAACAAAAAGCATACAAATTTGCAAGCGTTGTCCAGGCCGAATGAACAAGTTTAGAAGCTGGTAAACTCCCAATTTACAGTAACTTTAGTTATATGTGGACATTAATCAGAAGAATACAATGTAAGGACGAGGTCAGGAAGAGGACAAGCTAGCTATGATCAAATCTCTTCAATCAAACATTAAGTCTCTCTAATTGGGCAAAAGATGTCGTTTGGTTCCATCGCTGACAGAATCAGTAACAGTGACAAAAAAATTAGTGAACGTGGGGCAGCTAGTCAGAATGAAAAGCGATCACACTCGGCACACTTACACAGAGAAAGTGAGGAAGAAATCCTGTAAATGTTACTATTAGCTGAATCTAGAATCAGAAGCTCTCCATTGGGTAGCAGCTCAACAGCATAAGGCTCGATTCCAAGCTTGCTCCCATCAAACACAGTCTCGACAGTGTATCCACCCTCAAACTTCATCATCGGCCGGCCAGAAACCGCTGCCATGGGAACAAAACAATCAAATCAGCATTTCAATTACTATCAACAATCACCGAACGAAGAAGAGGAGAAGGAAGGTACGAGGAAATGTGAGCAGCATTGCTCTAGATCTACACCTGTTTTGGTCGTAGCTTTGAGAGACCACAGCCATTTCGTGAAAGCAGGCACAACATTTGAGAGAAATCCACTAACGGTTGTTCACGAGGGTTGTTCACGGGAGGAGGTCGCCGGCGGTTGTTCATGAGCCTGAGGGAGAAGACGCGGCGGATCTGTGGCCGATGAGGGAGAGAGACGCGAATTTGGAGGAAAAATAACGGATGAAGCGAAATGGGGGCGGACAGGGTAGTGGGATTAAAACCTCCTATTTTGCGAGGGATACATTATTTCCCTCGCAAATTTCCTTTCAATTTGCGAGGGAATATTCCCTCGTAAATTTCTTGCAATTTGTGAGGGAAAGTGAAGTCCCTCACAAATTGAATTGATTTTTTTTTTTTAATGAGCTGCTAACCTTTAATTTTTTTTTAAAAAAAATAAAACCTTACTTCATTTCATCCTAAAATATATAGAAGAAAATTACGATCTTTTCTCACTCTTAATATTGCCTTGGGTTTACTTTGGAGAGATATTTAATAAAAAAAAAAAATATATATATATATATATATAGATATATTAATATACTATTTTGCGAGGGAATATAAATTCCCTCGCAAAATGGAAGGTTTTTTGCGAGGGAATTTATATTCCCTCGCAAAATGTAAGGACTTTTGCGAGGGAATTTGTTTTCCCTCGCAAAATGGCCAACATTTTGCGAGGGATAAATCTTTCCCTCGCAAAATGTGGCATTTTGCGAGGGAATTATAGTTCCATCGCAAAATTGGGGAAATATGCTGGACTGTTTTTTTTTGCAAGTTTGCGACGGATTAGAAAATCCCTCGCAAAATGGGCCAATTTTGCGAGGGAACAAAGTTTCCCTCGCAAAATGGGCACATTTTGCGAGGGAATCCCTCTTCCCTCGCAAAATAACGAAAAAAAATGGGGGGAAATTTTCCCCCAAATTTTCGCAATAGGCACAAACTTTACGAGGGAATGGAAATTCCCTCGCAAAATGCCTACAATTTTGCGAGGGAATCCTTCTTCCCTCGCAAAATAGTGAAAAAATTGGGGGGAAATTTCCCCCCAAATTTTCGCAATGGGGGAAATTTGCGAGGGAATGTAAATTCCCTCGCAAAATGCCTACAAATTTGCGAGGGAATGTCTTGTCCCTCGCAAAATACAACATTTTGCGAGGGAATGTCTCGTCCCTCGCAAAATTCCTTTCAATTTGCGAGGGATGATGATTTCCCTCGCAAAAATTCGCTTTTTGCGAGGGACATTTATTTCCCTCGCAAATGTCCAAATATTTGCGACGGAATTTTTTCCCTCGCAAATTCCGTCGCAAATATGTGTTTTTCTTGTAGTGCATAAACAACATAAATAGAGTAAAAAAACTGTAATACCATTATTCATCCAAGCACAAGAGACCCACACAGAAAACCTGTCCTCATTTAGAAGGTTATGGGCAGGAACAATGGACTATAGGAATGAAGAATGAAATATTGGAAAGAGAAAATTTATTTGGCTTTGTCGGTATTTTTTTTTTTTTTTTGCTCAAGGCTTTGTCGGTAAATCAAATATAAAAAGAGAGCAAAAGGATGAGCTCAAGTATCTACCTCATCGATCGCAGATGTAGGTGCGGGTGGAGATTTGGCTGGTGGCGAGCTCACTGGAACAGGAGAAGGGGAAGAAGAAACAGGAACCAGTTGATATACAAAAAAGTTCAGAAAAATCACAAAAACGTGCTCTAAAAGTAGCTAAAGCATACCTAGCAAAGGAAACCTCTGATTCTATTAACTCTCACAACGATGATGTCCACACATACTCCCGAAGTAAGTTCAAAAAATAGGATGAGAAGCTGGATCGAAAAATAAGGTGAAGGGGACAGATGAAGGGGACATTCATTATTCTATTAACTTCCACCATCCTCACACTTTTCGTGAAACCCTTACCTCCAGATCCTCTTCGAACCTTCTTCCCTTCGTCAAATAGGAGCTTCAGATGATCGAAATTTTGAGAGAGAAGCTAGATCAAAATTTTGAATTTTGAATCTAAGCAAAGACAAAGGGCACAGATGAGAATTTTGATTTGAGAGAGAAAAGGTCTGGGAAGGGAAAAAGGGAGGGAGCATCAGAGCCATCGAGAAGGGAAAAAGCAAAAGAAAGGAGCGTAGTAGCGTCTTGTGAACACGCACGGAGCCCGGTGCAAAAGAGACGGCTTATGAACAGTAAAATGTGTCTCAAGCCAAGGATAAGCCATATAAGAGTTGGCTTTGGGAATGAGTTGTTATATATATATTGATATTGATTGTCCAATAGAGGTCGAGTGCATCGTTAGCTTTTAGTTCTTTGTAGTATAATGAATATTATTTCTATTTTTGGAATATGGTGCAATATGACTCTTTTTTAATTAATGCATTAGTTATAATATATGGGTGTATGGGTGTGTGAAAAATTATATCAACAATTACTATTCATTAGTGATAATGAAGTTTTAAGATATCTTACATTGTTGTATACTATTTAATTTTTGTTTTTTAGCCATTTTAGTATATAAATTAAAAGAAATATTTGATAACAACTTTGATCTATATGGGTGTATGAAAAATTATATCAACAATTTAATTTCAATATTATTAAAATTCAATTATATTATAATTTTAAATTCAATTATTGAATATAATATTTTTAAAATTTTAACATAAGTGCTTTCTTATCCAAACAAATATAAAGAAAAAGTGCTTTTATATGTCCATTTCAGTAATTTTACTAATAAAAAAGTGCTTCTCTATTTTAACATCAAAATAGCTTTTTTATTTAAAAGTCATTTTTAAATTGTGTATCCAAACGTAAAATAGTTTAATTTCTAATTAAAGCACTTTTTTAAAAAGCAATGAAAAAAAAAATCACTTTTTTGAAAAGTCCATCCAAATAGGTCCTTAGAGCTTCTGAAAAAAAAAAAGTCATTTCTACCACCGTTATTCCAAACATAAATAAGATCTAAAATTTGACTTTAAAAAAAAAAAGCTCCTATGAAAAAGTCTATCAGAGAAAAAAAAAATCATTTTTACCATTGCTATCCAAAGAAGCTCTCTCTCAAAAACTTCCTAGTACTTATAGTTCTTCTATAAAAATTTTAGGTAAAAAACACCAATAAAACCCAAAAGCTTTTCCCAGTGTTGAATGTTGGTGCAAAAGTCTGCCATCAACTTCAATTCCCCTCAAAAAGAAAAAAAATCAAACAAAGTTGCACAATTTCTATATATAGATTACCAAAAATTGCAGCATTATACCAATATTTCAGATATTTTGGATATGAATCACAACCAGTCAACGAAGGGAAGTGACTGATGATGCAAAAGAAATTAGAGTTCAGTCAAGTTGCCAACGATCTCACACAAGTGACAAATGAGAAGCACCACCAACGTGACTTGTACAATGGCTATGCTTATTCTTGGGCACTCAAAATGTTGGTTCACATAAATTGAGATAAAATTCTTTTTACATACTTACTTTAGCATGTTTGAGATCACTTTTGAGACTCCCAAAAATGTATATTTACGAAGATCGAGATAAAACTCTTTTCACTACTTACTTTATATATCGTAAATTATAATTGAAAAGCTACTTTAAAATGTTCCCATCACTATTCTGTTTATGTACTAAATTACGATTGAAAAGCTTATTTTGAAATCTCAAATTGCTATTTCAAACAAATACATATTGAGATCTGGTTAAGCAATTTTGAATGCGTGAATCTAACCCACTTTGTCCTTTTGTTTCAAATAAAAAAGGGCAAGATGATTCAATGAAAAATATTTAAATATAACAGAAATATATTTCAAATTAACAAAAGCTTAGAAAAGCGTATAAAAAAACAAAAGCTTAGAAAAAAAAAAAGAGAATATTGGGGCTTGTTTGGCATAACTGTAAGAACCAAAAAAAAAAAGTGTGAAAAAAGCTCAATAAGAAAGAAAACATGAAATAATGTGTTTGGTATGGCTTTAAAATACGATAAACTTGAGGTAATGGGGTGATCTGTAAGTATTTATGTAAGTGCTTTTTGAGTCTGAAGCATACCCTATCCCTAGTGGGTATCGTCTACCTCCACCTAAACTTTTTAATATATATATTTTTTTAAAAAAAGATATAATAAACTTTAAGGTTTGAAGTTAGCTCTTAATTAAAACTAATTGTTAGAGCTTCAAGTGCCAGCGCAATGACTTGTTAGAGAAAAGGACCGTTGCGCACCCCTGACAAGATGAAGTTAGTGCATTTCTAGGTTTTAAAAAAGAGTTCAAGGCTTCAGACTTTCAAAACTCAATGCAAACAGGAAGGCAAAATACCTCTTTAATTTTTTTTTAACGATATCTCGGAATATTTGGAAATTTCGTGATTCCATAATATCATTTTTTTTATTATTCTGGAAAAATCCCAGGTAACTTTTAAAATATGAAATTAGTTATTCTAATTTTTTTAGCAAATTTACAAAGTTTTTATGCTAAATTATCACATAGTATACAATATATATGTGTGTGGTATTCAATAAAATTCATTTTTTTTTAGTTATTTTTTATCTCAATTGACAATAAAAGTTATGTTAAACAAAAGTCCATTTAGAAAAAAAAAATCATTTATGTCACCGTTATCCCAAACATATACCGCTCTGGTCCTATTTATAAGTTCCTTTTGATCAAAAAAATTTGGTCCTATTTATAAGTCCTCTTTGACCAAATAAATAAGATTGTGACAATTTTTTCCATATTTGTACCAATAAAAATAGAGAGAGAAGAAAAAGTTGAAGGCACTCAATTATAAATGAGGGTAAAGTTGAAAATGCACCTCATAATCATTAAGCTAACTACCTTTCCTTGGTATGTGTGATTTAGTTAAAATGGAACTTATAAATAGATTGGACCAGAGTAGTATCACATTAACAACCTTTTTTGAAAAAAAAAAAACCATATAAAAAAGTCCAACCGTAAAAAAAAACACTCCTCCCCTTTTATCCCAAAGGCCTAAGCAAAATAAAATATCGGTCAAGTAAATTTTAACGTTTTGAAAAAAGAGAACAAAGAATGCTTTTTCTTTCATCGGAAAAAGTGCAAGCCTCTAGTTCCCATGATTCTGAATAGTCTCCTCAAACCGGGCTCACATGACAGAACGAGGCAATTTAATTAATTTCATATTACTCTCCCAATGCAGCAGACTATCACCTTTTAATTTTCACTTTTACTCTGTCCTTTCCTTTCCCAAAAACAACTGTTTATATTCTCACCGCCTTCCTCAACCCAACCGTTTTGCCTTGCCTCGAGTAATCTGGGTTTGACGGGCAATCTGCGAAGGAGATTGTGCTTCTCTCGGCAATCCAACAGCCTAGCCCGGTAAAGATCTCTATTTTGCTTTATTTTGTTCAAGTTTCATGTGGGTTTTGCTGTTATTCTAAGAGACAAACATGATTGAACGGAAACTTGTATTTTTACTTCTTCTTTCTGCTTCATCTCCTGCGTTCTCTCAGCATCAGAAGGGGAAAAAAGAATAACTCGGAGGTTTTCTTCCGGGTCACACCGGTCTAAGCCTAGTTAACCGGGTCGAGATCTCCCCCAGCTTGGAAATCAACAGGACTGGGCAATTGTTTGAGTCGTCCGTTTACGGCCTGACCCGGCTGGTCCAGGTTTTTGTACCATGCCTCGGAATGGTTCAGTGAATGGTTAAACGTGATGAAGGTTAGTTTGCATATAAGCTGATATGAGATAATAGTATTGTTAATACATACAGAATACAGATGTAGTTGTTAATATGACCATATATGCTTGTAAGTAATGCATATATGCTTGTAAGTATTGAGTGTAGCCATCATCAAGTCATTCAAGTGCGTATAATATCCTTGTCATTCTTCAAAAGATGGGTATGAAACAAGGTATTTTTATGTCCTGAATGTGCAGAGTAACCTGTAATTTGCTTTGTAACCACCACCTTTTGCTTTTCATCTTAGCGATCATTTTAAGAGACATTTTTTATGACTGTAGTACTTGAGAACCTCTAAATTTTTCTTCTCTGATGTGACTTTCATGTTTTATTGTCTAGACAAGCATAAAATCAATTGATCAAATTGATCTTCTGAGGGAGCAGCAACAGATTTTGTCTGGAGAGGTGGCACTTCATTCAAGTGCTCTGAAAAGACTATCTGAGGAAGCAGCGAACAATCCTGAGAAGGATCAGATTCAAGTATATTTCCATCTTCTTTTTCTCTGTTATGGTGTGGGTGTGGGACTAACTGATGCTATCACTTTGCCATGCCTGACAGTTACACTTCTGTTGCTTTTTTGAACTTCAGGGGGAGATTAAAAGACTGAAAGACGAGATGAAAGATAAGAATAAACAAATAGATTTGCTTGAAAAACAAATTGCTGATTCCTTCATTACTTCAGATAAGATGGATCAATCTGGAGTATCACAAGTATGCTCAGTTGACATCACTGTTTTCTGTTTCATGTGTTATTAGTCATGAGGTATCATGTATGATACAACAGAGTCATTGATGAATCAACATGGCACTAAAGCTTTAGCAGTAGTTAGGAAATGAAATCTTCATTTCATTACCTTTTTTGATTTGCTTACAGTAGTTAAAGTAGATCTATATATTCTGGATTAGGGGAGTATATTTTAAAGTTCTCTGCAAGTTAGTTGAGAAGGGTTTTAATACAAATGCCGTAGAGGCTTCATTGAATACAATTGAACTGTCAAGTTAGCTGTTATTTAGATTTACTAATCTCATTTTATAATATCTCCTGTTTGCATATGGAATTCATTTTATTGTAACTGTGAAACATATTATAATTGTGTCTTTGGTCTATGATCTTATCTACTCTCAATATGCTCTTTCACATCCCTTGTCAGAATTTTCTTAAGCAATTAGTTAAAACTTGTGTCCAACTGAACCAATTAATTGGGAGAAAAATTGGAGGAATATCAATTTACCTATACATAGATTATTTATTGAGTCTTGTCTTTGTTTTCAGAATCTGGAAAGAGGAGCTGATCATGGAATAGCTGCTTCAAGGGGAGATGCAAAACTAAATGCTGCTGCCTGGATGTCTGAAAATATGGGTGGTCTCAAGTTAGAACTTGGGATGCTACTTTGATGATGGATTAATAATCTGTTCATTTTCATTGCATCCAGTTCTTATATTTGAGTGTTCTTTATTATCTATCCTGTATAGATATGCTTTTTTTGCATTATTGTAGGTTTCATAATTAGCTTTACCAGCCTACTTTAACTTTTTAATCTGGATTTTGGAATCCAAATTAAAGTTCCATGGTTAGAATACAACATTGCAACAACTTATGTGTATTACATTAAATATTTCCTTTTTTTTCCTTTTTGTAGATAGCCTAGACATAACTTTATTCTGTGATGCTACAAGAGTTTTTTTGGACCTCTGTTGAGATAGATGTGTATTTGTAGATAACCCTCTTTTTTGTTGTAGTGTGTTGATGTAGGGGAAGGTGGGAATGATTCAAACCAATGAATGGATAGATGTGGGTACCAATGTTTAGATCTTTTTGGAATCTTTTGTTAGTGTAGATATTAATCCTACAATTTGATATGTATATACCAATGACCCACTGTAGAATTTGATATGTATATACCAATATTTATAGTACAATATATTGGATATTTATCCCACAATTTGATATGTATATACAATTTGATAGTCCCCGAGCAGTGCTTATGTGATATAAATATGGGTAGGATTTATCAACAAATCGAATTGGAAATTTTGTATATGACATCGTGTAGAAACGGTCAAAATCAAGATAAAAAATTATAAGATTTTAATTTATAGCAGTCTAATGATTGTCATGTGATAGCTATTGTAAGTTACTCTTCTCAGGTTTTGAGGGATGGTCAATTTCAATAATATATTATTTTTAAATGTTGGATGTAGTTTGATGGTTGTTGTTTCATCTTTAGTAGGTTAGATTTTTAGGTGGTAACAAATCATATCTCCTTAAGATTTTTCATTAAGGAGTTAACCATTGATTGTATGTTATATTGTGCTTAAACGGTAAAACTATATCCTACATTAATAGGATTTGGATATAGATTCCATGGGATTATTTGATTTAATTTGATTTTATATTAATGGTTTTTTTTAACAGAGTTAATTGAGCTTTTTTTTTTAAAAAAAAAAAACGGCTTAGCCGAATGGTTTCCTGTTCTCTTTTTCATTTTTAACCCTTTTCTAATTCTTAAGGGATTGGCTTCTTTAATGTTTGCTTATATTGTTTTGATGCATTACCAGTGTGCTTTGGTTAATTTCTTTTGCAGGGAAATAAAAGAAAAAAAAAAGAGGACAATGGTGAAAGGGGGAGGGAAGTGAGAAGCTACCTCTTGAAATTTTTCTTGCTGTTTTGTTGATTAGTTTTTGGTAAAAATCAAGATATTAAATTATAAGAATTGAGTGTAGATATGAGAGCAGAGATTGTGGGATTATTTAAATTGTATTGATTATTATATATTAACTGCATATTTCTTAATTTTTATCCTGTAAATTAATTTGATTATGATCCATTACACATATTTAAATTATTGAAACCGATACTAATATATCCTAATTTATAGGATTTGGGCCTACATATGGGGAATTATTTTATTATTGGATTAAGTTATATTTACACATGAGTAAATCTAATTTTTCGAGTACTCTCATCAAGTTATAAATTGTAGTCACCTTCCTATAGTATCTCTATGTCTGTCACTTTTTCTTGGCTAAATCACTATAGCATACTTTTGCGGATGATATATATATATATATATTTGGAAAAATGGTGGGAGCCTTTTAAGCTATTTGTACTTGCTATATCAATGGGATGGTAGTGAATGTCAAATATTAAAAAGGGACTTAAAAATGCAAATTCCTACAAAAAACACCAATTAATAATTAAGTATAACCACAACATAATTTAATTTAATCTAATTGATTGATGACCATGTGACTCATGCTTCCATAGGATAATGCTGCATCCCTTGAAGAAATGTAATTAATGTAGCTAATAAATATTCCATAATAAATATGTCTACTGAAGGTGAAGAGAACTGTAGGAAATGAAATATGAAATGCAGTAAATGCATCTCATGCAAAGGTGGAGAGAACTGTAGGGAATGAAATAAGAGATGAAGTAAATGCATCCCATGTAAAGCACGAGGTAGTGCATGCTTGAATACTTTTGAGAAAGGTCATGCATTTGAATGCGTCGAGGGGTGTTAAGGGAGTACCAAGTTGATAAAATTTTTAGAAATGATTATGAACAAATGTGACATGTTAGTTCATGTTACATATATGAATGTTTATGTACTATGATGGATAGTATTTTGATGTTCCTATTTGGTTGTTCTTCAAGCCATGATCATGTTATAAATGAATTGTTGCCTCAGCTATGTTAAAGAAGGACTTCTTGGCTAAGCTATATGGGCATCGATTTACAATCATGTTACAGTGAGTAGGTTTTCTCACTATTTTTTTAAAAATAATTCGCTTTTGTGGGGCCATAAGTTGATAGAAATTCATATGAGTTTGGCATGAATCAACTTTCATTGGAATACTAATCCAATCATATGTTTTATATTACAGATAACGAATAGAGTTTAATGATCATGGCAAGTTTGTGCAAGACGACATTCCTTTCTTTCAGGTGTTGACATAGGCAACATATATAAAGAGAACAGGAAAAACAGAAGAGGGGGAGTGTTGTTGAGAATGAGAAAAGTATGCACATGCTTTCATTGCCTGCCTAGCCAAGAATTTTTTGAAGCCTGTCAAAGTAATTGAGCAAGAGAAATTCTACTTCATGTTGATGTGTTATAATCTGGGTCTTTCATATTAATGTTTAGTTATGACTTTGTTTTTTGTTTGATCTTAGTGGCAACTAGAACTATCTAGACCTGTACTTCGATTGTGAACTCAAGTAGCATTACACTTTAGAACATAAAAAGTTGCTATAAGAGTACAAGAACTGATGTGATTGTGGTCCATGTCATGGTTTGGGGTAGTGATATAACTTATATTTTGTGATGGTATATTTAAAATCCAATTATTTATTTTATGTTTGTTTGTGTTTTATTTAATTTCTTATTTGGATGAGTGAAATGTTTTGAGGTGTTTTAATATTATGAAATTATTGCAGCCGCGTATTGCGGGGGAATTTTTGCTTGTTTAATTAATTTCATATTACTCTCCCAATGCAGCAGACTATCACCTTTTAATTTTCACTTTTACTCTGTCCTTTCCTTTCCCAAAAACAACTGTTTATATTCTCACCGCCTTCCTCAACCCAACCGTTTTGCCTTGCCTCGAGTAATCTGGGTTTGACGGGCAATCTGCGAAGGAGATTGTGCTTCTCTCGGCAATCCAACAGCCTAGCCCGGTAAAGATCTCTATTTTGCTTTATTTTGTTCAAGTTTCATGTGGGTTTTGCTGTTATTCTAAGAGACAAACATGATTGAACGGAAACTTGTATTTTTACTTCTTCTTTCTGCTTCATCTCCTGCGTTCTCTCAGCATCAGAAGGGGAAAAAAGAATAACTCGGAGGTTTTCTTCCGGGTCACACCGGTCTAAGCCTAGTTAACCGGGTCGAGATCTCCCCCAGCTTGGAAATCAACAGGACTGGGCAATTGTTTGAGTCGCCCGTTTACGGCCTGACCCGGCTGGTCCAGGTTTTTGTACCATGCCTCGGAATGGTTCAATGAATGGTTAAACGTGATGAAGGTTAGTTTGCATATAAGCTGATATGAGATAATAGTATTGTTAATACATACAGAATACAGATGTAGTTGTTAATATGACCATTATAATTGCTAATACAAAATGTATGTTGCGGATTGACATGAAAGATGACTAATAGTTTGGGGAATAATCTTTTTTTTTTTTTTAAAATAGTGGAGTAAATGAAAATCAATATGTTGATGGTTTGATAAGAACAAAATGCATAAAAGAAGACATAACCTATGAGAAGTTTTGAAGAACCATATCTTCTATAATTGAAAAAGAAAGTAATGAAATTTGTTTAAAATTCAAAGTTACCTTTGATACATATACATTTATAGATGTTGTAGATGATGAAGTAATTGATCATTTAATACAGTTTAATGAAAAATATGGTCAACAATAGATTGCCAGTAATGAATGGTCAAATTAAAGCACAAGATGTGTAAGTTTAGTTGTTTAAGAAATGTAATTTGTTACTATATAAATTGTGAATGATGGTTCATACATTGTTATTAATAGCACTTTAAAATATTGTTTCTTGCAAAATTGATCAATTGTTTGGAGGTGTAGGTGGAATATCTATGTCTCCATCTCCTTTGTTAAATGAAGGTCAAGATGTCATCTTTGACATGTTGTATTCAAATTATGCCAACATCCATACTGGAAATGAATCATACCGAATAGCAGGATTTGATTATTGGAGAATGATAAATTTTTCTCGATGCTGTGACACTTTGTCAAACGTTATACAAATACAATATTTCACACAAATTTTCATACAAATTTGTTAAGAAAAATCAACAAAAGATAATTGTCAAGTGCAAGACGAATAGTTGTTTTTGGTACATGAGTGCATATTCATTGAGAGAATATCAAGATACCGAGATTTTAACCATCAAAACATATAGAAGTGAACACATCCACCATGTGCAGGACAACCAATTGTTTTTCATCTACCTATGTCAAGCTTGACATGGATGGTTTGAGGTGTAATGTAAACAAGACTGCTAATGAAATTCGAGCAGACTTTTACAAAGAGTACAGGGTATGGATGAACTATCTTCAAGCAACTAAGGCTAAAGAAATAGCATTGAGGGAATTACATACATGGTCGAATAAAGAACTCTTACATGGTAATTCTTTAGATATGTGACAAACTCATTGAAAATGATTCCAATATAGTTGCAAAATGGGAAGGATTATCTAACAATAGATTTGAGAGGCTATTTTTTGCTTATGGTTGCTTGATTAAAGGTTTTATAGATGGTTGTCGGCCCATATTTTATATAGATGAATGTCATCTTAGTGGCCCTTATGAGAGAACAATATTGTCAGCTCGTCCATACGATGCAGACAATGAAATGTTTCCCTTAACATACGTCATTGCTAGCGGTGAGACGTATGATGAATATGCTTGGTTTTTATAGAATGTGAGAGATAACAGGATCAATGCTGATAACAATTGTTTTAGATTAGAATAATGTCATTATTAGTGCTGTAAAATAAATCTTTGGCAGCGAGAGACATGCTTTTTACTACGGGCATTTGAAGGAAAATTATAGTGCAGAGTTCTTAAAAATCAACAGAGGTTGGACACATACCTTGGGTAATAGCAAGGAAACTGCACACAATCTCCTTGATGCAATTGTTTATGCAAGGTTCGATGAGGATTTACTCATGCAATGAGAAAATTAACTTTGTTTAGTAGACATTTGGCACAATAGGTGGAGATTGATGGGATGTTGACCGATTGGCTCTTAGCAAGTTTCTTTTCAAAAAGTGAGATAACATAACTACTAATCTTGCAGAGTCATTCAATGCATAGATGTTGAAAGAGAGGAAGCACATCGTGTCTCTTAAACACGTCAATTTCTTTTGATGCTTATGTATTAAAACAGACACGATGTGCTTGCTCTCTTTCAACATCCATGCATTAAACAACTCTGCAAGATTAGTGGTTATCTTATTCTACCTTTTGAAAGGAAACTTGTTAAGAGCCCATCGGTCAACATCCTCATTTGTCTCCACCCATTGTACCAATTGTCTACCAAACAATGTTAATTTTTCCTTTGCATTAATAAAGTCTTCATTGAGCCTTGCATAGACAATTGCATCAAGGAGTTTGTGTTCAATCTCCTTGCTATTCCTTGAGGTATGTGTTCGACCTTTATTAATCTTTATGAACTCTGCACTATAATTTCTCTTCAAATGCCAGTAGCAAAAAGCATGTCTCTCTCTCGCTGCCAAATATTTATTTTACAGCACCAATAATGAAATTATTTTGATCTAAAACAATTGTTATCAACATTGATCCTGTTATCTCTTTCACATTCCATAAAAACCAAGCACAATCATCATACGTTTCACCGCTAACAATGGCATATGTTAAAGGAAACATTTCATTGTCTGCATCATATGCACAAACTAACAACATTGTTCCCTTATAAGAGCCACTAAGATGACATCCATCTATATAAAGTATGGACCAACAACCATCTATTAAACCTTTAATCGAGCAACCATAAGCAATAATAGCCTCTCAAATCTATTGTTAGATGATCATTTCCATTTTGCAACTATGTTGGGATCACTTTCAATGAGTCTGTCACGTATCTAAAGAGTTTTCTATTCGACCATTCCCTCAACGCTATTTCTTTGGCCCTATATGCTTGAGGATAGTTCAGCCGTACCTCATACTCTCTGTACAAGCCTGCTTAAATTTCATTAGTAGTTTTGTCAATATTGCACCTCAAACCATCCATTATAATTAATGATGTCAAGCTAGATTTGGGTGGAGGAGAAACAATTAGACTATCCTATGTATAGTGGATGTGTTCACTTATGTATGTTCTGATGGTTAGAAACTCGGTATCTTGATGTTTTCTCAATGAATATGCACCCATGTACTGAGAACAATCATCAACCTTACACTTCACAATTATCATTTTGTTGATTGTTCTTCACAAATGGGTATGAATACTTGTGTGAAATGTTGTATTTCTATAATGTTTGACGAGGGTCACATTATTAGGAAAAATTTGTCCTTCTCCAATAATGAAATCCTTTCATTTGGTATGATCCATTTCCTGTTTGGGTGTTGGCACAATCTGAGTATAATATGCCAAAGATGAAAACTCTTGACCTTAATTTGAACAAAGAAGGTGGAGACATAGACAATCCAATTGCACCTCCAAACAATTGATCAATCCTACAACAAACGACAAGTTAGAATGCTAGTAATAACAATGTATGAAGCCACCATTCACGACTTATATGGCAATAAATTATATTTTTTTCGACAAGTAAACTTACACTTCTTGCTTCCATTTGACCATTTATTGCTGGTTGTGTATTGTCATTATTCTCATTCTTTTTAATATAAAAATGATTATATTCTTTATTAAACTTTATTAAATGATCTACACCTTCATCATCTACAAGATCCATAAATGTAGATGTATCAAGGGTAACTTTGAATTCCAAGCAAATTTCATTACTTTCTTTTTCCAGTTATAGATGATATGATTCTTCGAAACTCCTTATAGGTTGTCTTCCTTTATACATCTTGTTCTTACCAAACCACCAACATATTGACTTTCATCTCCTCTACCATTTAAAAACTTTCCCCTACATGAAAGAAAAAGAATAGATTCTTCCCAAAGTACTAGCCATCTTTCATAACAATCTGTAACATACACTTTGTATTAACAATTGTAACAGTCATATTAACAGTTGCACGTATTAACAACACTTTTTTTTTAATCTCATATCAACGTTTTGTAAGCAAACAAACTTTCATCACATTCAACTATTCCCACTCAAAACAGAGCAATCCCTTTATTACCATGCCCAAAAACAAAGCACAATTTTATTAACCCTAACCAACCATGATGAAATCCCATCAATGGTCAATAGATATCGTTAGAAAATTCTTAGCATTACTTACCTATGTCCAAGCAGATGGTTCGCTAATGAGCCCTAGCTCCATCCTTTCATCAACCCTTCAACCTGAATGTAGCGAACATATACAGGAAAAAAAATCAATGTTTCATTGCTAAGAGATTAGATGAAAGCTGCAAACTCTAGGCTTTATCAAGGACATGAAAAACTACACTTGTTTGCCTTCAACGTTGAACCTGCAACACTCCATTTTTTTTCTTTCTCATAAATGAGAATAAACGCGTGGCAACTCCTCTTCCCATTCCTTTCCTTTTTTATTCAAGGGGAAATCCATATGGGGTCTAAATAACAAAGAAAAACCCAAAAAAAGCCCAAACATTAATCAAATCTAAGAAAAAGGCCGTAGGGTTTTTTCTGACAAGCAATTCTGAGGCAAAATGACTGAAAAACCCAATTCAAAATCACTCACTCTCGCGTGTGGTCTCCGACTCAGTAGCAACATCATCTCTGTCTCTTGTCTCATCTCGTCTCTCGAAGCCGTTGGGTAGGTGAAATCGTTGACCCTCCGAAGTTATAGGGTTGTCGTCGCCGTATGATAATCTTTTCTTTGATTTTTATATGATTTCTGCAATTCTCAGTTCCATCGATTTAACAATTGAGCTCTTTATGATTTCTACAATTGCAGAAGGGTATCATGTTTTAACTTTCTCATAATGAACCATGTTTACCTGAATTTTTGGTAAACCTAACTAGGAAGCCAATTCTTTAACAACTTTGGATAAGTTAAATGAGGTTATTAATATTTGATTGCTGATAAAAATCTACCTGTGGATCTTTCCATTGTGTAAAATCATTATTGTTATTTTTTTTGTCGGCGGTTATTATTTGCGGTGGTTTGTATTTATTTGATCATTATCTACATTTGTTTGTCTTTCAAATGATGCTATTCAGAGGGTTGCTTTAGAAGCTCCGTGGTTCCATAACATTACCAGCAGATGTGCTTATATAAGTTCTAATGCTTTACAAGAAGGTGTGTTCTGTATTTGACCTTTTGCCAGTGACTAACCTGCTGGTCCTGTTATACATGTTTTGATGAATCATCAATAACCTATCTTGAATTTTGAACTTTTTTTCATGCCTCTAGCTGCTCTTTATTTCTTGGTGAAGGGGGTGGCATGGCAGATCATGTTGAGAAATGGGTTTGAACCATGGTAGTTAAGATCGCGTGTAAACTCGTAAGATCGCGATTTTTGCTGGAGAAAACAAGCTGAGTCGCATGTAGGATCAAGTGTGTGCAAGATCGTCGGGGAAACTCGTCAATCGTGTGAGATCGATGATCTTGAACTCTGCTCTGACGTTGCGGCACTCGTTCGTCCTTTCCTCTAATCACGTCTTAGGTCTCGTCCTCCTCTTCCTCTCAGTCTCAGGTTCCCCCTGTTTTCAGAAGCTTCACCGGCGGTAATGGAGGAGATGTCGTCGGCGACGGTGAAGGAATGGAAGGTGGAGGAAGGAAGGAAGGAAGGAAGGAAAGATTGAAGGTTGAAGGTCCGAATGTGGTTGAAGGTCCCCTTGTTCGCAGCGCTATTTGATATATCTTTGCATTTTTTGATTATCAGCTGACCTAGAACCTGGTCAAAACGCAAGTTTTGACCAAGGACCTATGTGTAAACAAATGAAAGTTTTTAGAGGGACTAGACTGAAATGTTTTTGCAATTTGAGTTCAAACTTTTATTTTCAGAGGGACTAAATGTTATTTTATATGCATATTTTTTTTATTATTAAAATTTAAAAAGTAAGATTTTTACGATCCATGCCGATCCCACGATTTACGATCTTGTTACCCCTTTCCGATCTTAAGTAAAATCGTGATCTTGACTACCTTGGTTTGAACTGATTAATAATATACAATAACAAGCAAGGTACAATTCAAATGAATAAATTTGTGAAGTCATACATGTATGTTTGATCAGATTGGTAGAACTTTGAGTGGATAAGAAGTTTAACAGCACTTTTGGTGCGGGAAACACGTTTGACATAAATCAATTTGTTGCTTTCAGCCACCTCAATTTAGAAAATAGTATATATAAGACTTTGAGTTCTCTGTGAATTTCTTAAAGACATTATTTATGTTTATGGACTTTCAATTTGCTGATAGTATTCTGATCAAACAATTGCCCTTATCTATGCCTTTCTTGCAACAGGCCTTCCAAGTGGCTTGAATGTTTGTGTGGCAGCAACTAAGCTATGACTTAAAGTATGCTGAGTGGGGATCGAAGGTATCTATTGATTATTTTGTTGTGTCCATTTTGTATAGTGATATGATAGTGCGTGAAACCAAATGAATTGTGTTCAAATTATGGTGCTACCTTTAATCCTTTCTTTATCAATGGGGAGGTTTCAAATTTGAGATTTGAGAATAGTGGGGCTAATGCTGTTGCAGGTGGGCCTCTTCGAGTTCCGAAAGAGGTAGTATGACTGTATTAGGCAAAGTTCCAGTTCCGAAGCCTATCAATTTACCCTGTCAAAGGTACTGTGAATGTTTTTGATGATATCACCCGTGAGAAGGTATATTCCTCTTTGACATATACATTTATCATCTATCCCCATCTATTCCTCCTAATAACACATTTTAGATTATGATTATAAAAAAGCCATTCAAGAGTTTTCACTTAAATGCTCTGGGTATTGGGACAAATAGTAAGGCTTGATGTACTTATTTTATTTCTTTTCAAAAGGCAAATTTTAAAATTGCAAAAGTTTATCCTTAAAAGTCTCAAGCATTGCTATCTGTGTAGGTTTCTAGTTATAAAATAAAACCTCATGAGACTTGTGTAGTTCCTAACCCAATCGATATAATGGAGAGATTTTTATGAACATGCTCCTTGTAGTTCCTAACGCTGTATTTGATGCTACTTGGATACTATCATTGTTGGGCCTATAGATGTTGCACATAATTTTCATGGTCAATACCCGTAGAAAAATGTAGATTTTCCATTAAACAATTTGCAATGAAATTCGGAAAGATAATTAATTTCCTGTTCTCTAAATGTTTGTTAGGTTTTTTGTTGCAAATATAGGAGATGCCAAAGCATAACCGATGGATCCCAAAGGCATTTAGATGGAGGCCATGCATTAAAGGCCATTGTTTTGATGAGGGAACACAAGTCATTCTACCCACAAGCAAAAGATGAGACATTAGACAGCATGCTTGTTAGGACACATTGTAGTAGATCACTTGTTCTGTACACGTGCATTTGTAGTTATGACAAATTTGTATTCATGAAAATGACCTTTTCAACATTTGTTCTTCTGTAAATTTTCTAATGATGCTAACTTGACAATTTTAATTCAATGATAAGAGCAAAATTTTCCTTCTTTTATGAATTATAGGATTGCTAGCACTGCAACAGTCGTTTTTCTTAAGAATGCAGTTGAGCTATTCAAGAAAAGTGTTGCTAAATTGAAAGTTGAAAATCTTGACGTATGGATATTGACAACTACATCAGTCCCCATTAACAATCATATCAGGCCTTATTAACAACTATATCAGTCCCTATTAACAACCTTATCAACCCCCACTAAAAACTACGTTAGTCCTAATTAACAATTATATCAGCAAACAATAACAACTACATTTGCCCCTATTAACAATCATATCAACCCCCACTCTATAACTACATCAGCCCCCATTTGAGTGAGAATTATTGAAAGTGATCAAGGAATAAAGGCTGAAAAAATGCTGAAATTTGATAGTTGTTAATACTTACAATTTTAGTTGTTAATATGGTTGTTTAACTTGTTAATACGAGATGAAAGTGAAAACGCTGTAGGGTAGGTTGCTCTGTTTTTTGAGCATGGAAATAGAGGGAGGTTTGTTTGTTAGTGGGAATGATTGAATGCGAAAACGTTGATATAGGATAGTTGTTAAATGGGGCTGATATAGTTGTTAGTAGTTATTGATATTGTTGTTAATGGGGGCCGATGTAGTTGTTAAAGGGGGCTGTTTCAGTTGTTAGAGAGGGCTGATGTAGTTGTTAATGTGGTCTGATATAGTTGTTAATGGAGGCTGATGTAGTTATTAGTGGGGACTGATATGGTTGTTAATGAGGGATGATGTAGTTGTTAGTGGGGGCTGATGTAGTTGTTCGTGGAGTTGATATAGTTGTTAATGGGGCCTGATATGGTTGTTAGTGGGGGCTAATATAGTTGTTAATGGGGGCTGATGTAGTTGTTAGTGGTTACCGATATTGTTAATGGGGGCTGATGTAATTGTTAAAGAGGCTGTTTTAGTTGTTAGATGGGCCTGATGTAGTTGTTAATGGGGGACTGATGTAGTTGTTAGTGGTTACTGATATTGTTATTAAAGGGGGCTAATGTAGTTATTAATGGGGGTTGATGTAGTTGTTTGTGGTTACTGATATTGTTAATGGAGGCTGATGTAATTGCTAGTGGTTACTGATATTGTTGTTAATGGGGGCTGATAATGTTAATAAACAAGTACCTTGTTATATCCCATTTTCTTGCTTCTGCAAAATGACCAGAGATGCAGGAAACAATTGTCATTCTCATTCATATTAAAATGTCATGTCACCTACATCATAAAATTTACAAAACTTTGTCCTAAATATGAACTCAAGTGTTTTGTATAATTGCTATAATAAAATCTGTCATACAACCACTAAAATTTAGATACACTTAAAAACAAGTCAGCCTATGTACATAAAAGGATTGTTTCCTAACGGCTCATCTTCCGCTTGTGGGAGTCCTCGATCATCGACAACACTTTGTCTGTTCTTGTCCTAAATACATGTGTCCTAACAAGTATACCCCCTAATGTTTCTTCTTTTGCTTGTGGTCCTCCATCAAAGACAACACTTTAGTTTGTTCTTATCCATTTGCCTTTCCTCATTTTACTTGAAGAATTCTTCAGTGAACAGGTTGTATCTAGAGAACCTTAGATCCTTTTGTGAAGATTTTAGCATATTGTTGCTTCTTATATTACTGTCTTCTTGCTCGTATACCTACAACAATTGTAAATGAAGTTCATTTAAAATTACCCTTCATCATAATTAACTAAATTTCACAGTTTTGAATTGAAGTCTAGAATTAACTTTATGTGCAATACTTAAATCATAATTAACAAAAACCTGAAAAATGCTAATCATTAAATCAAGTGTAAGCTTAAGATTTACTACACACTCAAAATTTCATATTAGAGCTGTATTTCTTTGGTTTAGAATCCAGGAATCAAATCCCCATGGTTTCTATTTTTACAAAGTGCAACAGATAAATTCAACCAAGTTATTTCACTATGAAAAGTTCATGTTTAACCTGAAAATGTTAATCAAAATTTCAAAATGACACAAAGATATATTATGCAAAGTTATTTTACTATGAAAAGTGATAAGAAATCTTAATTTGAATGGACCAACAGTAATATGCAGTTCAATACGGGCCCTAATGCAATGCATGCTAAAAAATTCAACCAAAATCTCCAATAGATAGATTTTTATGGCCTCTGCCTCATCACAATTCAAAGCCTGATCATCTAAATGGGCACTCGCAGATTTAAGAGGTGTGATAGCTAGCCAAAGCATCAAGCCAAATAATACACAAGCAGTTAAGAACTGAATAAGATGCAGATGTGCCACTAGTCACGTTCAATCTCAAATAATCCACCCAATTGCTACTGCCAAATATCATTTCCACAATAAACATGATTATATGCCAACAGTATAATCATCACAAGAGAACCCATTTAAATCTGCAAGTACCCATTCCATGCTTTTGAAGAATTCAAGAACAAAATCTCCAATAATTTTCCCAATTTATCATCATAAAGTAGTAAATATTATATACCAACAATATAATCATTACAAGAGAATGCAAAACATTCCTCTTAGGATTGATGCAATGGTAGATCAATTCCAAAAAAATTAAGAAAACAGAGTTCGAACAAAATCTAAGAAGTGAAATAAGCAAAATCAAACAACAAACTGAACAAAACCATAAACTGAATAGCCTCCGAGAAAAGAGAACGCAAAACATGCACAGCCGAAGACATCAAGTTGAGAACGAAAAAGGTTGTCAATCAAAAGAAAGAAAATTACCAATTTAACGACTGCAGCTGTTTGGTTCTTGTGGACGGAAATAGAGGCCGATTTCAAGCTTCAAATCTAGCTATGGCTGTGAAAGTGATGAGCTTCAAATCTAGTCAAACAAGGCGCCAAATGGACTTAGGGTTCACGCCTTTGCCAAATGAAAGGACGAAATCACATGGGAGAATAAAATGGCCTAACGATTTTACCTTTCCCATATGAGCGCAAATGGCGTCGAAGATGAGAGTGGCCGTCGGAGACGAAGACGAGAGTGAGCACAAGGGAGAGAGCAAAATGATTCGAGAGAGAGTGAGGGAATGATTCTGAAATTGCCCTTCTCTCATTTGTCAGTGTTAGTGGGGTGTTTTTGTCATTTGACCACACATTTAGATGTCACAAAGGGCCCTGGGGCCTTTTCTGGGATTTGACTAATGTTTGGGCCTTTTTTGAGTTTTTCTTTATTATTTGGGCTCCCATATGGATTTTCCCTTTATTCAATAGGGGCAACAAATTAATTTCACATTCCGAATTAATAACAATGCAGTCCTTAAGGACTTTTTTGATAAGGGAATTTGATATGATATTTTTTTGTAATTTTTTATAATTTGAGACCTCACAGTGATTTTCCCAAAGTTAAGGGTTAAAGGCAATTTTGCCTTAAAAGTTTTTCACATGGATCTTTTTCTTTGAAAGAGTAAAAAAGGGAGCATTTTTGCCTTGGTCGTAAAATGGGGCACTGTTGCCTTGGCCGTAAAATGGGGCACTATTGCCTTGGCCGTAAAATGGGGCACTATTGCTTTAGCCGTTATTTTAGTTAATTTTAACCGTTGATTGATTAAATATGCTGACCTGGTAGTTTACATGTCATCCATATCATTTTTATTAAGGTGCAAATTTCCTCCGAAAATTTTTAATTTAACTTTAAAACAAGATGAAATAAATGACATGTGAACTTCCAGCATAAATTTATACCTTAATAAAAATAATATAGATGGCATGTGAACGATCAGTTTAGCATATTTAGTTAACTAAATGTCAAATTAATTAAAATAATAATCAAGACAAAATTGCTTTCAAAAAGACTTCTAGAACAAAATTACTCATCATAAAAAACTTCTAAGGCAAAATTATCTTTTTAAACCAATATTAAAATGGACCACGAAATCTTTGTATGGACGCTTTTTAAATGGACATTCAAATGTTACCGCCAATATCTAATTTCGCCTCACGTCTCAGTTCCTCTCTGCGGTCATCAAAGACGAGTCTCCGTCGTCAATACCTGTGTATCGTTTTCATTCTTCCATGTCCTCCGCTGATCCTTACGAAATCATTGACGATGACGAAGTAAGTATCTTTTACTCTTACCTTTTCTTCCTCTCTTTGCCGTTGCGCCGACTCACCCTCTCCTTCTGCTCTTTAGGCGTTCGATTGGGATGCTGCTGCACGAGAAATCGACGTGGCTTGCAAAGCCACGAAGCCCTCCACTTCACTTGGTGATACTTCTTCCAATTCGCGCCAAATGACTTTAGATAAATTTTTGGGTAAGAAGGAAACCCCAAGACCTCAACTTGAGGATCCCAAGATCGGCAAGAATGAGCAAGATTGCTTCGCAGGTGATGAAGGGGCGAGCTGCATTGAGGTTGATACTGAGGCAGTCAAAACTTGGATATACCCAGGTTCAGATAAATTGGTTTCTATTCCTCTTCCGGTCTAATTTGTTTGGTTTCCCTTTGTCTTTCATTTGCAAGATGAGCGCATGTGAGTGGATTATACTGTTGGTAATTTCTTGGAGCTGTGGAACTAGTTGTCCAGGTTCAAGTTGTTTGTCGCCGCAGTATTTGGTTGCATTGTAGACAGATTACACTGCAACTTGCCATTGTGGGTGTCCATGGTCGGTGGCTAGGGATGCTTTACTTTTTTTTTTTTTAATGGTTTATTTTGTGAGGACTGATGATACTAAATTTTAGGTGGTTTATGGCTCGATATGTTTGTTTCATGGTTTGCATCAACATTTGGATGGGTTACTTTGACTTCGTATTGTCAATATCACTCTTTTTTCAATTAACCTCATATTGTCTTAATGTGCTGATGGATGACGCGCAATCCTATAGGTTGCAAATGGACAATGGGGATGAACTCCTACCAATACAAATCTTCAGCAAACTTTTGATATATATTCCAGTACAATTGATCTGCTCGATATAGAGTTTTTAGCTCAAACATGAAATAAACCTGCTTAAATCTTTGCCTATTCTTATGATCTTTCCTCATTTGGTTTTGATTTGAGGCTTGACAGTGCAAGTGATGCTATTGTTATCATCCGTAGATGCAATATTCAAACCTTTTTTATTCTTTCCCCAACTAATCTCTTTATTTTAACTTGTGCAGTCAATGTTCCTCTTCGTGACTACCAATTTGCTATAACAAAATCTGCTATATTTTCAAACACATTGGTGGCGTTGCCTACAGGACTTGGGAAAACTCTGATTGCTGCTGTGGTCATGTACAACTATTTCCGATGGTTTCCACGAGGTAATGTGCATCTCAGTAGCGCATTTGATGTATAGACAAAAAAAATTGGGTTGTTTCATTGACTTTTCCAGCTAGATCACTGGTGTTGAATGGTTTTGGTTCCCTCTTAAATTAGTTGTTGTTTATATGACAATGTTCAGTCACATTTTTTTGGTCCTATGAAATCCTTATATGTTTCTATCATGTGGTTAGCCTTTGAGACCATTTTTGACTACACACATACCTTTCTTTCTCATCTGTAAATAAATGAGCGAGACCTCAGATGTGGTTCTTCGCTATTTGATTGCCAACCCCCACCCACACACACATGAAGTAGGATAAGGCAAGTTGTCGTTATCCTCTCTATGTCAGTATTAGTTTGATTGTTTTGTTTTGTTAGAATTTCATATTCCAATAAACACACGTTAAAGTTGAATTTTTCTTGTTTTGATTTATGTGTTGCACTTCATGTTCATCATAAAAGTACTTGAAGTTCAGGAAAGCTAGTAAAAAGGAAGTATAGCTTTAAATATGCAAAATGATGTTTCTATGCTACTTCTCCTCTGGTCGGAGATTTTTCAAGTTGAACGCTTATGTATTAATTATTCACACAATTTAGTTTTTTAGTTCAACGGGAAGCTATACTAAGGAGCATTCATGTCCTTTTATGCTGGTCCTTTCTCATCAGGAAAAATTGTCTTCACTGCTCCATCTCGGCCACTCGTCATGCAACAGATAGAAGCTTGCCATAATATTGTAGGAATACCTCAAGTAAGCACTGTTTCTAGTTGTCCTAGGGGTTCGCTGAATTGTCCGTTTTTGTTTGGGTAATTTTCTATTTCAATTGTTTTAATATAATTTAAATTTAAAGTATATCTGGTTGAAAATAATTGCAGGAGTGGACAATTGATATGACGGGTCAACTAAGCCCTGCTAAAAGAGCATGCTTTTGGAAAACCAAACGAGTGTTCTTTGTCACTCCACAAGTGTTGGAAAAAGATATTCATGCAGGTGAAAATTTAAATCAGTTCCTTTTTTTTCCCCCCTGGATACTTATATTATCTTATTGCTTACCACATCCTGACCAGCTGTTAGCCCAGGTTTTACGATGAAAACTTTAAACTGATAAATCAAGAACTACTACAAGATTTGTAAATGCCAATTCTGTTAGACAAGACCAGAGTGGCAGATAAGTAGAATGACTAACTTCAACTTTCCTTTTGAAAGTGTAGAGCCAGAGAGAAAGAGAGAGAAATATAATCTGAAAAGTGTGTATATTCATGTACGTGGTAAGAGGTATTTATACATAAGAGAGGGAACAAGGGAATTAATGAGAGTTAATGACTAGATTGATTCCCTAATTTCTATAATCCCTGATTGATTGCTATACTAATGAGAATATGTTTCCTAACACTCCCCCTAAGTTGGAGCATAGATATTAATCAAGCCTAACTTATTACAAAGATAATCAACCCGAGTGTCATTTAAAGCCTTAGTTAAAAGGTCACCCAACTGATCACTAGATCGCACATGCCCGGTGGAAATAAAATTCTCCTTGATCTTATCGCGTACAAAATGACAATCAATCTCTATATGTTTCGTACGTTCATGAAATACAGAGTTGGAGGCCATGTGTAGAGCGGTTTTATTATCACACCACAACTTCGCAGGTAATGACGTGGCAGGCCAACCTCCTTCATTAACTGGTGAATCCACACAATTTCTTGTACTGACTGAGACATGGCTCTATACTCAGCTTCTGCACTCGACTTAGAAACCACATCTTGTTTCTTACTTCTCCATGATACTAAATTTCCACCAACAAACACACAATATCCTGTGGTGGATCTTCTGGTAGCCTTTGACCATGCATGATCTGCATCACAAAAACATTCAATCTTGTTGTGGCCATGATTCGTATAAAGAACACCACGACCAGGTGAACCCTTCAAATAATGTAAGACATGTTCCAAAGCTTCCCACTGAGCAACGGTTGGTGCATTCATGAATTGACTAAGCACACTAACTGGAAAGGTCACATCTGACCGAGTTACCATAAGATAGTTCAATTTCCCAATTAACCTACAGTATCTCTCAAGACCATATCACCACAAAGAAGTGAACTTTCCTCAGTAGGAACATTTAATGCAAGTCGTAGCTTAGTCTTCACAGTATGGGCATTGTCACTTCTATCTAACTCCATCCCCAAAACACAGCCACTTTCTGTCTGCACAAATACACCTCTTTCCAGAAGGTTTTCTTTCCATTCTCTTATTCCCGCAACACTCTCCATTAGGGGGTCCTTTGAAGGTTGCAACAGCCATCTTAGCATGCATACAGGTACCTAGATTAGGATACGTGAAGGGGAAAGGAGAAGATGCAAACTTCAAAGCCAGCAATAGATGACAGTGGCAGAGAGTTCTTCTCTCAAGCAAACACTAAACTCAGATGTTGGCACTTGATGTTGCAAAGAAGAGTTTGTGCCTCGAAAAATCATAGTCAAGTTGGAAAGATTTGGAATCCTCCAACAGGTCTCACATAGGAGAAGCTTTATTTGTAAAGCTTATTACACAAGGTCCAACCGCTACATTGGAAATGTGACCGGCAACGGGGAGATCAGAATCAGAAGGGCAGCAGTTCAGGCAGAGCCCCCGCGGTGGAGGGAGGGATGAGATTGTGAGAAAGGATGAAGATAAACGACCAGGATCGGATGGATTGACATTCTACATCAAAAGCCGATATAGAAGCTGTTGGTCATGTATCGGCACACGAGGATTGGTGAATCATGCCATTTTGGAGCATATAGTTTTGAAATTGGGTAGAAAAATATTCTTTAGCATTGTCACTTCGTAATGTTTTCACAGAAACATCAAATTGAGTTTTGATTTCAGCACAGAAATGGAAAAAATGAGTAAACAACTCGGAATGATTTTTTATTATATAAAGCCAGGTGGTTCTAGAGAAATCATCAACAAACGTAGCAAAGTACCGAAAACCAGACTTGGACTCAACAGAACATGGACCCTAAATATTTGAGTGAACTAAATCAAAAGGGGACGTAGCCCGTTTATTGACGCGAGGTGCCAGATGAACACGGTGATGTTTGACAAACTGACATGACTCACACTTTAAAGAAGACACATTATGAAATTGAGGATACAATCTCTTTAAAGACGACAAGGACACATGACCCAACCGACAGTGAATATCAAACAGAAAGGAACCACTAGCACAAGCAACGGAATGCGGCACCCGATCTTCAAGGAAGTAATGGCTACCAGCTTCATACCCCCTACCAATAATCCTCTTCGTCGTAAGATCCTAAATCAAACAATGGTCAGGAAAAAGTGAGATGAAACAGTTTAAGTGACGAGTAAGCTTGCTAGGAGATAAAAGATTAAAAGCAAGGTTAGGAACGTTAAGGATAGACGATATGGAAACAGACTGGGTAGGTTGAACAGTGTCAGAACCAAGAACACGGGAGTACAAACCATTGGCAATTGTGATCAAAGAGGGGTTGGTATAAGGTGCATATGAAGAGAATAAATGGTTACCTGTCATGTGATCAATGGCCCCAAAATTGATCATCCATTTCGAAGAAGAAGTGACAAGGCACGAATCAGAGTTACCTGTAGTAAGCGCAGTTGGTGTGGACAAAGCATCATTAGAGATATTAGATGATTGGGCCATATAAGCAGATCCGTGGAATTGCTACTTCTGTTGTAACTTACGGCAGTAGCGTTTCATATGACCCGGTTCCTTACAGTAATAGCAGACAATGCCAGGAGCGGAAGGATTGGTACCAGGCTTTGGGAGGCTTGGTTTCCTGTGAGCAGTGGAGGGTGGAGTTGGATTTCGTGAGGAAGCCTGGTGGCTATCAGCAATCAGACCCCGGCCAGTTAAAGCACTAGTGTGGGAGTTAGAAGCCGAGGGCCATACTATCGGCGTGCAACACCTGAGAGTACACATCCTGAAGCGAGGGAAACTCAGAACTAGATAATACCTGAGACCTAACAGTCTAATAAGATGGGTCAAGAGCAGTCAGAAAACTCATAATCGCCATTTTTTTCAATATTATCCACCTAAGCTTGAAGATCAGTTGTTGGTGACATTAACCATCGCATTTCCTCATACATTTGTTTGAACTCCATGAAAAAATTCTTTAGAGGGCGGCCCTGCTGCCTAGCTCGATAGAAACCTTTACAAACCTCATGTATGTAAGTAATATTTCCTTTTCCAGAGTATAGGAACTTCAGGTAATCAATAAGTTCCTTTACAGTATTGTAATGACTCACCGAAGGGAGGACGTCGCTCTCGATGGAATTTTGAATCTGTAAGAAAAGTCTGGCATCAACTTGCACCCATGTCATCTTTGAGTCATCTGTAAGAGGGGATGCAGTTAAATGGCCCTCCTTCTCAATACTGAGTAAATGCATGCGAACGGTTTTAATCCAATCCGAATAATTAGTTCAATTCAACTTGTGTTCCCTAATTTTGTTGGAAACTGGTGAAAGTGCAGCTAAATCACCAAGAGGGGGTGAATTGGGGATTTTAAAAATCTTTTCGAGTATATTCTGTTTTTGGCAAAAACACGATGAAACAGAAATGAAAAGAGTATGAAGAGAAGAGGAGCAGGACACAAAGAAATTATCCTGGTTCGGTCCAATCTGATGACCTACGTCCAGTCCCCAGTCACTCTGGGATTTTCACTAACTCTCTTGACGATTACAGACTCTGCAAATGAAGGATGTTTCACAAACTTTGAACACACTCCCCCTTACAAGTTGTAATCGAATAACCCAATCTCAAAGTCCCACTACTTTGAGATCCTTACAGAAAAGAAATTACAGAGAAGAAACTCTCTTTTAAGAGTGAATAATGATGATCACTGAAGCACAATGTAAACAGATGAAAAGAACAGTTCTTGACTGATATTTTCGAGTAGAATTGTTGTAGCTCAGTTCTGTGTATTTCCAGGTTGAATTCTTCAGCTTTTTATACTGGTTTGAGACTTGTGAACGTTATAGATCCGTTGTGCCTTCTTCCAATTCAAAATTATAGCTGTTGCTGGAGTTATAACATGGATTAAGCTGCTGAAATTGTTCCCTATTTGAAATATAGCTGTTGCTGATCTGAATGCTTGATTCTTGTTTCCTTTTAATGAATTCACCCGTTGAAGATGTTTCATAACGGACAAATGATCTTGTATAGCGGCTAGATGATTTTGTACAACGGCTAGTGATTCTGTATAACGTTTCTCCATGATTTCAGCAAGTTTCCTAAAGTGGCTCTTTATTTGAATTTCATCCAAATTCAAGAATCTTCTGTAATCTCAGGAATAAACACATTAGAACAGCTCAGATATAGACATAAATAGTTTATGTAACGTAAACAATCAATGGGTATCTCAAATAATGAAGATCAAGTTAGATTTGGCAATTTTTACCAAAACAGCGTTTTCTGTCAAAAGGGCCAAAACTCGAGTTTTGATAGTCAAAACTCGAGTTATGAACTGTGCAAAGTTCATAACTGGCGGTGTTCAAAGCAACACTGGCAGTGTTGATGATTTAAAAACATTAATCCTCTCGGGTTGCCCAAAACTCGAGTTTTGCTTCTCAAAAACTCGAGTTTTGAACTTTTCATGTGAAACATGATTTAAGTTCAAAACATGAAAACTGGAGGTGTTGGTTCATAACTGGCGGTTTTCAATTTTGAAAAGATTGAATGCTCTCTGCCTTGGCAAAACTCGAGTTTTGGTATTCAAAACTCGAGTTTTCATATTTTATGAAAACTTTGATAATACATGTATAGTTGAAAACTGGCGGTGATGAATTAAAACTGGCGGTGATGAACTGGAGAAAACTCAGTTGCTCTCTGTCTCTCCAAAACTCGAGTTTTGGTTCTCAAAACTCGAGTTTCGAACTTTCTTGAAAAACATAGTAAGTTCAAAACTGGCGGTGATCATGGAAAACTGGAGGTTTCGAAACTTGAAAAACTTAGGAAACTTTGAAACCTCTCTGCCAGGCCAAAACTCGAGTTTTGGATCCCAAAACTCGAGTTTTGAACTTTTCACAAGTTCAAAACTGGCAGTGATTACGAAAACTGGCGGTGATGGCTTTGAGCAGTTTTGCCATAGACCAAAACTCGAGTTTTGAATCCCAAAACTCGAGTTTTCCTCTGACAGTAAGGAAAACTGATTTTTTGCAAGATAAAACTTATCCAATTGGTTTTCAAGGCTTTCCAATTGTTCAATCATCATCAAAACATATTGAGAACTAACAACTGGAACCATCTCAGTCACACCAGTAGGTTTAGAATCAGCTATAAGAGACAACCAAGGACAAAACACAAGGGAAATACGTGTAATGTTGTCTTAGAACAGCAACCAGAACCAAATCAAAGGCTGAAGACCCAAAAAGTAACAAAGAACGGCAGCCACAGAAGAGACAAATAGTAACAAGATGCCACACAAGGACGAAACCGAAACTACAAACACAAAGTCTCCCAGAAAACAAGCAAGCAAACCAAGTAATAGGGTGAGATAAGCACGAAACCACCTGGGTCAGAGCAAGTCGAGCCTAGAAAAGCAAACAGCGACGCAACACTCGCCGGAAACTGCAAATAGTCACCAGAGGCTCGCTGGAAAAATTCATACAGTGACCAAACACCGCAAAACTCCCGGATCAGGCCGAAAATGAGACAAGAAGACTGGAACAAGAACTCGCCGTCGAAATGGAGCCGTCATGTCACTATGACGCTGTCTAAGAGCGCGTGAACCCCACGTGTCGTCGTGGAGGTGTTGGACGGCCACCAAACTTCCAGCGTTTGTCGATCGGAGGGTGGGGAGGATGTTGGTGTGGCGCATGGTCCAATAAAATGTGAGGAACCGAACTCAAAAATTGGCTCTCTTCTCTCTCTCTGTTGCCAAATAGAATTAGGGATGGCAGCGGAAAAAAAATAATGGAACCTATAGCTCTGGTACCATGTAGAGCCAGAGAGAAAGAAAGAGAAATATAATCTGAAAAGTGTGTATATTCATGTACGTGGTAAGAGGTATTTATACACAAGAGAGGGAACAAGGGAATTAATAAGAGTTAATGACTAGATTGATTCCCTAATCTCTATAATCCCTGATTGATTGCTATACTAATGAAAATATATTTCCTACCAGAAAGCAAGATGCATGGTTCACTGAAAGAATATTGTAAGTATTGTGATCAACTAATCATAATGTTGAAGATGCACTATTAGACTATTTTAAAATTGGAAGATATTCCATCACACAGATCACGGTCAGTCTCTCTCCTATTAAGCAAGGGAATGGCTTTTTACTTCCCTAAAAATCTGACCATATCAACTTTCAAATGTAACAAAACACACTGAACTGCACCTGTATACTTGCTAGTCGTAATTTCAGCACAAGTAACTGTAGAGCGTTTAGGATCAGAATAATTGAGTTCGATAGATTTCTCATTCATTCGTGTGGAATAAATAGGTTACAATGAGATGCAATCTGGTGTAACAGATTGAGGACTTCTAGGTAATTCAAAAAATTGAAAACTAATCTGATCTAACTAATAGCTAGATTCTAGGATCTAATTTTGACTAATCTAATAATACTTATTTACAAAAATAATATAATTACCACACTCCCCCTCAAGTTGGATCATAGATACTCATCATGTCCAACTTGCATACAAAACCTTTAAATATGTCCCCGGGTAGACTTTTTGTGAGTATATGTGCAAGCTGTAATTTTGTAGGTATGTAGGAGAGACAAATAATTCCATCTTCAACCTTTTCCCTGATAAAATGGCGATCAACATCAACATGCTTAGTTCTACTATGTTGTACTGGATTCAATGCCATGCTTAAAGCTGCCTTATTATCACAGTAAAGTTTTAATGGAGATTCTATCTTGGTGTAGGTCTCGTCAGCGACCCTTTTTATTCATATTCCTTCTTTGAGTCCTTCAGATAGTGATCTTAATTCTTATTCTGCACTACTTGTGGATACCACTCGTTGCTTGTGACTCTGCCACGTTACTAGATTTCCCCATACAAACGTGTAGTAGCCTGAAGTAGACCTGTTGTTCTCTTAGTCTCCTGCCCAATCTGCATCAGTATATATCTCAATAGTCCTCAGATTAGTTTTTCTAAAGAAGAGACCTCGGCCAGGAGTTCCTTTGAGATATTTCAGGATTTTATATGCTGCATTCAAGTGTTGCTGCTTTGGCAAGTGCATATGTTGACTTGCAGTATTTACTGCAAAGGCGATGTCAGGCCGTGTGTGAGAAAGATAGATAAGTTTTCTAACCAATCTCTGGTAGCGCCCTATGTCTGCTGGTTTTTGTTCCTCTTGTTTCTTTTTTTTTACCACCTCTTGTTCGGTTGTTGGTTGTTCTACTTTCTTCTTCTTTTTAACACTAATGGGAGTCTTGCTTGGCTTACACCCAAGCATGCCAGTTTCCTTTAGTAGATCAAGGACATACTTCTTATGTGAAATGTGAATTCCTTCTTTTGACCTAGCCACTTTGGGTGTGTATGGCAACCATTCTGTTGCCCAGCACTGTTTCTGAGATGAAACAGTTTTTTCTGATTCTGTGCTTTGGAAGAGTTCTGAGAATTAGAATTACGTTTGTTAACCCATTTTATTTTTACTCTAAGAATCAGAATTACGTTTGGTAACACATTTTTCCTCCTCTTGTTTGGGAGTTTAAAAAATCGTAAGGGAGGAAGATGAAAGATTAATGAGTTATTTTTACCATTTTGTCATTCTCTTTAATAATTAATATAATTTTATACTTTACAAATAAACTTAAATTTAAATTTCTTAAAAAAATTATTTATGTAATTTTTATATTAAAAACTTATGTGGCGGTGGCGGTGGTGGTGGCGGCCAGGGGGGTGTGGTGGCGGTGGTGGTGGGGCGGTGGCGGCTGAGGCGGGGTGGTGGTGGCAGCGGTGGTGGCGGTAGTGGTGGCAGCGGCGGTGGCAGTGGTGGTGCGGTGGTGGTGGTGATGCGGTGGCGGTGGCGGTGATGGTAGCGACGGTGGTGGTGGTGGGGCGGTGGCGGTGGTGGTAGTGGCGGCGGCGGCAAGGTGGTGGCAGTGGGGCAGTAGTGGTGTTGGGGGTGGTAACGGCGGTGGTGGTGGAGCGGTGATGGTGGTGAACAAGGGTAAATTTTTGCTTCGATTGAGGGAAAAATAAATTTTGATTTTTTGCCCTGGAATAAGGAAGTCAAAATTTTTAGCTTCTTTTTTTTACTCCCCAGCACAAAAAATAAACCGGTTCATCCCGGGAGCAAGAAAAAAACTGGATTTACTAAACACAATTCCATCCATTTTTGTTCCGGGACACAGAAATTAGGAAAAAAGTCATTCTGGGAGTGTTACCATGCACACCCTTCCATTCCTAGGAAGTATTTCAAGTTACCAAGGTCTTTGACTTCAAATTCCTTGTTTAGCGCTAGTTTGATTCTATTCATTTCTTGAGGATTGTTCCCTGTAAGTATTATGTCATCCACAAATACTATTAAGATAGTAATCATACCTTCATGGTTCATAATGAACATAGTGTGATCAAAGAGGCATTGGTTATATCCTTCAGCCTTTAGAACTTGTGAGAATTTGTCAAACCAAGCTCTAGGAGACTGCTTCAATCCGTAAATGGACTTGTTCAGCTTGCATACCTGTTTGCCGTGACCATTCTCAAAGCCAGGTGGAAGTGTCATATAAACTTCTTCTTTTAGATTCCCATTTAGGAAGGCGTTTTTGATGTCTAGCTGTTGTAAAGGCCAGTCGAGATTAACAGCGAACGGAAATAAGGATTCTGACAGTGTTTAACTTTGCTACAGGAGCAAAAGTTTCATTGTAGTCCAAGCCATAAGTTTGTGTAAAACCCTTGGCAACTAGTCTGGCTTTGTATTTGTTTAAAGTACCATCAGCATTGTACTTGGGGGTAAATACCCACTTACACCCTACTGCCTTTTTACCTTGGGGTAAGTTAGTGATATCCCAAGTTTGATTTTTCTCAAAAGCATTCATCTCATCCAATACAGTATCTTTCCATTCAGGAATTTCAAGTGCCTCATGTACATTTGTGGGAATCTGAACTTGATCAAGGTTAGTGACAAAATGACAATATTTCTGTGAGAGATTACCATATGACATGTAGTTTTGAATAGGATGTAGAGTACAAAAACGCGTCTTCTTTCTCAATGCAATGGGCATGTTTAGGTCCTTGTTGGCGTCAGGAGTCTCTCTCGGTTGGGAGAGTGGCTGAGCCTCAGGCATAATGGACTCTACTACCTTTTTGTTCCTCCTAGAGTAAACCTTGTCATAATATTTGTCTCCCCCTCTTTGTGATGGCATTGTGAGTGAATCAGGTGTGGAAGACGAGACTGGGATGAACGGTTGGAGAGGACCGTCGGAACTCGGACGGGTGCTGATGACGTTGCATTGGGTAATTGTCTTAGACTTTGAAGGAGACGTCGCAATGGGCAATCGTCTCAAATTTTGAAGAAGACGTCATGGTGAGTGACGACTTGGGTTGGATTCGAGGTGGAGGCTGTGGAGAACCCTACAGTATTTGCTCTGATACCATGTAGAGCATTTAGGATTAGAATAATTGAGTCCGATAGATTTCTCATTCATTCGTGTGGAATAAATAGGTTACAATGAGATGCAATCTGGTGTAACAAATTGAGGACTTCTAGGGAATTCAAAAAATTGAAAACTAATATGATCTAACTAATAGCTAGATTCTAGGATCTAATTTAGACTAATCTAATAATACTTATTTACAAAAATAACATAATTACCACAGTAACCAACTTTAAAATGTAATGAAACACCACCTGGAAACGTTAAATCAATTTTGTTCAAAGATCATGTGGTCCCCATGTTAATAATATTCCTTTTCCCTTAAGTTGGCTTACAAAAGATTTATATAATAGCAATTAAAGTATTAAACCCACTTAATTTATGGAAGATTTTGAAGTGAATGAATAAAATGTGTCATTATTCTTTACGTAATTCAGCAAGGGTTAATTTATTTTCCCTCTTCAAGATTTTGACTCAAATTATATAAACTCATATTTGTCAAAGCATTTCCTTCTACAGACTGGGTTCACAAAATGTTTAAGAAGCAGGAAGAAAAGAAACCACAGTATATCAGTAAAAGAATTCATGATGGGTGCGCGCGCATGTGTGTGAAATATGACTCCTAAACCTCTATTAGTACTATGATCTTCAATTCATAATCCCTTTGGCCTTTACATTGGTGCACTAAGAGTAACTCTCTTCTTAACGTGCAAGATTTTCCTAAATCCTTGATACTTCATAATGGAGTACAAGCAATCCTGTTCTTAACCTTCAGGAAATTTCTGTTTGCTTCTCAAACCAACAATTTTCAAATATAAGTGCAGCAATTTATATTAACTTAACATGTTAACTTAAATGCATAAATATCATGGATTCTTGAAGTGTCACCAAAGCGAAGTGACTTTCCAAAAGATCTATAACAATGGAAGTTTAGTCTGTTTAATTTGTTATTAAGTTTCGATATTGTATAAGCCATATGACGGATGCTAAAACATATCCTCATCAACAAACTCTGTCATTGTCCAATCTTCATTATTTTGTCATTAACTGTGGACCCTACGCTTTATAGTGTGAAGGCCATCTAGTTATAACATCAGATGGATTATCCTGTTGATGTTTGGCAATGTTAAATCTTGTAGTTGGTTGGATTAGTGTGTTTGTCCAAAAACAAAGAACTACCAACACTTAACAAGTTTTCCAGTGATTTTTCTGTTTTTTTTTTTTTTTTTTTTTTGCTCAAACACACTAATCCAACCAACTACAAGATTTTTCTGTTATTTTCACATGTTTTATATTCCATACCATTTCTATTCATAACATGATTTGTTGTAGGTAAATGTTTGGTGAAATACTTGGTATGTTTGGTAATTGACGAAGCCCACAGAGCAATGGGAAATTACTCTTATTGTGAAGTAGTTCGTGAGGTGAGTCACTTCTGAACTTCCTGACCGGTACATGTCCATTCCTTTTACGTAAAATAAGACTGACTACCTATGTGATTTTTGTGATTGTTAGTTAATGGCTGTGCCAGTGCAACTGCGAATATTGGCTTTAACTGCAACACCTGGAGGTAAGTAATTAATAACTGTATTTCTTAGTCAGTCATTTATGATGTCAGTTCTAATTCTAAATGCTAAACGTTATAATTCAGCAAAGCAGCAAACAGTTCAGCAAGTCATTGATCATCTGCACATCTCCAAACTTGAATATCGCAATGAAAATGATCCTGATGTTATTTCATATGTTCACAAAAGGAAGATAGAGTTGATTCAGGTAGCTAATGCTTTGTTTAGCTGAATTTTAAAATCACGAGCTGATGTTTACTTGATATCTTGGTAACAAATGTAAATGCCACCAGGTTGCAATGGGTCAAGATGCTGTAGAAATAAACCAGCAGCTTTTGGAAGTAATACGCCCAATTGTAGGTCGGCTCTCAGCAATGGGAGTTCTCAAGAATAGAGATTACCGCACTGTATGGTTTTGCCTTGAATTATTCTCACTTGTTTTGAGATAGCTATACTCTTATTTAAGTTCCATAAACTTGAATACTAGCATTACGGATCTCTACATTAAAAAAAAATGCATGCATTTCCTATTTGGGTAGAGCATGATGATGTCCTGGAATCATCAAATTTCCTTTCTTTTTTTAAATGCCTTACAGTTGAGCCCCTGTGAATTACTTGAAATACGGGAAAAGTATCGTCAAGCACCTCCACATGATCTTTCCAATGTCAGCAATGGAGATGTTGAGGGCTATTTTGGTGTTCTTATTAGTCTTTACTACATCCATAAGCTACTTTCAAGTCATGGAATCAGGCCAGCGCACGAGATGCTTGAAAGAAAATTGAAGCAAGGGTAGGTCTTTCCATTTCTTTGATGACCAAAGTTTTATATGATCTTATAATTGATATATTGGCTATGTTGCACCGATACCGACATAAAACACGAAATACGACACGACTCGACACTCCGACATATTAATCTTAAAAAAATCTAAATTTTGACACGTTAGGACACGTTTTGATATTAAATATATATATTATAATTTACATTCAAGTTCAATATTTCGTAAAATCCTGGCCTCCAGTTTTGACTCATCGTAGATTCGGCTTCATCTTAAAAGCCGTGCCTCCTTTTTTAAAAAAAAAATAGAAAAGAAAAATTCATCATCAATTTAGTAATATTCAAAACCACACATATTTTTTAAAAATAGGAGTGTCGGACGGTGTCGAAGTGTCAGATGGGTGTTGGAGTGTCCGACACACATATTTTTTTTAAAAAAGAGTGTCGGTGCTTCATAGTATATTGGGGGGGGGGGGGGAGCCAAATATTTTTGCTTAATATATATCATTTTATATGCTTCAACTTCGATGGTTCTAATTGTGCCTGTCTTCTTCCAGATTTTTCGCAAAATATATGAGCAAAAATGAAGTATTTCTGAAAGCAAGGATGTTAATGCAGCAAAACTTATCTCATGGAGCACCAAGTCCCAAGTTGTCCAAAATGCTTGAAATACTGCGGGAACATTTCAGTACGAAGAGTTTTTGTTCTCAAGTGTCAAAATTCTATATAATATATACTACTATTTACTTGTCATGGGTTTTCGTATTTCCGTTGTGCTATTTAATGCTTTTGCGATACTAGTTGGAAAGTAAATAGGTTAGTTCTTAGCAAGCACACAAAACTTTAAGAAGTTTCAATAATCCTTGTAAGAAAAGTGAAAATTTTAAACTTTAGGAGAATAAATTAATTTTAGTTGTAGTAAGAAGTGATTCTATAGCTTTCTTTGAAGTTAAGCTAGTTATTAGAATTTGTTGTTGTTTTTGTTTATATCGTTATTTATTTAATAATTATCTAATTAGTTACTAATATATTGGTTAATTGTTGATAGTTACAATATTTATTAATGTATGACTTATTGGATGTTGTTGCAGAAGCCAATGATCCTCAGAGCTCTAGGGTTATTATTTTCTCAAATTATAGGGAAAGTGTGAGGTAAAATAAAATAAGTCATTTGATTGTCTTATACTGCATGATTAGGAAAACTGTTTACTGAAAATTTAAAAGCTACTGGTGGTGTGATGTATATTCAGGGATATAATGGATGCACTAGCAAGTATAGGGGAACCAATCAGAGCTACCCAGTTTATTGGTCAAAGTTCAGGTATTTATCATGATAATTTTGTTTATCCATGTAGAAAACTTGATTGGGATATGAAATCAAATGTGTGTTTCAATAATTGCCACTTTGCAACATTGGGGGGAATTTTTTTTTTTTTTTTTTTTTGGGGGGGGGGGGGAGTTGAATTAAACATGAAGGCTCGATTGTATTTTGTTGTACATGAAAAGGCATGAATTTCTTGTTGAAAAGATCAAAGCTGAATACTGATTCTGCAGAGCACATCTAAAGGGAATTCTGGCCTCTCTGCTAACAAATACTTGTAACAGTAATGGTCATGAATGCTTGAACTTTCTCTGACAAAATAAAATTAGTCAATTATCATCGGCTTCCTTTTTTTTTTCCTTATCTTCATTTTTTGAGGAGATATCTTTCGTCCTTCTTACCCTTTGTTTTACCTATGTCAATGAAACTGTCACTTACATATTAAAATTCAATGTAATGGATTCCAGGGAAAACAATGAAAGGTCAGTCCCAAAAAGTCCAACAGGCAGTGCTGCAGGTATGTATTCCACTTGGTATAATTTTTGCAGTTCTTGCATATACTTATATTGTTCACTCACAGAAATTCCGTTCTGGAGCCTACAATGTCATTGTTGCTACATCAATTGGTGAAGAAGGTCTTGATATCATGGAAGTTGATCTTGTTGTAGCTTTTGATGCTAATATCTCACCACTAAGAATGATTCAGCGCATGGGGAGAACTGGAAGAAAGCATGATGGACAAGTTGATATCCTCTGTTTTCCAAAATTGTTTGTTGGCAATTATTGCTGATGACAATAAAACAAGCATTATTGGATGTCCTCTGCAAAATTCTGTGAATAATTTCTTTAGGGCTTGTTTGGTATGAGGGGAGGGGAGGGGAGGGGGAGGAAAAGTGAGCAGAGAAAAAAAATTCTGAGTTGGGTTTAAAAAAAATGAGAGAAGTGGGGTTAAAAGTTTTTAATTAATTTTTTTACTCCTTTATCTTACATATTATCTTTATTAAAATTTTGTAATTCCACTTCTACAAAATTTTATTATTTTTAAATTCAATTCATAAAAATTTTCCAAATCCCTCCCCTTCCATCCCAATCCTCATACCAAACAGACCCTTAAATGCTAAGTGATTCCTTCACGGTTGTTACTAGTTTTAGCTTGTGAAGGTACTGAACTGAAGGGATACTTGCGGAAACAAGCCAAGAGCAAGGCTATTAGTAAACACATGCGAAATGGAGGCATAAATAGCTTCACTTTTCATCCTAGTCCCAGGATGGTGAGGGCTTCAATTATGTCTCTAACTGTTTGACATGTTTTGTTGTTTTCTCTTCATGGAGATTTCAGTTTCTGACCCATAACTGTCAAATCCTGCTTACAATTTGTGTAGATTCCCCACGTCTTTAAACCGGAGGTTCAGTTTGTTGAGCTTTCAATTGAGAAATTTGTTTCTCGTGAGAAGAAAGTAAAAGATGACTCCATTCAAATACATTCATCCATTGGCAAACTTACAGTTGCTGAGAATAATATACTTGCGAAGTATTTTCCCACCACTGGTGAAAATAGATGGAAGCCATCTCTTATTGCCTTTCCTTACATCCAGACATATCCTTCTAGAACACATAAAGTGAATCATTCGTGCAGAGCAATAATGCTCATTGATTTGATGCAACGGCTGCAAGGGAAAGCGTCATTCTTAGGAAATTGTAAAACTTCCAATCTTCAGGTTCTGCAACCTTGTCTAGAGTTGTGATTTATTTGTTTTATTCAATATAGCTATAATATGGTTGCTTTTCCTTTTTATTCAGGATGGCCTATGTATAGAAGTTAGTAATGCATTCGACTTGGACAAGATTGATGAAGTTAGATCAGGTAATATCAGTTTCAGTTTCTCAAGAATTTTAACTAAGGATTTGTAAAGATGGTTAGAGATAAATTTATAGGAACAGTCACACAATAAAAGCATAATTATCTTAATTATTGTTTCTAATTTATTTTGTAATGAGAATTGTGATTATCCTTTTTAGTTTTCCCCCTTAAAAAATTACTTTTAATCTTGCAATTTGCTTAATTTTTGTTGTGCTGTAAAGAGATTCCCTTAGAAATTTTAAGGTTGCATATAGAAGCATCAAGCATTTGTTTACTCATAATTAAACTTGCAATTCCATTTTCTTTTGGGGGTGGGGGATTGACCCTTTTATTTTGAGGCTTGGATGTATTACTTACATAATCCATTTGGTTGTGATTTAGTTCACAAAAGCATCCAATTTCTCATCCAGGGATTCTCCAACTACATCATATAAACATTTTAGCTTTTTCATTCCTCCAACTACATCATTTTTTCCATATTTTAACTTACCATGGATGAGTAAACAGTAAACTAATAACTTCAGTATACTTTGGAGAAGTGGTAAAGACGTCTGTTAGTCAAGATGCCTTTCCTTTATTATCTTTTTTTGTCCTTTTCGGACAACAAATCACACTCTAGGCATACCATTGGAAGCAATGCAGTCTCTGTAAGCTGCCTGAAGCTGGATTCCTTTCATTCAGGGATTCAAACTGAAGACTTTGTTGATCTAATTGCACCTGATAATCTTGTGGAAGAACAGAGATCGCCTAGTACAAGTTGCATAAAGAAGGATGATATACGGTCATCTTGTTTTATTGACTTAGATAAAGATAAAGAGACAACACATGAGTGTGAAGAGACAGTTCCTGACACTCCAATTGCTAAGACAGTCATGTCAAATGAAGGACATAGTGATGGCGGAACACCTGATTTTGCTCAGTTCAAGATATCTTTGTTGCCAGATGATGCATTCAATGATGGCATCAACGAGTCCCAGTGTAGTCCACGTTTGACCAGTTTAATTAAAAGTGGTTTTGTTCCAGAGTCTCCCATTGATGAGAGGGGTGATTTTCTTCCAGGTCATGATGGCTTTTTCAATACTGTTGTGAAATAAGAACTCTGTTAATTATGTCTTTGAACAATTTGTTCTGAGATAAATATAATTTGCAGGGTCATCAAGAAGTCAGCTTGTCGTTCGGGACTGTGAACCACTTGTACATCTCCAGATGGAACAACAAATTACCTCAAGTTTAGGGGCAAATGAAAATGCCATTATTGATGACGCCACAAATGTAAATAATGCATCTATCGATCCTGCTAATAATGAAACTCAAGCCCTTTTATTCGAACGGAAGAGTTGTGCAATTAAAAGAGGTCAGGTCTTTCGTTCTCCTACAGTGGAGGAAGGCCAAAATCCTTTTGCAGATATTACAAACCGAGGCTTTAGTGAAGAATCACCTTTATGTTGTGGAGATGTTGCTGAAAGTGTCAAGCCAGCATGTAAATTTAAAAGGTTGCGTAAAGCTGATGGTGGTAGGCGTCATAGGAAAGAGAAAAGAAGGAAGGATCATGTTGTTTCGACAGAAAATCTTGGCAAAATTTCATCAACCCCTGATTCTACACACAAAAAACACGGCCAAGGTTGGTAACCTTTTGCTAATGTTTGTTGCGTTCATCTTTATTCTTTATCAATGTTTTGAATTCTACCCTGAAAATTGAATTGCTAAATTTTGACATTAGCTAACTTTTGTGTCGATGGAAAAAGCTGTACTGGTGGCAGCATATTTTATATTTGAACTTTATATGAGTATTACGGTGAACTTAATCTGTTTTCTTTTGTTTTCTACATTTTAGGTAGAAGGAAATCATTGCACAATGCCAGAGTCTTCATTGACGACGAGGCTGAGTAAGCTCATGCTTAGACTCATCAAATGTTGCTGTCAGCCGATTTCATGATCTTTTATATGATATAATCACTAATGAATGTAATCTGCATATGATTTGCTAGATTTTGTTGAAAGATTATATATATTATAAGCTGCTCAATTTCTTTAGGGTATCTTCAGAAGCTGATGTTTCTAATGATGAAGACGGTGAGGATGACAGTTCAATGGATAGTTTCATAGATGACAGGATGAACCCTACAGCAGCCACTCAGTCTAGAGCTAGTGGAATAGACATGATGGCAATATACAGGTTCTTATTTTTCCCTTTTATTTCCTTTCAAATTGTGCCGACCCCGTTTAGTGGGAGAAGGCTTTGTTATCAATTTATTGTTGTATTTCCCTTCAAATTGTACTTTTTTTTTTTTTTTTTTTTGGCTTTATGGTTAAAAGCAGTCGGTAGATATGCATGCATGCACAACTGATCCAACTATCATTTGTTTCTTGCTTTTATTTTTTTTTTCCCCCCTTTTTTTTTTAAAAATATACTATTAGTAAAATAAAGTTTCTTGGTGAAGAATTTCTAAAAACAAGGATTGTGGAATGGTTCTTTACTCCCCAAACTCTATTGCTATTATCCCAAAATTGTTACTTCAAAACTAACACATCTAAATAAGCTTTTGTAGGCTAGTTAAAATTTAAGCATTTAAAGAACAATATGTTTAAAATTTCCATTAGAGTATATATTGGTCCTTTGTCATGAAATTTAAAAGAGGGAGTGCCATCCATGACGCCCAGTTTGGTGTGAATTCTGGGCTAGGGAGAGGAAAAGGGAGAGGGGAAGAGAAAAATGCTTTCCTGTAATTTATGTTATCATTTTCTATTTCTGCATTGATCAGAGTTCTTATCTCTTCAAAATTTCCTGATTAACTCTTAATGTTGTAAAAGATGCATAACTGAAACTATGTTGCAGGCGTTCTTTGCTCAGTCAACTACCAGCTGAAGGAGGGACCAACAGTTCTGCTACATTTAGTCCAGACTATGTGTCATCCATGACTATAATTTGTGAAAATGGGGTTTCTTCTGGCAGCATACCAAGACATCTTCAGACACCTCAAATTGAGCCAACAAATCAGTCAGCTTCCAAGGATTTGCAATCAGTTGAAGTCAACCAAATCACCTCAGAAGCCATACCTTCAAGTAGTCTTTCCATTGAAACCACGACACAGATGAGAAGTCGAAAAAGAAAATTGTCATTTCATCAAGCCGGATTTCCAAGTGCTAATCTTGAGCAGGAATTTGCACGTCAATCAAATGAAGAACCTATGTATGCTTATGCAACTAAGGATATTCTCAGTGATGATCACATTTTTGATGATATTGATCTTGATGAGTTGGAGGCTCAAGCAGCTTCTCTTCTTAAACAAAAATCAGATTTATCAGCACAGAAGCCAGATACACATACAATACCTCAATCTCACTTGCATGATCCTCACCTTTCCAGCCCATCGTTCGACCTAGGGATATGAAAAATCATGGGAATGCAGTTGATAACCATTGTTGCTGCTGGCCCTGGCACTTCCATTGTGGAAATTACCTTGGTGCAATTTCAGAGAGTTGAAAAAATCAGTGTTATTTTGCAAATGTTGATATATTTTTTTTGCAAATGTTGATATTCGAGTTGTCAATAGTTGTATAGTTAAATCCTGCATCATATAAGAGGGCAAGAAAATAATGTATTCACATCGATTGATATTTAATTATGTAGTTTGAAATTGCAGAATCATGGTTTAGATGTTTCGTCATTTTTATAATTAAATGTATATAATAAGTTTGTACAACAGTTTGCTCAAGCAAAAAATAATGTTAAATTATGGGATTTCATTACGAACGAAGTTTATATTTGTAATTAATTTAGCAAATAACGCTGCTGCTCCAATCCGATTTGCTCAGAATTTGCTGTGTGTTAGCCTGTTAGATGTATTCAAAGGTTTAGCTTTGAAATAAAAGCAAGATGAACTTAACCTGTTTGGCATGGAGTTTAAACACCTTAAAAGTGCAGTGGCACTTTTTAGTGTGTTAGCATCACAAATGAATGGGTTTATCTGAAAAAAGCAAATTATTATTATTATTATTATTATTATTATTATTATTATTATTATTATTTTGATTAAACTATTTTAAAAAAGGAGTTGGTTCACTTATGATCCAAGAACATGACGAAATCTTCCTTTTTCCTAGGTGATACCGATGTCTGGCAGTGCAAGTCGTCTATTGTCCTCAGATATTTACCTAGGCACTTAGGAGTTAGGATGTCTCCCCATCGCTTTGACTAACTCCAGAATCGAAAGGTAAAAAAAAAAAAAAACAACAACAATGGGAGAAGCTGAAATTTGCAGCTTCTGGAGAGCGTCCAACTTGACCGTTTGCAGCATTAATTCCACACACCATTTGTCTTTTCCGTTATTGATGATACAAGCTGCCTCCTCTTCTCTTCATTACCGAGTCTCAGCTTGCACAGTCCTTTCCTACCATACGTGAGCTACCTCCTCTTCTCTTCTTCATTACTGGGTCTCAATAAGTATTGAATTGGAAATTAATTCCCACACCTTCATTTGTCCTTTCCTGCCATACGAGCTACCTCCTTTGCTCTTTTTCATTACCAGGTCGGGTCTCAGTAGCATTGAATGGAAAATCGATTCTCACACCTACCTTCCACAGTCTATTTCCTGTTATATACAAGTCTCACCTTTGGATCTGTTCTTCATATCTTGTCTCAGAGTATCACCAGCCACAGAAAAAAAAAGTATGATCTTTGGATCCGGTTTTGTTGATAAGTATATATTTTATAATTAAATAGGTATATATTTTATGATATAATTAGTTAGATTTATTAATATTATATACCTGTTTAATTATCTTTTATATACTTCACTATCATTTAATTAATTATAGGATAAAAACATATTTTGATATAAAATCTACTTATTTCCTATTATATTTTGTAGGAAATATTAATTGATTTAGAAGAAGAATATTAGAATTATAACATAAGAGAAAAGAAGCAGAAAAAACAATTAAGAGGATATGCAATCAGCTAAATTCGGTGGTCCCACATAAGAAAAATAGAAACAAAATCAATTGTATGATCTTGGTGGGGAAGATTACAATATATAAGATATCTTTATGTCAAAGGGAAAGGAGGAAGTAGGATCTCTCATGTACCAAAAAAAAAAAAAAGTCCTTACAAATTTCTCTTTTAGACGAAGAGTTCACAGAGTATGAATAGATCAATGTCTAGATGACTCAATATGTCATGTATTATGTTTACAAAGAGCCACATAGAATTAATAAGCATACAGGAGCAATGTGGGTGCAAGAGGAATTGCAATGGAACACGGTACGTTTGTCTCTTGTGAATTATGTGAAGTTCCTTTTTGCTAATCCGCAGGCTATCCATGAAGTTAATGACATGTTCATTGTCCTGGTCCCGAAAAAGGACCACCCAGAAACTATGGGGGATATGAGACCAATTAGTTTGTGTAATGTCATCTACAAAGTGGTCACGAAGATTATTGTAGCTCGGATGAAGACTCTTCTTCCCCAAGTGATAGCACCTAACCAGTGCAGTTTTGTCCCGGGAAGGCATAGTAGTGATAACATTATTGTGGCCCAGGAAGTTATCCACTCTATGCGGAATATGAAGAAGAAGAAAGGATTTATGGCCATTAAGATTGACTTAGAAAAGGCCTATGACAGAGTAAACTGGGGCTTTCTGTGCAATTGTTTGCAGGAGCTCCATCTTCCCAGTTCGCTTAGAGAGGCTATTAAACAGTGCATCTCCTCGCCCAGGATACAGCTACTGTGGAATGGGGATAAAGCTGAGACGTTTGTACCTTCGAGAGGAGTTCGCCAAGGAGATCCCCTATCCCCATATCTCTTTGTTATTTGTATGGCGAAACTGTCGCACCTTATTCAAGCAGCTATTCAGGAAGGTGAGTGGAAACCAATCCGGCTAACCAAGAGTGGCCCCCCCATATCTCACCTATTTTTTGCAGACGACATTATGCTGTTTGTAGAAGCATCCATGGATCAAGCCTTTACGATTAATCAGTGTTTGAATAGTTTCTGTGAAGCCTCTGGCCTTAAAGTGAACCACCAAAAAACCAGAGTTTTCTTCTCGAAGAATGTCAATCATATCCGTAGAAGTGAGCTCTGTGCCTCCTTGGGTTTTACTATGACAAGCGATCTAGGGAAATACTTAGGGGTTCCTCTCCATCATAACAGGGTCAATACGGCATCTTTCAAGTTTGTGATTGATAAAGTAACGACTAGGCTATCATCATGGAAAGCCACAGCTCTCTCGGCCACAGGACGAAATACCCTTATCTCCTCGGTCACCTTGGCCATTCCGGGGTATGTTATGCAAACTACACTTCTCCCGGTGAATGTTTGCAAAACTTTGGACAAGTGCAATAGGAGATTTCTTTTGGGGGGGGGTTTCCGAGGAGCATCGGAAGGTCCCGCTGGTGGCATGGGATGAAGTGTGCAAGTCTAAGAGGCGGGGTGGGTTGGGCCTTCGACATGCTCAACTTCATAATCATGCTTACATTTTTAACACCTTCACTTCAATTGCATTAATTTTGGTCTTTATTTCACATTTCCTATAATTTCACAATTTCATGTGTCAAAAAAATTTCATCATTTGTCAGGGAAAGATTAATTGGTCGATGCTAGCTATCCAACACCAGTTGGATATATTGGTCCATATAGACATGAGCTTATCACCTTCAAGAATTCAAGCGACAACCAAGATTTGAAAAGCATAATGGGCCCTTCAATTATTATCATTCAAGTTTAAACCTTTAAGGTACATTATATAAAGGATGTTTGAAGTATGACAGAATAGGTTTCAAATCTTGCAAAATATGCACTCATATAGCTTTGAAATACAGGCTCACATAGTTTGTGCAACTAGGGCTATACATAATCTTATCCGGAGATATTCTCAGACTGATGTGGATTTTCTTAAGGTGAAGGAGAAAATATAGGTAATGAAGATAGGATGGTGGATGGTAATGGGTATAGGACTAAAGCCAAGTCCGTGGATTATTATTATCTTCATGGACTTAGCTTTAGTCCTATACCCCTTACCATCCTTTTTCGTCCTTTTTCTTTTTTTGCCGTTGGATTAAGATCTCAATGGTCTAGATTTACCATCACATTTTACCATCTTTTTTCCTCCTTTTCCCTTATAATAATACTTTTATCATATGGTAAATCAGGACCGTTGAGATCTTAATCCAACGACAAAAAAGGGAAAAGGATGGTAAGAAGTATAGGACCAAAGCCAAGTCCATAATCCACTTAATGTAGCATCATCATCAAATATTCTTACATTATCGTCAACACAAATGAATCATATTTGTGATTAAATCATAAATCAACTTGTTAGGGATAGGTGACCCAATTAGCAATGTACTATTATTCAGTATCAACATGTTCATATACATATTTGTATGCATTTTAATTTATATGCAATTTTATCCATTAAATATATTTAATTAAGGATTTTCATGTTTTTAAATTTTTGTAACAATAATTTAAAATTTTCTCGTCAATTATCACAATATATACAACTAATATATATATATATATATATATATAGTATACAATAATATTCATGTTTTTTTCAGTCATTTTTCATCTCAATTGACTTTTTAAATAATAATCCAAATAAATTTCAATTTGGAAAAAAATCACTCCTATCACCGTCAATTCAAACACAATAAATATTTACAATATGACTTTTATCCTATTATATGTTTACAAAAATCAAATTGAAAATAAGTCACTTTTATTACCGTTAATCCAAACTACCCTTAAACTCATTTGATTAGTTTTTGATTTGACTTGTCTATTAAATTGGTTTAGTTTTGTTGGTTCAAGTTAAATGAAGTTTCTGGCCAAAAACAGTAAAATGACTTTTCGAGGTAAAAACGCAAGCCCATTTATACTATGAAGCATTTATATTTACCTCGTTATTCGTTAATGCTTTTTTTTTTTTCCCTCATGTAACCTTGTCAGCTATATAAATTATATAACCATAGTGGTGAATAAAAAACAAAATATAACCATATATGTTTGCGTAAAATTTAATTAAAAAATAACAGCATTGAAAATATTTAATTAATTACCAATTACACAGATTAAAAGCATAATTAGTCATCTCATAATATCAAAAGTGAATAAAATAAATATTTTAGGATAAAATGAATTCCATTTTAGTATTGCAAAAAGTAAAGCAAAAAGATTAAATAAACAAATAAAGTAAATAAAGACTAAGGAAAAGAATATTAACACGAACAAAAAAAAAAAAACCGAGTCATAGTATTCCCCTCAAGTTCCTGAAGAGACAGCATGAAGAAGAGCAACTAACACAGCTGCTTATAACTCAAACTTTCCAACCAAGGAAATATAACCTACACTTGGGCTATGTTTAGATAGAGAGAAAAGTGAAGGGAAAATAGAGGGAAGAGAATACTAGAAAGGAAAACTTCCAAAAATAGTAAATTTTTTACTATTTTTTGGAGTTTCCCTCCTAATATTATTTCCCCCTTAATTTTCTCTCCATGCAAACATAGGGTTAAGAAGTATCCTAGCATGATATTAACAAAGCATTCAACTATCTCTACGTCAGTCAGGGTCAGAAGCTAACATGTTTGCAAGGAAGCAGAACATGCAAATGTAAATTAGGGAACATTAGAAGATCACTAATATGTTGAAAGAGGCTGAATATTCCTTGCCCTCACTTGTATGCTTCATGACAAACTAGCTAGACACGACCTGCATAGCTTGCCGGCCGGAATTCCAATGAATTCAGGGCTGATGAAGGAAATTGATCTCGGCCCGGTAGCCACAGCCCACCTTTATGGGGTTGCAGCAACTGTGGCTGGCTATGTTTCCCACGTTCCCCAGCTTCATTCAATGGAACTTCTTTCTTCTTCTTCACAAAGTCAAAGAACTCTGCAACTTGATGAGCATAACTACACCAGCACTAAATGTGTAAGGTCATGAAGGACGCACAAATGTTCTTATGTTGGTTTGTTTCGTTAATGATACGTTGAAAACATGTCATACCAGAAAACCAAGAGTTCTAATAATCAGGAAAGTACAATGACACTGTTTACGTAGGTTCTAATTTTGATCACTAAGCCAGTTAAAGAAATGTAATAAAAACTTTCCTGTCCTACAGATTAAATTGAATAACCCAATCTCATTGTTGTATGTTAACAATGATAAGCCTATCTAATTACTGCCAAAGAATAACTTTATCGACAAATGTCACAAATAAATCACACTGTTGGCAAGAAATAACACAAACATGTATTACACTGCCTAAACTAAGTCCCATGAAACTTAAGCTTACCTTCACCAATTTTAGGTAGCGTTAATTCAGCAAGAATCATTAGAATGCTGACCAAATGAAGTCACCAAATAGTTTCGTGAACAAATTGTTCAGCATTTAGAATGTAGACGGAAAAAAGAGGTAAAATTACATAAATAAGGATTAATTCAATAGTGTTGCAGAAAAATAAAAACAGACGGATTATTACTTTACAAGGGTCTAAATGGGTCATGTTTCCCTTTCGAATTCTTATTTGTAACACTGGTGGTGGAGGCGGAATCACCTCTCATTCACTAGATTGCACTACTTATGAAACACATTGAGCAGACAACTTTCTGAAGAAAAATGAGCATAAACACCTTATCACAAGATAAAGGATATAATTATCGACGTGAATAACTTCCCTGTATTAGAGACTAGCATATAGTTTTGCTTCTTATATATACTGTTTCAGTAATAATAATGGAGCAGTAGGCCAGAATTGTTTTGCAAACGCAATTTGCAACTTTAATTAGCCAGCCCAACCTAAACAAGGAATAATCAAACGCAATAGAAAAATCATGTGCATAAGTAAACATCACACAGCCAAGTTTAGTCCATGTTCAGTGCTATTATATTTGAGCAAGAGATAGATAGCTTACTGTCTCTTTGCCTCAATATCTTTGCTGAAATCAATATTGGGTTCGCAGTCCAGAACTAATGCAGGAACCTGCTCATTATCAAAATTCTTAGGCCATACTATAGCAAATAACAGATAACAAAGTTCACACATCAATACCAAAAAGATAATTACCTTATGAATACTTGAATGCATATGATCACCCTCCAGATAAAATACACGCTCCCTAATAGCAGGATGTAAGGAATTGTCGACATGCAGAGGCAACTTACTCACAGATAACACTTCTTGGCTACCACTTCGAATGGGGTATAACCAGCTTTCATGCTTTTCATGGAGGTCACGGAGATAGTCCAATGTGACTCCACCTTCCTCAGTCCTCCTCCTCAACTTCATTCTCTTATGACAAGTATCAGGACTTGCTCTAAGATAGATAAAACCGTCAGGAACAAGTCCAGGCAAGCAGGACACAACAGGATCGAACCACGAGTCATAAATACTAATCTCCATCTCATTCATCCAATTAGCCTCATGAACAGCTCGTACAAAGACCTTTATGCAACATTCAAGATGTCATAAAATGTAATGGTGCTTAAAACGCTCAAAACAGGATTGTTTTTTCCTGCTCTTGCATTGGACAAATGAAAAAATGAAACAAGCACATGCTACCAAACCATCACTTAAAATCACTTGTTAACTCAAACCAATGCATGTTTAAAGCAGTTGTTCCGAAAAATATATAAAATACAAGGGTAAGAAACCCATTGGAGAAAAAAGGAACCAGATAGGGGAGGAAAACATGAATTCAGGATAACCTCTGAAAATAAGGTAATTTAACACCCACTTCCTAGTAAAAAAGGAGAAGAATACCAAAGCATTGAATGCTCACCATCCTGTCGCTAAAAACACTCCTCTCCATTAATCGAAGAGGCTTTATTCCACCAGATGACTCCCTCTCCTGCATCATCCTGGTAACAAATACATAGTTCTGAAATGTATAGGCATATCGTTGTGGCTCAGCATAGAAAGCATCCAAAATGTTGAAGTGATCAGCTCCAACATCCTGCCACTTCTTAATGGGTTCAGGAACCACCTCAACAAGATCACGCAATTCGATTGTTTCATTAGCTATTCTCTGAAGGAAAGTAGTCTTTCCAACACTGATGTTACCCTCAACACAGAATGTAATCTGTTTCTTTTGTGGAAGCTTCAAGCAGGAGGTATCATCCAACTCTTCATCCACACTCTTTCTGATGTAGGTTGTTATACTTTCAGCATGGTTCCTGTGGATGATTCCCACAGAACTCTGAAGATATTCAACCATCTTATCACTAGATTTTCCAAAGAACTGCAAACAAAAATGATCCAAGTAAAGACTTTAAGCTCTAAACAAAAAAAAGGTCATGTGACATGTAAGGTACAATAGTTCTTCCTTTTACACAATGCTGACCTTGCTATCTTTCTTTTATTGCAATTCAACTTGATGAACAGCCTAGGAATTTTAGGAACTTGGTGTAAGCTGGCTAAAAGATAATCTTAGATTCCTGGAAGCAGTGGAGTCTTCCAAGGCTGACAAAAGTACAACAAATCAAATGTACCACCATGTGTAATGAACATTATTTCTATTTGCTATAGATAATAAGTTCATGCCTCGCCCTTCTAGCTGTTCAAGCTTTCGAGATTAAAGGGCTTAGACACTCTTGAGCATGTTAGAAAAAGATAACTTGTTGATATATATGATAAATGCTAGTCAATCAAACACGTAAGGGGGGGGGGGGGTGGTTTCCCTTCTTTTCAAAATAGCTTGAATCAGAAATGAAGTTGGAACTTGGATGATAAATTATTGCACTGAAAATACTAATGAAGCCCAGATATACACAAAATCTGACATAGTAAAGCAGAAAGTATATCCAGGAATGATTTATCATTGCAAGAGAGGAGACATCCAGTGATGTGTAGTCATCAGGCTGCAGTAACAAAGTATCAAGGACCAGCAATGAATGTACAAAGCGCATTGACAGTAACATAGACGAAATTTATACCTTATCTTTGTAAAGTTTCTTGAGCTCAACAACCCCAGCAATCCCTTTCCTAACAAGCTTTCTCAAATTTCTCGGACCCACACCTGGAATAGTCAATAAATCAGGATTTAGAGGCACCTCAAAGCTACTACACAAACCCTTTTGTCGCCTATTTAATCTCAAGGCCTTATCGTCAGAAGCCACTGAACTAGAACTCACTTCACCACCAATATCTCCACCACCAACAGACTTGTCAGAAGAAAGAGAAGACCAAGCCCGGGTCCCATTTATACCGTCTTTATTTACCAGAACCCAAGCTTTTGCTTCTTCAACCACATACCTACAAGCACCAAATCTTCTTGAACCCGCTAAAGTTGTGAAGTACCGAGATGAAATAGAAGAGTTCAACGCGAAGGGCTTCTTCTTGGTGAGCGAGAAAGCCAAGGAATGAGAAAGCCGTACGGAAGAAGGCATGGTGTGAAAATTTGAGGGAAAATAGTGCGCGAGTGAAGAAAGAGAGAACAAGTGGGTTGAGGGATTGTTGGAGACAACAATGGAGGGAATGTGCGCGGAAGAAGAAAGGCGGAGCAATGATGTCTGCATCGTTCGTCTGAGCAGTGTCTGTGTCTCACACTCTGAAGTCGCGCGGGAAGGTGACGCGGCTTCTTCTGTAGCTTCACCTTTCTCGGCGGAATTGAAAAATTGAAGCAGAAAATCGAAAAATGGAAAAGAAATTGAAATTTGACTGAAAAACATGTTAATCACCAAAAATTCTGCAACAAGCACTACGTAATTTTGGGTTCTTATACAAGAAATAGCAATAGAGTTGTTGTGACTTGTGAGACTTATATTTTATATTAACTTATTTTTTTCCTTTGTAAATTTCATAGAGATAAACAATAAACTAAAATTGAACAAAAAAACTGAAATATAAGATATATAGTTGACTTTTTTTTTGGAGAAATTAAAGAAGCTAATTAAATTACTTTAGAATATTTTTATTTTTATTTATTTCTTTAAAAAATTAATTTAACTAATAAACTTCTATATAATCTAAGAATACATTTATTTATTTAATTTTTTTAATCTCCTTAAAATAGCCCTCTATCTATATCTTATATTTAAGAAGAGTAATAAACTCATTTAGGAGAACTGCAATTTTAAATCTTACTGTAAACTTTTTAATGTAAAGATGTATTAATTTTTAAAAAATGATTTGGATAAAAATGATTAACTAAAATAAAAGGAAATAAAAGTAAGAAATAATAATTTACAAAATTATACTACTATGATTTATAATTTATTAATGTTGAAATAATATAAAATTTTAAAAATATATAGACATATGCTCTGTAAGCCAAAAAGGAGAATTTGGAGAATGGAGAGCACCGTATGAGCAATGTATGTATACTATTTTCTTAAACAAAAAGCGAAAAGGCTTGTTACTTAATATTTTTCCAATTAAATTAAGAAAAATTAATTTTAAAACATTAATACCATTTATAACATAAAACATATTTTAAAACGAATAACCTAAAAAATTCACATTTCTAAAAAAGGTCATATTTTGGCCAAGAAATATCAGTGAAACTTAAATATTAGGGAAAATTTATTAAAATACTATTTGAATTTGTAAAATCTCTAGAAGTCTTCCGAATTTGTAAAAAGACAGAGAGATACTAAAGACTTATAATTGATATGCAAATTTGAGTGAAATTACCATTTTATCCTTAGTTTTAAATAAATAAATAAAAGATACCTTCATCGCTGACCGCCCCAATTCTCGAGAATGGGTTGGCAATTCTCGAGAATTGGTGGCAGTGGCCACCAACAGGGCAACGGCCGGCGGTGAGGGTATTTAAAATTTTATTTATTTATTTAAAAGTAAGGGTAAAAGGGTAATTTCACTCGAATTTATATATCTCTTATAGGTCCTTTGTACCTCTTAATCTTTTTACAAATTCAAGAGACTTCTGAGAGTTTTACAGATTCAAATAATATTTTAATGGAATTTTCCCACAAAGTTATATATATATATATAATATTCTTCTGATAAAATACCCCTACACACACATATATTGTTTTTCCTTTTAAAATTGAGGGAAATAAGACAAAAGAAAGGGGACAGAAAAAGTGAAGCCATGGGACAGTGGGGGCAGGATCCAGAACATCGGGACGAGGTTATGGTGTCTTGTGTGGGTCAAAATATATATGATAATCAACCCAAAACACTTTATTGGGAGAGATTATTCTCAACGCCACATCCTCATCGTACCATAAATGTTCTGTCATTGGTCTAAAGCCACGTGTCGTTTAACTACAATCTTTTTATTATTTAAAAAAATATGCTATCCCTGGATCTAAAACATACTCCGTCATCTATGCACATGTTAGCCGTTAGGGCACACACGGGGCAACTCAGAGCCTGGATAGGTATTGCGGATGCGGGAACGATGCCGTTTGGATGTAGTCAGTTAGAGCTTAGAGGACGCAATGCACCTGCTACGTGATTCAGTGGTCACACTGTCCTTATGGGTAGACTTTCTTCCCAACAAGGGACAGAGTGGGGTCTTTGGAATCTCAACCAAGATGAAAGGAGGGGAGTTCATGAAACGACATCTTTTAATTACCCTATACTAGCTCCAGTCCTAATTCGACAAATATTTTTGTAGTGTAAATTATATTATAAAAATATTCCTATAATTAATTAATACCGAAAGGAGTATTATCATAGGAAACGAAGAAAACCAATACAAAATTATGACTGTAATCAAAATAATTTCATACATAATATTCCTCTAACATAGTTTGTAGTGTAAATCACACTAAAAAAATATGTTATATATTTAGGACCGGAGGTAGTAATATTTTGGCCCGGCCTCTAATAGAGTAGCCCATATATAATAAACAACATATCAAAGTGCTCTGCTCACAATATAAACCCTAGTATGCAACAGATTATTCAAAATATGCGGCGTATACCAAAAAGGCCCTAAAGTTAGGTAATATATATTAGACTAGTGCTCATGGAAGTAAATAAGATATACTATCTTCGATCCTAATTATAAGAGCTAATTAATTTTCTTTGAAGAAATTAAGAAAACTAAATAAGTTATTTAATCATTTCATATGTTAAATATTCTTAAATTATATATTAGTTTATTAGTCAAATTAATAAGTTTGAAGAAAAAAATAAAAATAAAAATATTTTAAAGTAATTTAATTAGCTTCCTTAATCTCTCCAAAAAAGTCAACTAGCTCTTATAATTAAAAATTAAAATACTTTAAAGTAATTTAATTAGCTTCCTTAATCTCTCCAAAAAAGTCAACTAGCTCTTATAATTAGGACCAGAGGGAGTATAAGATTAATAAATCAAATCAAGTTTCAAATGAGCACTTCCTGAACTCGCTCATGAAAAATAATATCACTCTGGTCCTATTTATAAGTCTCGTTTGATGAAATCACACATACCAAGGAGAGGTAGGTAACTCAATGATTATAAGGAGAATTTTCAACTTTACCCTCATTTATAAATGAGTACTTTTCAACTTTTTACTCTCTCCTTCTCTCTCTATTTTCATTGATATAATATAAGAGCAAAATTATCAGAATCTCATTTATTTGGTCAAAATGGACTTATAAATATGATCAAATTTTTTGGTTAAAGATGACTCATAAATAAGACCATAATGGTAAATAATGAATAGGTGAGTTACACTAATCCCATAACCACAATTCTTATTTGACAAGTATGCAAGGAATAATTACAAAATCGTTAAGTGGAAAAAAATATACATTTGAATGACACAAAGTCTTAACAGTTTTCCCAAAAAATTAGTAGTTCAAAAGAACCATTCAATATGAATAAAATCCCCCCAACCATCCTTATAATTTCTTTATAACCGCTAACAGAACTCACGAGCTACAATACATAATAGGATTAGTGTCTTTGACTAGACTACATCAAGCTCTTCAATAATAAGGTGTAGCCTAGCTAAAGGCTACAAGGCTCATATCAGACCATGTGTTTGCTTTCTTTTGAATAGACAAAGGTGTCACATCCCTTGAGCTAACTTTTAACCCGGCGAAAGGAAGGATGATACCAAGGACCCTAAGAATGTCAAAGTCATTCACTGTGTGTACAAAGTACTTGACAGCTATACCACTTGATATAAAAGAACCAACCTCCCACAATCACAACTCATCACAATCTCGTGCATTTCAATATATAGTGCATCATCACAAACTTCTACATCAATGATTTATCCTCATGTTCAATATTCAATGTCATGCATAATCAAAATCACAATCGCAAGATAAATAATTTAAGCCCACTTAACTAAAAAGTTTACTCACAACATTTATTTCATATATATACATTTTTCATATGTAAAATACTATAATATATACTCATATCATCATTTACAAATATGAACATATATTTATAATCACCTTAACAATATACTTATAATCCTCAATATATCCTTCACTAAATTAAAATGAATTATATATTTGGGTATAAGAGACATATTGTCACTCATCTCATTTTTCCAACCAAATGCTAACTTATATAAGCATAACTCAATTATTAAACAACTCTTTAAACCTCTACATAATCAAAATCATATCAAACTCCAACTCAAATATTAAATCCTAACTTATAATTTCATATAGTTCAAGATTTAATAAAACTAAACCGAATAAACCTTAAATAATACCTCTAGTAATCTCAATAAATGACTTAAACCATATTTAATCAATAGAAATATCTTATAGGATATAAATCCTTAAATTCTTAATAGAAAATTAATTTTAAATTTGTACAACAACCAGTTAAAAAATCTAAACCGATTTAAATTAACTATTAATCATCATTTACATATATATAGTCATCTATTATCAAAACTAAAAACTCTCTCAAATTTCTAACCCTAAAATTTTTACTAATAAGCAATATATTACCCTTATTAAAATGAGAAGAACACGTGAAATAAGTCAATAACTTAGATAAAAGAAGTTTGTTGAAAAGATATAAGTTTTTTTTGGTCGAGTTGAAAAGATATAAGTTTAGTTACCTAAAATCTTGTAAGTTCCCATAAATATGAAACAATGGAGAAACAGTGTCAGAAACGCGTACGTGGAACTCAAACCCGCAACGCAATTTTTTTCCGCAAATACAATCGATCAAATGAGGATAATACAATCTTAATTAAGAGCTAGTTGATTTTTTTTGGAGAAATTAAGGAAGCTAAATAAGTTATTTAATTATTTCATATGTTGTTTATTTTTAGATTATATATTAGTTTATTAGTTAAACTAATTAGTTTGAAGGGAAAAAAAATACTCTAAAGTAATTTAATTACTTTCTTAACCTCTCTAAAAAAAAAGTCAACTAACTCTTATATAAGACCCCCAAACACAGATTCACCTTTTTGACAAAAGGGGCACGACCCCTTTAGTTAATTTATTTGTTTATTCATTTTTTCTATTTATTTATTTTACTTTTTTCCCTTACTTTATTCTTATTTTTATCAATCCCCCTTAGGTATAATTAAATCCTAAAATAAAAAAATTAAGATGTTACAAATGGTCTACTCCATTTGGCTATATCTATTGGGATATATCATATATATATCTGGGTATCCAGATGTAGGAAACTCTTTGGGGAGGAGGAGGAGATTGACCAAAAGGATGCTCACTATAGTTTACATCAAGCCATGTTGGGATCAAAACCTGATATTACATTGTCAGTTCTACGCTCACCATCGTTCTCCTCATCAGGAAGAAATTAATAGAAGAGCAGGTTATGTCATCCTTGAGTTAGATAGATCGGATCTCAGTTCAGAAAGCAGAGGATGCTGGGGAGTTGTTCATGATGAAGAAGACAGATGGGTTTGTGGTTACATTGCCAAGCTCACAATCACACCATCAGCAATTGCAGAAATTTTTGCAGTTCTTCAGGGCCTCCAAATATGTTAGAACAAAGGCTACAAAAAAGTTGTATTGTTTGATTGCATTGAGGCAATTAATTTGTTAACTAGGGACAGTAGTGTTTCCCATCCATTTAGAGACATTATTGATGATGCTTGATTTTGTTTATCTAGGAGTTGGAAAGTTCTGTTCTTTCATATCCCTAGAGATCAGAGAGCAACATCCAAGTTGGAAAGTTGTATTGTACTCTTGTAGGTAATTTTTGTTTTCTTGATCATTCTGAGTGATGGTTTTGTAGGTGTTGTCATCTTTTGGTTGTAATACTCTTTTGAGTTAACTTCAGTCCTTATTCAAAAAAAAAAAAAAACATATCACCCGGTGACCAAAATTAGCTTTACTAGTTACTTAATGGGTCCAGTTTCTAGCGTACGGGGAAGAAATCTTTTGATGCAATTTATGAAGCATTTAATTAAATTTTTCATATTCCCTACAATCTATAATATAAGTCGCTTTTAGAAGAATAACTTAGTATATAATATCATTGTTATCAAACTTATGAGTTGACTCTCCGAATTATGTTTCTAACTTAGAAAAATGAGTCGAGTTACTGGTAAACTCGTGTCAATTATAAACTCGGTTAAACTTATTAATTTATACATCGAGTTTATATTTTTTACTTTTTAACATACAAAACTGTGTTAACTTACTTTTAAACTCATGTTAACTTTTTTAATTTGATAATACTCGACAGCTTTACATATAAATTTTATAAAAATTTCTTTGTTAAATATGATAAATGATGAATGTTGATGAATTTAATTTCAATTATTTGAATTAAGAATATATTTAAATCATTTTTATATTTTAATTATTTAATTATGCACAAGTAATACCTATTTAATAATAAAAGTAAACTCTTATGGGTTTACGTCATTATCACGAGTTTGTTTAAACTCGTGAGTTTGATAACCTTTCACAATATATGTCACTTTGAAAGTAATTACTGATTACCTGTCAATTTTGGTCACGTAATTAATGTTTGGGAAAATCCATATGAGACCCTTTTAACAGAAAAAATCCCAAAAAAAGCTCAAAGATTCTGAAAATCTTAGAAAATGCCCTTGGTATAATTTCATTAAAACTTTAGTTGTTAACGGGTTTGATATAGTTGTTAACGGGTAGGTCATTAACAACTATATCAGCTCTGTTAACAACTATATTCTAACAACTATATCAGCCTCATTAACAACTATATCAGTACCTGTTAACAACTATATCAGCCCCGTTAACAATTAATGTTTTAATAAAATTATACCAAAAAAGACCCTGAGATTTTCAGAATCTTTGGGCCTTTTTTAGATTTTTTTTTTTTTTAGGTTAAAAGGGCCCTGATATGAATTTTTCCTCATTGTTTAACTATGACTCTTTGTACCAACACTACTAGTAGTGCAGTGGTATTGGGATTAATTTCTCCCCTCCCAGTCTTGGGTTTGATCCCCTCCTCCCTTGTCGCCTTGTATCCCAAAAAAAAAACTATGACTCTTTGTATTTTTCTCTCTCATTCAAAACATCATTTAATATAGTTAAAGTTATAAATTTGATTCAATTTAAGACAAATTCAATGGCTTGAATATCATTTTTGGTTGGTACAAATTATTTGAAGTGACTTATATTGTGAACTGAAGGGAGTATGAATATGCAAATTTTTTTTTTTTTGATTTTGTTCTTATGAGAAAAATATACATTAAATAGAGATAAAATTGTAAAGTTGTTAAATTTGAAGGTAGTGTTGATGAAGTTTGAGATGGTTTTTATATAAGACTCAATTGATTAGACTGGGAAAATTAAGAAAGATAAATAAATTATTTCAAAGTATTTATATTTATCTAATTAATTTTTCTCTCTTTTAAATTGATATATAATATAATGAAACATATAAGTATTTTAAAGAAATCATATCATAGATAACAATTAATTTATTTAGACTCTTTAATTTCTCAAATTAGTTAATTGAGTCTTATATTAAGGATCAGAGTTATTATAATACTCTCCTAGTCCTTAATATAAGGCATACTTACCTAATTTGATTATATTAAAAAAGTTAGTTAATTTAGTTGATATGACATATATTTTTTAGAATAGTTTAGTCATCTTCTCTAATTCTTTTTTTCTCTTTCCTCCTTGACTATTATCGAGGGAGTATCATTAGGGTTAAATTAAGAAAAGATTGACAAATATAAAACCTATGTCTTATATTTAAGATCAAGATTAACTTCTTAAAGTTAAGAACGTATAATGTTACATGTAAGCATTTTGGCAACATGACGTCAAATATATTATAATTATCTAATTTATTTAAATTCTGCTCCAATTAAATAAATAAATCTAATAAAGAGGCCACTAAAGAAAAATGAACAGACGGTGTTGAGTCTCATCAAAAGATATGAACGAAGATTATCTGATTAAGAATTCAACTTAAACAGGTTATTAAAGGAGAGCAATTTTTAGGAGGAAAAAAAGGCATTTAATGACGCAAAAAGTATCTTATATTTTAGAATCACAAATAACTAGTAGGAATTTTCAACTGGAGTTCAATTAAATTTTTATGGTTTCAAATTTATTTGACAGCATCAGAAATCAAATGCTTATATAAATTCCTCAACCTTCGTGCTAATTGCTAAACATGGAAAACCCATTTAGTTGCCGTCATAAATGTTCCCCTTTGTTGGCCGGATTTTCTCATAAGCAATTTTCTGTCCATCTCTTTTTATCAGTAAATTCTAACCGTCGAAATCCTGATCCAAAGGCTCAAAATAATTTTTAGAAAAACCGTACGCGGTTTTTGTTACCGGTGTGGTTTTTTAAAAATTATTCTGAACCTTTAGATTAAGATTTTGACGGTCAGAATTTGTCCATGAGAAAAAATGAGAAATCAGCGATGAGGGGATCTCTTCCCTTGGTTGGCACCCTTGACTTTGGGGAAAAAAAAGGAGTCAAAGCTGATCATTACGGTTCTTTGAGCAAAAAAAAAAGCTGATCATTACGGTCAAGTCATGATGGCAACAGTAAAATAGACATCATATAAGACGTTACCTCCAACTCCACCTTTTCACAGCAATGAGAGCCTCAAAGGAAAATTCATATTTCACCAAAGGATGGTCGGGAGCAAGGTTCTTAAAAACGAGTTTTTATCTGGATATGAAAAGATAATGAAAAATGGTAAAACGTAAAATCGTAAAAATTTAAAAAGTTTAGAAAATTTGTAAAATCATTTTAAAGAAAAAAAATCATAAAAATATAAAATCGCAGTAATAAAACAAGTTTTTAAGAATCATGGTGAGGACCACACCTTAGACCCCCCATTGCTCCCATAGGAAAAAGAATATCAATGTGGGGTACCCTCTGTGGGTGGGTGGGTGGTTTTTTTTTTTTTGGGGGGGGGGGGGTTGGTTCTAAACTCAGACCAGCCACTAGACTGGTTAGGTATTGAGTTAAATTGGAGTTAAACCAGAATTAATTCATGGCTAAATCGGTAAAAGATTAAAGATTTTAAGGTAACTAATATAAAATTCTAAAAAAATATTTAGATATATATCAAACCAGGTTGATGCCCATATCAATATGGACCGGTTTACTATTTGTTTCGCCGGTTTCTAGTTAGGTTTGACTGGTCTGGTCCCATTTTCTAAACAATAGTTGGTAGAATCGTAAAAAAGAATAAGCACGCAAAAATTAAAGCATTTAAATACAATTTTATCCTTCAAGCATTTTATGATTAGAATGTTAAAGTAATATTTGAGATGCAATTTCATTTTTATACTATTTTCTCATTACCACTCAGCATTTCAATGTCTTTTTGAGTTAGTGTTAGAAAAACAAGTTCACACAAATTGAGATAAAACTCCTCTCATACACTTATCTCGTAAACCATAAATCATGTTGAAAAATCAACTTTTCAACATCAATCGCTAATCCAAATGAGCACTAAAGTGATCGTTGATGTAATTTTACTCTTAAAATATTTTATCACTGAATACCCTAAATTATTGTAAAATATCAAGTCCGTCAGGATGTTCATTGCTTCTAAAAAATGCTGATATCAAAAGTTACTTTTAGGTGCTAAGTGGTATTGTGAAAATACTTCAAGAACAAAAACGCGTCCAAAATTACCCATGATGCCAAGTGCTAGTGAGAAAATACTTTTAAGGGTAAAACTACACATCAACCCAAAATTAAATGTGGATCCCAAACTCATTGTCCCATAAGATATTGAGGATATCCTAAAAAGTACAACCAAAATGACAAGTACAGCATATTTCTGTTTAAACCAAGAAGGGATCAAAAAGGAAAATTACAGCATAGGCAAGATGCGACCCTCTGAAAAATGCATGACTTTTTAAGGACAAACTGAACATACAAAGACAGAAACAGCCAATCTTAATCTTGTTCAGCACATGCTAAATGATTCACTTCCACTACTACATCAAGTTTAAACAAACATCGCCATTTACCAAAGAATGAATCCTGATAATCAGGTAAAAGTCAGTCCACTGTCTATAATTTATCATAATGTACATTAAGATGTGATTTGTACTGTTAATTTTCACCAATGAATCAGAAGACAAATCAAAACCTATTAACTCTTCCTAAACTTAAAATTAAAGAATATTTCCTTAATTTCACTACATTATATAAGATAGATTACAGGTATTGAGAGATTCGTATTTTACAAATGATTAATCATACTTCCTCAGCATGTTCTATGCCTGTGCGTTGACACTTTCGTTCCTGGCGTCTGCATGTTTACACATGCAATCTGGCATTGGAAAATTATAGAGTGAACCACCTGGTTTTTTCAACTCAATTCCCTTCTGGTCACTGCGCCGAAGCATCTCTTTCGTTTGTTGCTTAAATACTTTCCAACTAAAGAATCAGTATCAGAAACAATTAAGTTCTTGAACTTATAATGGGGACAGAACCTAATTATACATCAGGAATGAATCTGGAAAGCATAATACACACACACACACAACAAAAACATCAACAACAACAACAACAAGGCCTTTATCTAACTAGGTGGGGTCGGTTTACGACGCCACTGTTTTTTCGAAAACCATATTTTCAAATATATTATTAACCAAAAGATCCCTCTCTATGATCTCATGGAGCGTTCACTTTAGCCTTCCTCGACCTCATTTTACAAGATTCCATACTCCTTGATCAACCCTCCTCATCACAGCACTCAATGGCCTTCATTGAATATGTCCAAACCACCACCAACTACTTTCTATCATTTTTTTTCTTCAATAGAGGCCACTCAACTTGTTCGCGTATATGAGTATTATGAATCTTGTCTTTTCTTGTATGACCACACATCCATCTCAACATTTTTATCTCGACTACCCCAATTTTATGTTCATGTTGTTCCTTTAAAGCTCAACGCTCGCTAACTTATAGCATTGCTGGTCTTACAACAGTGTGATAGAACTTCCTTTTTACCTTATTAGTACTTTCTGATCACAAATAACTGTAGTAGCTTTTCTTCATTTATACCATCTAGCTTGAATTATGTGATTGACATCTCCATCAATTTCACCATCTTGTTGTATAATTGATCCCAAATATCTCAATTTTGTCCCCCCCACACCAAAAATAAATAAATAAATAAGTAAACTTCCACTTGATTTCTACCTTATCTTTTATCAAAATTGCAATACATATATTCAGTTTTGTTCCTACTCAAACGAAAGCCCTTCCAATTCCGGAGTTTGTCTCCATATCTCAAGATGATATATAACGAATTATACAGAAAGCATGCAAATGCTAGATAAGCAAGATATTTTTACCCAACCAATGAGCCTAATTTGTCCTTCAAGAATATGGGGATTTTTTTTAAAAAAAAAAAAAAAAAAATCTGTCATAGGATAAATTTGGCTAAAAATAATTCATTACAAAGAACCAAAGCCCTTGAATTCTTGATGAATGATGAGTACCCAAAAATGTACCTTATAAATATTCTCTACTATTTCCGCACCTCAAAACTCGAGTGAGTTTTATCCAACAAGAGGAGAATGATTGTTCATGTCTTTTAATGGGGAGCATTTTAAATAAGATTACGATTTAAAACTAATATTTAAAAATATGTTTATTTTATTTTAATTAAGTTTTTATTTTAAGTTTTTGGGAACTATTTGGCCACAATAAAGAGCCCTTAACAAGGGGACTTTGGATTCAAGAAAATGTTGTTTTAGACTCTGTCCTCTCTCTCATGCTATCTGTTCCTCCCCTCCAATCCCTTCCCTCTCAAATTTCTCTGTTTTTTAACCCATCCCTCGTATCTTTCTGACTTTTTCTGTTATTCCCTCCCTCCCTATCAATTCACCAATTATCGTCCTTCCCTCGTATCTTTATCATCCTGCATAAAATCCATTCCAAGTACTGTTACCCACCAATTATCCAAGAGGGAACCCACCAATCATATATTAATTAATAAGGTTCTGACTACTTGAGCAGCCTACATCTGTATTTTCCCTGCTCAAATAGGAGAAGAGCACCCAGATGTTTAAAATGCAACCGAACCTATTATGTCTATGTGCAATCAAGCACGTAACCTTGGAATGACTGGTATAAAGTTTACCTATAAAGTATCCATTTTTTTGTTCTCAACACAAATATTCTTTACCATGATGAATGATGAGCAGTTGTAAATCAGATGAAAAACATGAAAGAGAACTGAAGTTGCACCTTATGTTGGGTTTATCAAGTAATAGAGCCAATCTTCTCTTATCTGGCTTAATTGTTTTTGCATGCCCTCCAAACATATATCGCCTGTGACCCATCAAGAAATGTGGAAAGTTTCCACCCTGAGTTGTAACAAAGACTTCGCTATGAAGGCAAACTGTGTAATCAAGTGCAGCCAACCTAGATGAGTGGCCCTAAACCAGAAACATGCGTTAGAATAGTTAACTTGCCCCTAGCAACATTCTTCAGTAAATTATAGTTTATCCTCTTGTGGATTGGCCCCAAAACAATTTTTTCCATGTGGTTTAAAGCATTCACAATCACAATTCATTCCATTTCACAGAACTACAAACAATTCGGTCTCACTTCACCAAAATGCTAACACAAGGAATACCTTCATTTTTTAAAAGCATAATACACTTTTAAAAACTTTCTAGAGTTCCTGAGATTATTATTGTGTTTAAATGGACATCTTTAATTTATAAATATAGGTTTAATCCCAATAAACGGGTTAACACATTATGAAATTGTCAAAATTATAATTAAGTAATATACAAAACCAAATTATACATTATTTTAACACTCACTTGACTATTCCAATAAAAATGATCAGAACAAAAAAAAAAAAAGGTGATTATGCGGAAATGGAAAAAATGATGGGGGAGAGGAACACATTTTTTGAACCCAAAGGGAACAACTTATTTTGGGGCAAACCACATGGGAGTCCTATATTAGGATTTGACATAAGCATATCCAGTTCAATTACTCAATACCATGGATGGAGCAAGCTCTTCTGGAGTAGCCAGTGTATCTTTGGTCTGTAATAGGGGAAACATTTTTCTAAGGGGCGCCATAAACTTTTGCTCTTTATAAATCTTTCCTGCTGCAACATATACCGTGGTGGTATTATCAAAACCCATGCCCCTAAGCATCATTCCCACCTAACATATTAAAAAAAATTAAAAAAAAAAAAAGTTAAACTGTGAAAGTATAGGAAGCAACAGAGAAATCATCCACTCATGTAAGTGCCACAACTTAAAAAGGGGATTTCAGTGTAGTAAATCCTACTAGAAGTCTAGTGCTTGCAAAATGTAGCATATACCCAATTGTAAAAGCCCATATACAGAAGTTCAGAGAGATTTATTGTTTTTGACTTGATCAAGAAAAATGAAGATAGGGTTTCTTTTGTACACTAATTTTAAGTAGAATTATTATTATTTTTTCTCATTTGTGAGCAGTTAGAGAGATTGGAATGTACATTATGTTTTAAGCTTGGCCAAAAGAATAAAAGATAGACTTGCTCTTGAGTAGAGACATATTTTTATTTTCAATCCTACCTTGATTTTTTTTTTTTTTTTTTAAGGAGTGCACAAGCTTAAGCTGTTATGCCTTCCAAATAGGAGCATCTGGCATGCATGGAGTATAGAATTTTCCGTAAACCAATCATGTGAATCCATTACTTTATTGTAGGGCATCTAATTCATGGACATTCTACTGAACAATCACCAAACATGATAGTTATATATTGCAGGGCATCTAATTAAAGCCAAAAGAAATCCCTTGGGTTGTGGTTTTTCCAATAGAGTAATCAGTGCAACTGCCAAAGTAAACAAAAGTAAAAAACAACCAACATCATAGGCTATTAAGTTTTCAAAAGAAATATTCATCAAAAATAAGGAAAAATTAAAAGGGGAGGGGAAGAAAGGGGCAAGAAATCAAAGAAATGAAACAAATTCTTTAAACTATATACCTCCAATGGAGCCATTGGGCATTTTCCATTTATTCGATTTGCACCAGGCTTGATTACTTTATTCTTTCTCCTGAATTTACCCCGCCAACTCCTTTCTCGAGCAATATCCATTTCACGCTTTTCTTCCTCTCCCCCATCATACTCACAACAAGAAAATGCAACCATATCCTTTATAGAAATATAGAGATAAACAATCAATAATAATACAAGATATAACTGGACAAACAGAAAATAATACAAAGATATTAGAATAGAACCTCCTCAAATCGAAGATGCACAGAAACATATTTCCCATTATTTTGGGAGCTATATTTGACCATCCGATCAACCATTCTTTCTGCAAGTGTTCTTATAGGTTCTGAAAATCTAAGAGCTTCAAAATTGGCAAAGCACCTGAGTCCTTGGATTTTAGAGTGCACATTCTGAGCTAATCTGTTGGAGAAAGGTGCAATGCGAACAGCCCTGCAAAAATGAATGAGTAAAGCCATCTAATGAGACACACAGAGAATGACAAGTTAAATAACTGACAAGTTTTAGTAGATAACAAAAATAATAAAATAATAGAGGACAAGAAACATCCAAAAAAGGGCCAAAATTGTAGTACTTTTTGTCAGAATGTCCTTTTAGGAAACCCCTATAATACGTATGAATAACACAAAACCCCCCTGCAATACTACATTTGTTGTAGAAAATTGAGAAACACCATCAAACCTAACAGTCAACAATTACATGGATACTCAAGAATTGACATTTTTAAACTTCAATACCCATATGTCAGCTGTCAGGTTGACTTAGAAAAAGACCCACATATCAGTTTACAAACACATTAATAAGATAGAAAAGGCACGCACCCCATTCCTCGAAGTTGTGGAAGCACCTTTTGAATATAGTGTGCGGGACTAGTCCAAGCTTTAACTCTAAGATTGACAATGTTACTTATGTTATTGTCAAAGCGCTGAAGAAGGTCGTGTGGAAGTTCTCTTGCCACATGCACGTGATTTTGAAGTGCACCTATGAAGAAATCCTCATCAAATATGTCACCAAATTTGCTGCTAGAAATTAAGATTAAACATATGTTAGTGTTCTAATCTATTTAAGGAAATTCAATAATTAGTGCCAGATGAACCATTATGAAATCAGAAGAGAAAAACAAGTGAAAAATGTAAACCTACAATGTTTATACAACAGCTATGCACAACCAAGAAAATAAAAAACAATAGTTCAAATCTTATTGAATAAAGCTTGTAGCCAATACGCAAACTAATTTTATCATTTCATAAGATGATTGTTTATGAGAGGCTGCTAGCATTTTACTTTTATAATTGGCATCAATAATTAAAAGTTTATAAATAACTTTTTCCATTCAGAATATTCCAGCGGTTTGTCATTCTCAGTGGAGGTGTGACTGTCATAATCCTACAGCCGAAACTAACCAAAACTGACACATATACCCAGATCCCACCAACGAATGATGATCATCTTCATAAGCAAAAACCATTAGTCTCTATGCATTGAAATTTTGTGAGATCTATCCCCAATGCTAATCATCTAAAATGGACCTAGAGCAAGTAAAATGGTGAAATATGACCCATCTTACAGATCCAGATTTTGAACATGTGAATTATGTGTTGAAAAGAGACTTAAATCACAAAAAAGATATGACAATATATATATATATATATATATAGACACACACACACACACATATATATAACAACTGTAAAGTATGAAGAATCAAACAGCCACCACATCGATGTCAACCATTGCTATAGAGTCAGCAAAAGGAGTTTACCTTGAGTCTCGCCAAACACTATTAAAGTGAAATATTGGAATAAGAAGAGTTGCATTTAGTAGTCCAGCTACTGCAACTGCATCAGATATCTGAGATAAAAATACGATATTAAAAAGTGCCAGACCAAGACAGACATTGGATAAACAAATGTGACCAATCTAGAATCATGAAAATGCAGATATTCATTTGGCAGTCTGCCACAGTAATTTAATTCAGAGCAAGATGCCAACTTGCCAAGAAGTCAAGCAATAGGGGAAATATAAGCAGCAAATCATCAAAGCAGATCCTCTAGAGGCAGTATTAAAGGATTATCTATTGGGATTTATGCTCAAGTTTTATAATGTAGATAGGAGCATTTTATTCCACCTTGCTTGAAAATTTATCTTCTCATCTATGGTAGTAAATTTTTTTAAAAAAATGCACCGAATGATAGAGAGAGTTTATCTTCAGCCCCCTAAGTCTTGCCAGCCATCAATCCCATACGGTATGTCGGAATCCGAAGCTTTACAACTTTAAACAATTTAACAGGAAAAAATGAAATGTTAGATTTCATTAACTGACATACCGACAAGCGTTGTTGATTCAAACCACCATTTGCTTCAACTATAAGAAATCCATTTGACACTGGCAATTCTAAGACCAAAAAAATAAATCACAGAAAAATAGAAGTTAGCTAATCACTTCAAAAAAGATAACAAAGGGACCAGAAAAAATTCTTCAAGTTCCAATATTAATTTGCTTCAAAACTTCATTTGTGCTACCAAGTAAACAGGTTTCCAGAATAGGGGAATTTTTGTTAAGGAAAAAAAAAATACCTGTTTTGAGAACACTTTTATTAGCGCAAGGCTTCCACCCTTCCCTCTTTAGATTCCATGCTCTGAACAACTGCATGATATTCATTTCATGGATTTACATCAATTAACGCCAATCATCAATAAACATAAGAAGCAAATGATCAACCAATATTTGACTATCTATGACTCCACATGGAAGAGGCGTTTAAGAAAACCCCACAACTGCAAAGACAAAAAATTACACAGCAGATTATTCATTAATGAAACATCTCAGCAGATCAAGCCAAATCTGTCCCTTTCTTTGGCCCCCTAAAATGTCTTATAATGGTAATGTTACACCAGAATCTTAAATGGCCAACCACACAACCACAGATGTAAAACAGCCATCAAACCAGTCATGTATAAGATGGTATCATAGGATGTAGTAATCAAGGGCATGGCAGATAAAAGAAATAGGTGAACAGTGAAGATGTAAATGTGTCCTAAATACCAATAAAAGTAAGTAACATTGCTTCAGAAACGAAATGAAGTGAATTGCCAAAACCAACATGTTTCTGATAGCAAGTGTTTTTTAGATGTTTATTTCTATTTTTTTTTTAATGGAACTTCCTACCCCTGAAAACTAAAATGGTGAGTAGGACCAAACAGTCGGATATTTGGCCGCGATCAAATGAATAATGCAATATTTTAGTTGGACTCAAAGCCCATATGATCCAAATAGGTTTTTCTTTTTAATTAACTGTATCTCTTATCTTGACACCCAATTTTGCCATCTAACCTAAGTACTTCAAAATGCCACTTGCTTCTGTGTAAAGCTTCTCAAGTATTGTAATCAAAGTACTAGGCTGATCATGAATGATCTCCTTGGATGACCATTTTAGCATGTCTTAACTTTCAAATTATGTCTATTAATTACCCCCATTCCATGATTTCATAGACATCTTTTGGATAAGCCAATCTATTCGCACTGAGATGGAGCATCATAAGTTCATAATCTCTCAATTAAAATGATCGTTAGAAAAATTCTATTCAGATACAAAACAAGTCTGCAACAAAATCCATCCTGTATTAAGAAGGCGTTAGCAAATGGAAAATTTCAACCCGCCGTACAAAAGAGTTTAGTCAGTTACTTTGTCGTTATATCAACATCGAAAATCTGCCTTAGCTTACAGTTTCAATGCCAATTATGATATAAACAGGAAACCTAAATCCGATGCTAAACCTTCTTGTCATCAGTGACCGTTTACATCCTCAACGATTAACTAGAGTAATCATCAGCAACTCGTGGACGCAAAAACAGAAATAGGAGATTGTGCCAAATTGTCAGTACAATATCAAAAGGAAAAATGCCAAATTAAGCATAAAGAGATGTTCCGTACCGCATTAACACTTCCATTGCTGCTCTCAGACTCCATTAAAGGCCACAGTTTCTCAAATACCTGTGGACTTCTATACACTGAACCTGGAGGAGCACGTTTGTGTACAAAAACAACCCCATTTTTAACAGCATCAAAATTCAACGAACCCATATACAGCAACATCCCAGAAATATACAACAGGGGCGCAAATAAAAGCAGGCCCCTTCTTCTGAAAACCGCCGACATAAGTCCAAAGAGCAACTTCTCCATTGTGCGCTCCTTGGAACGCCTTATTCCACCACCGACAAACCCATTCGCCCAGCCATTGCTCTTGCTCCGGCCATGACGGAACCGAGGTGATGACGGCGGCGAGCTGCCGTTCCTTGCTCCGCCTAACCGACTATACCCATGCATTACGGAAGAAACTTCAAAATTGCCGAAATCCCACAAATAAACTCAGGATCCAGCACTAGATTCTCACAATAACATACGAATGATACTATACCGAGCTGGAAAAAAAGTAAATTACTTTGCAAAATGTACTTTATTGAGCAATGAGAATTGCGGCAATTTCTCTCGTCAGCTGCTTTTTAACTTTCAACAACACGTTGAAGGAATGCACAGACGACGTCGAATTGAATGTAATATGTTCAGTCGAACTCAAGCTGTGGGAGAGAAGATTTTCAAGGGAAACAAACGCCGACGGAAAAGATTCAGAGGCTAAATTTGCGAGAAAAAGAGCATAGCGAAGAGAGAGAAAGTGTGCGTGTGGGTGCCTGTGAGTGGTATAGTAGCCACGAAGAGGATGGGCACGAAGTTAAAGCGATGTCGGGTGAAAAAGTGGAGCAATAAAGAAGATCGCGTGCCAATGGCGTGCCGGGTTTATAGTGCGAAGAAATTGTCGACCGTTGTGGATTCCAAGAGATCAGAATCATATAGATTAGAGAATTTAGGAGAAGAAAACAAAATTTAGCCAATTACACCAAGAATCTTTTTATTTACCGGAGATATATCTCTAAATTATATTATTTTAGATTAATGAATGGTGTTTTTATAATTTTATTTATTTTTTAATCATATACATTTTATCAAAACACCCTTTATTAATTCACCTAAAATTACTAACAAACTTTTCATTAATTCAAAACGACAAAGTTTTGAGGTCACACGAGATAACTCTATCTCCAAACTCCAATGACGGGAGAAATACTTTTCCCTTAAACTGAAGGTTGAAGGATTTCTTTTATCTCCAACTCTTAAAACTAAGCTATTTTGAATTAATGAAGGGTATGTTTATAATTTTAGGTGAACACCTTTCATTAATCTAAAATAAGCCACTGGAGATAACTTATCTCCAGTAAATGGTAACTAGAGAAATACTTTTCTGTTAAACTAAATAATAAAAGGGAAAAACATTTCTCATGTTGTAGGAGAAATGTTTTCTCATGTTACACACATAAAATGGTGGGACCCACATATACATATAATGAACATTATATGTATATGTGGGTCCCACCATCTTATGTATGTGTAGGAATATTTTTTCTCATACAACATGAGAAAATCAAACCCCATAATAAAATGACTAAATTACAAAACTTTCCTTAACTTTATTTATTTATTTTTAAAATTAATTTAATTATTTTGTGTAATTTAAGAATTAATAAATTTAATTTAAATGAATATACTTTGATTTATTTTTTTGATATTGCCACTTCATTTTATGTACTAAAACTTATCATTATATTCCTAAATTGTTGCCATATTTTTGGGAGATTAAGTTTTTCTTTTGTTGATTAACTTTTTCACAAGTGAACGTACTATTTAGGATTGGATTATCCCTTTTTCTTTCTTTCTTTTTTTCCTTAGAATCTCATCTCTGATATCAGATTGAAAAAATAAATAGTTTAGATTCAATAATTTATAAAATTATTATTATTATATTTATAAATTAATTTTTTTAAAAAATTTGTCCGTTTTCTAATTTTAAATTGTGTACCTTAGATTTTAACAATTTAAAATTATTTATTTACAAAATTAAAGGTTTACTCGCCACCTGTAATATCTATGCTATTAAGATAATTATTGTTTCAGTAAAAAAAAATAGTTGAAACAAAAAGACGAAAATTTCCTAATTAAAAACGCAGTAAAATTGCATCCTATATACATCCGATAATTATAAATAAGTACTTGTGTACTTGCCGTACTCGGATTATGACAATGACTCACACGCCAATAATGTTAATATTACACAGAGCTGAGTAACAGACAGGCCAGGCAGTCCATAATTAAACTCGTAACCTATTCATTTAATGTTATAAAGATATGCACTAGCTTATACCTATTTCTAAATTTATTAAACCCACGAGTTTAAGTAAACTCTTGACAGTGATATAAATTCGAATCATAAATTCGTAAATGTTTACTTTCATTATTAAATAGGTATTAAAAGCGTATAATAAATAATTAAAATATAAAAAAATGACAACAATTTAATTTAAAAATATTTTAAATCTAAATAATTAAAATTAAATCAATCAACATTCAATTTACCATATTTAATAAAAAAATTTCTATAAAATTTATATAAAAAGCTGTTGAGCATGATTAAATTAAAAAAAATTAACATATAAGTTAACACGGTTTTGTAAGTTAGAAACGTAAAAACGGTAAACTCGGTATATAAACTTGTAAGTTTAACCGAGTTTACAACAACCAAGAGTTTATTAGTGACTTGACTCGATTTGGTAAGCTAGAAGCATAAAGATTGTAAATTCAGAGAGTCAACTCACGAATTTGACAAGAATATTGTCACTACCCATATCTCAACTCATTTAAACACATGTTAAATGGATTAGGATATGAATAAACGGGTTAATCTATTTAAATTTTGACCTGCTTCTTTTATTTTATTTTTTTTAAAAAAGTACATAAATATCAATCTATCATTCTAGATTTTAACCCTTCAAAATTTAATCATCACGATTTGCAGAAAATAATTTAAATTTAAATAAACGCCTTTACGAGATCATTTAAATATTCAAACTTCAACTTTTAAACTACTTAACATTGCAACTGCAAGTTCAAAGATTAATGAAATGTCATGCTTCCATTACACATTTGTGCTTCATCATTATCTTCAGATTCCAAGGGGCTACCGTCAGAGGCGGATCTACCTTGTGGAGAAGGGGACACTGAAGTTGTGACTTGGTTAAATTTTTTTTGTTAAAGATATATTTACTGTCTTTTGAATTTGTCTTTTGAATTATGATGAAATTCTAAAAAAAAAAAGCCTAAAAATGACATTGTAATTATTTTTATTGTAACATAATTTTGTTATTAAAATATATGTATTTGAATTTATTGAGTGCCTATCCTTCATTATAATTTATGTAGCTACAATTTTAACCGCATTTAGCTTTTTTTTTTTCCTAAATGACAGGTTTATAAAAAAACTGCCTCTCTTATTACATCATCAGTATTCACTTGATTTCATAAATATTTTTTTAATATTCTTTTCTTTTCTTATTAATATATTTTTTATTTTTTAATGCATTTAAAACTTTCCTTTAAAAAAATTCGGGGGTTAAATCCCCTGCCACTGGTGTCACTGAATAATTTTATGGATCCGCCCCTAGCTACTGTAGCTCTTGCTGCGAAATTACATCATAATTTCCATCTTTTCTAATATTCTCAATTAAATGGAGGAGTTCATAAATATCAAGAAATACATCAAATCAGAAAAGTTCATGCGGTTACACGAAGGCCACGGAATGGTCGTCTTATAGAATCTAACAAGAAAAATACAAGAGCTATGGTTATACGGGAGAGGATTTTCTCCCTTTCAAATTTTCTACCCATCCCTCATTATCAGATCTGGGCCGTCGAAAACTGGATCCAACGGTCCAGATTTTAAAAAAAAACAAATTTTTGTTTTTTGTCTTTTTCGAAAAAGACAAAAAACAAAAATTTGTTTTTTTTTTAAAATCTGGACCGTTGGATCCAGTTTTCAACGGCCCAGATCTGACAATGAGGGATGGGTAGAAAATTGCATGTGAGAGAAACCGGACCCATGGTTATACTATCCACATATTCTGATCTCCAGCACTTATCTGTCAAATATTCAAACTAGCATTTTTTTAAAAAAAAACAAAAAGCACAACTTCACATTTGTTGCTTAATATGAATAGATTTTTAGCTTCATGACAGGAAGCAAAGCAAGAAACATGCTCCATGAAAAACTAAGAATTTAAAAAAATGTTGTATCAAATTTTTTATTAAAAAAAGTAATATGAAAAATAAACGGTAGGGTACATGTAGCCTGAAGGTACACTCGTAACTCGTCCATTTAATTCTCATCATCGGCCTTTTATCGGCAAGTCTAAATTGACAAATTTTAGATGGATTTGATCAAATCTATTGAGTTGTGGACAGCAAGATAGCTTGCTCTGTCCTAATCTTACTCTTAAATTAGCAAATCTTTCATTATGATTGATTTACAATTGCAATGAAGATTTGACACTTTACTAATCAAAATATAATCGAGTTTAAAATATATAAATCATTCACTCGCTCTAAACCTAAAAATGGATTTTATATTTATATATATATATATATATATATATATATATATATATATATATATATATAGCATTGACAAAAAAGAAAAAAAAATCATTTCTTTTAGTAAGATTTTCTTACTTAAAATCTTGTTAAATGACCATTATGCTCCTAAGTTTTCTTTTTCCAAAATGCTACCATTTATTTATAACTTTTGTTTGCCAATTCACTTACTCACTTCATTAGCTATTTAAATAATGGTTTAGGCGTTTGGCAATTAACCCTTTTTTTGGTTAAGGATCAAAAATACACACAAGCTTTTCCCCCAGGAGCACTCAGCACCACGAGCTTTTTTCTAGACCAAAAATACACACGTGGTTACGTTTTGAGAGCGAAAATGCCACGGGCTGTTAGTTGACCGTTAACTTGAATGGAACGTTGATGTGGCGTTGATTTAGACTGACAAGCTGATTTGGGCGATGACGTAGAAGTAAATAAATAAATAAATAAAAACCCAGCCGGCCGGCCACTGCCACCACCGGCGGCCGGCCTTCGGTGGTTGGTCAATGGTGGCCGGCGACCGGCTGGCGGTGGTTGGTCAGCGGTGGCCGGCGTTGGCCGGTCGCCGACAACCGGCTAGCTGGGTATTTTAGTTTTTTATTTTATTTTATTTACTTCCCATCAGCGTCCAAATCAACTTATCAGTCCAAATCAGCGCTACGTCAGCGTTTCATTCAAGTTAACGGTCAACTAACGGCCCATGACATTTTTGCTCCTAAAACATAACCACATGTATATTTTTAGTTCAGAAAAAAGCTTGTGGTGCTGAGCGCTCCTGGGGGAAATGTTCGTGTGTATTTTCGCTCCTTAACCTCTTTTTTTCTCCCAACTTTCAAACTTGTTAAAAGAAAAGAATGAGGCATCTCATTAAGATTATTTACAAGCTTTTTTAGCCATTCACTGCTCCTCATTAGCTATTTCCCATAAAAGTTCAGCAATTTTTTCTAATTTCAAAGTTGTTAAAAGATATCTACTTCACTTAATTAGCCAGTTGCTACACCTTTTTTGTGGTTATTTACTCATAACAAATGAGCAAGAGCAACAATAGAATCAGACACAATACAGATACATTAAACATAACATATTATTATAACAACAACGGATTAGCTATTAATAAGTTTGGTTTAAACAAAATTTGACTTTGATCCTTATACTTAAGCTCATACCAAATCCTTATAAAATTATAGGATCAAAAGTAAAACGTGATTGTCTAATTTTTTTTATTTTTTTTTAACACGTGACTTTAATTATAATAAGCATTTATGCTCCACACATTGCATGAGATGAATATAATTCAATAACAAATATTGAAAGAAGCTTTATATAACCCCCACCTAAAGAGATAATCATAAAAAGAAAATAATAGAGTGAAACATAGAAAAGAACTACAGCTCCCAAAATTGAGGGATATGTTGTTGAAAATGAGATTTCTCCATATGTATGCGCATGAAGTATGGACCTAGTAAGAGATTGAAGTTAAACGCAACAGATCTATGTATGTATACATTTATATAATATATAATAGAAGTTATTAATAAGCTGATATGCTTAATAATTTTTTATTCTTTTTACATAAAAGTTTTAAGAGAGGGGTTAAACTCACCCACAGTTTAATGGTAGGACACCTGAGCTTACTCCATTGTAGGATTCAGTAGGACTAAGAGTACACATGACTCCCCACCTCAGCTTGAGTTACCCTTGCTCTTCAAGCTCTGGGATGCCTCTCCCAATGCCACAACGGTTCAAGATTCAAGCCCTCTCCACTTGTGAGAGTTTTCAAATCCCTAACCATTGAATTCATAGGACGAGGGGTTGCTGATAAGCTCAATATGATACAATAATAATAAACCAAATTGTAAGTTGATTGATTTCACATCAGATGTTACGTAGCAATTTCAATAATAATAAAACAGGGTGAGTGTTTTCGCCACTACTCTCTTGTCCCATATTCTGACCTCTGATGGATGCAAGGAGAAGAATGATATAACTGCTGCTTTGCTCCCTCTCCAACCATGAGGATGGTTTTAAATTATTTGTAATATTATGGATATTTAATTAGGATGTATGTTTATTTGACAAGGGATTCTCAAATATATGAAAAGGAAGAAGAAGTTATTAGGCTATTATTTGAGATATTAATGCTCCAATAAATCTTTTTTTAAAAAAAATTTAAATATAATTGATAAACCTGAACCAACCCGTTTCTTAATGAATTAAGCTGAACAAGATTTCAAATTGATTGATTGATTATTTATTTATTTTTGGTATATAGGAGTGAAGATGGAACTGGATTTCCTCATAAGCAAAATTCTTAGTGTCCCTCAGTAGCCTTAATTTCTAGCAATCGGATCAATCTAACATCCTATAGTGTGCCACACAATCATGCTTTTTAAATTTAAAAAAATTTAAAAATCTGAACCATTTTTAGATAATTTTGAAATAAATATTATTACCTCTAATTAGCTTTTTTAATCTCCAAAAAAAGTCAACTAGGTCATATATTTAGAACGAGAGGTAGTAATATTTATTTGAAAATTATCTAAAAATGGTTCATATTTTTAAAATTTTTCAAGATATTTTTTTAAGTATCTATTCTGACGTATTTTTTTGTATCAATCAGTACTCTAAAATATTTTTTCAAGATCCAAAAATAATTTTTCAAGATCATGAAGTATTTTTCAGTAGTAGCCAGTACCCTAAAATATGTTTTTAGCATCATTCAGCATTGCAAAATATTTTTTCAAGATCCTAAAATAATTTTTTAAGATTATAAAGTGTTTTTCTGTAGCAGTCAGTACCCTGAAGTATCTTTTTAATTCCAATCAGTATCTTGGGATATTTTCTTCAAGATCCTTAAAAAATTATTTTATGATCTTAAAAAAAATATTCTACGGTACTGACTGGTACCAAAAACATACTTCAGGATATTAATTGTTATTAAAAAAAGGAATATCTTTTCTAGTTAATACCCTAAATTTTTTTTTTGGATTTTAAAATAATATTTTAGGATACAGGTACTAAAAAGATGTTTCAGATTATTAAAAAATTCTCTAGGATACTGAAAAGATTTTTAAATTTTAAAAACGTGATTGTCTGGCATATTATGAGATGTTGGATTGATCTGATGGTTAGAAATGAAGACTAGTGAGGAGGCTGAGAATTTGGTTACTGAGGAAATCCCATTCCGAGTGGGGATGTAGAAATAGAATTGAGGAAAAGTGGGATATGAGTGTGGGCCAGGCTTACGAATGGGAACAAATTATTCAACGAACAATAATGGGAAAGGTGGAATGGAGGAGGATGTTATTAGAGCTTTTTCAAAGAAATAATAATAATAATTAATAATGGAAATTATGACGAAGAATTTTCTTATAATATAATTGTTGAAAGCAACATCTTTGGAATAATTCCTTCTAAAGTTGCTTTCTTCAATTATTATTTTCTGTTTTCAATGAATTATTCTTCTTCGCTCATAGTTTCATTTATGACAAAGCTATGTGCTTTTCTTAGTTGATAAGTACACTTATTGAATTCAAGCCTGAATAAAAAAGAGAAAATTTTAAATAAATACCATTTGAATTTGTAAAACTCTTAGAAGTCCATCGAATTTGTAAAAAGACTGAGAGGTACAAATGATCTATGAGGGATATGCAAATTCGGGTCAAATTACCCTTTCTTACTTTTTTGTGTGTTTTAAAATAAAGGAAAATGAAATCTCAAATTAAAAAAATCTCAAATTTTACTAATAATTGATAAAGTAATGATAAGATTTGATAAGTAATTTATAACTCATTTTATGAGAAATACCTGATTTGAGATTTTGTTAAATCAAAGTTTTTTTTTTTTTTTTTTTCCGTCATTCTTCCCTCTTTTCTTTTAGGAAGATTCATCAGTAGAGTGATGTCTTAGCGCATTAATAAATCATATTATTTCAGATTTATACTACAACTAGATTTTATATTAAAGATTGGGTGGCGGGTAGTATTAAAAAAAATATTATTAATTTTTCAAATTACCAGAAAAAAATAAAATAAAAATAAAAATATATCATTCACACAAAGAGTATGTTAATGGTTGTTGTAAAATAAAACAAATAAATTTAAAATCACTCAACTAGAGTTTTTAAACATCAAAAGATCTAAATATGATTTTAACCATTTCAATTTTTTTCTTTTTACCAATTGTGTAAATCCTAAAATAACAATTATTATACCGGTTAAAAAAAAAAAAGACTTGGTGAACATAAAAAAAATGTACAAGCATCTAATAAAAATAGTTAAAAGTATAAGGACCTAATATAAAAAATAAAAACTATAAGGACTTGATTAAAAATTGGTTGAAACTACGAGGACTTGCAGACTAATTATCCTTATAAATTACTCCCTCCGATTCTAATTATAAGAGCTAGTTGACTTTTTTTGGAGAGATTAAGGAAGCTAATTAAATTACTTTAAAGTATTTTTATTTTTATTTTTTTCTTCACACTTATTAATTTGACTAATAAATTAATATATAAGCTAAGAATATTTAACATATGAAATGATTAAGTAACTTATTTAGCTTCCTTAATCTCTCCAAAAAAAGTCAACTAATTTTTATAATTAGGATAGGAGGTAGTATTGTTCTAATATCAAACAAATCGAAGTGGAGAAAACTCTTGATGGAACACCCCAATTCCTTTAGTGGACCTTCATCGAGTGGAGTTATATTGTCTGTTACTTGAAGATATACGAACATGCTTGGTACCACAAGTGCGTTGTCAATCATGCATTTTAAAGGCCCAACCAGGCTTTTGGAACTTTTTACATGTTTGGTAAGCAATTGATCTAAACCGTGCTTTTCAACCAAAAGTAACTTATCTCTCTTTCCCATAAAGATGGAAGCATGTTTACTCTTTGACCAATATTCTTTTTAGATTGGGCTCTAAGCACCCTACCTTTGGACTGTGGGTGAGCCCAACTCTTTTCTTAAAATTTTATTTTATATATATATATATATATATATATATAAAACATAAGCCGAAAGCAAAAAGCAGCGTGTCGCGGGGCCCAAAGGCACTTTCGCTCGCTCCTTCCCAAATGAGACTTGCCCCCCTCATACAGATGTTGTAGAAGAATCATGAGACTTCCCCCCCCCCCCTCTCTCTCTCTCCCTCTCTCTCTCTCTCTCCCTCTCTCTCTCTCTCCCCCCCTCTCTCTCTCTCTCTCATCTTGCATAGTTTGTGTAACAATGGTGATATATAATTTTATTAGGAGAATTCTCAAACATATGTTAAGTTTATAGCAGCTGAAAATGAGAATATAGGTCATATGATAATATTAGTGTAGATCAGGAGCCTTTCTTAAAAAAATATGCTACCTCATCTTCAACCAAATTGTACAGGACCTTGATCCAGTTAGTTTGGTAATATTATTTGAACAAATTATGTATTTTAGTATTGCTAAATTTTCCAAGTTAGCATTTTTTTTTATAATTTTGATTTTATTTTTTCTTTTATAATTATCTCAAAAGCTACTTAAGCTACCGTTATTCCAAACAAGTTATAATTTCACGAAAGCTACTCATGCTATCTCAATTCAAACATAAATCATATTATATAATATGACTTTTACTCCATCTTACTTTTACATAAATCATATTGTAAATAAGTTACCTTTTTTTACTGTTATCTCAAACACAAGTAATAATCATATTCCGAAAAATAGTGGGATACTGGTGGATCCATTGGAATAAAAAATATACTAAAAAAATAGTGTTTGCAGTAAATTATTAGTAATAGAATAAAAGAATCTTATCTAAAGGCTAATCATAGTGTAAACAAGCGACAATACATGAATTAATAAATTAGAACAATATGAGTATACCAACAAGTTATTAGCTGAGTTGTTGAGAATGAGATGGTAAGTGGAATTACCCCGAAGGATAGAAGTTCAAATCTTGGAAGCACACTTAAAATAATAAATGACACTAATCATTCTAAAGCATAGAGAGGAATTATACTCTGAACCATGTTTTTTTTTTTTAAAAAAAAAGATCAATGCGAGTATTGATCAATTAAAGTTCTCTTGACCGAAATTGTTAAAATTTCTAAAATTGAATTATCCAAAAACTACTCATAAATTGCAAACCAAAATTTTATGACAATTTTTATATGCAAAAAATTAATTCAAAATTTTCAAAATATATTTTTTAACAACATTGAACAAATTATGGAAAATTCCAAATAAACATCAAATGAATTTGCAAAATTCCTAGAAGTCCGTCGAATTTGCAAAAAGACTAAGAGGTGACAAGGACTTTTAGGGGATATGCAAATTCACGCGAAATGATCATTTTGCCCTTAGTTGTAAATAATTAAAAAAAGAAAAAAGAAAATACCCCTCCCCCTCCCTTGTGGTGGGCCCCACCGTCGGCAACCGGCGACCATCGCCGGCCGGAGGTGGTGGCCACTGGCCGACGGTGGTCGCCGGAAACCAGCCGCCGATCGTCGGCCGGCGGCAGGGGTGGTGGCCGCCGGCGATGGGGCTCACCGCCGGGAGGTATTTTCTTTTTTCTTTTTTAATTATTTACAACTAAGGACAAAATGGTCATTTCGCGCGAATTTGCATATCCCCCAAAACTCCTTGTCACCTCTCAATGTTTTTGCAAATTCAACGGACTTCTGGGGATTTTACAAATTTATTTGGTATTTATTTAGAATTTTTCCAATAAATTAAACGTTGCTAAATAATTTTCGAAAGTTCGAAATTTACTTTTTTTTTTTGTAAAATTTCGAACAAAATAGTTAATGAAATATAGGATTGTAATATTTTGGACTCAAGCTGTAACATTTCAATTTTTTATTTATTCTATAATTAAGTAATATTTTAGGAGAAATTAATTTATGGTAGTTAAACTTACCATGTAGTTAACTAATTACTCTATGAAAATAAGTTTTTTAAAGTGAGGACTTAAGAATTTCTAATATAAGTGTGTGTATATATATATCCTATGATATGAATTTCTAATATATGTGTGTTTATAACTTTATATATATATTGTATGATATGATTATTACATAATATAATAAAAATTATATTAAATGTAATACATTGATAACCGCGGGTTTTTGACCCAAAAAAATAACCGCGGGTGAACCCACCGTACATCACATAAACAGGGGAGTGAGTATCCATATATTAATTATATACATTCTTAGGGTCCACATACAAAACTAAAATACACACCCAACGCACACACTAAGGGTGTGAATGAAGTCAAGAGCCTGGTGCGTCCACCTAAGTCCGGCAAAAAATCGTTGTACCAGCCCAAAAAGAAGAGGATTTAGATGGGATAGGTATGAATGAGGATTACTAATTTTTTGGTAATTATCATTACCAGGGTAAACCCTATTAACATGCTAAAAAGCAACCAAACACTCTTCTCTTATTAATGTAATTATTATTTTTTTTAATATTAAAATGGTGGCAAGTGTGCAACCACTCCGGATTTTGCAGTGGCAAGGATGACTCTCTCAACAATGGTAACTTTATACAAGGCGGATTACGAGTGGTTTTACCGTAGCTTGAACTCTAGACCTCTTAAGGGAATCCAGCGCTACATTTCGCTAGACCAACTACATGTTGGTCTTATTAATTAATGTAATTATGTTACTAACCAAAATGACCCAAGAATCCTCCCAGAAACTTGTTTTAAATGGTCTATAAGTTTTTATACTCAATTTTTTCAAAAAAAAAAGACCCAAAGCAAAGGCCATGTACCCAAAAAAAAAAAAAATACAATCAGGTGGCCCAGCAAGTTTAACTCACTTGTTTTAAATGCTAGAAGCCTATGATTTGAACCAAGAAAAAAAAAGGCCTATTATAAAAGGCAACTCTTTTAATGTGGGTTAGGGAGATCTGTTACTATCGGTTTAAAGAGGGATGTGCAATCAAAGCGACATAGTTTTATAAAGAAAAATACTACGATTAAATTTTTTATATCCATCATGTTAAGTTCTCCAGTTATATATAAGAATGCTTCTATTTTTAAGATATTTTCATTTATTTATAAAATCACATAAAAAATAAGGTAAATAATTATGTGTAATTAGAGCATCGGTTATCATAGCAATAGACGTGAAAGGTATCAATTTTTTTAGTATATTATTTGCTTTCTTATTAAACCATTTGCAATTAGCCTATAAAGCTAGGATCGCGATCATATAGCTAATATGCATTACACCCTCGTCTAGTGGTGGAACTTGGAGGAAAAGTTTGAGGGGGCCAAATTGTAGTGGGGGATTTGGGGGTTCGCTACCCCCGAAATTTTTTTTAAAGAAAAGTTTTAAATGCATTAAAAATAAAAAGAATAAAAAAAAATATTCATGAAATCAAGTCAATTAACTGCATCTGCAAGTGTAGTATAGAATAGGTAAAAACATAGTAATTAGTTAGGGATACACCACAAAAGAAAATTTCACTGATAAGCTAAAAATTTCAGGTAATTAGAATGAAATATAGAAAAGAATGACAAGATTAACATAAATCATATAAGACCCCACATAAAACAAAATTAAATTATAAGCCCAAAGATATAAAAAGAGGAAAAAATTTAAAAAAAGAAAAAGAAGAAGTTGAGGGGCCAAAATTTAATTTTACTTGGGGGGCCAAAGTGGTATTATTCACTAAAAAATAAAAAATCCAATTAAAAATTTTTAAATAATATTTTTTTGGGGGGGCCATGGCCCTCCCTAGTCCCTTGTATGTTCTGTCCTTGCTGTCGTCCAAAAACAATACCCCACACACACACATATATGTATAAGATCCATGATTGAATGTACTTAACCGGTTGAAACGTGCTTTTAGAAAACAGTAAATGTTTGGATGTGCTTTTAGCCTATTTGGCTTATAGGCTAGAAGATGCTTAAAATCTTAAGTAGGGGCAGAGGTGCTTTTAGCCTATTTGTTGCACACGTGCGTCGCACACCCATGTCCGCCCGCACACACATACACACACATATACATACACGCTTGCGCACACGTGAACGCATACACAAGCACAAACACATGCACGTGCACTTGCGCATGTGCACACTTACACACACTTATGTACACGCACGCACGCTAACTAACTATATATGATGAAGGCATCTTGCCAATTCTAATTGGTGTCTTCACAAGTGATAGCAACGCGCCCTAACTGTCAGCCCCAAGTATTTTTTGTTTTTTTGCCAGAAGTAACCACAAGTTGGTGGAATATATTTACTTATTACTACATCCGGTCTTAATTATAAGAACTAGTTGACTTTCTTTGGAGAGATTAAAGAAACTAAATAAATTACTTAATTATCTTATATGTTAAACGAGCTTTTACTTTCCCGTGCGTTGCACGGATGATATTACTTTATGAGTTACTCAAACATATTTTACTTTCAAAGTGATGCAATTTCCTTATCTTTAGAGAATATTAAGACATCACTTAGGTTTGACAATTATGAGTAATGTTAATTTAAAAAGATACAAAAATTTGTAAAGGGGTGTCAGGAAGGCTTTTTTTTCACATCATTCAATGTGCTCCTTTGACAAAACCCAAATCATCTGATAATTGTTGGAAGATGTCTTTTAAATCAGGTTTTTTTACAGTGCTTCTGTGCCCATATGTCCATAATAGGTAGATACTTGGGTTCCTTCTTTGAACGCATGTTTTCTCCTTTTAAAAACCAGAGAGTGCTCGGTACGTGCAGAGAGGTGGGAGTGATTGCTTTAGTAATTACAATGAAATGAGCAGGGTATCCACCATCAAGCAGAACAACCAAGGTATGAGTAAACAGTGAGGCTATAAAATTTAAAGATCAATGACCAAGTTTTAATCGATAAAAAGCATTCGAAGGGTTAATAATCACGTTCATCTCAACAATGACCTGCTTCTTAGTCATCATTTTTTGGGGAGGGGGGAGAAAAGCTGATACACCAAGTCTTACTTGGCGAAACTGAAGAAATCGTGCTTGAAAGATTCTAGATGCTGCAACCCAAGAATTGATCCACAAGTTTTGCCAGAGAGTTGGCAAGGCTATCTGCTGCTTCTTGATTGGATGCCTCAGCGTATACTCGAACAACGTCCTCAGTGCCAGATGGCCGCACAAAGCAACGTCCTTGGGAGTGCTTGGCATCATTGTCAGTGAATTGAAATTATTACAAACTCTAATCTTGGCAACTAAAAGGCAATTATTAAAATGGGTGAAATTGACAGTATCAGTTTCATTTAGGCAGCCAAATACTGAGCCTTAATTACTTTATCCACTGCAAAAAAAAAAATTGAATCCCCCACAGCAGCATGTGTTAATTTCTCTTGTTCATGAGGTTTCTTCTGATACAATTTGGATATCTTCCAATTGCATGAGAAGCTTATGAACAGAAGAGGCAACTTCTTAGGGTTGCATGCTTTGTCTTCTGATATTGCAGTCATTTATCATTGCATTTTTTTAGGGATGCATACTTTGTCTTCTAATATTGCAGTCCTTTAGTCATTTATCATTGCAACTTTACTTTTCCCCCGCATTTGCAAGGGGTCACTTCTAGTAAGTAAAATAACCAACTAACAACAGAGTGTTTATCTCAAAAAAAAAAAAAAAGAAAAAAATAAGGGGTTCACTATTTTTTCAATTTTTTTTTTTCCTTTTTTACCCCAACAAACACTAAGCTTCCATAGATAATTAAATTTAAGACTAAAAAGGCCATCCTTCTCCTTTTTCCCCTTCTCTGTGATTTTTTTCCCCCCAGACACAAGGGAGTATCAACAAGTTAGTCCGTGATAGATCCCTTGAGTGTTCTAGGGGAATTAGGAGTCAAAGGAAGTAAGAGTGGAAGTTAGGAAGAGAAGAAACTTTAAGATACTAACCGACTGAGTTATGGGGTGGAAGGGAAGAGAGAAGTAAGCAAGGAAACGGTGCTTAAGCACCAGAAAGTAGGTGTGATACCATGAGAACTACGAAAATTGTCAGAACTCAAGTGTCAAACAAACTGTTAGGCAGGAAAAGCAACAAACGAAGAATAAGTTACCAGTTTCTGCATTAATGGCTTCTTGTAGGCCAAGGGGACTTACAACCACAGTTTCTGCATTTGCTGTAACCACAGCAGCTCTAGCAGCAACTTTAACCTGCAAATTAAGAATTCCAGTCATGTGATATATTATTATTATTATCATTCAAAAAATCATTTTCACATAGAAAAGGACCACAAGGACATATAATTAAGATCCAGCTGGAGCTTCTGAATACATAAAAAAGAATTTTGGTTACCTTAAGCTGCCTGCTAGGTAAATCATGGTAAAGCTCATTCCATCTGTGTATTGACCATCCCATGTGCTGCAATATGACTTCCACCAAAAGCAATCCACTCAAAGCATCTCCTACAGCTTGGTTGATCAGCTTATTGACTGCCAGTAGCCTTAAGGCAGCCTTTTCCAGTTCTGAACCTAGAGGAAGCAACAAATAGTTATTTTATGGTTCTATAGTTGAATCTCACAATAATGATAGAAAAATTCAAATACACTGACTAAACCTTTAGATTTTGATGAAAGCTCTTTAGTTTTTGCCACCAACCACCCACTGAAGTCTTCTGAAAATAAGATGGTTCCATGGCCATTTGCCTCAAAATAAATACCAATATCGAATTCAGCAGCTTTCTCATGCAAGTATTTCACTCCAGTAGGGGTGAAATTGACCTCAAGTCCCAGCTGTTTGAGGTAATTTGTTGATGCTTCATTCTGATATGTAATCAATAAAAATGCATTAATTCAAACATGTGTCTACATTTATTTTATTAATGTGGAGAATCACTTTGTCAATAAAATTAAGGTGAAGACCTATCAGTAATGATGTTTTAGGAATGAGTCTGTTTTTGATGTTCAATAGAATCTGTTTTCATGGGTTTACATTACAAAAGAGGAAAGGCAACAGGAAAAGTTCGAGGCAATGCAGTAAAGCTGAATTGCAATTGTTGAATTGAGAAAAACAAACATCTGACAATAAAAGCTGAGACTAAATAAAGGTAGTCCAAGCAATACCAAGCACTACAATTGCGCCAATATGATGAATCGTAGATCAACAAATTTAGAATCATAAAAAACAAAAATTTAAGAAATGCCTGCTTTCCAGATCGAAAAGTGATCTATTCTATACAATTAACAAAGTTCCATATCACTCCCTTCCTTCAAATTGAAATTTTTCAATCATATTGAATAAATACTCAAAAACATTGTGCCCTTAATTGTACCTTGTATTAGATATGTATATTTTTCTAAAAATCAATTGAGTCTCTAAATTCATAAATGTTACCTTGTATTAATGGGTGCTATGACCCTTGACCCAAGCATAGCACATAAGCCAAAGAAAATTATCACCTAGCTAAGTCCTAGTCTATAACAAATAACCATTATTTGATTGTAAGGTTATATCTCATGAAAATATTGCTTGCTTTCGGGCTTTTGATTAATCTAATTGACATATTTTGCCATTTTGGCATGGAAGAGATGCATGCTCCAATACTTGACCTTATCATGGATAACAGATTTCATTGAGGAGTAGGCTCACCAGTGAGAATTGCTTCATTCACAAATGCACTTCCAGGAGATATAAGCATGTCTGCAGGTACAGACTTTTCTTCTCCATTCTGACCTGAAGAGCATCCAATAGATACAATATAAGCTCGCCAGTGAGTACATGTTTTTGCATGTAAATGGTGATTCAATCATGTCAAGTAGCTAATGAAATTTCAGATTCCTTACACCAACAACCAAGATGTTAAGAAGTAAGGGAAGGAGACCACAAACAATGGGTATATTTGTTATTCATTTTTTTCTTATAACAGATAATAAAGAGGAGACATAATTATAGAAGAGGTTATGAAAAACTTCCCAGTTCAATGGCCACTATTTAAAACTTCCCAGAAACCTTATAGACAATTGAAATTGAAAAAACACTCTATTGGGCTTAAAAGATTGTAAAATTGAAGAGGAAAGCACTATCCTAAGCGATATGGATTCAAACATCAATATATATATATATATATATATATATATAATTATATATATATAATCGACCATGAGAAACAGGAAAAAGAAAAAACAGAAAAGCTTATCATAATCGACCATGAGAAACAAGGAAAAGCAAAAAAAGAAAAAGAAAAAGCACCAGCACGACTTCCTCAGCAAAAAGTCAGCATCAATGAACGAATTAAAATCGAAATTCAAAAACCCATTTCACAAAATCCAAAAAACGAAATCGGAAAAAATGAAAAAATTTATCAAGTCACCAGAAATTCCTTCTGCATGATTTTCAGGGGTAACACGAGAAAGATGCGTCGACTACAAAGAAAAAGCACCAGCACAACTTCCTCGTTGTTGCTTCTTGGCCGTCGTCGCCGTGGTCACCAGTGAAACTTCCTCGCCTCTGCGATATGGAAAAAAGGGAGAAGCGAAGGCATGGATTAGTAGAGGAAGAAAAATGAAACGCAAAAAAGAAAATAATGAACAATCATTAAGATTATGTTAGCTAGAGGAAAATCCAGACAAAGTCCTCACCCATTAAATCAATGAAGAAAGGAAGTCCAGATCTTAAATAACCCATGGGGCATAAACGAATGGGGCATTATTTTCGCAAGCCATGCAAGAAAGATGAGTAAAGGCCCTACCATTCTCGCCGTTGCTGCTTCGCCGCCGTTGTCAACAGAGCTATATTTGCTTCTCGTTGCTGCAGATTGCCGATGATAGAGAGTAAGAGAGGGTGGGAGGAGACGAAATTAGATCTGCATGGAAAGAGATAATTCAAATTTTGAAATTAGAGCAGCAGAGGGATAGAGACCGAGGAAGAAGAGAAAGAGAGGGAAAGGAAATGGAGAGAGGTCGTGGGGATCGCATGAGAGAGAGGAAAAGTGAATAGGGAGGAAAAGGCAGAGAAAGATGTCCCATGAGCGCAGCCCGATGCAGGAATGGAATGGCTTATGAATAGTAATATGTGTTAAGAGCTTATGATAAGCCGTTTTTTTAGATGGCTTTAAGAATGGGTTATTTAATATATATTGATATTTTTAGATTATATATTAGTTTATTAACCAAACTAATAAGTTTGAAGAAAAAATAAAAATAAAAATATTTTAAGGTAATTTAATTAGCTTCTTTAGTGCCCGTTTGACCTAGCTTATTTTCAGCTTATCTTATGCTTATAAGTAAAACCTAAGCCAAACGGAATTTAAAATAAGCTCTTATATTATAAGAGCTTATTTTACAATGAAGAAAAAAACTCTTAAAAAAAAGCTGGTAAGAGGAGCTTATTTTAAGCTCTCTTTTTTTTAAGCCCTATTTTTTTAAGGAAAAATTCCAGATAAATACCTTTTGAATTTGTAAAACCCCTAGAAGTCCGTTGAATTTGTAAAAGGACTGAGAAGTAAAAAGAACCTATGATATGCAAATTCGGTTCAAATTACTTTTTTGCCCTTAATTTTAAATGAATAAATAAATAAAAGAAAAAACCCACCCCCCACTGCCAGCCAACCACCACAGCCTGCCACCACCGTCTGCCCACCGACCACCACCACTACCGCCGGTCGGCCACCCACCACCGCCACCGGCCGGCCACCACCACTACCACCGCCGGCCGACCGCCACCGCCATTCGGCCAGGCGCCACCACCGCCCGCCGGTTGACCGCCACCACCGCCTGCCGGTCGGCCGGGCGCCACCACCGCCAGCCTGCCGGGTGCCACCACCACCGCCGGCCAACAGTCACGGCCGGCCACCCCCTCCGCCGCCGGCCGGCCAACCACCGCAGCCGCCGGTTGGTCACCACCACCGTCGGCCCGCCACCACCACCTCGGCCATGACGGTATATTTTATAATATACCTTTTAAGTTAATTTTTATTAGAAAAAGTGCTTATGACAAAAATTTTGCCAAACAACTGATTTTTAATTTCAACTTTTAAGTAACTTTTAAGCTGAAAAATTTATATAAGCACCAAACAGCTTATAGCTTTTTAAAAAAAGCTCTTTTTTTTAGCTTTTGCTTAAAAGTAGCTTAAAAGCTAAAAATAAGCTAAGCCAAACGGGCTCTTAATCTCTCCAAAAAAGTCAACTAGCTCTTATAATTAGGACCGGACGTAGTATTTAATAATATTCATGTCATTTTCAGTCATTTTTCTTTCAAAACTTGCTTTCCAAAATAATCATCCAAACATGTTTCAATTTAAAAGATTAAAACCACTTTTGCGACAATCAATCCAAATATAAATCACGTTATGCTATGTGACTTTTGCTTTATCTTAAATTTGCAAAAATTATATTAAACAAAGTCACTTTTACCATCATGATGCAGGCAAGAAGCAGCTCAAAAATGCCTTCCACATTGACGTAACTTTTGGGCAATAAGGCCTTCTGACATAATGCTAACCCAAACACTATGGAGCTTTAAGATGGCTTTTTCCTTTCTCACTACTTTCTCAAATAGACTCTTTGCTGGTTTCTACAAAATGTGTAGAATATATTTGATTATTGATTGGTTAATGATGATTGGGATGATTGATTAATACTTGATCCATCATACGGGTTTATACATAATCTAATGTGGATTCCAGAATCATTCATTTTTGCTTTAAGGTCATGTTTGGATTGAGTGAGAAGTGAGAATAAAATAGCTATCGGAGGAAATATTAAGAAGAAAAACTTTTAAAAATCGTAAAACAATTTACTCCCTCTGATTCATAATATAAGAAATATTTACCTAATTTGATTAGATTGAGGAAGTTAATTAATATAATTTCTAAGAATACCCTAGCTAGGCATTTTCCTCAATCTTCCCTTTCCTTCCCTCCTTAATTATTATTGAGAAAGCATTAACAGAGTAAATTAGAAAAAAAATGGCAAACATTAAAAATATGTCTTATATTTAAGACCAATATTAAGTCTTTAAATAGGTCTTATATTTATGACAAGAGAGAATATTATTTTTGAGAGTTTTCTCTCCAAGCATTTCCCCCCCCCCCCCTAAGTTTCTTCCCATATCCAAACTATAGTTAATAATTTACAATTTTAAGGCTTGTTTCTTTTTTAGTTCTCAAAACAGGTTTAAAAAATTGTTTTTAAAAACAAGATTTGAAAAAAAATATGTTTGGATATTTATTTTTTAAAAAATGTTTTTGAAGGGATTTTGCAGACATCCTCGCTGGCAGTGACGTGGCGGTAGTCACTACTAGTGGTGTGATGTTGATAATGAATAGGTGATGATGTCAAAAATTTAAAAATTTAAAAGAAAAAAAAATAAATAAACACCTAAAAGCTTTTATTTTCTTTTTTTTTTTTTAGTTTTTAAAATATGACTTCCTTTTTTTTTAAAAAAAAACTTAATGAAAACAGTTTTTCAAACAAGTTCTATAGCTTTTTTGAAAAAATTAATAAATTTTTTTTTAAAGAACAAAATCAAACAATCCTTAGCTTTCCTCATTGTATTCTATTGGGTGTGTGTTTTGAATATTTTTTAGCTGTAAAGTAATGTTCTCCGATACTTAAGGTTATACTGCAGACATTTTTTTTTTTATCTAAATAATTTATGGTCTAAGTAGTGGATATAATTTTTTTCCTTCAAAATGGTGTGAAGCGGAATTAAAATGCCATCACATTTTTTTGGTAATATGTTGCTGCTTTATTTATTTATTTGTTTATTTTTTTTTCACTAAATACATATTCCTGTATGAGTTATATATGAATGAGAAGTTCATAGAACAATTACAAGAATTTATAATTACAACCGCATATTTATAATTTCATATTCTTTAGCTTGTAGCTCGTATATTTATATAAAAGAAAAAGAGTGAAAAAGAGTTTGATATGAATGAGAAGTTCATAGAACAATTACAAGAATTTATAATTACAACCTCATATTTATAATTTCACATTCTTTAGCTTGTAGCTCTATATTTATATAAAAGAAAAAGAGTTTGATATGAGAAATTATTTCATCACCTTTTGGTATGTATCACCCTTCCTCAGAAAGTTGGCCGGTGATTGAGTTGAAAGGCCACTAGCCGCTTATAATGCCTTGAAAGTCGTTAATATTGAAGACATGTTTTGGTTCCATTTTGATTTGATGATATCTTGCTTGTATTGCCCTTTGTCTTCGGGTTCAACTGTTAAAGGGTCGGACACTAAGGGGGTTCGATTCTAGAGTTAGTCAAGACGTTGTGGGAGACATCCTAACTCTGAGGGTAATAAACATCTCACCTTATCAAACATTGGTATGATTTAGGAGGAAGAGATATCTCGTCTATTACCCTCACCTTGCCAAACATTGCTATGATTTATGAGGAAGAAATATCTCGTCTTGTCCTTGAATTGTGAGTGATGTTACAAATAGATCCACACTGTGGAGAACCTCAAACATCAATTCATCTTGTTTGTTAGAAAAATGACATTATTTCTTCTTTTCTCTCAATGTGATGTTACATTTACTTTAGCCGCCACCAAAAAAAAATGGAAAACTCCCCTTATCCTTAAAAGAAAAAAAATATCTTAAATATATACTTTTATTGAATCTCAACTAAAATTGTTAAAAATAAAGTTAATAAATATTTACTACGTTTAATTTCCTTTCTCTAAATTATATATTTTTATAAATTTCAAATTCAAACCTTAATTTTCATCTTGATCATTTCAATCATTAAATACGAATTTGGATTCTCATATTTTTTCTATAACATTTTACTTCCCACTAAATGATATCTATATCGCTTAAAACTAAGGTGATTACTCCCATCCTATTTAAAGTACAAAACTATTTACTCAACTCAACCGCACATATATAACCTCAAGTTTGTTCATATTTTATACTTGTAAGATTTCAATTTGTGCTCATCTTCATACATTTAAGATGACAACAAAAATATAAATTTCAGTTAAATCGTAACATGCCCATTTCCATGACAATGTATCATTACAAAATAGCACATTTAATATCATTCACATGATCGCTTACTAAATACATAAATATAATATTCCAACATTTATTAGGAAATTTTTCCTGCTGTTTTCTTGGTTATTTATTTTTTTATACAAGGCGATAGGGGAGGGGGGATCGAACCCAGGACCGAGGGAAAAGTAATCTCAATACCACTGTACTAGTAATAGTGTTGGTCTGTTTTCTTGGTTTTGTGTGATGGATTATTAATCAAAACTACCACATGGCAATACGGATCCAACACGATTATTGTTCCTAAACAAATACAACAAAAATTAATAATATAAATCGCACATGATTAATCTCTTGCTATATAAAAGTAGCGATTTGGGCCGCTCTCGTGCCACCACGTAAGCATTTCACATAGCTTATTCTTTATTTACATATTTTATTTTTTATATTTTAACTTAAGAAATAATTTCTATAATATGCTTAACAACCCCACTATTCCCACTCATGAAATTCTAAATAGTTTAATAATTTTTTTATATATTATTTTAAATATTTTAAAAGTTTATTTATATGGGAAAAATACAGAAAAAGAATTTTGAAATTGTAAAATTTCAAGCACGTTTATTACCAAGAATTAATAAAGGAATCTAGAAACATGATAAGCAATTTACAACTTATTTTTGAGGAAATACTTGATTTGAAATTTTGCAATTTGGAAATTCTTTTTCTATCTTTTTCCCTATTTATATTACTTTAAATTATAAAAAAAAACCATGGAGAATTTAGTCACAACATTTTTATTGTTGTACTTTATATATAGGTTTAATGTTTTTGCTTTTATTGCAGAAACATTTTTTTTTGCCACACTCACATAAAAGTGAATGGGTCTCATTGTAAAAAGAAAAGGGAGAAAATATTTACTTAACATTTTCTATCTACCTCCCCATTATTAATTCAAAAAGTGTACTTAATTTATTGGAATCCATATTTTTCCAGTAGATTAATTAGTTCTTCTAAATTTGAACATTTGCACATATTTATATTTATAAAATTAGGGAAAAGTATTTCTCCAGCCACTGAAGATAGAGTTATCTCCCGTCACCCTAAAATTACGTCGATTTGAATTAATGAAGGATTTGTTTGTAATTTTAGGTGAATTAATGAAGGGTGTTTCCGTAATTTTGCACCCTTCATTAATTCACTTAAAATTACAAATACACCATTCATTAATTTAAAGAAGTAGTCTTAGGGTTTGTTTGGTTCAACGGAGGGGAGGGGAAAGGAGTGATTTTAATATTACTTTGTTTGGATTGATCAAAAGGAAGCGGAGAGGAGTGATTTTAATGTTACATTGTTTGGTTTAGGAGGGGAGGGGAGGGAATTTTTTTTAACATTAACAATTTTACCCTTATATTGGAAGAAGGGTTTAATGTTACCTTATTTAATTCAGAAGGGGAAGGAAGGAAAATTATCTTCACACATACAACTTTACTTATATTATAAGTGATTTTTTTTCAAATTTTATTAAATGTATTGTTTTTTTTTAATTATAAATAACATGCCCTAAAATGAAAATTAACATTTAAAAAATATATATGCATATATTGAAAATCAATACAATGTTTTATCAAGCTATACAAATCAACCACCAAGCTAAGCAATGGCATGCATATGATACCATAATTTTGACAAATTAAGTATAGAGATAAAATATACAGGGGTTTTCTTGGATTTTAGTGGGGGTGGGACTATGTGGTGTATTTGGTGGGAATACATACACGCATCATCATCTTAGTTCCAGAAGAGAATAGCTTCTTAATCCTTCTTGTTGGCTGGCTAGTGTATATTGTATTAATTTGTATGTAAAATAAGGATGCTGGAGGGTTTGCATTTGTTAGATAGCTATTTTCTTGAGTTGGTATATTGGCAAATTATGCTAACTACTGCTTCCCAACAGGACCACGAATTGTTTTTGTCAAGCTACAGTTATATTACATAATAAAAAGACCAGAATTTCCCACCCTATAACTCCAGCGAATCAGGTGAGGGACTAGAAGTTAAGACGCACGACTTAGTTCCTTAAGAGCATAAGAAACCGAAAAGATGACAAAAAATGCAGCTCAAAGCTCTAAGCGAAATATTACTAGTAATTCAAAGGGTGTGAAATTGAACCGAGCCAACACCGTCACTGCGCTGATATTTCGCAGAGACAAAATTTATTAAATGTACAGAATATTAAACACTCCAAAACGTTCTCTACTCCACATCCAACGGTTTGTCAGAAACCAAAAGGGAAACTACCGAGAATAAAATTCAAACTCGAGTGATTAGCTTAGAGAAAAATAAGGCTTACAGATACGGAAGTTGAAGCCCTTGTAATCAAAATCCCAGTAAATCTGAGTTTGCAAGCATGGGTGGGACTATGTGGTATATTTGGTGGGAAAACAGAGGCTGTGAGCTGATCGAATTAGTCTTATAGGTTTTAGGGTATTTTTGGTATAATAGCAAAAGATAGGGATAAATTTGTCCTCTCATACACCCATTTTAATAATCCCTCCGAATCCGTCCAATTTGGGGGGTAAAGTTTTTGATGGGAGGGAGGGAAAAATTTTAAAAAATTTTCCCTCCCCTCCTAAAAAATGTCATTAGCCAAACGATGAGAGGGGCTAAAATCCCTCCATCCTCCTCCCCTCCTCTCCGATCCCCTCAAACCAAACAGACCCTTATGGTCACTAGTGATAACTTTATTTCCAGTGACTGAAGCAATCCTTTACCCAATTAATTATAGTATTATATTCCTTCTTTTTAAAGATCTCAATAGGAATAATCAAAATATTAAATTAAATATTTATTTAATATTTTGTATGTACCTCTCCATTATTAATTTAAGGGTTAAATATCAAATTTGCCATGGAAGTTTCCCAAATGGAGCGTCCAGCACCCGGAAGTTTTTTGGGTACCAAATTTGCCCCGGAAGTATTGAAAAGGTATCAAATTTACCCAAAAGTGACGGAAGTTCACGTAGATGCTACGTCATCACACGTGGCATGCCACCTCATCAATCAAAAGTATCATTTTTGCCCTGGAAGTTTTCATTAAGGAGCAATTTTGCCCCGGAAGTTTTCATTAAGGAGCAAATTTGCCCCAGAAGTTTACAAAAGTAGTAATTTTGCCCTTCTTTTAAATTTGACTATTAAATTAGTCAAAGACCACACATGTCATGCCTTGAAAAGGTGGAATTTGGAGTCAGAGAAGGAGATCCTTGAGATGTTGAGCTCAAGACAGTCAGAATTTGTGAAGCCGAACTGGTCACAGGGACTAGAGCCGGGAAATCGGACCGGCCCCGTTTAAGCCCGGGTCCTGCAGGGCTCGGGCTTGAAAAATAAGCTAGAAATTTGAAGTTGGACCTGCAAGGCCGACCCTGGAGGGCCTCGGGCTTAATCAGGCTGGCCCTGCAGGGCTTGCCCTTGAAAAATAAGCCAAAAATTTGAAGTTGGACCTGCAGGGTCGGCCCTGGAGGGCCTCGGGCTTAATTAGGCTGGCCCTGCAATTTGTATAGGCTGATCATTTGACTAATTTAATAGTCAAATTTTTCAAGGCATAACATGTGTGGTTTTTGACTGATTTAATAGTCAAATTTAATATTGGAAGAAAGAAGGGCAAAATTGGTACTTTTGTAAACTTCCGTGGCAAAATTGCTCCTCAATGAAAACTTCCAGGGCAAAATTGCTCCTCAATGAAAACTTCCGAGGTAAAATTGCTCCTAAATGAAAACTTCCGGGGCAAAAATGATACTTAACTTTTATTGGTTGATGAGGTGGCATGCCACGTGTGATGAGGTGGCATGCCACGTGGACAGTTAGTCAAACTTAACGGTCAAAATTAACGGATGGGCAAATTTGCTACCTTTTTCATACTTCCGGGGCAAATTTGCTACCTTTTTCATACTTCCGGGGCAAATTTGGTACCCAAAAAACTTCCGGGTGCTGGGCGCTCCATTTGGGAAACTTCCGTAGCAAATTTGATATTTAACCCTTAATTTAAAAAGCCATAAGTAATTTATTGCAATCCCTATTTTTTCTATTAATTAGTTCCCCTAAATTTGAATATTTTCACATATTTATATTTATAATTATAATATTATATTTGCTTCTTCTAAGGATCTCAAAGTGAATAATTAAAATATTTAATTAAATATTTACTTAGTATTTTGTATCCCCCAATTATTAATTTACAAAATATTGTGTAACTACCTTCCCTATTATCTATCTTTCATTAAGGCCTCCCCTTATTTTTATTTTTTATTTTAGTAATTCAAAAAGTTGTAATTAATTGATTGGAATCCCTGTTTTTTCTATTAATTGTGTAACTAACTTCTTTATTATCTATCTTTCATAACGGGATTTTATTATTATTATTTTTTATTTTAGTAATTCAAAAGATCATAATTAATTTATTGGAGTACCTATTTTTTTTATTGATTGTGTAACTACCTTCCCCATTATCTTTCTTTCATAACACACACACTCTCTCTCTAATGACTTGAGTGTGCAATTTTGCTGACATATGTAGGCTAGGAAGATATTTACTGCTCTACATTTATATAGTTAAGACTAGTAATTCAAAAAGTTGTAATTAATTTATTGCAATCCTTATTTTTTCTATTGATTGTGTAACTACCTTTCTTATTATTTATCTCTCAAAACCGCCTCTTATTCAGGGACGGACCTTGGAAAAAATATATGTGGGGCCAAATTTATACTCATTAACTAATTTTTAAGGAAAAATATTTGGGGGGCCAAATGTATCAATTTTTGGGCCAAATACATTAAAAAAAAAAATCCAACTTACATTAAATATTTGAGATTTTTTTTTGGGGGGGGGGATGGCCCCCATTATAACAACAAAGGTCCGTCATTGCTCTTATTATTATTATTATTATTATTTTAATACTTTGACCTAGCAATTTTGCTGACGTGTCGGATAAGGAGATACTCAGTGCTTTACTTTTATATAACTTCACTACAAAAAAGAAAAAGGTTAATTGGTAGCGGTTTATTAGTAGCTGTTAAAATAAACCGCTACAAATATGCACATTTGTAGCGATTTATATCGAAACCACTACAAATTTGTGGCGGTATGACTCACACCAAGTGCCGCGCTAGTTCATGAACGACATTTGTAACGGTTATCATAAACTAACTGCTACAAAATATGGCGCCAAATTTGTGGCGGTTATTTTGTAGCGGATTAGTTATATAAATCGCCACAAATATGGCACCAGTTTGGCTCCTTATGGCGCGCCATTTAGTAACGGCTTATTTGTCGCGGTTTATATCAAAAATTCGCTACAGAATGCCAAGAGTTTGAACTTTTGTAGCAGTTATAGAAAACTGCTACAAATTTTCAGTTTGTAGCGGTTTTTTTAGTTAAACCGCTACAAATGTGATATTTTTAAATTTTTTAAAAAATACCAATGAATTTTGTAGCGGTTTTGTAACCGCTACAAAATGTTAAAAAAAAAAAAACGGCTACAAATGTAAACCGCTACAAAAACCGTCGCATCAACCGCTACAAAGTATATAATATTGAAATTTCAATATTTCGAATCCCGCCAACATTCATTAATTTATAGCGGTTTTTAGTATAATCGCTACAAAATGTGATATTTTTAATTTTTTTTATTTTTAAAAAATACCAATGAATTTTGTAGCGGTTTTGTAACCGTTACAAAACGTAAAAAAACAGCTACAAACGTGAACCGCTACAAAAATCGTCCCATCAATCGCTACAAAGTGTATAATATTGAAATTTGAATATTTCGAATCCTGCTAACGTTCATTAATTTGTAACGGGTTTTAGTATAACTGCTACAAAATATGATATTTTTAATTTTTTTTAATTTTTTTAAAAATACCAAGGAATTTTTGTAGCGGTGTTGTAACCGCTACAAAATGGAAAAAACCGCTACAAAAACTGTCGCATCAACCGCTACAAAGTGTGTAATATTGAAATTTGATTATTTCGAATGCCGCCAACGTTCATTAATTTGTAGCGGTTTTTAGAATAACCGCTACAAAATGTGATATTTTAAAATTTATTTACTTATTTAAAAAATACTAATGAATCTTTGTAGAGGTTTTGTAACCGTTACAAAACAGGAAAAAACCGCTACAAACGTTAAATCGCTACAAAAATCGTCGCATCAACTGTACAAACGTTGTTATGCATATCCGTATAAATACTTCTACCACACCTCATTTCTCACACTCTCAATCATTTCTGCCCACTTCTTCTCTCTTGTTTTCTCTCATTTCTTCCCACTCCTTACAAATTCTTTGTTTTTAATGTTTTATTTTTTCCTTGTTATAATATTAATACTAATTTTTTTTCTTATCCAGAACTTTAAGAATATTTTCTCAATGTTCTTTCTATCATCATCAACATTCTTTCTATAATCAAATATTATCTAATAGACGACATAATTTTTTTGCTCAGAGGTGGACAACACAATAAATCCTTATTATCTACACATTCTCAATATTATACCTACATAATATTTATACTTATCTAACTTGAGTTAATCATTTTTTTAAAATATTAACTATTATCATTTAATTTGTCACTTAAATAATAAAAATATTCAACAAAATATTATAATAATGGCTCAGATTATGATGATTTTGTTTTATTTTGTAATATTTTGTAGTGGTTGTAAAACGATACAAATTTTAATTCAAATTTAGCTTAAATATTTGGCGTAATTTATGAAATTTTATCCAATATTTGTAGTGGTTTTACAACCGCTACGAAATTTTGGCGCCATTTTTTTTTTTAAAATTCGTCATCTTGTAGCGGTAGCTCAAAACCGCTACTAATTTAGTAGCGGTTTTATTACATAAGTAGCAGTTTTAGAAACTGCTACAAAACATCTTGTTTCGGTGTATTTTGTAGCAGTTCTTTAAACCGCTACTAATGTCATTTGTAGCGGTTTTTAGCGGTTAAAACCGCTACAAATACGTATTTTCAACCGTTACAAAATATCATTTTTTTGTAGTGCTTGGATAGTTCCCCTAAATTTAAACATGTGCACATAATTATATTGATAATTGTCGTATTATATATATATATATTCATTCTTTTAAGGATTTCAAACGGAATAGTTAAAGGGATTAATATTTACATAACATTTTCTATCTACCTCCCCATTATTAATTCAAAAACTTATAATTAATTTATTGGAATCCCTATTTTTCTTGTTGTTTAGTTCTCCTAAATTTGCACATATTTATATTTATAAATGTAGTACTAGTATTATATCCGTTCCTTTTAAAGATCTCAATGAGAATAATCAAAATATTAAATTAAATATAACTTTTTGCATGTGCCTCCCCATTATTAATTTTAAAGCCATAATTAATTTATTGGAATCCCTATTTTTTCTATTGATTAGTTTCCCTACATTTGAATATTAGCACATATATATATTTATAATTATAGTATTATATTGGGTAAAGGTGCAAAAATATACATGTGCTTTACTCGGAGTGCCCAACACCACGTGCTTTTTTTATGTGCAAAATACACATGTAGTTAGAAAATAGGTGCAAAAGTTACACTCCTGTTAAAACCAAAAAAGGTTGACGGATAAAAACAAACATTTTGACTCACGGGGCTGACTTGGCATATATTTACCATCTAAAAAGAGGGGAAAAAAACTGAACACCCTAGCACATTCATCATCTCATCTCTCCCTCGGACTCAACAAACCCCCTCAGATCTCTCTTTTCATCGTTGTTGTATGCTCTTTGCTGCTCTACACCTGACTAATACTGTTATACTTGTTTACATCTCCGTGAAATGTCAAAATTTACGCTGAAGTTCTATGATTCTTTCCATTTCACAGTGGCCGAGGGATACTGGTTGAAGCAGTCTTCACTGTCACCTTATGCAGGTTCGTCTTTAACTTCTTACTTGAATTTCATGAATTCCTCCCTTCTTTTATCACGCTATTATGTGTAACATAAGGATTTCTTCGCCGTTATTTTTTATTTTTTATATCAGGATCAATGTACCATGGTTCTGACACTCCTCGGCCCGTTAACTGCTAGAAGGTATCAACTATCAGCTTAAGCTAGTTTGTACTCCAAAACAACTTCTATTCTCTAGAGAATTTTCTCCCTTTCATTGTATTCATCAGGAACTGGTGGGAATTTTCTGGTTAGAAAAATTAGAAAGTTAACATTTAATGATAAAGTTAACATGACCTTTAGCTTACTTGAAGCTTTTGCTTTTAAGAAACAAAGACTTCTCCCGTTTTTTTTTTAATCTTTTATTTGCATTTGATTTTTGTGTCGAATTCATATTTAGAAAATTGCAGTGAATTATATAGTTTAAAGCCTTTGCAGTGGTGCTAAGCGTGCTCTGTTTTAAACCAATAAAATAGAGCAAGACACATGACATAAAGTAACCTCATGTCAGATAACCGATCGCAAAATGGAGTTGGTCTTGACTTTTAAAGGTTTCTCATTCTGTCTCTCAATCTCTTCTTCGGTGCAACGTTGCCAGAGGTTTAAGATATGCAGGGAGGAAGTTGCGCCTCAACGCCGAGAGTTGAACGAGAGGAAGGAGTTTGGACGATGAACAAGTTACGTTGATGAGCTTGCTTGGAACGTTGAGAGAGTAGCAGCGGAGATGAGCCCATTGGAGGAGGTTGGCCGGAAAAGAGAGATTTGGGGGGGGGGGGGTTGGTTGAGTCCGAGGGAGAGATGAGAGGATGAAAGTGCTCAGGTGTTCAGTTTTTTTTTTTCTTTACAGATGGTAAAGATATGCCAAGTCAGCTCTGTTAGTCAAAATGTTTGTTTTAATATTCAACATTTTTAGTTTTAACAGAAGTGTGTGTTGGGTGTAGGGTAAAGTATATGTGTATTTTTACACTTTTATCTATTATATTTGCTCCTTTTAAGGATCTCAAAGTGAATAATCAAAATATTAAATTAAATATTTACTTAGTATTTTGTATCTTCTTCCCCTATTATTAATTTACAAAATATTGTGGAACTACTTTCTCTATTATCTCTCTTTCTTAACATACTCTCATTATTATTATTATTTTAATTTTGTAATTCAAAAAGTTATAACTAATTTATTGGAATTATATTTTTTTATTGATTGTGTAACTACCTTTTTCATTATCTTTTTTTGGTAACGCCTCTCATTATTATTATTTTTTATTTTAACGACTTGAGTGTACAATTTTGCTTACTTGTGGGCTAAGAGGATACTTCCTACCCTACTTTTATAACTTTTATATAGTTATGACTAGTAATTCAAAAAGTGGTAATTAATTTATTGGACTCCGTATTTTTTCTATTGATTATGCAATTAATAACGCCTCTCATCATTATTATTCTTCAAGATGATGCAGATGGTGTTGGAAGAATGAGGTTGTGCTCTGATGCCGACTAATTAGCTGGTGTATTAATTTTCCCCTTGTAAACCAAAAAAAAAAAAAAAAAAAATCGCCTCTCATTATTGTTATTTTTTGCTTTATTAATGTTTTGATTCAGCAATTTCACCTCTATCTACCTCCCAATAATTAATTCACAAAGTCGTAATTAATTTATTCGAATCCTTATTTTTTCTTTTGATTAGTTCCCCTGAACTTTTACATTTGCACATATTTATATTTATAAATATAGTATTACATACATTCCTTTTAAAGATGTCAATGAGAATAATCAAAATATTAAATTAAATATTTATTTAATATTTTGTATCTATCTCCCCTTTATTAATTTAAAAAGCCATAATTAATTTATTGGAATCCGTATTTTTTCTATTGATTAGTTCCCCAAATTTGAACATTTAAGCATATTTATATTTATATTTATAGTTTTATATTCGCTCCTTTTAAGTATCTCAGAGTGAATAATCAAAAATATTAAATTAAATATTTACTTAGTATTTTGTTTCTTCCTCTCCCATCATTAATTTATAAAATATTATGTAACTACTTTCCGTTATCTATCTTTGATAATGGCCTCTCATTATCATTATTTTTTTTTATTTTAGTAATTCAAAAAACTTGTAATTAATTTATTGGAATCCCTATTTTTTCTTTTGATTACGTAATTACCTTCTCTATTATCTATTTTTCATAGTCGCCTCTCATTATTATTATTAATTATTTTAATGTTTTGAGCCTCCAATTTTGCTGACATGTCGGCTAGGGAGATTCTTAGTGCTATACTTTTATGCAGTTAAGGTTACTTTTAATAAGAATAAAAATATAATAAGATTTTAAAATTTTATTTTCAAAAAAAAAAAAAGAACTATGAAAAACAAGGATATATAAATATATTGGAAGTATCACCATCAAATGTGACTTAATTACCTTCTCGTTGAGGCATACCTGATAATAATTGTTGATTCTTAAAACTTAAAAATGGTGTTTAGACTGAACGTAATTGCAATCTACTTTGGTTCTTGTTATTTGGATGATTAATTCAAGTTATCCTGCTATTTGGAGGGTTTTGTTCAATGTATATGAATCGTTGTTTTCATCACTTGAGATTATCTTTAGTCGTCTTTCATCTTTTTCTAGATTTCATTATGAAAACAAATCTTTATTATAATATTATTTATTATTTGTAATTATTAATCATGTAGTTCAATCACCTCATTCCGCTCCACCTGAACATAGTGCATTTTGGTGTGTGCTCTTTGGGGGCTAATTGTCAAAAAGTAATGCATGCATATTGGTAGACTGTGCGACAGGGATTAAAAAAAAAATCAAGTTCTTGGAACTTCTAAGTTTTCTTCTTTTGGCTGCAAATAATACTCTTGATACCAAGAGGTTTAACAAAGAAGTTATTGACCCAAGTCTCACCATTCTGAAAATTGTAGTTACCTGACTTACCTCACATATAGACATGAGCTTTGTTGCATTTCACCTGATGCATATATGATATTTTCTTTATTGCTTGCTGACTTGAGTTTGTTCGGATCTGATTATGTCGTTGTACATTGATAGATTGGGCTGTAATTTGAAACATAACTCTGCGAAATATAGAGAGGAATTACAGCAAAATAGAGGTGAGAGTTCCCCCATTTTGCTTTTATTTTGGATACCATTTAGTTTAATAGATTCAGCTATTTTTTCTGGTTTTGTTTTGTTATATGTGCAATGTGGCCATTGTGTTCTCTGGTTTATGCTAAAATGCTTTGGTTTGTAACTTGCTGACCATATTGATTAGCTTACCAATCTCTACAAATACTTTCTTGTCAGGCTAAGACTCCCAAAACTCCATTGACTTTGAAAGAAAAAGGATGGGTGATAGATCACAACAGAAACTGGACATTGGAATTGATCTTGGAACTACATACTCGTGTGTTGCAGTGTAGCTGCATGGTCGAGTAGATATTATCGTGAACAACCATGGAAATAGAATAACGCTGTCTTATGTCGCCTTCACTGATACTTAAAGGATGGTTGGTGATGCCACCAAGAACCATGCTGCACTTGACCCTATTAACACTGTATTTGGTAATTCTCCTTTGATATATATTTTCATCTTTCCTTTCATTGCTGATATGATCTTGGGAATGTAAAATAAATAAATTAAAAATATTTTTTTTTATAACGGTTTTTTTCCCTTCATTTATGCTCCCTTTCATGCAAGTTGATCACTTCTAGCGTTAGCCTTTTTTCTTTTATAGAATCTTATACTGTACGTATGGTTATTTTTTTCTTATTTACACTTACAATGATTAACATTTTGCAAATGCGAAGAGGTTAATTGGTAGGAGATTTAGTGATTCTCATGTTGAAAGTGATATAAACCTTTGGCCATTTAAGGTCATTGGTGGTGTTGATGATAAGCCCAAGATTGTTGTGAAATTTAAATCTAAGGAAAGACAATTTCAACGGGAGGAAATCTCATCCATGGTATTAGCAAAGATGCATGAGATTGCTGAGACTTACCTTGGTTCAATAGTTAAGGATGCAGTTGTCACTGTGCTTGCTTATTTCAATGACTCTCAACGCCAAGCAACCAAGGATGCAGTCAAAATTGTTGGGCTTAATGTATTGCGAATAATTAACGAGCCCATCGTTGAAGCGATTGCATATGGTCTTGACAAAAAAAGCAGCTACAACCTAGAGAGAAACATTTTTGTATTTGATCTAGGTGGTCGTAAACCTTTGATGTGTCTGTTGTCACAATTAATAAGGGTGACTTCAACGTTAAAGCAGTTGATGGTGACACACACGTTGGAGGAGAGGACTTCGACAATAGAATGGTCAACTACTTTGTGGAAGAGTTGAAGAGGAAGCAAAAAAAGGATGTCACCGGGGATCCAAAGGCCCTTAGGAGGTTGAGAACTGCTTGTGAGAGGGCACAAAGAACACTCTCATCCTCTTCTATGGTTGAGACAACCATTGAGGTTGATGCTTTATGTAAGGGCATTGATTTTTATTCAACAATCACTCGGCTAGGTTTGAGGAATTGAACAACGACTACTTCACAAAATGTTTAGAAATTGCAGAGAAGTGTCTTTTGGATGCCAAGATGGACAAGAGAAGTATTGATGAGGTTGTCTTGGTTGGTGGGTCTACAAGAATTCCTAAAATCCAACAGCTATTACAGGACTTATTTAATGGGAAGGAGCTATGCAACAGCATCAACCCTGATGAGGCTGTTGCTTATGGTGCTGCTGTTCAAGCTGCTATAATAAGTGGGCAAAGAAATGAAATTTTACAGGGCATTGTCTTGAGAGAGGTCACCCCATTGTCTTTAGGCATTGGGATACATGGTGATCTCCGTAATTCCAAGGAACACTAGCATTCCTACATCAATGTCAAAAAAGGCAACCACTGTGGTTGACAACCAAACAGAGGCCTTGTTTCCTATTTTTCAAGGTGAGAGAACAAGAGCTAGTGATAACAACTGGTTGGATACGTTTGTGGTAACCATTCCCCCAAAACCAAAGGGTGTTCCTGATTTCAAAGTTCTCTTTTCCATTGATGAGAATGGGATCTTAAAAGTCTCTGCCAAGGAAGCTAGAACAGGGAACAAGAATGGGATAACAATAACCAATAGAAAAGGAAGACTATCAAAACAAGAGATTGAAAGGATGATTCAAGAAGCTGAGATATACAAGGCTGATGATGTGAGGTACAAGAAGAAAGTTGAAGCAAAGAATTCCTTGGAGGACCATATATACAAAATCAGGACTAGTATAAATAATGGGAAGATTGGATCAGGGCTTTCTACTATAGAAAGGAAGAAGATTGAGGATGCGATCGAAAGAACCTCAGAGCTGGTTGATAACCAGAAGCTTGCTGAAGTTGGTAAGTATGAGCAAGAGATGAGAAAGCTTGAGAGATTATCTTTAAAGGTTGGAGCTTTTGGTGGTTCTTCACTTCTCGTCAACTTTCATCACTGGTCTAAAGGTGTTTTTGCCGTTCGTCATGAGTAAACTGTGCAAGATGAAGTGTTGGGCGGTTGAAGCTTTGGGTCTTCAAGCTTGGTCTTTGTAGGGTTTTCCTTTGATTTTTCGGTTTTCTTTCTGGATTACTTAATTTCTATTTGTATTTTATGCCTTTTCATTTGTTTGATTGTTTTCTTCTTGCTTCAAAATGGTCAACGCTTGCTATTTCTCTGTTTCACGTATTATTCTTTAAGGATTCTGAGAGTATCCTCTCCCCCAATTTCCATACTAACTTCCATAACTCTTTTGGCAATTGATAAGAAGAATTAGGATCTTTTTTAACCACTGGAGCCTTTTCCTCCTTTGCTACATAATATCTTGATTTAACATTCTAAATCCCATTTATTATCCCCAGCCAAATCAACTTATCGTTGACATAAGGGGAAGGGATGGGAATTTTCAAGATTAATTCCTTCTCCTAATCCGATAGGCAATCCTTAATACACTCAAGATCCCATCTTCCATCATGAATCAAGTTCGAGACCTCAACTTTTTCCACATTGATACCCAACAATCTGCCATACTTCAATTCTGGTATCCAATTATCTTCCCATACGTTGATGGATCGGCCACTACCAAATAATAAGAAGAGTGGCACTTAACAACTCTTAATGGGAATTGTAAGACTCTTCCTCTTCTCCATATTATTTCTTCAATTACATTTGTTAACACTTAATTATATCTTGTGTTTATTATAAGAATAAATTTTCTGTTAATCCTCAGAAACAAATTACTCTTCAATACTACAAATATATACGATATGATGTAGATTTTCTTTTGTTATATGATATGAATACGATTGTACGTGTGTGTTGGAGTTTACATTTTATTTCACAACAATATTAATGATTAATTATAGGTAGCATGATAAGGAGTAATTAATTCTTAAAAATTAATCATTGGCAAAACATTATTAAAAATTAAAAATTATGTTGGAAAAATTAGAAATACCCAATGTCTATGTGATCGATTTGATCAATTCAGATTTGATGATTTGGGAGGCTCCACTATTAAAATCTTATAATACCTGGTTAAGTGAAAATGTTATAAAATATGTAACATATAGGATGCGCCCTGAAAAGAATGTTATGAAAATAAAAATACCAAAATTTGATAATATCAATTCCTAAATAAAAGTCAGACGCGTTTGACAAGGAAGATCAATTGATATCTAACCATCCCATAGTTGAGATGGTGGTTCTTCTCCCTAATTTTCCCATAAAAAAAAAGGCTGGCCTTGTACACAAGGCTTCTACAGAAAAGCTTTGCAGAGGATTAGACGTACACAGCCTTACCCCACAAGTGGAGAGATTGTTTGAGGTAATAAACGACAGGAAAAAAAAAAGCTATTAAAGTTCTTGAATCAGCATGGGCTAATAAAGACTAAAAATGCATATGAACAATATAAGAGAGTATAAACCAAAGCATTTTATAAAATATACCTTCATATATATAAAGAGAAATACACTTTTCATTTTATAGAAGAAGTATATCCTCATGTCATAGAAACTAAGATTTCTATGCTTGATTATTTATTTATTTTTTTAATAAAAAAGATGTGGGTAGGTCCTGAAAGTTGGAGTTTGATACCCAAGAGGGGGGGTGAATTGGGTATCTTTAAAATTTTCGAAACTTGGTCTGTTTTTGAACACTTAAAACTGAGCAGAACAGAGGAGTAGGGAAAGGAAGCTTAACACAATGCAATTTATACTGGTTCGGTTCTTTCTCTGACCTACATCCAGTTCCCAAGCCTCACTTGGGATTTTCAATCCACTAACTCAATGAAATTGATTACACACTCTGTACTAAGAGTTGTTCTCTCACTAGAACACACTCCCCCTTACAAGTTGTAATCAATACACCCCAACTACCAAGTCCCCTGACTTGTAGTTATCTCAATCAATAAATGATTTACAAGTGTTTGACTCTCTTACAGAGTAGATATGATAAACACTGAAGTGCTTGTATCAAGTATGATACTTTACAAGTGAAAGCTAATACACAATAAATGAACTTAGTAAATTTTCACTCTGAGTTGGTGTATCAACTTGTGAAGGAATTAATGAACTCTATTTATAGCTAGAGAACATTAAATGACCGTTGCAATCTTGATAGAGCCGTTGGGTATCATCAGCTGAGTGTTGACTCAAGTTTAGGCATCTTCTCTCTCTTGTTTATGCATAATACAGCTGGTCATTAAGTCTGAATTGACTTTCTGGCAATAAATCCGTTAGAGAGAATGTTTCTTGTTGTAGTAATCTTCCTTTTGATCTTTTGTAGCCGTGTACCAGTGGATCAACCAAAAGGAAGTAAGTTTCTGGGCTGAGCATTAAATGTTCTGACACACTTTTGCTTTTGCTCTAATCCTTCAATAAACCTTCGTTAATCTGTCTGAAATTCACTAGAAAGATGGTTAAACATATCTGGGAACATGAGTGAATGATGTATGAAAGCAATTAGATCAAATAACAAGGTATAACAGATTTCGCAAATTCGAAATTGTAGCAACGGCTACAAACCTTGAGGTTTGTTCATCCAACCTCGAGGTTTGCTTGAAGGTTTCAGGCAAATACTGATTTTAAAACATGTAACCTCGAGGTTGGCATATGAACCTCGGGGTTTCTCTTCAAAAGAAACCTTTTCAAAAATCTCAGAAGCTCACAAACCTTGAGGTTCCAAGGGTAACCTCGAGGTTTGAAGTTTGTTCAAAAATTTCATTTTTCACTGGAGCCCGATAACCTCGAGGTTGCAAATCCATACTCGAGGTTGGTTTCAAACTTTGCAAAGTCAAGATCTTGATTCAAGGGGCTAGCCTCGAGGTTAACAACAGAACCTCGAGGTTTTCATTTCTTTGAAAAACCAGTTGCTCTCTGTAAGTCAGAAAACTCAAGGTTGCAAACTAAAACTCGAGGTTTATGAGTTTTCTTTGAAACTTGAGTTTCAAAACAAAGTTCCTAACCTCGAGGTTGAAATATGAACCTCGAGGTTTTCAAGCTTGTTGAAAACCATGACCTCTCTGGATGAGTTAAAAAACTCGAGGTTTGCTTTTAATACTCGAGGTTTATGTGTTGGTTCAAAACTTGAGATTTTCTAAAGTGACCATGACCTCGAGGTTAACTTGCCAACCTCGAGGTTTCACATAGTTTTTGTGAAACCAAGTTTTGAATCATTGAAACACTTGATTTTTAAAGCATCTGTAAGTCCAAACCTCGAGGTTACAATACCAACCTCGAGGTTTGCTCTTAAACAGAGTTTTTGACACTTAAGAGCAAAGCCTCTGTAATTGTTTGTAATTGTTGGCAATCATCAAAACCATCAGAGAACTAACAAGTCCTACCATTTCATGTGTGTGTAGGAATTTTTTTTTTCATGCAACATGAGAAGTGTAAATCCCATATATAAAATATAAAATAATGCATGGACAAATTTTTGCAATATCTATGGATAAATGAATTAATCTAGAAATTAAATCCTGCCTCAAAACACACATAATATAGAGAGAGAGACAGAGGATAAATGAACAAAAAAGAAAAATAAATTATACATTTAATTATATAATATCTCTTTTTCTTAATATAAGACATATTTGGAGAGTTGATATTGGTTCTTATTAAATATAGGATATAACTTTCATATTTGTTAATATTTTTCTAATTTACTTCTATTGATACTTCCTCAACAATAATTAAAAAGGAGAAAAAAGGAGGGAACTAGAAAAGGTGACTACGGTGTTTTAGAAAGAATTGACTTAATTAACTTATTTAATCTAACCAAATTAAGTAATTATGTCTCATAATAAATCATCTATAGTAACTTCGAATCTCTTGGCTCTGACACTGATTCCTTCCAACGTAAGCCAATAAAAAGTGGGTGAGTTTTCCATCAACTATAGGATTAGAAACCCATGTTCGGACTAAACCATCGGACTAAACCAACTGTCTATGAAATCTTTGAAATGGTCGTCTAATTGGTCCAATCCGATTGGTTTAACTGGATCAATATTTGTTTAAAATTTCTTGATTTTAAAACTTCATATATAATCCACATATTTTCAAAAATCACAAATTAAGTTTATGGAAAGTTTGAGATGCCTACTTTCTAATGTAAAAAGAGTCACTCAAAAATATTATCATTTGATCCTAAAAAATTATCAAATTCTAAAGAATATTATTGTTCATATTCACTTCTTCACGATCTAACCTGAGTTAGTTCCGGTTTGACTTTGACCCACTACTAAAATGGTTGAGTGGCTTGTCTGAGTTTAATAACCTTGGAAGAAACAGTCCCTGGGCTAGAAACGACAGCGTTTTGGCCGAAACTCAACTTGCTAGTTTTTTTCTTGGAAGAAAGTGGGATCAAACAGTACGAGAATTTCCAATGAAGGGAATAACCAACCTGTTAGACCAACGAAACGGAGCCACCTCCAAGTCCAGCAATGCCCAACGTCTCTTCATGAAAACTGCCTTTATTAATAAACCGGCATCCAATCACGGTCTTTGGGAACGCCACTTGGCGGCCGCTGGTTGAGCCAAGTGTGAGCTTCTCAATCGCCACGTGAGCAATAGAAAACGAGGTATCCGCATAGAGAGCATTGTACATACAGGGATTGGAATCCACACACATATCCCATCTTCCGGCGGAGCGGCATTGTTCTGAATAGCAAGGAATGTTCTGGAAAGTTGTAGAATTCTTCGGGTCAAACATGTGGGGCTGTTTGGTCATAACAATCCTCACAGGGTTGACACTGAGTCCAACTGGCGGAGGCCAGCTGGGGCCTTGGCCCGAGCTGGTCTTTTCTTATCTTATGTATTTTTATATATATATATTATATAATATTTTATTTTAGTCATTAATTTGGCCTCAGCTAATTTTTTATTTTTTCTATAATCATACTCTTTTTTTTGGAATGTGAGAGAAAAGTAAAATTTTTGTTTGAGATACCTATTGAAAATATTAGTATCATTTTATATATGATGTTGTTCATGTTCATTTTAAAGACTAAATAGGTACTCAAAATCATTTCTTTTCACTCCACTCCTTTTGTGAAAGTTATTCTACGTATTTTTATCTTTCTAATGAGGGTAATATTGTGTGATTAGTGAGAATTTTGGGGTTATGGTTTCAGGAGAATTGTGAGTTTTGACAATAGAAGACTATATATATGTAGAAGGTGATTAATGACTAATTTTAATTGGTTTGGATTTATTATTTGGTTGTCTTATGATTTTATAATGAATTTCTCTTTAAAAAATAGATTATAATAGGTTATTTACTTAGCTAAAATTGAATCAATTTTTTTTTTGAAATATTTTTTGGGTTCATATTATATTTCTTTTATTTTCTCTAATTACTTTGTTTTGAGGTAAGTGAGATGTCCATTTAAGTGTTAATTTTGTGGATTGAGTAGTACTATAAGAATTAATATTTAGTAATACAAGATACTAATTAACATTGACATCAATATATATTCTGGGTCACCAAATTTTTGTAGGTTGAAAAAGATAAGTAAGGATAAACAAAAAAGCATAGATGTGTTTTTTAAGAAGAAAATAACTTCAGAAAGTGATATTTCTAAGAAAATAATTTTTGAAAGTGATGCACTTTCTAATGAATCATCTTCTAGACATCATAGAATTTTTATTTACTATGTTATCTTTTAATTTATAATTGTCAATTATCATTTATTTATATTTTTTAATGTTATGGGATATTATTTAGTAAATAGTTTAATATATTTATTTTTTGGCCAGGCTAAAATAATTGTTTGGTTATGCCACTGCAACTAAGCTCACTCACTGCCTGTGTCCAAGACGACGATGGAATACGACATGACGTATTCGCCTCGGACAGAGACGACCTCGGACTCAATGACCTTTTTTAGAGGCCGAACGCCACGAGCTTGTGGGAAGAGATGATTGCCACGGTGTATGGAACGGTGTCGTTTTGGGAGCGGAGAGAGGGGACTTTGGTGAGTCACAGTGGATGAGTTAGATAGTGAAACCGCCACGGCTGCCATTGGAGGAGGACGCAAAGAGAGATATGGTAAGGAAGAAGGTGATGATGGAAACAGCAGATCCAGTATTATAAGCCTTGATGCCATGTGGGCATGATTTTTTATTGCCGCTCTGTTTAAGATTTTTTCATCTCTGAGTCGACCAGAAACCTAGTGGTGGCTAGGAACATAGATAATAACAAATCGAACTTAAACATAGAGACCAAACAAGGATATATTAGATTAAACAAAACCTAATTTCCTCAACTTATAAAGGTCCCTCGATCTAATTAGTCAAACATAAGTAGTACAATCCATGGGCTTGAACGAAACAGTCTTCTTCTTAACATCATAACCAACCAGAAAATTCGACTGAGCAATGTTGCCAAAGATGGAACCAGAAGGAGAACCCTTAAAGGCGAAGCAAACAGTGTCTTCCGAGACCTGAACGAAGGCGTTGAACGCGTTTAACTTCAAATCTGCACCTCTGAAATGAACAGTAATCGTGGGAGCTTTAAATGAGTTACCAGAAGGCAATTTGTAGCAGAGATTCAATAGATCAATCTTGACACGTTCCAGATTCATATGTGATGCGACTTCAGATTCCAGATTCGAATACAGAACTGGGGGCAAAAGTGTCAATGTTGTTCCTGAATCAATGATTATGTTTCCCTTTGAGGCTCGTCCACTTGTACCTTCATTCACATGCATGCAAACAAACCCTAATTAGTCTTGAAAGAAAATAAAGCGCTGTGAAAATATGAGTCCACATTCTATGCTTATATTTACATGCTTCTTATATGCTTATACTTGCAAACTCTTCATTATCCAGGACTTCTCTCTTTCTTGGAAATACTTCTCTCTTTCTTAGAAATGGTGCTTACACATATAAGCATATAAATATAAGTATGATATGTGGACTCAGGAAAATATATATATAAAAAACGTTGTTTTGAGGTAATATATGACAACACAAAACAAACTAAAACAGTTTTAGAATCAGCGTGTAATAAACACTAATAATAATAATAATAATAATAATAATAATGCATGAACAATAAGAGAGTATAAACTTCTTCATCTTCGTGCATGCATGAATGCAATTAACAAAACTAGAGAAAATGAGAGATAAAAAAATAAAAATGACAAGATTGAAGAATTGAATCACCTGGAGTAAACTCGATTCTCTTGTTGCCGACACTGATTCCTTCCAACACAAGAAAATAGAAAGAGCGTGAGTTAAGATCTCCATCAACTATAGGAGTAGAAACAGTGCCTGGACCAGAAACGACAGCGTTTTGGCCAAAACTCAACTTGCTAGAGTTTTTCTTAGAAGTAAGTGGGACCAAACAGTATGAGAATTTCCTATCAATGGAAGAACCAATCTGTGAGACCAACGAAACAGAACCGCCTCCAAGTCCAACAATCCCAGACGTCTTTTCATTGAATGTCCCTTTGTTACTAAACCCGCATCCAAACACGGTGTTAGGGAGCGCCACTTGACGGCCACTGGTTGAGCCAAGAGTCAGCGTCTCAGTGGCCAAGTCACCATTAGAAGACGAGGTATCTGCATAGCGAGCGTTGTACTTACAGACATTTGAAGCGTCACATGTGGTCTCTTCTACAGCTGATGTGCATTCTCGTGAAGGGCAAGGAATGTTCCGGAAGGTTCTAGATTTCTTCGGGTTAAACATAGTGGCTGTTTGGTTGTAACAATCCTTACAGGGCTGACACTGAGTCCAAATAAGGTCACTGCCCGTGTCGGCGATCCCGAAGATCTGGAACGGCGGCGTGCCGACGGAATACGACATGACGTATTCGCCTCGGACGGAGACGACTTGCGATTCGACTCCCTTGTTTATTGAGTGATCATCACGCGCTTGTGGGAAGAAATGGTTGGCACGGTGCACGGAACGGCGGATGGCGTCGTGGACGTGTTGGAACGGTGTCGTTTTGGGATTGTAGAGTGGTGACTTTGGTGAGTCACGGTGGATGAGTTCGACGGTGAAGCCGCCACGGCTGCCGCCATTGGAGGAGGAGGCAGAAGCAGAGAGAGATATGGTGAGGAAGAAGGTGATGATGGAAAGAACAGAGAGAGTATTATAAGCTCTTGACGCCATGTTTGGTGTGTGTGTTAAAATGTAGATGGAGAGGAAGGACCAAACGTTGATTATATATATAGAAAAAATTAACATGCCATCGAGTTCTCCAATCACTATGTTTCTTTTATTTATTTATTTTTATTTTATATGTACTTATAATAAATACTCCCTCCGGTCCTAATTATAAGAGCTAGTTGACTTTTTTAGAGAGATTAAGGAAACTAATTAAATTATTTTAAAGCATTTTTATTTTTATTTTTTTCTTCAAACTTATTAGTTTGACTAATAAATTAATATATAATCTAAAAATATTTAACATATGAAATGATTAAGTAATTTATTTAGCTTTCTTAATTTCTCTAAAGAAAGTCAGCTATCTCTTATAATTAAGACCGGAGATAGTAATAAAAATTTAAAAACAGAACACTTCACATGTGATTGAAAATTTTAATAAAATAGATATAAGAAAGTTGACCTAACTATTTTCCTATAAAAAATGGAGAAAATCAAGGGTTCGAAATTAATTCTACAAATCAATTAACAGATTTTTATTTCCTTTTTCTTTACCTGAATTTTTTATTTCCCTTTTTTACCTTAATATTTCCTTGTTCACTATCCATAATTTTTTGTTTTTTCTCCCTATATATCACACCCTTTTTGGCCCATTCAAGGTGATATGACACTTTAATCAGCATTAAATAATAGTAATTTATTACGTATAAGATCCATTTCAATTTATTACATATGATATGTTTTGCTTTATATATATGTATATATATTCTATTGGGTTTATTTTTTTCATGTTGCATAAGAAAAACAAGATTTTTACACACACATAAAATAGTGGGACCCATATATATATAGTGCTAATTATATATATATGTGGGTCCCACCATTTTATGTGTGTGTGGCATGAAAAAGCATTTCTTCTACAACATGAGAAATGTTTTTCCCATATTCTATAAACTATAAATCATAATTAGTGCATGATATGTTTTTTATTTGATAATAAATAAATATATATTTTTAGTTAATGCATACATATAATATTCTAAAAATTATTATTTCTCATAAATACAATATTTTGATTGATGACACTTACTTAAAATAGGTGAATATATGGTCTCAAATTTTGTGATGTATTTATTCTATTTTCTAGGTAATTTTCCTTTAGGGTTAAGGTAATCAATGATTAAATTTTCTTAATTTTGTTAGGCATCATAAAATATCATAAAATACAAATAATTACCACATTAAACTATGGTTCATGTATAATTAAAAAGAGTAAGAAAGTGTTATGGAAATACTTAAATAAATTGGGAGAAATCAATAAAAATGAGCAACTAGGCCTTCACTAAACTAAATAATTGTGCAACTTTTATATAATTGATCAAGGGATTAATTAATGAAGACTTAAGCACCATTTTTCATAAATTATTAAGAGACAAAATTTTTAGTTAAAGAATACCATATAATTAACAAACTAATGCCTAAGCTCATATTTAGTTCATAAAAGGCCATAAAGAATTATCAAGATACGTAGACCAATTAAGAGGCAATTATCAAAAATTAGTGGGCAATTAAAATTGCAACAATTAGAATAGAGGCACTAAATTTAATAACAAAATTAAATAAAGCATAATCAAGGATGTATTGCCATAATTAAGGACCAATGATAAATGAAGACTAAGATTAGCATAAGTAGTTTTCTAAGGACCATAATTAAAGCTAGGAACCAATCATAATTTGACAACTTCACTTAACCACTTTATTAGGGATGCTAATTAGGATTAAATATGGAGGGCTAGGATTAAACCTCATAAAGCTAATATAAGGGCTTTAAAATTAATTACATAAAGTGGAATCCATGTTAACCAAATACTAACCAATGAAAGACTTTCTCCTAAATATTATGAGATAAAAAAACACAAAATTAAAAATAAAAAGAAGAGGAAGGGGGCGGTTTTTGGGCAACAAAAAGAAGAGTAAAAATTGTTTACACACACGCAAGAATGAGTCATAGTCCAAGCATTAAGGCATGAAGACTTTGAGGCAAATAAGAGTACCTTATCATAAAGCCTTTTAAAGGCTTTGGAAGAGGATAATGAAAGAGAAAGGAGAGGAAGAGTGTGTGTGTGTGGTGCATGGGTGTGTGTGTGTTGTGTGTGTACGTGTGTGAGAAGGAGAGAGAGTGTTGTGAGTGTAGGGAAAGTTGTGAGCCTAAGGGTGTCAGAGAGAGAGAAAAGTCAAAGCATTAGCCAATAGAAAAAATTGAGCATAAAACAGTTAAATTGATCCATGGAATTAATTCAAGACATAAGCAAATGAGAATCTATACAAACTAAATTGTATCTTGAAATACGTTAATCATAAATCAAATATAAGGAGTTATTATTAACAAGCAAAATCCAAGCTTGAGATAGGTTCTAACCAAAGTCATTTCCTAAATTTGTGAAAATTGTTTCCAAATGAGAAAAAGAGAATTAGAGGTTTCTATTTAAAGCTATAAGATCCAAGATTACAAAACCAATGAGAAAACTTGGATAAAACTTCATGAAGACCCTTAAATATATTTTTATCTAGTGAAATGCAAAACAAAAAATAGAAGAAGGAGCCAAGAGGTGATTAAACACACATAGGATAATACTCTTCAAACTTAGAAGAGGATAATGTACCTTGGGGATGAGTCATAAAGCAAATGGAAGATGATAGAAGGGAGAGAGAGGGGGCGGTTTTGAGAGGTGGAGGGTGAGGATGTGAGTTTCTCAAATACCCTAGATCCAATGGCCATAGTGCAAGATGAGTTAGGTTTGAATTAATTGCCAAATTGTCACATCAATTTACTATAAATAGGGGTCCTTGGTCTTCATATTCCTCACACCAAAACAAGCTTGAACAAGTTGATATAGAGAGTAGAGAATGAGAGTGAGGAGCTTCTTGAAGGAGTAGCAAGGTTCTTGATAAGTTCTCTAGCTTTAGCTTTAAGTTCTTTAAGTTATAGTTCTTAAATTCTTACATAGAAGTAGCTTAGATCTTAAATATTCTAGAATAATTTTATTTTCATGTTTTTATGGTTAAAATTAGCTTTATTTCGAAAAACTGATGAAGAAGATTATAGAGCAAAATTTTTGGAAGAGGAACATCAAAGTAACGAAGTTCTGGTGAAATTTTATCGGTTAAGCACTTTCTGAAATCAGTGATGAACATGCCAATATTTTATGTTAAAAATGATATGTTGAAAAATTTTGGAAAAATTCATCGTTAAAGTAGACATATAGGGCTTTTCGAATATGCAAAGAACATGTTAAAATGAGCTCTGCACAGTGAAATAAAAATTATCAAAGTTTGACTGTGAATTTCTGGAAAAATTCTGGGCAGAGACTTAAAGCGTTAAAATTGGGAATGACTCAGGTGATCTGGGAAAAAGTTATTATTTTTACTTAAAAATAGACATCCTAAGAATTCCAAATAATTTTACGGATCCTCGTTTCGATTTTTCTAGAATTAGTTATAATTTTTCAAAGTTAGACGAAAATCTGTCCAAAATTCTGGACCAGCGTTTTTTCAGAAAATAAAGGAAATAAGTTGAAAAATAATTCCACAAGAGAAAAATGGTCATTAGAGATTAAAATATCTATTAAGATATTATTTGTGAATTAATAAATGCGATATTACCATTATAGGATAAGCGTGATCACAGTCTGATCAACGAACGTACCAAAATCGTCAACGAAGGTATGGACGCGTACTGTAACACTAACTCTGATGCTTATTGTATACTTCTATGTGATAGATATCTTCATTAGTTTGAGACTCTGTTTTAAAAAGTTGTTCATATACATACAGCTATACAAGGGTTATGGTTCTGATAATACCGTTGAGTTTTCCTAGCGCTGAGGACACGGATATACACCGTAGAACTGGTGAATAGTGCAGACTATAATAACATGCATAGGCAGTGGCTGTGTTCTATTATTATCTTTCATATGTGGTTATTGTTGTAATGTCATGAATATCTGTTATACATAATTGTTACATAAGCATGAGGTTAACCGTTACCTGTGATTAAATGGGAATTGAACCTCAGCTCTTACTATAGTCCCAAGTTCCGGAGGAGCTAGGACTGTGGACAAGGGTAAGCTATCCGCGTGAGGTTTTAGACGGAGGAATTACTTTTTGATTTTTGTATAACCTTACTTTTGAGTATTTGAATATTCGGATGACTGTAATAGCAACCAGACACACCGGCTATGAATGTTTATCAGTTACTCGTTTTTAAAACTATTCCGATGCTCTACTCTGATTAAACTTTTTTAAACTCTGATCACACTATTTCGAAAACGCTTTAGAAAATTGGGATGTTACAATACATATATTAGTTTTTTCCATTTAAAAATTTGTAAATAAAAAAAGTAAGAAGGTAAAAGTCAATAAAGCTGTAAGATCGAAATCCTTCGACTTAAAGTTAGATTGTTTAGATAAAATGTTTATATATAATATAATAAATATAGATATCCTTAAAGATATGCAATGAATCTGGAGTTATGAAATACTATTAGTATGAAAGTATAGCCCCTTTAATTTGCAAAATTATGGAATCATCATTGGTGCATGATTTTTTTTTTTTTTTTTTCCCGGGATGGTTTGGAAGTTATTTGCTTGTTTCAAAATCATGAGATTATTATTATTTTTTTCGACCAGGAAAAAAAGAGATAATTTGAATGTTGCAAATTGGATATCACTATTTATGCCCTTGATTATTAAGGCAGATTCGTAAGTCTTTTGTTTTAATTTGTTCTACGAAATACTACGTAAGTAATAAGAGTTGACTTTATATTATTTTGTAAACCTTCGTTGACTTTTTTTTGGGGGTTTGATCACATTAATTATGGTTACGGTAGATAATTTGGAAAGAACAACTAAAAAGGAAGGAAAAGCATGTATCTTTGTTGTCTTGTTAATATTATATTAAAATAGAATATTTTCTGTCATAAATCTAAAATAGACTTGAGTCTAAAATTTGATTTATTGGGAAAGGAATAACGCAAGTTTAGTGATGAAAAGATACTACCAATTAGAATTCAAGGTTAAGGTGCGAATATCCCCTGATTTTTTTTTTTAAGGTTTAATGTTATCCCGAGTTGGAAATATTAAACTGGAGCAATATTTTACCATTAAAAACATAAATTTTTTAACGATATAGGTATAGGGTAACATTACTATGTTTTAAAAGTATCAGTACGACTTTGAATCTGAATAAATTTATGAGATAAAATTTCTTCTTAGCTAAAATTTTCGAGACAAACTTGCACATTAGCCCTAGACATAATTGTCCCTAGTTCAGTTGTAGCTTGAATCTTGCAAATTGGATATCACTGTTTTTGCCCATAATTAATAACTCACATTCGTAACCATTTTGTTTTTAATTTGTTGTGCGAAAATTAGTAATAAGAAGCTGAGCTATATTATTTTTTAAACCTTCGTTGACATTTTTATTTCGATCACATTAACGGTGATTACGGTACGTAGAAAATTTGGAAAGAAAAATTAAAAAGGAAGGAAAATTAAACTGGATAATTTTTTGTCTTTTTGATATTACAAAAAGAATATTTTCTGCCACGAATCCAAAATAGATTTGTATCTAAAATTTGGTTTATTGAGGAAGAAAAAAAATAAGCGAGTGTAGAGATGGAAAAAAATACTGCTAGAATAAAAGAATTGGGAGCAGTGGCAGAACCAATTTTTTTTTTATTTTTTAAAGTCTGGGCTTAAAAAATAAACATATTGGAGTACTCCTTTTGGTCCTTATAATACGATACCAATTAACAAGTGCATTTTGTCTTTTTTATAAGGCACTTACTTGTTTCCGAAGATCATTAAATATTTTTTTTATGTATACTCATAATTAAAAAGGTAGTGAGTGAACATTAATTATTACTCTTTGTTTTTTTTAGCTAAAAAAAAGAGTAATAATTAATATGATATTAGAGTTTAGCGTAATTAGTAGGATAATATTGAAAATTACTTAAATTTTAGGACAAATTTAATGACTTTAAATATTTTTATTGGCTTGTGAGAATTGTTAGTTGATGCTTTATAATAAGGATTAGAGGAAGTATTTACTAAATAGTATCACATAACCTTGGAAATACAATAAATAATAACTGACAATTATAAATCAAAATAATGTATAGGATGATATTAACCTTTTCGGTAGGTATCTCAAATAAGAATTTTACTTTCCTATCACAGCCTAATGAATAATGAACCAAACATTATCTTTACAGAGAAGATAAAAAATTAGTTAGCCAAATAAAATATTATATAATAAATAAATATATATATATACTAACAAATTTTGGAATGTTCGCTTAGGCCAGTTGGGGCCGAGCCAGAAGACAGTTCCGCCACTAATTGGGAGGTTTTTTTCTTAGCCGGAAAAAAATTTAGAGGGGGTAATATCTATGTTTGAAATTGAAAAAAAAATATAAATGATATAAATGATATATATATATATATATATATATATATATATATATATATATATATATATATTTTCATGCTAATCATCCCTTGGAGTTCAATTTTTAACGCCCTTATTGGGCTTATATATGATATCCCCTTTCGGTTTTAAATATAAGATGAAATTGATTTTTAAAAGATGTTAAAGAAGTTAATTAAATTATTTTAAAATATTTATATTTTTTTACCAAACTATTTTTTCAAATATACAAATTGATATATAATGTAATGATATCGAACATATGATATGATAGAAGTAACTTCTTTTGAACACTAATAAAGTAACTTCTTTAATATCTAAAAAGGGTCAACTCTATCTTATGGCACCGGAGGGAGTATTAGTTAACAATAGTTTAATCAAAATGAAAATATTTATAAAGTGTTTAAGTGTAATTTAGATGGTATATATATATTTTTTATATTTTTATTTTGATACAAAAATAAACACAAATTTTAAATTATTATTACATACAAAAAAATAAAAAAATAAAAAAAATAGTAACATCGAAATCTCTCAAATTATTTTTAGACTATCCAAATGAATCTGGAGTTATGATAATTAATGTCATTCGTTTTAATTTATGTTGTCTTTATTGTTTTTAGGTCAATATTCGTTTTATGGTGTCTATTTGTAAGAATCAAATCAACGAGAGTTTTTAGCAAAACATATGGGATAATTGGTGCATGAATTTCTAATAATAAGTACGTTCCATTCTGTTTATAAACGTTACATCTCTTTTGAAACATGGTCAGATACTTAGATTATTCATAATTAATTTATAGGTCTGGCCTAACTGGCCTTTGTAATATCTTGTTAAATGTCATGTTTTCCCCTAGTTGTAGGATTCAGATTGTTCATTGAAACTATTCTTGGGCCATTCATATTATATGTGTGTGTATCTCGATACGTTAAACTTTGTTTTTGAACACCTTTTTTTTTTTTAAAAAAATATAGTCACGTTATGTAGAATATTTTCACTTTCAATAGTTACATACAAGTCTATATAACATAGAAAAGCAGGGTGCCCATGACGTATACGTGTAGATGAACCAAATCCTCATTGAATTTGATTTTTCCATTAGAAGGGGCTCGTACATGTTCTGCAGTACCCCCTATGAATACTCCGAAATCTTGGAAGAAATTGATGCAAAATAAAGATTATTTATCTATAATGTCCCAATTAATAGCACAATAAACTTTATTGCCTTGTTGAATGTGGTACAACCTATTAGTGCTAGTATACTCGGTCATATGTTATGGAGAATCTGTGTACTCATCGGCTCTTTCATCCTTGGCTTGAATTTGCATTGAGTGTTTTGGACAGACACTTCCCTGTTACGGTATATCGGTGGTGACATGGAAGGAGATAGTATTATTGAAGTAGCTAGTTAACTTTTGGCCGAGTATATTAACACTAATAGGTTATACCACATCCAACAAGGCAATAAAGTGGAGTATGGTGGGTGGCTGAGATGATTTTAAATGTGTGTGTGTGTGTGTGTTTATACAAGTAGGGAAAAACATTTCTCATGTTGTAGGAGAAATGTTTTCTCATGCCACACATACATAAAATGGTGGGACCCACATATATATATAATTAGTCTCTACGGGAGTGACCCCGAAAGGATCGGAAAGGGGAAAGGGAGAATCGGAGACAGAGAAGTAGAGAAAATAAACAAAAAATTAAAGCATAAAGTAAAAACTGGAATTAAACATGCAGAAAAAATAAAAAGAAGATGAGATAAGAATGGGTGTAGGCACGCAGCTAGACTTATCTCATCAGGAGAGAAGAAGAGAAATGCAGATGCTCAACATTATAAAGGAAACACAAGTTTATTCAAAAGAAAGAACTTACAAAGGCAGAAAGTAAAAGAAAGCAGCGGAAAGATAAAGAAAGAAAGTAGAGAGAAGGCAGAGAGAATGGTTAGAGAGAGAGGGGGGGTGGTGGTTTCAAGTGTCCATTACAGACTAGGACATCTGCTTAAATAGACAAGCTCAGGTCACTGTTTAAACAATTCCGGTTGGTGACCGGTACTGCCAGTTTTAATATAGTTCCGGTAAGTGACCGGTACTGCTTATTTCTTCGTAATTAGCTACATTATATCGAATCTTAATCGTACATACCATATCTAACTACAGTGCCCTACGTATTACAGTGTTCAGTGTTACAGGTGGATTTCTAACACTATCTGCAATACAAAGAGGTTTTATACAGAGATTGTTTACAACTTTATACATGGAAACATTGTTTGTTTGAAGTTTCCGTCAAAAGTTGTAAGATCTTCAGTCTTCTCCAAGGTTGACAATGAATTCTTCATCATCATCACTTGAATCAGGCTTTGATGTCCCAGCTTCATCTTGCTTTAATTGCTCGAGCAAAATGCTGAGTTGTTTGATACATTCTTGTTTATTTGATGCAGCTGCTAGAGTATGCTGAACAAAATTCTTCTGGTTTAGAAACTGACTTTGTTCTTTGGCACAAAGAAATTCTGGGTTATCCTTGAACCATTGATCTACTGCTTTACAATCTGCATTTGTTTGCCTGTATTTACCCCACCAGCGTACAAAAAGTTGCCTCTGTAATACTGGTAATACTGGGGATTTTCTGTCCATATGAGACAATCTGTATTGCCATGAAAAAATCCAGGATACAGATAATTTTGAAAAATAATGGAGATCAATTGGAAAAGGATCTCTTTCTGCTTGAAATTTGTTTTTGAAATGATCAAATGCTCTCTGGATTTCTGGTGGAAAATTTTGTGGTATTGGTCCAAAGACATGCCACCATTTCAAAAACCATTGAGGAAAGTTTTACTTGGTTGTTTGTTTGAAATAAATGAACCAAGTATGTTTAAAAATCTTGTTTTGATCCCAAAATATATTATACCAGGCTTCACAGTAATCCCAGTAAGTGTATCCTTCAGGATCATATGGTTTTGAAAATAATTTTTGTTTATGCAAACTTTGTCCCCACTGTGTTGGTGTGAGAACTTGTAATATTTGGAGAGTTGAATGGGTGATTAGTGATTGATCTTCTTTAGGAACGTATCGAGTTAACTCAATAGACTTAGAATCAACCAATATCACTTCATAAAACTCTCTTGTTTTTTTGAGATTGGTAGGTATGAAATGAAATCCGGAAGGGAAAACATTCAACGCTACCTGATTTGGGGTTTCCAAGAAAAACTCAGGTTCAACCTGGAGGATTCTCAATACAATATTTGGTTTTTCAATGTAAGGAGTTTCCATAGGATTAATGGCTGAGGTAGCCACTAAGGATTTTGATACCTGAGGTGGCTTTTTCTGGGCTAATTGAAGAGCAAATTCTTTGTTTGACGAATCATACTCTTTTTTACTAATTGCTTGTGAGGAGGAGGCAATTAATGACAAAACAAGTTTATCATATTCAAGAGCCTGGGTTTTAGGATCCTTTTTTGCTAATACTTCTTCCCAAGTTTGTGTTGGGGGTTTCTTAACATAAGAATCAATTGTTTTTCTTCCAAGCTTGACAGGAATGAGACTTTGGGTTTGTGTCTCTTTTGGAGTAGATGACTCCATGTTGAGGGTAGATGACCCAGATTTTGTTTGTAAACATGTCAGTCTAGTTCCTTGTGTTTGGGGAACTGACTGGCTGGTTGATGCTCCTTGTGTTTGGGGAGCTGATTGGCTAGTTGATGCTCCTTGTGTTTGGGGAGCTGCTTGTTGCTGCAACAATTGTTTAATTATCTTTGCTAAATCAGCTTCGGAGATGGGGCTTTGTGCATCTTGAAAGATGCTTTGTTTATCGTCCTCTTGGAGGATTTGTTTATTTCTGGAATCTTCATCGGGTTTTTTCTTTCTTGTCATTATCTGGAGAGAAGGAAATGGGTTTTGGGTTAGTACCCTCTCTACCCTGTAAAAACTCTCGGGTAAGGAAATCAGGAAGAGAATTAGAAGTGCCTTTGATAAATTCAATGTCAAAATAAAAAACACTCAAAATTGCTTGCCAACGAGCAAAAATTTGTTTTGATGCAAGGTTTTTAACATCCTTTTGTAAAACATCTTTTGCAGCTTTACAATTAATGCGAATAAAAAATTTTTGATTTAAAAGATCAGCTTGAAATTGTTAGTTCTCTGAGTGTTTTGATGATTACTAACAATTCTAAACAATATTGATAAGGTTTGACAAAGTTTGGAATAATTTACACTTGTATTTTTCAATCTGTCAAAATCAAACTTGAGCCTAATAATGTTGAACTCGAGCCTGGATTTGACAGAGAGCACAACCTTGCCAAGCTGATTTCCAAACTTGAGACTGAACCTGAAGTTTAAAATCAAACTTTGGTAAAGTTCACATGAACTCGAGCCTACCAATGTCAAACTCGAGTTCATCCTTTCTAGAGAGTTTTTGAACTGTGAAAACATGTTAAACCTCACACTTGCTCTCTTCAAACCTCAAGATTGAGAGTTTTTCAAAAGGTTTTTCAAGAGCATGAACTCGAGCCTGTTATGGCAAACTCGAGTTCATCTCTGGCGGTACAAGTTGTTTCAAACTTGAAGATATTTTTCAAGCTCTGCACTGTTCCATTGAAAGAAAAGTTTTTCGGTTTGAAAAGTTCACTAATGCTCAAACTCGAGCCTAGCATCTTCAAACTCGAGCCTAGTTTTGGCCGAGAGCTTCCAAAGCTTTTCAAAATATTCGAACTCGAGCCTAAACATTTTGAACTCGAGTTCATTTTTACCCGAGAGCATTTTAGTTTTTCAATGACTTGAGAACCTCAAGTTTAGAAAACAAACCTCAGGTTTACACTCTTTGAACTTGCATAGCTTTGAACACTGAAGCCTCGAACTCGAGCCTGTAAGAGCTGAACTCGAGTTCGTGTCGCAGGTTCAGGAAATTTGAATTTGGGCATTTCAGAAATCAATGTTATTTGATCCCATCTTCTTCCAATATTATTCTCTGATATTCCCTGCTATGTTTAACGTATTTGTTAGTGGATTTCAGAGCATTAAAGAATGTTTGGTGAGAGGTTAGAGCATAAAGCATAAAGTAACTCAGAGCATTTATTGCAAAGCTCAGAAAGTTACTCCTTCTGCCCAAATCCTTCTGCACACGCACTCAAAGCATTTAAGGATGTTAGCTGAAACAAGAAAACTCCTCTCCAACGGATTAATTCACAGAAAGTCAGCCTTGATGACTTGGCCAACTAGATTAGAAGAAAACAAGAGAGAGAAGACCCCAAAAACCATTTCAGAATTCTTGGGCAACTTCTCCAATGGTCTGATTCATGCTACAACGGTCATTTAATGTTCTCTAGCTATAAATAGAGTTCATTAACATCTTCACAAGCTGATACACCAACTCAGTGTGAAATTCTACTAAGTTCATTTATTGTGTATTAAGCTTTCTCTTGTACTGTGTCATTTTGACATTAGTGCTTCAGTGATTATCTTATCCACTCTGTGAGAGAGTTATTACTTGTAAAATCATTCATTGATTGTGAGAATCACAAGTCAGGGGACTTGGTGATTTTGGGTGTATTGATTACAATTTGTAAGGGGGAGTGAGTTCTAGTGAGAGAACAGCTCTTAGTACAGAGTGTGTAATCAATTGTTGAGTTAGTGGATTGAAAATCCCAAGTGAGGCTTGGGGACTGGATGTAGGTCAGAAAAAGGACCGAACCAATATAAATTGTTGTGTGTCAAGCTTTCCTCCCTTATCTCCTCTGTTCTGCTTTGTTCTAAGTATCTAAAAATAGAACAAGTTTCAAAAATTTGTAGATACCCAATTCACCCCCCTCTTGGGTATCAAGCTCCAATCTAAAGAAATTTTGAAACACATAATACAATCGCTAAGATTTCCTTTTTGATTGTAGAATAATTTTGTTGAGAAGGATTCCAATGTTTAGACGTAAAAGAAATGATTTGTCCTTTTCCATCTAAACGTTGTTTGAGGATACCTCCATATCCCAATTCAGAAGCATCAGTTTGAACAATTTTGAAAGTAGATGGGACAGGAAGGGTAAGGCAAGGAAGTTCTTTAACCTATCGTTTGATTTGTTTAACGACTTCGGTATGAATTTCAGTCCAGGGACAAGGATTTTTGTTGAGTCGTTGATGAAGAGGTTTAGCAAAATTGCTAAGTTGAGGGATAAACTCAGCAACATAGTTTAAACAACCCAAAAACCTCTGAAGTTGAGTTTTATCAAGAATTTGATCAGGAAATTTATCAGCAAACTGAATTGTCCGTTCGATTGGAGTTATTGTTCCTTGACAAATCCAGTGTCCAAGGAAACGAACTTTGGTTTGGAATAGGCTAATTTTTGGTTTTGAAACCACTAAACCATTTGTTTCCGCAGTTCGAAGAAACTTTGAAACGTGTTTAAAATGTTCATCCAAAGAATTTGAAAAGATTAAGACATCGTCAATATAGATTATGATATATTGACTTTGATCATTAAAAATCTCATTCATAATCCTTTGAAATTCAGAAGGAGCATTTTTCAAACCAAAAGGCATAACATTCCACTCATACTGTCCGAAAGGAATAGTAAAAGCAGTTTTATACCTATCTTTTTCTGAAATTTGAATTTGCCAAAATCCAGATTTCATATCAAATTTTGAAAAGATTTTTGCAGAATGCAAATGCTTTCGTAAATCAGCCTTATTCGGTATAGGATACCGAATCCATTGCAAAGCTTCGTTTAGAGGCTTGTAATTAATAACAAGCCTTGGAGCTCCTAGTTCAATTTCTGCATTTTTATTGACATAGAAAGCAGCACAAGACCATGGGCTACGACTCGGACGAATAAGCTTTTTGTCAAGAAGATCTTGAATTTCTTTTTTACAAGTTTCAAGAAGTTCTTGAGACATTTGAATAGGCCTTGCTTTTGTAGGAATCCGTTTTTCAGAGAAGTTTGGCTCATAGGGAAGATCAACAGAATGTTGTTTTCTATTCCAAAAAGCATTGGGCAAATCAGCACAAACTGTTTGATGGATCTTATCCAAACAGGACTGGATTTTTTGCTGAACAACTGGTTGTTGGAGCTGTTCTTCAATCCTTTTGAAAGAGATTTCATCCTGAAGATAATTGATCTGTTTTTGTTTAAAGAAAAGAGGGTTTAATTCCCTGAATTTTGGTGTTTCAGTAAAAGGAAAGAAAATAGTTTTTCGCAGATGTTGTTTTGAAATGCCATCATATTCTAGTTTGCAAGGAATCAATTGTGTTGCAAATGGTGCCCCAAGAATGATTTGTGTTTCCATATCTTTCATAAGAATGAATGGGGTTTTTATTTGCAATCCTTCATTTTGCACAATGACATCAGAAAGTTTGTACTGAACAGAACATAGAGATCTATTAACAGAACTATATCTTTCTGTTGTCTTTGTGAAATATTTGGTGGGAACCAAACCTTCTAGAATATAATTGGCTTGGGCTCCGGTATCAAAGAGTACAGATTGTTCTATAATAAAATCATTATTGATAATGATTTTTGCTTGTATATAGAACTTCTAAAGGAAAAACCTTGAAATCACATTTAAAAAAGGTATTTCTTGTTCAGGGTTTATTTCCTCATTTTCATTTTGTAAAACTTGATCAATATTCTCATCAGGAGGATTTTGAGTCGAGGAAAGAAGTTCTTGAATTTGTAGTAAAACCGATTCATGAGTATCCCGGCTCGATTTGAGAGCTTGAACTTCAACCTTAAGCTTGCATATCTCAGATTGAAGATCTTGGATAGTGACAGGTTTAACAGAATGTTTGAATCGCTCCAAAGTTTTAGTCAAATCATATTTGTTATGAAAGACTCAAAGTTTAGAAGAGGGTGGGGATGGAGATTGGGTAATAATATCTTTGAATTTTGAAAGATACATACCTCTGTCGGATTCAGGAAGTTTGCTTATAACATCAAGAAGCAAATCTTGTTCCTTAGTAATAACGTTTATTTGAGGAAAAGAAGAATCATCAGAAGATGTCGAATAAAGATCATCATCCTGGATTTGGTTTATTTCCCCAGAAGTAGAATGATCTTCATCAGACTCAGATGAGGATTCAATTAGAAGATTGTTTATTTGCTGAAGAAGGGGTTCCTCAATCTGAATATTTCTGATTTTCTTGGAAAGGCGACAATATTTAGAGATATGGCCAGGCTTGCCACATCTGAAACAAGTTACTTGACCAGGTTTTGGAGGATTTTTAGAAAAATCATTCTTTGGTTTAGAACGAAAATTCTTTTTGTATTTTTTTAGAGGAGTTTGAAAATCATCCTTTTGGGAAAAACGCTTGTTAGTAAAATGTTTATTTTTGGAGAAAGATGGATTAAAACGAGAAGTTTTGTGAGACTTTGATTTAGGCTTCTTGCATGTTGGAAGACCAAATTGTTCACAAAATGACCCCATTTTTTTTTTTTTTGTTTATACTCTTTTCTTTGGCAAGTTGATGTTTTATTCCATCATCTTGACAAATTTTCAAAGCTGTTTTTTGAACATGAGAGATTAACTCTCCATATGTCAGGTTTTCATAAGGTATGCTGCCTTCATAGTGATGTCTAAGTTTGTCTCTAACTTTATCACCAAAAGATTTTGGTAATCTAGCTAGAAACTTTTCTTTCCAAAAACCTTGATTGGCATCATCCCGTTGAAGTACCCTAGATAGAAAGGTATCTTTATACCATCTGAAATCAGACAATGTCCGACATCAGATGTTAGAAAGAAGTTCAGAAGAGCGATCTCTCCAGATGTTTGGATCGCCAACAAAATGTTTGATAATTGAAAAGTAAGAGTATTAACAGAATTGGTATGGGCTCACCATTGTGAAGAATAGGAGTTCCATCAGGTTCAGTCTTAACTGAGGAAATAATGTTTGATTTTTCATTAGATGACAGATAATAATCCCACCAACCTTTAAGTTGTCCAGTAAATCCGGAAACTAAAAGATTAGTTATCTCTGTATCTGAATAATCACTTGTTGTTTGATAAGCAGTGCTTACCATGGTCATTTGCTGAAGAATTTGAAGAATGTTTGATTCGCTTTGACCATCTATGTTCCATTCATAAATGTTGTTAGAATTGAAAGATTTGAAAGTTTGATCTTGGCGTTCTTCAGTTAAAATATCTAAGGGGCTGGCCCTTAGATAATATAACTTTGAAGATTTTTGAAAAATAGGCGAAGAAGATTTTTTCCAATGTTGGTGATTGATTTTGAAATCAGATTTTGAAGATTCAGTATCAGAAAGTTTTTCAAAATTCATAACTTGTTTATCAGAGGAAGAAGCAAAAGGTGTATCAGGAACAACTCTTTGTTTTAACTGAGTAAGAGGAGTTTGAAGATCAGTAGTAACTTGATTTTGATGTTGCAAACTTTGGCCAATTTGCTTCATAAGATTTGCAGCATTATTTTTCTTCTGCAAACTTGCCTTAATCCTTGGATCAAGTTGGAAATGTTTGAACAAAGGTTTGATTATGGATGGGGATTGATTTGTGGAAGTAGAAGGAATTTGTTGAGAAGGGGTTCTAGCAATGTGATCTCCAATAATTTGAAGATACTGATTGGTGTAATTGTTTTGTTCCATAAGACTTCTGATGTCTTTTGGACAAACAGGGTCTTCGGAGTTTCTAGTTTTGAAAGGAGAGGCGACGAGAGGATTTTGTTTACTATCCACTATGCCAGGAATTTGATATGACCTTTTTGGAGGAACTTCTGAAGAAATGGTTTGTCCTTCAGATGTCTTCCATTCTCTCTTAGTCATATTGATTGTTTGTTCAAATGGATATTCTATTTCTTTTTGCAAAGCATAAGCTTCAAACCAAGCAAAAAATGGAATATTCACTTCATACCTTTCAAGGAAACTGTAGAACTTTTCTTGGATTTGCTTTCGCATTGATCCTTTAAAATGTTCTAAAAACCAGTTTCTTTGCAAAGTATTTGATTCTGAGTAAAATTCTTGTTGCAAACTTTCTTTATCAATTTGAAATTGTTGTTCAAGAAAACCAATCATTGGAGGTTCACCTAATTCCGTATATGACAGAGAGTCAATAGAATTTTGGTCATCCTCTCTTTGATAATTTGCATGAGGAATTGTTCCCGAATTATTAATTCCTTGCATTGAGATGTTAGAAGGTAGATTAGGGGATGGTTGTTCATCCTCTGGTGGTGGTGGAGGATTTCGTGGTGGAGGAATCTGTTGTTGTGGTAAAGGAGGATTATTAGTTTGTGGTGGAGGCAAATGAATAACCGAATGAAGGGACCGTTCAGAAGGAAGAGATCGATCAGAAAAACTGGAATTCCTTGGTAATTCAGAATTTGCAGATCTGAAATCGTCATACCTGGAAGGTATGGATGAAGTAGAACTTCTGGGTCTGTCAAAAGCTATTCTAACAGATCCTGATTGAGTTTGAGAAATTCTACTAATTTGGGCTACAGATCTTGGAGCAGCTGGGGCAGCCTTTTCCATAACCCAGTCTTCTGGAAGGGTAACTTCATTCCACATGATAGTTTTTGGAACAGTGATGTTTGTATTGGAATAATCAGTAAGAAAAACAACAGTCTGATCGTTGTTAGGAAGATTTTTGACATTTGAAACAGAAGAGTTTGAGACCTTATACTGTATTCTATATATTAGAGTAACAAGTATAGATCCAGATTTCATGTTAAAACCATGAAGTTTAAGATTAAGTTTAAAGACATCAAGAATATTCTTGTCTCTTAAATCAACCGTTTGATTTGGGTAACAGTTGAAATAGACAGGTCCATTATGAAGTCCAAACTCAGCAGCAGCAAGAAGGGAATCTGCAAAATCAAAATGTCTTGTATCCCTAAGACAGACCAGACCAGAAGCATTAAGGCCTCGTCTAACAAGGGGTTTGAGAGCAACCTGTACACAACCTATGTGTAGAAAGTTGTAGTCTGTTTTGTGTTTATGCATGGATTGTGGAGAGAAAAGGAAAAATTCCTCCTTCTCAGGTTGGATAGCAATGGATTCTTCAACAGTCTTGATCACATAATCAGACTTTTTCAACCATTGCTTTCTGTCAATAAAAATGTCTCTGTTATCGATGACCGGAAGAGTCCAATCATCAACAATTTGATTTATATTTTTGAAATGAATTTCTTCATCAAAAATATTATTTGTGGAAGAATATGCTTCATCATTGTTTATGGAGGGATTTGAAGAAGAAAAAGAAGATGAGGAAGAAGAAGGACGTCGAGAAAAATAACGGAAAATAGAAGACATAAAGCAAAATATAAAGTACAAAAGACAATAAAAGGTGCAGGTGCAGGAGAAACAACGAAAATAGTAAATAACAGCGAAAGAAACAATAATCGTAAATCTCCCTTCAACTAGTATCATTACCATGAAAAAATCCAGGATACAGATAATTTTGAAAAATAATGGAGATCAATTGGAAAAGGATCTCCTTCTGCTTGAAATTTGTTTTTGAAATGATCAAATGCTCTCTAGATTTCTGGTGGAAAAATTTGTGGTATTGGTCCAAAGACATGCCACCATTTCAAAAACCATTGAGGAAAGTTATACTTGGTTGTTTGTCTGAAATAAATGAACCAAGTATGTTTAAAAATCTTGTTTTGATCCCAAAATATATTACACCAGGCTTTACAGTAATCCCAGTAAGTGTATCCTTTAGGATCATATGGTTTTGAAAATAATTTTTGTTTATGCAAACTTTGTCCCCACTGTGTTGGTGTGAGAACTTGTAATATTTGGAGAGTTGAATGGGTGATTAGTGATTGATATTCTTTAGAAACGTATCGAGTTAACTCAATAGACTTAGAATCAACCAATATCACTTCATAAAACTCTCTTGTTTTTTTGAGATTGGTAGGTATGAAATGAAATCCGGAAGGGAAAACATTCAACGCTACCTGATTTGGGGTTTCCAAGAAAAACTCAGGTTCAACCTGTAGGATTCTCAATACAATATTTGGTTTTTCAATGTAAGGAGTTTCCATAGGATTAATGGCTGAGGTAGCTACTAAGGATTTTGATACCTGAGGTGGATTCTTGATAAAACTCAACTTCAGAGGTTTTTGGGTTGTTTAAACTATGTTGCTAAGTTTATCCCTCAACTTAGCAATTTTGTTAAACCTCTTCATCAACGACTCAACAAAAATCCTTGTCCCTGGACTGAAGTTCATACCGAAGTCGTTAAACAAATCAAACGACAGGTTAAAGAACTTCCTTGCCTTACCCTTCCTGTCCCATCTGCTTTTAAAATTGTTCAAACTGATGCTTCTGAATTGGGATATAGAGGTATCCTCAAACAACGTTTAGATGGAAAAGAACAAATCATTTACAACATCAAAATCAAGTTACTACTGATCTTCAAACTCCTTTCGGGGTCACTCCCGTAGAGACTGGTATCAGAGCCAGAGGGGAAGTAGAGATGTATTAATTAGATCTGGACTGTGATTTACCCTATCTTGATATTTTGTTGCTATATTCATTGATATGCTTTAGATCTATGCTCCAGAACTTAAAAAAAAAAAAAAAGAGTCTGGAATTTCAAAAAAATTCAGTGTTAATTATATATATATGCGGGTCCCACCATTTTATGTGTGTATAGGAATCTTCTTTCTCTCATGCAACATGAGAAAAGTAAACCCCATACAAGTATTATGGTATATTGTTTGTTGAGGATTGTTAGATGGATATTTATATATATAATTATAAACATTCTTCTTTGACTTACATTTCTATCTTGCATATGTTGTAAATTGATTTTAGTTACTGGGACTTTATGATAGATCTTTTGAATTTAGTTTCACTCTTTCCTATCATGGTTAGTTTTATTTGTAGTTTTAATATTTTTAAACATGCATGATAGTGTTTTGGGAAATTTGGTTGGAAACTTTTCTGAATTATTTGATTAAATGCATTGCTACAAGAAAAGGTTTCTTCACCCTTGACAGCATTTAAGGAGTTCAAGTTGTCAATATATATAATAAAGTTATTAATTATGATTCTTAAGTTGTTATTCATTATACATAAGTTTGGTAGTCCATGGCACCTGATACGTGTGGCTTCAAAATATTACCTACAATATTGTTAGTATTTAAGGAGCTCAAGTTAATATGTATATTGAAATTGTTATTGCAATGTGTAATCAACTTAAGTATAGATAATAATATCTTAAAAATCGTAATAACAACTTTAGTACACATATTGATTGATAACTTGAGCTCCCCAATGGCTCTCAGGGGTAGATTGGCCATTTTGAAACAGTTGCAAATATCATATCCAATAGATCTGACTTGAGATTCGTGATATTGAACCCACTGACTTTTCTCTATTTCAAATGTAGTTTTCTGGAATTTTCACTTGAATTAATGGCGATTAGATCTTGGAAAAAACTTTCTTTAAAATGAAATGCAAAATATTTAGATTCAGAGAGTTGTGAACATGAATCTCAGCTATAAATTAAGAGCTATAATTAAAATTTAAATGCCTTATTCACAATCAAGACTCCTAAAAAATTTGCAATATTTGCAACTTATTTCTTACCCAAAAAAAAAAAAAAAAAATTCAGGAGCCAAATTGTTATTAGTTTGTTTTTAGTTCCTAATTCTCCCAAAGTTATTTACTCTTAAACTAATTTTAACTATACTTTTCTTAATATAAGTAAAATTTCTATACTTTCTTAATATAAGTAAAATAGTTAACATGGTATTATATATAAACAACCACCAGAGGGAGTAAATTTTTCACCAAAGTTTATTTACTCATATTTTCCAATTAACTAAACAATCTTCTAACCAACCGCAAATATAATTTTTTATTTTATTTGCTTGTTGTAGACTCCAAGGTTTTTTCTAACCTTCCATTCTCTATGAAATTTAAATGTGATTTGGAAAACCCTATTGTAATGTGATAAAAAGTAGGGAAAAAACAGAAAAAGAAGTTTGAAATTGCAAAAATCCTAAATCAGATTTATTACTAAGAATTGATTGATAAGGAAACAACGAAAATTAATAAGCAATTCATAAATCATTTTTTTTTGGCAAAACCCTAATTTCGAACTTTGAATTTCAAAGTTCTTTTTCTATCTTTTTCCCTAAAAAGTATTTGATGTGTTGTATTGATGTGAAATGTTTTTGAAAAATATGTATATATTATGTTCACTGTTTTGGGGATATTTTGAGTGTTTTGGGTAGACACACCTCCCTATTATGATATATTGGTGGTGACATGGGAGACAATATTCTTGAAGTAATTAGCTAACTTTTGAGCGAGTATGCTAGTATTAATAGGTTGTACCATATCCAACAAGTCAATAAAGTGGAGTATGGTGGGTGGGTGGGTGAGTGAGATGATTTTCAAATGGATGTGTGTGTTTATACAAGTATTATGGTATATTGTTTGTTGAGGATTGTTAGATGGATATTTCTATATATAATTATAAACATGCTTCTCTGACTTACATTTCTATCTTACATATGTTATAAATTGATTTTGGTTATTGGGACTTTATGTCTCATCCCATTATTGTTAATCTTTTTCACAAAAGCCCACTTTTTTAAATAAATAAAAAAAATAAAGGCGAAGGGAAGCAGACATAGGCATTGGCTCCAATAAACTTGTAGTCCTCTTATTCTTGTTGGTTTGTACTAGTTATTATATTGCCATCCAGGGCTCACATCCTTTGTAACACCCTAATTTTCAAAAGCGGAATAATTTTTTTTTTCCCATCAGAGTAGAGCATCGGAGCAAGTAAAAGAGTCAGTAACTGATATACCATTAACTGTGGCGTATCTGTCTGTTCATAATGTACAGTACATTTATCTGAGTAATGTTACAACGGTACAAGTCTAAAAATAGGATCTTCAGTCGAGTCTCTATGCGTGCTGTTTACTCTGCTTACTCTTGTTTTCGGTCCTCGGTTCCCCGGACCCTGAAGCTATGGTAAGAGCTGAGGTTCAATACCCATTGAACCTCAGGTAACGGTTAACCTCATGCTTATGTAACAGTTATGTATGACAGATATTCATGACATTACAGCAATAATCAATATAAAACTCATAACAGATTCGTCTAGATAATGGTACACAACCACTGCATATGTCTGTTATCCCCAGTCTGCACTATTCACCAGTGCCACGATGGCCTATCGTGTCCTCAGCACTAGGAAAACTCAACGGCATTACCAAGACTGTAACCCGTATAAAGCTGAATGTATGAAAAACTTTAAGATGGAGTCTTAATCTATGAATACATCTATCACATATAAAAGTACAATAAGCATCAGAGTTAGTGTTACAGTACGCGACTGTACCTTCGTTGGCAATACTGATACGTTTTGTCGGTCGGACTGTGATCACGTTTATCCTAGAATGGTAATATCGCATTTATTAATTCGCAAATAATATTATAATAGATATCTTAGTCACTAATGACCATTTTACCCATAGTGGAATTATTTTTCAATTTATTCCCCTTAAATTTCGTAAAAATGGCTAATTACAGCATTTAGGGTAGATTTTTCGCCTAATTTTGAAAAATCATAACTAATTCTAGAAAAATCGAAACAAGGATCCGTAAAATTCTCCGGAATCCTTAGGATGTATAGTTTTGAGAAAAAATACTAAGGTTTGTCCAGAACTTAAGAACAATTCCCAGTTTACACATGTTCATATCCTGCCCAGAAAAATTCCAGAATTTCGTAGCCTATTTTCTACAATTTCTATCTCCTTGCACAAAACTCCAATTGACACAATCTAGGTATATTTGGAAAGCTCTATATGTCTACTTTAACCATGGAAATTTTCAGAATTTTATAACTTCATCTTCAACTTAAAATTATGGCATTTTTAATACTGACTCCAGAAATCGCCTAACCAAAAATTTCGCTAGAATTTCGCTACTTTGATCTATATCTTCCAAGAATTTTGCTCCATAATATTTTTCATCATATTTTCGAAATAAAGACATATTTAACCATAAAAAAATGAAAACAAAATTATATTGGAAGATTAAAAGATCAAACTAACATTTATTCTAAAAACTATAAGAACTCAAAGCTAAAATCCAAGAACAAGAGAACTTACCCTTGAAGAACTTCCTCCTTCTTGCTTCCCACTAGCTCTCACTTTTCTCTACTCTCTTTAGAAAATCACCTCTTGGGTTGATTTTGGTGTGAAGAATGAGGGAGCCTAAGGTCTCTATTTATAGGAAATTTCAAGCCCTTACTTACCTTGCAAGTTGTCCCTACTTCTTCAACAAGTTTTTTCCCTTTTTCAACAAGTTTTTCCCCTTCCTCAACAAGGCTTCTCCTACTTCTTTGACAAGTTGATGATGTCATTGATGACTTAAATTACACCATGTGTTTGATTTAATTATCTCATTGATTTAATCATCCTAAAAAAACCCACCCATGTGCTCATGCGCCACTTTTTGTGACCATCATTGTTGTCAAACTTGCGTGTTGACTCTCCGAGTTTACCGTTTTTACGCTTCTATCTTACAAAAACGAGTCGAGTCAGTGGTAAACTCGTGCTAGTTGTAAACTCGGTTAAATTCACGAGTTTATGCACCGAGTTTACCGTTTTTACGTTTCTAGCTTACAAGACCGTGTTAACTTACTCTTAAACTCGTGTTAACTTTTTTTGATTTGATCATGCTCAATAGCTTTATATAGAAATTTCTTTATTAAATATGATAAATGATGAATGTTGATGGATATAATTTTAATTATTTGAATTTAAGATATATTTAAATCAAATTGTTGTCATTTTCATATTTTAATTATTTAATTATATACTAGTAATACCTATTTAATAATAAAAGTAAACTCTTACGAGTTTAGGATTCGAGTTCACGATACGAGTTTACATCGCTGTCACGAGTTTGCTTAAACTCGTGAGTTTGATAACCTTAACCATAGAGGCTGATCACATTATTCTTCAATTAGCATCCAATTGAAGTGTTAAAATGCGTCATTAATTATATGCTTTATGGTTAATTGATTTATTAGTTAACCATGACCATTGGTGTTTTAATTAACAAGCTCAAATACATTATCTTTGGCCCACAATTTTGAAAATAAGACATCCCTAAAATGATGCCTTTTAATCTTGTCTCTTGATTAAGTTGAAGATTTACACAAATATTCTAATTAGTGTAAGTTTAATTGCTTTGTTTGTGATCCATTTAGGCATGTGCTTTTGGTTAATTGTTAAACAATTGAATTCTTCTTCTTCAAGCCAAATTAAACCGTGACTTGCTTCTTTGTTTTGCCTCTTGAATTTTTGTTTTATCTATATCCCAATATCACACACTAGGTCTTTCATTGGTTGATAAATTCTCACAAGGATTTAGCTTTATGGTGATTAATTAAGGCCTTAGGATTTAGCTTTATGCGATTAAATCTTGGCCTTCAATTTATGCTAATCTCTCTTTGGTCCAATTAATTTCATGAGGATTAAGAATATTCTCTTGATTTAACATTGGCTAATTCAATTTCACAAGGATTAAGGTTAATTATAAGTTTAATTAGAACCATTAGATTAAATCTTGACTCTTCCTTTGTGTAGAAAAATCCTACTTACCATTGTATATTTTTATCTTATATTATTGTTTAATCGTTTGCTCCTTAATTATCCACAAATTTCGCCCCTTAGAGAAAGTAGGGAGGATTAAATTATTGTTTGGCTATTTGCTTTAAACAAGGTGTTCTAAATATTATTAGATTTATTTGATTAGTTACAATATTAACTATGATCATTAATAATTTACTTAATACTAATATTGAACCCTTATTGGTTCTTGATTTTTAGTTAAATCAAAATATCCTAATTGATGATTTTTTTAATTGCCTTAGGTATTTTCTAACATTTTATGGCTCTTTATGATTCAATATGAACTATGTTATAATATGATAATTTTAGGATATTTTATGATCCCTAAATGAATATTAGAATTTTTGGGTCTTTGGTTTATTTAATTTTAAGAGAAAATTCCCTAATTTAAATTAGATAAGCTATAATATCTTTGAGACCACATATTCACCTATTTTAATAGGTATTATTTATCAAAATATAGTGGTTATGCTAGATATGATTTTTAGGGTATGATATCCTTGTATTCATTATGAACTATGTTTTGGGTAACCGTGAAGATTTTACCAGCATGAGGCCTTCACTTGTTCACTCAACGATTTTGTGGATTTACTACATTATTATTATGTTCTGTGGTGTTCAAAATATTTTTGTTGTCGGGTTTAGTAACATGTTCCGGTATGAACTAGTGGGCTAGATTTCTAACCCTATCCTACTTGCACCCTTGGTCTTATATTTGAGTTACTATAGTGGGTTTGTGGGCACTAAGTTGAACCCTGAATTGTTAATCTTATTGGATTAGTGAAAATGTTTTAGAAATGATGGATAAATCCTTTTATAATCATGATAGACCTTTTGAATTTAGTTTCACTCTTTTCTATCATGGCTAGTTTTATTTGTAGTTTTAATCTTTTTAATAGTGTTTTGGGAAATTTGGTTAGAAACTTTTCTAAATTATTTGGTTAAATGCTTTGGTACGAGAAAATGGTCTTTTCACTCCTAATAGCATTTGAGGAGCTCAAGTTGTCAATATGTATACTAAAGTTGTTAATTGTGATGTTTAAGTTGTTATTCTCTATACCTAAATAGTATCTAACATGTGTGGCTTCAAAATATTACCTACAATGTTGTTGGTATTTGAGGAGCTCGAGTTAATATGTATATTGAAGTTGTTCATTATGATGTGTAATTAATTTAAGTATAGATAATAATATCTTAAAAATCGTAATAACAACTTCAGTATACATATTTATAACTTGAGCTCTTCAAATGCTGTTAGGGGTGGTTATTTTAAACATTTGCAAATATCATATTCCTCTAATAGGTCTAACTGGTGATTTTCGATATTGGACTTCCTAATTTATCTTTTCTCTATTTCAAACGTAGTTTTCTGGAATTTTGACTTGATTAATGGTGATTAGGTCTTGGAAAAAATTTCTTTAAAATGAAATGCAAATCATTTAGATTCAAGATAGTTGTGAACATGAATCTCAGCTGTAAATTAAGAGCTACATTTAAAATTTAAATGCCTTATTTACAATCAAGACTCCTAAATTTGCAATAGTTGCAACTTATTTTTTAGAAAAAAAACCCAAATTGTTATTAATTTGTTTTTAGTTCCTAATTCTCCCAAAGTTTTTTACTCTTAAACTAATTTTAACTATACTTTTCTTAATATACGTAAAATAGTTAACATGGTGTCATCTCTAAAAAAACCACCAGAGGGAGTAATTTTTTCACCAAATGTTATTTACTCATAGTTTCCAATTAACTAAACAATCTTCTAACCAACCAAATATAATTTTTGTTTAAATGAATTTCATTAAAAGACATAATTCTTACAATCTTAAAAAAATAGCTATTTTTAATAGAAATTTTAGGGAAATTTTAGTTTGCCCCATGAAAGAGAATTTATTTCAGTGAGATCCAAAATATTCTAAAATTTCATTGAGCCCTTTGGGTCAAAATGAAATGAAGTTTTATAGGTCAAAAGACAATGATGCCCTTACTATATTTTTTGAATCCCCTTATTTGTTAAGTGAATTCTCTCATTTGTTTTAGGAATCACCAAAATCTTTTTAAGCTCCTAAATTCTTTTGAATCCCTTTATTTGTCTTGTAAATACCTTTATTTGTTTTGTGAATGACTTTCTTTGTCTTCAAAATGGCCAAAATATTATTGTTAACTTCATGGTTTCTTTAGAATCCCTTTGTTTGTCCTATAAATTCATTTATTTATCTTGTAAATGCTCTTATAAAAGAATAAAATAAAATAAGGATATTATTGTCTTTTCTTCCACAAAACTTAATTTCACTTTGACCTAAGTGGATGCAGTGAAATTTCAAAATCTTCTAGGAATGACTGAAATTAAGTCTCTTCTCGAAGCTAAATAAAATTTCCCAAATTTTTAATTTTTATAAATGTGTTAATCAATATATATTTTTAATTGTCTTATTAAAAAGTAATTGAAGGAGTATTATCTTCCCCATGTACAAAAAAAAGTCAGAGAGAGCAAGTTGGTTCATACACCAAATATATGGTTGTAAGCAGCAATATTTTGACATGACACTTATGACACGAGCAGCTGAATATGTCCAATTTCAACGAATTCGATGAAACGTTTGGTTCATTCAAATATATGTTATTAGGAAGAAATACCTTTTCAATTGCACTTAACTTTTGACGTGTTGAGCATCCTAACTATGTATTTTTTTTTAATAGTATGAAATGTCCTCAAGTAATTTTACTTTTAAAGTATTTTTTTAGGAACAGGGATCCTAAATTTAGAATAATGAGTGTTATTAAAAAAATATTTCAATGTACTTGATAAAAAAATTATTTTAGGTTACAGGATGATACTAAAAACAATTTTAAATTACAATATGTTTTTCCGATAGTAATGAGCACTTTAAACTTACGATAAATGAGCAAAAATATACATGTGCTTTACTCTCAGGAGCGCCCAGCATCATATGTTTTTCTAGGGAAAAAAAATACACATGTGGTTATATTTTAGGAGCAAAAATCACACCACTGTTAAAATCTAACTAACGGTGCATTTGTAACGGAAAATGTCATATTTACAACAGAAAATGTTATATTTACAACAACATTTAAACACTTGGATTTTAAACATAGAAAGATCATTTATAACAAAAAAGGCTATATTTATAACAGGAAGTGCTGTATTTACAACAAAATTTAAAATATGACCATATTTATAATAGAAAATGTCATATTTACAACAACATTTAAACACCTGGATTTTGAACATAAAAAAGTCATTTACAATAGAAAAAGGTTAAATTTACAACAGGAAGTATTGTATTTACAACAAAATTTAAATTCCGGCCATTTATAATAGAAAAAACTATATTTACAACAAGCTAGATTTACAACAGGAAGTATTGTATTTACAACAAAATTTTAACGGTGGTGTGACTTTTGCTCCTAAAATGTAACCACATGTATATTTTTGCTCCCAAAAAAAGCATATGGTGTTGAGCGCTCCTCAGGATAAAGTACATGTATATTTTAGCTCCTAAACCCTTAAACTTAAGACACTGAATTTTACTGAAAAAATATTTAAAGGTATTGAGTACATGAAAAACTATTTAAAATTATAGGATACATTTAAAAAAATACTTTATAATATTTGATGCACCAAAAATTAGTTTAGAATCTATTGGAATAATATTTCAGAAGCCTGCAACAGGGATTGGTAAATAATAATGGAATAAAAATGCAGAAGCACAAAGGAAAGGAAGGATAATGGTTAATGATTTTTTTGTATGCTCTGCACTTGCCTCGTTATGAGGAACCCTCAATCATTCAGATTCCCAGACAAATTCCCAGTCAAAGAATTATTTATTTCAAATTTTACTGATTATTTTAATAATTAGGTGACCCACTTCTTATTGAATAAATAAATTAATGCTGAGGAAAAGATCAAAAGGACTTGTTCTCCCACACGCTCTCATCCAGCCATGCTCTCTGTCTTCACCAACTCCAACCCTCAGACTTTGTCCCTAGCCATGGCCCACATCCCTGGAAAGAAACATGGGAAAATTGTACGTAGGCCCTTAGTAAAGGAAAATATGATAAAAATAAACCCTCAAAATTTGAAAATTTCGGTAACATCATGTTGGACTTTTTTATCATATTTTTTTATAAGTGAAAAAACACAAATGCCTCTATGGAGAGTCATGAAGTTATCAACATATGCACATGAATTTGTCAACACATGCATATGAATTTGTCAAAATAGACACATAGTCTTGTCAAAATATGTTCATGGACTTGTTAACACAGGCACATAGGGCCATTTATGTCTTTTTACATGTAAAAAATATTGCAAAAAAAGTGACATAGGACTTCATCACAATTTTAAGAATTTCAGAGACTATTTGGTTTTATTTTTCCTTACTCGAGACCTAGTTGTAATTTTCCCAAAAAATAATAATCACACAATCAAAACCACAATCTAAATATGAAATAATACTATTTTAACATAAGTGATAATTAATTTATAAAGATTAAAAAATTAGTTATATTAGTTATAAGTAGAAAAATGTATGTTGATTTTCTATAATATATATGTTTAATGATTTGCACATAAATTGGAAACTATCTATAACAAAAACCCTCTTAATAGTGCAATTAATAAGCATAATTAGGATAACAAATTACTCACATGATCCTATATGTAGGACAATTTTTGAATGAGCTTGGATCCTAAATACAAGACCCTTTCCAGTTTTATCTCTGTAGCATATTTTAAAATTTATTTAACTAATTTATAAACTAATATATAATCCAATGTTATATATATATACACACACAAAAGTATTTTAGAGAAATCAAGTCACATATGTTATAATTAAATAGTAATTTATTTAACTTATTTAATATACCCAAATTAGATTAATAGCCCTATATTTAGAATTAGATTGGTATAAATTTGAGAGATAAAGTGAATTTGAATATCATTTCTAGGACCGAATCAACAAATCCTCCCACTATTGCCTACATTTGGAAGAGTATTAGAGAATATTAAAGGAAGTAATATAAAATAATAAGGCAGCTGGCTTCATAAACCGATTCAAAAATTTGAAGCATAAAACTATAATAATTTTGGTTGCTACGGTCAAGTGCTACAAATATATAAAGGGTCGTTAGCTAACCATGTTCAATCAAGAAAATTAGAGAGTTGAAGAAAGGTAGAGAGAAGAGAAGATCATGGGAAGCTCAATGGGGCCAAGGCAATGGCCTCAACTCATACTTGGAATGGCACTTTGCCTAGTAGCTATCTATAGTGCTAGTGCTGATGATTATAGCCCTTATGCTTACCAATCTCCGCCACCACCGCCTTCATATTACTACAAGTCCCCGCCTCCACCGTCTCCATCACCACCCCCTTCGTATTACTACCAGTCTCCTCCTCCACCGTCCCCATCATCACCACCTCCTTATTACTACAAATCCCCACCTCCTCCATCTCCTTTGCCTCCTCCTCCATATTATTACCAGTCTCCTCCTCCACCATCTCCATCACCACCACCTCAATACTATTATAAGTCCCCACCTCCTCCATCCCCTTCACCACCACCTCCATACTACTACAAATCCCCACCTCCTCCATCCCCATCACCATTGCCTCCATACTACTACAATTCTCCCCTTCCACCAACCCCATCACCTCTGCCTCCATATTACTACAAGTCTCCACCTCCTCCATACTACTACAATTCTCCCCTTCCACCTTCCCCATCACCGTTGCCTCCATATTATTACAAGTCTCCTCCGTACTACTACAAGTCTCCTCTTCCACCATCCCCATCACCGTTGCCTCCATACTATTACAATTCTCCCCTTCCACCATCCCCATCACAGCTGCCTCCACATTACTACAAGTCTCCTCCATACTACTACAAGTCTCCCCCTCCACCACCGCCTGCGTATTATTACAAGTCTCCCCCTCCTCCATCCCCTTCACCACCACCTTTTTATGTCTATAAGTCTCCACCTCCTCCATTGCCTTAACCGCCTCCTCCATACTATTACAAGTCTCCTCTTCCACCACCGCCTCCATATAATTAGAAGTCTATGCCTCCTCCTTCTGCCCCTTCCCGTCCACCATACATCTACAAGTCCCCGCACCTCCTTTCTCATCCTCCCCTCCTCCACCTTACTACTATAAATCACCTCCTCCCTGTTGACCAATCTCCATTTTAAAGTTTATATATATGAAGCTTGCTGTTAATCTAATTTGAATTGTTTTAATGAAACTTTTATACCCATTGTTTCCGTTTTTGTTCAATACTTTCATAAATAGCAGGCTTTACAATACAGTGAATATCTTATACAGTGTATCTCTTGTGATTATGTATGCAATATCATTTTGTTATCCATTGAATTATATAATATACACAAGAGTTTATTTGTTGATTTATTTTTATGTCAAATTTTATAATTTAATGGAGTTAATTAAGGTTTTATTTCTATGCAATATCTTTTAATCGTATATCCTCCCTTCTCATCAATTGGATTCAGGACTCCAAAAATTTAAATTTGAAAAGTTAATAATAAACTTGTTCCAAGAAAAAAATAACCAAAACCAAAATGTTCTTAGAGATTGATCACTATGTTTTTATAGATTAAATAACCACAAAAAAAAAAAAAATCTTACTTATCTCGAATCTAGTTATAATATAATATAGTTCATCTACAAGCTCCAAACATGCAAATATAAACGCAACTAATTAACAAAGAATCTCTAGCAACTAAGCATCGAATCTCCATGAGAGAGATGTCTACATTTAATGTTTGACAGTGCTACCTTCAATAAGAGAAAATCTATGCTTAGCTAAAAAAACCAAAGGATATTTGGCATGACCACCACTAGTGTCTGTCTAGATGGCTGATTTATTTAAATACTACCATGAAAAAAAAAAAGAGAGTACACTTGAACTCCTTCATAGTAATTAAGAACGAATTTAAAATTGTGAGAAACTCTGTCTGAGATTCATTCATTGCGTGCGATATTTTTATCCGCCACTTTAGCCTTCACCAGTTAGAAGAATTCTCTATCAAGTTTTTATTGTCCAGGGGCTTATTTGGATATGGGCAAAAGTTTTGAAAGATTTATACTTCATTCCGTGCTTAATATAATATTAAGACAACAAAATTAAGATATTTAAAAAATTATTTAAGTTAATTATTTGTAATAAATATATATTCGTAGTTTGTTGAATACCCTTATCAAATACAATTAATAAAGATTTTTTTATTTTTTTGGGGGATTATAAATGAGAGGAAAGCAGACTAACATCTTATATTTAGAATCAAAGTAAACCTTCTTATATTTAGGAGTGAAGGTTATGATTTAGTTTTATTCATATTAACTATTGAATACATGTAAATACAACTTTTACTGTCAAATGTACATTTTTATAATACAAGAATTTGAGATGCAATAACGTCTTCTACGCTAAGATGCTATACTCTAGCTTCTATTTAAAGATTTTAACTAATAATTTTATATTAACAATCTAGCAATATGGTTCTTTGAAGTATATTACATAAATGATGCAGCAAATAGCAAAAGCAAAAATAATGATGAAAACATCAACAGTGAGAGCAGTGACTGCTTGATCACTGAGCTTTATGTTCCTTCCTCCAACCCGATCAACCATGTCTGGAACAGATTCCCGGTTTTTCACGTCTAACTCATGAAGATCCTCCAATCTCGTCTTCATCTCCAATTGCCGGCTCGCTGCCTCCTGAAGTAGCGTCCAGTCATAGAATTTTCTGCTCTCTTCATTGCTCAGGACATTGTACACTTCTCTCAACTTCATGAATTTGTCTGAGGCAGTTGTTAGAGAGAGTGAGGTTGTGTCTTGGTGGTATTCCTTTGATAATTTCCTGTAAGCTGCTTTAATCTCTTGTAAATCAGCTTCTGCTGAAACTCCTAAAAACCTGCTTGTTGTTTTTCAAAATGAATCGGTTTGAGGTCAGTTTTAGTCAGAAACGGGAGGAAATGTGTATGGAATTATTTTTTAAAGATTTCGTATATCCTGTGCCATGTGGATGGAATGAGGTCAGTTTAACTCAAAAATGGGAGGAAATGTAGGCAGGCTGGTGTCAAGACTTCAAACAACCAATTGGCTTATAGAAACAAATTCAAAAATTAAACCATAACAAGTTATATCCTTCAAGTACCAAAGTTGCGCATATACTCCGTTCACACATTGATAATGACAATGTGCATAATCAAATTTATCATATGCAGCAGAAAAAACAGTTTTAAATTGAAGCTATCCATATCCGAAACCATCTGACTTAATCAAATTTAAACACGTACGTATTATTGAATTAGTCCTCAAAATAAAGTAAATACACAAACTGATCCAACAAAAGGACTAAAATATATCTAATTGAAGACTTCAAACAACCAATTGGCTTAAAGAAACAAATTCAAATATTAAACCATCACAAGTTATATCCTTCAAGGACCGGCTCGCACATATACACTGTTCACACATTGATAATAATATTGTGCATAATCAAATTTTAAAAACAACCATCAAGATTTTTTTGGCCAGAAGTAGCCACAAGTTGGTAGGACACACACATATGTATGTGTTTATTATTTAATAAGATTCATATCATTTTTAGTTATTTTTCTTTTAAACTTGTCACTACAAGAAAATGTCAAATTTGCGACGGAATTTGCGAGGGAAAAAATTCCGTCGCAAATTTGGGTAAATTTGTGAAGGAAATAATTTTCCCTCGCAAAATAGCCACTTTTTGCGAGGGAATTTTTTTCCCTCGCAAAAAATGGCTATTTTGCGAGGGAACCTTGGCTCCCTCGCAAAATAGGAGAAAATTCCCTCCAATTTCTTCCCATTTTGCGAGGGAACCAGTTTTCCCTCGCAAAATGGCCATTTTTTGCGAGGAAAAAATAGTTCCGTCGCAAAATATGGTCATTTTGCGAGGGAAGACTAGTTCCCTCGCAAAATTGGATTTCTAAAATTTGCGAGGGATCATGTTTTCCCTCGCAAAAGTAATTAGATTTGCGAGGGAAAAATAGTTCCATCTCAAAATATAGTCATTTTGTGAGGGAAGACTAGTTCCCTCGCAAAATTGGATTTCTAAATTTTGCGAGGGATCATGTTTTCCCTCGCAAAAGTAATTAGATTTGCGAGGGAAATATTGGTTCCCTCGCAAAAGTTACTTAAAATTTGCTTTTAACTCCCTCACCTCACGTTCAGTCCGCCATTTTCAGCCCTAAGTCCACGATTTTCACTCCCTCATCTAGCGATTTTGAAGTTCGCCGCTCTCTCCCTTCTCCGCCTCAGATCCGCCGATTCTTCCCCATCAGGCCACCGCGAGGCCGTTCGTAAGCAACCGTTCGTTTCAACTCGCACCGCTCTAGCAGTCTTAACTCCAAGAGGTTCCTTCTGTTCAAGCATCACTTCTCATCTATTACCTTTCGAAGGTATTCTGCTGATATGCTATTTTAGATCTTGGGTTTCTGCTTTTAAGCTTATGCGTTTCTTTGGGGGTGGATTTTGTTTGTCTATTATTGAAGTCTGAATCGCATTTCGTCCACTGGTTTCTCTGGAATTTTGGTTATTCTTTCGGCCTTGTACGGAAATACCCTTTGGGCTTTCAGATCTAGTGGAGTTTATTTGTCAATTGTGTGTTCTTCTTCCAGGAAATGAGATTTGTTGGGTGAAATAAGGGTTTTGCTTTCTTGTGTTCTGTTTGGCGAATGAATGAACTTTTAGGGCTGTTCGCTCAATGAATGTTCTCTGTAATTTATGAGATGCGGATATAATTCACTGAATGGGATATAAGTTCTAAATATAAACCTAGAGTGTTCTGCTCCTTTTTTGTTTCGCTAGAGCTATAATAGCTTGGCTTGTATGTGGGTTGTCTTTCTAGCGTTGTGAGATTTGGGTGTGATTTCCGTCTGGCATTTTTTTGATTCAAAATAAGTTAATCAATCCATTTTGAAATGTTTTCTTTACTCCTGTGGACAAGAATACTGATATTACAGAAGCTACACTACCAGAACACCTCCTTCTTCCTCCTCCTCCGGCGAACAACCCTGGTGACCAGTGGGTCTCGGCCTTGTTGATTCCTATAATATCTGCATCAAAATTGGTGAAACCGCCAGAGAATATATATTGGTTTAGATCGAATTAGCAGCCTGGTGTCTTGCGATTACTAGCTTCAGTTGAATTTGAGTTTGATTTCTGCATTTATGATATTTCTCTCTTTTTTTCTTATTTGAAGGCGCGCAAAACTTGAAGATCTTAAAGCCTGAGGTTGTAATCCGCTTGATAAGTTTGTATTTTAAGTTTCCACTTGCTATAGCTATTGTTGCTGCCTGTTTTGATTGAATGTGTTAACTGACATTTTACTGTCCCTTTTCGTTTTCCCATTCAGTAGGCAATTTTTTTGTCAGACATTTAGTAGGCAATTGCAAAGTTGATTTAAGAGCTTTTAGCACTGCAATTATCTGAAGTTGCTTTAAGATGCTTAGAACCTCATAATCTGATACTAGTAGTTGAAAAGCATTATTGTTTGCATTGGACATTTACAGACGCCAGATTGGCATTTTAGAATCTGAAAAGGCATATTTTTTGTCTTAGGCCTCTGGCTTTGGAATAACTAATAAGAGAGGACTTGCACTTTTTTAGGGTTGTTATATTCAATTAAGATAGTTAGAATTTTCAAGGCATTTTCTTAAATGGATTAGAATTTTGTGGGTGTTGATGATCTATTTAATGTAATGGACTTTTGTTTGCAAGGACTTTTTTGGAGTGCATGTGCGATACAGATGTAGAACAGAATGGAGCAAGATGATCAGGCTTTCTTTCTTCTTACATTATATGCCACCATAGCAAGTATTCATTCTAGGTATGTGTTCTGTGGTATCTATTTTTATTTTTTTAACCACCCTTCCTATATTACCTAATTATCATTCCAATTTTCAGGCAATCTTTATAAGCTTTGTGCTTCAAAATGACTGGGATTCATTGAAAGGAAGATCTGAAATACTTCCCTTTGATAGCAGGCGTTGTGACTTAGAAGTCTCCACAGTCAAGTACTCAAGGGATGATTTGTTTGCTGGTTTTTGGATGGGTTCGTTTGAGCTAGCTAACGGAGTTCCTTGCTTGACAAAAGGCATACACTAATTAGTTGTTGAGTCTAATGTTGGTCATAACATTATAATTTGTAATATTTTGTTTTTGCTATGTAACATCTTATAATTGTTATAATTTATTTTTATGATATACAAATCATTTTATTTTCTAATTTTTAATTTTTTTTTGTAATTATTTTATTTTTTTCTGACTTTTTTTTTTTAAAAAAATAAATTTGGATTTTGCGAGGGAAAAGTTTTCCCTCACAAAATCTGGGATTTTGCGAGGGAAAACTTTTCCCTCGCAAAAGATTTTGCGAGGGAATATTTTTCCCTCGCAAAATTTCCAAATTTTGCGAGGGAAAGTATTTTTGGATTTTGCGAGGGAAAAATGTTCCCTCGCAAATTCTAAATTTGCGACGGAAATATACATTTTTGCGACGGAAAATTGGTTTGCGTGGGCGATTTTTGCGATGGAATTTTTTCTGCCGCAAATCAGTCTTGTGACGGAAATTTGCTTTTTTGCGAGGGAAAAATTCCGCCGCAAAAAACTGTTTTTTTTTTTGTAGTGTGTTTTCAAAATAATCATTCAAATGTGTTTCATTTTAAGAAATCAGAGTCACTTATACTACCATCAATGAAAATTTAAATAATGTTATAATATCTTACTTTTATTCTATTTTACATTTTCAAGAGTCATACTGACAAAAGTCACTTTTATGCCTTCCACAATGACGTAGCTTTTGGCCAATAAGCCCTTCTAACATAACGCTGACCCAAACACTATGGTGGAGCTAGCTTGAAGATGGCTTTACCCTGTTCGACGTGGCTTTTCCTTTTCTTGCTGCTTTCTCAAATAGGTCCTTAATTAGTTCGTTTCTACAAAATTTCTAGAATATATTTGATTATTGATTGTTCATGATGATTGGGATCATTGATTGATGATTGATTATTGATTCATACAGGTTTAAACATAACTTAATGTGGGTTCAAGAGTCATTCATTTTTGCTTTAAGGTCATGTTTGGATTGAGTGAGAAGTGAGGATAAAATAGCTAGGGAGGAAATATTAAGAAGAAAAACTCTTAAAAGTAGTAAAATAATTTACTCCCTCTGATTCTTAATATAAAGAATATTTACTTAATTAGATTAGATTGTGTAACATCCCGTCTTTTTAAATGTGATTTTCAAATGGGATTATCAGAGCTTTGAAGAAATGATCAGAGTGGCATCGGAAGAGATTTTCCTTTTAAAACAAAACGAGTAACTGATAAACATCCATTGTTGGTGTGTCTGATACTAATACAGTCATCCGAATATTCAAGTATTCAAAATTAAACTGAAATGACAAAAACAACGTCAGATGGTCCATCTTCCGTTCGAGTCCTCAAGCGGGCTGCTTACCCTTGTCAGCAACTCCGCCTCTGCCTTAACCTGAGGCTATAGTAAGAGCTGAGGTTCAATTTTACCCTTGTCAGCAACTCCGCCTCTGCCTTAACCTGAGGCTATAGTAAGAGCTGAGGTTCAATTACCATTGAACCTCAGGTAACGGTTAACCTCATGCTTATGAACAGTTATATATGACAGGTATTTCATGACAGTATAGCATAACCACATATCAATACAATCATCACATGTTCACATCAATCCAGTCTGCACTCTTCACCAGTGCCACGATGGCCTATCGTGTCCTCAGCGCGCTAGGAAAACTCAAACGGCATTACCAAGACTGTAACCCGTATATATACAAATAATTCTCAAGCAGATTCACAGTCTATGAGCATATCTACCACATACAAGTGTACAATAAGTATCAGAGTTAGTGTTACAGTACGCGTCCGTACCTTTGTCGGTGGTCACGGTACGTCGTCGGTTGCGCAGCGATCACAGATTTCCTATGAGGTAATATTTCATTTATTAATTTGCAACCAATATCCCAATAGATATCCTAGCCACAAATGACTTCCTTACCCTTGGTGGATTTCATAATTCATTATTTCCCTTTATTATTTGAGAAAAACGTTGGTCCTTAAATCTGGGCAGAATTTCATCTAACTTTGAAAAAGCATAACTAATTCTAGAAAAATCGAAATGAGGATCCGTAAAATTCCTCAGAATCCTTAGGATGTATAGTTTCAAGAAAAAATATCAGACTTTGCCCAGATTCCACGGTTCATTCCCAGGTGTTTAGTTTTGAACCTCTGTCCAGAATTTTCCAGAAATTCGTAGCCCTAACTTTGGAAATTTTTATCTCCCTGTACAGAAATCATTTGGACATGTTCTTTACATATTTAAAAAGCCCTATATGTCTACTTTAACCATGAAGTTTTCCAGAATTTTTCAACCATGATTTCAGCATAAAATAATAGTATTTTCATGACTGGTTCAGAAATTCCAGAACCGATGAAATTTCGCCAGAACTTCGTTACTTCGGTGTTTCTCTTCCGGAAATTTTGCTAAAACCCTTTCTTTACTATTTTTCGAAATAAAATCAATTTTAACTATAAAAACATGAATTTAAAATTATTCTAAACTATTTAAGATCTAAGCTACTTCTAACTAAGAATTAAAAGCTAGAAACTAAAGAACTTGCTTACCTCTTCTTGAACTCCTTCAAGCTTCTTCCACTCTCTCTAATATTCAGATTGCTTGGTTTTGGTGTGAGTTTTGTGAAGGGCCAAGGACCCCTATTTATAGTAGAAGGGTTGGGTAGATTGGTAATTAATTGGAACTTCTTCTTAGCAATTCTTGGCCCTTGGATCTAGGGTATTTTGGAGCACAAATCCTAACCCTTCAAATTGCTTTTGAGTCACCTACATGAGTCATCTCCTTAGTACATTATCCTCTTCCACCATTTATGCATATTATCCAAAGTGTTTTAATTCTTGCCTAAGCTAATTATCCTTGGTTCATTTTTGGTGAAAAATTCATGTGAGAATCCTAATGAAGTTGTTTGCTCAATTGCTCATTGGTTTTGAACTCTACAAATTTTTAGCTTCCTTTTGAGACCAATTTTGCCTATCTTTCCTATTGATTCCATTTCTCAAACAATTATGAAAATGACTTTGGTTATACTTGTCTTGAAGCTTGATTTATGCTTGTTATGAATCTCAACTTGGTTTTCATACTTAGTTCATGGATTTCAAGATATGATTTAATTTGTATAGGTTTTACTTGTCTTTCCTATTGATTCCATTTCTCAAACAATTATGAAAATGACTTTGGTTATACTTGTCTTGAAGCTTGATTTATGCTTGTTATGAATCTCAACTTGGTTTTCATACTTAGTTCATGGATTTCAAGATATGATTTAATTTGTATAGGTTTTATTAGTTTTTATCTAGAATTATTTTTATGAACCAATTTATTTATTTTAATTATCTTTTATCTCATTGGTCCACCCATGATCCCCTTGCATCATCCCTTGCATCACTCCTTACCTCATCTTATCTAGTTAGGGTTGTGATTCATCATGTAGGAGTGTGACTCATGTAGTTTAGGATGATGATTCATTAGCTAGAGTTGTGACTCATGCAAATTTAGGTTAGTGATTCACTCTTGCTAGGTTGATGACTCAAAGGGCATATGTGTGTTTCAATCATTTAATCAATTCTTCTCTTTCCCCTTTCTAAAAAAACGCACACCCTCCCCCCTCCATTAGTTATAATTTGTTTTTCTTGCTTTGCAATAATTGGAGGGAAAAATCTCATTGGTTAGTCTCTTATCTCATGGATTATGCTTTATTAGAATTGGTTAGGGCCTTTGGATAAGCTTTTCAAGATGAATTCTTAGCCTTTAGATCTTAGTTGCAATTGTTGACTTTTCAACTCTTGATTAGTATTTGATTAACCCCTTAATCCTAAGCTTAATTACCACTTGGTTGTTGTTTATTGGTTCATGGAATAATTGTGTTTGTTAATAATTCATTTAGTGTTAATCCCAATCTCTTATTGGTTCTTTACTTTTAATTGGCCTAACCCATCTCTAGTTAATAATCATTAGTGCTAATTACAAATAATTAACTAAACCTTCCATTAGTGTTAATTAATTACTTATTCAATGTTGGTAATTGTTCTTTTATTTGTTCAAGTGTTTTGGGAATTTATTATGGCATTTTATGAATAAATATGGGATAGGTATTAATTCTAGGGTCTTAGAAAATATAGTGTCTTATTTAATTATGAATTTTATGATTTATGTCTTCTTTATTTAATCCCTTGATTAATTATAAAAATTTACATAATCATTTTGTTTAGTGAAAATTCAATGGTCTACTAATTCCTATTATTCTTCCCTATTTATTTAGTGTGTTTTCCTAATTTTTCCTTGCTTTCTTTAGGTCCTATAAAATCCCTAATTGAATTTGGGAATTGTTTTGTATTTTTAGGATATTTTATGATTCCATGCAAAATTTAGAAAAATAAAACATTAGTTACCTTAAATTCTAAGGGAAAATATCCTAATAAATAAAATAAATATATTTCAAAATTTAAGACCACATATTCACCTATTTTAAATAGGTGCCATCAAACAAAATATTGTATTTATGATAATTGTTAATTTTGGGGTATTACAGATTGAGTAAGTTAATTGATATAACTCCTTAGAATACCCTAACTAGTCATTTTCCTCATTCACTCCCCTTCTTAAATATTGTTTTGAGAGCATAAATAGAGTAAATTAGGGGGGAAATGACAAACATGAAAAATATATCTTATATTTAAGACCAAGATCAAATCTTTAAAGAGGTTTCATATTAATGACCGAGGGAGTATTATTTTGGGGGGTTTTCTCTCGAGTTTCTCTCTAATTTTTTTTCCCATCCAAAGTAAAGATAATAATTTACAATTTTAAGGCTTGTTTTTTTTTTACTTTTCAAAACAGTTTTATAAAATTGTTTTTTTAAAAAAGTTTTGAAACAAAAATGTTTGGATAGTTATTTTTTTGAAAAAAAAAAAAAAGAAGTGAAGTAATTTGGCCACCGTCGCTGGCAGTGACGTGGCGGCAGTCACTGCTGGTAGTGTGATAGATGTTAATAGTAGATGTATGGCGGCCTCAAAAAATAAAAAAATAGAAAACAAAAATATGAAAACACATAATTTTTTTTAGATTTTTTCTTTAAAAAACACTTTCTGCTTTTTTTGTTTTATAAAATAAATGGAAAAATTTTTTCAAACAAGTTCTTTAGCTTTTTTCTGAAAAATTAAAAAAGAAACTGCTTTGAAGAACAAAATCAAACAACCCCTTAGCTTTCCTCATTTGATTCTATTCGGTGTATGTTTTGATTTTTTTTTAGCTGTAATGTAATGTTCACCGAAGCTCAAGGTTTTTACCTTAATGCAGATATATATATATTTTTTCATGTAAATAATCCATGGTCTGAGCAGTGGGTACAATTTCTTTTTCCGAAATGGTGTGAAGCGGAATTACAATGCGATTACTTTTTTTTTTTTTGGTAATATGTTGCTGCTTTATTTATTGGGAGAATCCTATATGAAGACAGTTAAAATAGGAAAATCTTATAAATTTGGTAAACTCAACAAATCTTTAATTGGGTCAATGACCCAATCTAGAATGTTTGAATGTTGGTTATTTTCCAACAATACCCCTAACACATAGTCTATAGAACAGAATTCACCAAGAGGGGGGTGAATTTAGGATTTTAAAAAATTTCTTTTGAAAGCCTATGATTCTAACGCACTTCAACAGAGAATAATAGAGAGAAGGAGAAAGAGCTTGACACAAATAGTTTATACTGGTTTGGTGTTAACTCTTGACCTACGTCTAGTCCCCAAACACTCTGGGATTTTCATTATCTTTTCAACCGATTACACACTTTGTACTCGAAATTAATCTTCTCTCTAGGATTCACTCTTTCTTACAAGTTGTGATCAAATAACTCAATCTCAAAATCTCAATACTTTGAGATTTTTACAATGATTGATAATTAGAAATGACTCTCTAAAAGAGCAATTGAATAAACACTGAATTTTAGTATCACTACTAGAAAAGCATAAAATAGCAATGAAATTATTTTCATCACAAATTTCCAGTTTTGCGACGGATTTATATATTCGTCGCAAAAAATTGATGTTTTGCGACGGACAATGAAGTCCGTCACAAAAAGGCACACAAAAGGGCACTATTTTGGTATAGATAACCAAATCCGTCACAAAACGGAGGTTGTTTTGTGACAGTAGCTGTCGTTCGTCGCAAAATGCCGTCCACGTGGGCAGCATTTTGCGATGGAATAAAGATCCATCACAAAACGTGGCACAAAGGTCGTCGTTTTGCGACGGACTTGTGGTGTGGTCTGTCACAAAAGCAGGACCACTTTTTGCTGTTTCGTCACAAAAGGGCTCAAATTTTTGCAACGGAATAGAATTCTGTGGCGAAACGGCGGCCTTGGCGCCACCATAGTGCAACAGAACAGAGTTCCGTCGCAAAAAGGAACATGGTTCCGTCCCAAATTTGGAGTTATATTCCAAATTTGGGAGCCAGTTTGTGTCCAAAGTTGTCTTCTCCATGCTCCTCTCCGCTTGTGTTGTAACACCCCAATTTTCAAAAGCGGAATAATTTTTTTTTCATCAGAGTAGAGCATCGGAGCAAGTAAAAGAGTGAGTAACTGATATATCATTAATTGTGGCGTATCTATTTGTTCATGAAGAACAATACATTTATTTGAGTGTTATCTTTGTAACGGTACATATCCCAAAACAAAAATCGCCAGCCGAATCTCACACGTGCTACTTACTCTTGCCCGGACCCTAGAGCTATGGTAAGAGCTGAGGTCCAATACCCATCGGACTCCAGGTAACGGTTAACCTCATGCTTATGTATGACAAAATATGTATGACATATATTAATGACATTACAGCATTAATCAACAGTATATATCATATGTAAAGTCATCTATGTTAACAGTACACACCACATGTAAAGTCTTCTATGTTAACAGTACACATCACATATACAATCATCTATGTTAACAGTACACATCACATGTACAATCGTCTATCACATATATGCATACAATAAGCATCAGAGTTAGTGTTACAGTACGCGTCCGTACCTTAGTCTGTTCGGATAGTGGTACGCTTGCCTGGTCGGTACGTCTCCCAATTTTCTTATATATCCTATAATATTATTATCACATTATTACCTCGTAAATAATATCTTAGGAGATATTCTAGCTATTACCAGCCTTTTTATCCCTGGTGGAATTGTTATTTCCAATTATATCCCTTTATTTTTCAAAAAACACTGATTCAGCATTTCGGGGCAGAACTTTTGCTAACTTTGAAAAATCATAACTAATGCTAGAGAAATCGAAACGAGGTTCCGTAAAAATTCCCAAAAACCTTAGCATGTCTATTTTTGAGAATTTGTTAAACTTGCGGTGGAAGAAATTGATTGTTGGATCATGGAGTAACATATACCCTATAATATTCGTTGCTTCAATCAATGAATTAGACAGGTAATAACAAGCTGAAAGAATAATAATTTGTACATGTTAGGTGTCTATATATATATATGATAAAGATATTGCTGTCAAGTTGAAATTGGTTACTTTAGGTTTTATAATCTTTGAGTGAAAGATGTAGGATATGTAGTAGGAAGACTAAATAATGAAGAAAGGATAATCAATTAAAGTAGATAATAATTCATATTGTTCCCTCTTTGATTTGTGCTTATTCTATCATGTAATGATCTTTACGTAGTTTGAAACCTTAAACAGATCGACATATTATATTACAAGATCATCTTAAGTTATATCCTCAAAAAGGAAATAATAATAAAGGGTGAAAAAGTTGTAACTGTTTGCACCTATAGGTTATAACTAATTTGCTAATAACAGTCCTATTTTTTAATCACAACTTTAAGTAGTTTGTCTAGTTGTGGTAAAAATTAAGTTGTACATGTTCTCTTTATTTTTATTTAGGTGCATGGAATAATTAAACATTAATTATAATGTTAAAATTACTTACAAATATATACAGAGTAACAGGTTAATTTTTTAAGATATATTAATAGGTTAATTTTAGTTGTAAGTAAAGGTTATGGCTTATTATTATAAGGTCTAGAGTTAATAATTCCCAAATTGAATCGGATGATACTATCTATCATATTAGTTGATGAGACACTAACAAATGGTCCAGTTTCATTGCTGTTCTTAAAAGAATAATATTAATGTATATGTTCTTATGTTTTTTGTTACAGTAATAACAAAAAGGAAAAAGAATTCATTTTAATGCCTTCCCATTAATTTCATATAATCCATTTAAAATATAAAAATATCTATGATATATTGGCAGTATTAAGTAGTAACAATTTTTACTTCTTGTTTCATTAGAGAGTTGTAATGGCAATTACCAATTTTTTAATGATATTTATTAGTTTTGTAATGGTATTTACCAGTGCGTTCTTCAAATAAATGTCACTTATAACAATTCTTATAATGACAATTATAAATTTTTCAGTGGCATTTACTATAGTTTCGTAATACTATTTACCAGTTTGTTCTTCAAGCTTACCACTTGTGTCTCTAATGAAACAAAAAATAAAGGTCAATTATAACAAATTTTTTAATAGCAATTACCAATTCGTCAATGATATTTACTAGTTTTATAATGGTATTTACAAGTGCATTCTTCAAATAAATGTCACTCATAACAAATATTGTATTGACAATTACCAATTTTTTAATGACATTTACTAGTTTCATAATGGTATTTACTAGTTCGTTTTTCAGGCTTACCACTTGTGTCACTGATGAAACAAGAAATAAAGGTCATTTGTAACAAATCTTTTAATGACAATTATCAATTCTTCAATGATATTTACTAGTTTTGTAATGGTATTTACCAATGTGTTCTTCAAAAAAATGTCACTTATAACAAATATTGTAATGTCAATTACTAATTAGTTAATGGTATTTACAGGTTCAGTAATGAGATTTATAAAAGTGTTTGTTAATGAAAAATGTTAAGAATATATATATATATATATATATATATATATTGCTAAAAGAGATGGCTCAGGGCCTATATTAATAATAGTAAATTACATAAGAGGGGAAATTAATCCCAAACACTTAGAATCAAACCAGCTCTTCACAAAGCCAGGACACTGATCAAACACTTCTGAATTGGAGATGCCTTTTTTGGCCAAAGCATCCGCAATTCGATTTAGATTCCTAGGGATACCCCTCAAATCAACCTGCCAATTACGACTAAGAAGCTCTCTGGATTTCACAACAAGATTACTACAAGAAATGCATGAGGAATCTAGAATCAAATTAATCACAACACAAGCATCTGATTCCAAAATTATTTTCCTCAAACCCAAGTCCCAAGCTAATTGGAGTCCCTCCACCACAGCCCACTCCTCAGCTGAAGCAGCTGAACAAGCACCGACCATCTTGGTAAAACCAGCAAACCAGCTACCAGCACAGTCTCTGATTACAGCGCCACAGCCAGCAACAGTTGTATTGGTGGACATAGCACCATCCATGTTAACCTTGAACCATCCAAGAGGAGGTTTCTCCCAAACATGAATCAGGTCCCCATGCAGTAAGGTCAGTTGGTTGTACCTGTCACAAGCAAAAATCAAGCTTGGCCAAATGGCCGAAAGTGTAGCAACAGGATTACATGGCTTACAGAAATTACAATCAAAGATAAAAGCATTCCTCCACTCCCAAATTTTCCAAATGGCCACCCCAAAAAACAAATTCCAGCACCTATCCCAAATACAACCCACATGATTATTTAAATTGAAGCTTAGCCAATCCCTAAGTCCTAAGGAAAAGAAAGTGCGCATAAATCTCTGTTTAATGATCCTAGCCCACATACTCGATACATACACACAATCATGCAAGATATGGAGAATATCCTCAGAGCCAGCATTGCAGAACCCACACAAGGGCGACGATTGCGACCAAGAGCTCCTCCAAACATTGGTAGGGAGCTTATCCAGCGCCACTTTCCACATAAAGACTTTGATTCTTTCAGCACCTCTCCACCTCCATATGTCCCTGAACACTTTATCACTGAGCTGAGACGGGTTGGGCTGTAAGAGGAAATAGGCACTCTTGATAGAGAACTTGCCATCACTGGAGGCGCCCCATGTCAAACAATCATAACCAGCATCCCCTCTTGGAGGCAATACAGCTGCTAATCGATCAATACCAGCAGGATTCATCACCGTAGAGTCCTATCGATGTCCCATATCCCTCCCGCCGACCAATCAGCCACTACAGAACTTTCCTCCTCCACAGATAGCTCTCGCACACAAAAATTATTAAGAGAAACACCCACATCAATCCAACAATCCGAAAAAAAATGCACATTACAGCCATTCCGGATCTGCCATCTAGAACCCATATCAATCAACTCTTCTTGCTCACAAATAAATTTCCATATCTTCGAGTCCCCAGGCCTGACCGAAAGCAATGAATCCTCCTCTCTCCCCATGTATCTAGCCGTTAAGATATCAACCCAAAGCCCCTTCTCACCCGTAATCAACTTCCAAGACGGCTTCGCACCACATGCCCGGTTAACAGAATGAAGTCTTCTAAATCCCAGCCCCCAAATTCCTTAGATCTTGTAATAAGATCCCATCCAACCGAATGAAAACGACGTTGGGACCCATCGTGGCCCTAGATAAAATCTCTCTGTAATCTTTCCACTTCCTGACAAACTACATTGGGAAGTTTAGCAACCATCATTGGGTATAAGGGAACTGCACTTATCACCGACTTAGCAAGAGTAATTCGACCAGCCATGGAGAGTGTAACACCCGTCCTTAATACGCCTTTATTTATCAGAGTATAAGCGCACAAACATCGGAGTAGATTGGACGACTTATTCGCGGAATCATATCTATCCCATAGCGGGTTCTTAATACAGCAATCCAAAGTAGACAAACGATAAATAACATAATATGGTCCATAAATTTATTTTAACATATAAATTCCTTCTGTTGGAACCCTTACAGCTGCTTCTTTCCTCTTGATCCCGATCCACTACCTGTCTCTTTCATGTGATCTGGAGTTCAAATGAATGAACCCCAGGGGTAACAGTTAATCTCATATGCATATATGAAATGTAAATGCAGTATAACACATGTATAAGCATAGAAAAATTCGCAGTAAACAAATCACACCGTAACCGCAGTTAACGGCAAAGGACCTCAGCCCTTTAGGACACGCAGCCCTATGAGACCGCAGCCTCAAATCCATAGCTAGGATATACATATGCAAATTATCTAGCAAACATGATCAGTCATATACGAAATACATACATACATGCTAATAAGATAACAGTTACCCACCTCAATCTTGAATCCTTAACTCGTCTGAAGATGTTGGGATCAGTAGAGGTGTCAAGGTATGCCTAAAACGTTTATCATTGTCATTAGTCACTTCTTCACGTTTAGCAATACTATCACTATATAAATTATTTTAATGCTTCTCATGGTTTCCCAATCCATCAACATTTTTCCTTTATAAATTGCAAAGTATTATCTTAAATACCATTTTTCACAATTTCGGGAAAAATTCTTTCGGTTGCTACAGTAACCGTATACTGCTACAGTACCATACTGTATACTGTAACAGTACCACTATTGCTACAGTACCAAATAGTGAAAATTGCTACAGTAACACTATTGCATTTCGGATTCACTGTAGCAACGCGATGTTACTGTAGCAGACGCTCTGTTCGACTCTGTTCTTCATTTTTCTTCCATTTTTGATTCCAAAACTCAGAAACTAATACTTAGGAATTGTAGAAACTAGTAGATATGAAGTCCGGAGACTCACCTTGATCAGTTTCTGGAGTTTTTACGCACGTTTGGACCTTCTTCTTCTTCAACTTCACTTCTCGTTCTTGAACTTGTTCTAACGTTCTTGACATATATTTCTACTTCTTACTTCGTTTCTCACCTTTTTCTAATGTTCTATGATCTCTGGTTCAGTTTCCAAACTCTCAGGTTCTCAGTCTCGTATCTGCCCGAGGTTGAAGATGATGAATAGTAAACGTGTATGGAGTTGAAGAGATGAGAAATGAAGAAGATAACTTACTAAAATGATTGCTTGACGAAAATGAAGGTGTTCTGCAACTCCTTTAACACTCCTCCCTCTTGGTTTCACTCTCTTCGGATTTTCACCCTCGGTTTTCTATGTTTTCTGCATTTTCTTTCGTCTCTTGGTCTCAACTTCTTTTTCCTATGTTGACAGATGAATGAATGAGAAATGGGAAGGAGGGTGTGCGTCTGCTCCATTGTGCATTGTCCGAGATAAATACAAGGTCGTGGAGTATGATTTGGTGAATTAGGTGATAGCGGTTGAAGTGTGAATGCGTAAGTTTGGACGAGTGGGTGATGCGTAGGTGTGTACCAGTTTGCTGCCAACTGAAGAGAAGTATGGAGGTGTGTGTTCGGACGAGTGATACATATGAACGAGTATATGTTCGGACGAGCAAACGGTGTGAGGCGTGAAGAGAAATGAGAGTGATGAAGTATTGTGTTGTGGGGCCTACTGAAAAATAATCCACATTTGTCCTCTGCAAGGCTTTTATTTGCACCCTGGTATTTTTCTATACTAAGTTGCAAATTCAAAATAAGTTTCAGAGATAACTTCTCATTCCCATATAGGATACTTATTTCTCAATTAGTTCCTTTAAACAATAAAATATTGACTTTAAAATTCCTTAGCCAATATTTATTATCTTAATAATTGAGAAAATAAGCCTTGAATTCCAATAATTTCTCATATAATTATTCAGACCAAATTTTCATAATGTATACGTGAATAGTAAATACGTACATGTGAATAGTAAATTACTATTCATACTCCCAAAATATACTGATCCCAAATTTGTCACATTCAAATACTGGGTCTAGTAGTCTTCCAAATATTGACTAATTTCCAAATCTTTAGACCCAAAATTCGGGATATTACATTTCTCCCCCCGTTCAATAAATTTCGTCCTCGAAATTTGAACGTACAACCTGAGAGAAAACACCTTAGACTTTCAGCCTATTCTTCCATATGCATGCTTACTATTCACGTAACACAATTATTCATCCTATCCCAGTATGTAGTTTTAAATATATGACCCTCTGGTCCATTCTCCAAGTGCTTGGTTACACAGGCATCACGACCTGATACATTTTGCCTCTCAGCTTATCTCATTCTAGCCTTCCGGCTCATTCAATTATCACAGCACTGGATATTCTGATCTTACTGCTTAGGGAATCACCCTCAGCCATAGACATTTCAACTACAACTCTGTACAGTCTAAATATTTTGTCAGTCTCAAAATTTACTCCAGATACAACACTGGCCTAAAGTCACCAAGCAAAGCAACAAATACCACACTTGGCATATAGGTCTTACAGCTCAGGGACTCTGCCCCATACAAACTTGCATACCGAGTCTTACTGCCTTGAGTCTCTGCTCATCTGTTTCATCTGAGCTTCTTTCATTCAAGCTCTCAAAGTATTGTAGTTGACCAATACTATTTGACCCATCTGGTTTAAATTCTCTATTAGTTTCTGTTCCTATGTCTTAAACTCCAACTACACCGCTTCTCTTTTCAATACAATAGCATCGACAATCATGTCATTGCTACCAAAAACTATTTTGTTGTCTCATTTACAAATTTTCACACATCAAAAATTTTCTGTGGTCTCAGTACATTTCACAATCCGCACTAAACCAAAAAGTAATAGTGCTATCACATTTTCAAACATAATTGCTGCCAACAAAAATTCGTGAAAACACATTCACTGCCGGTTTGGTTTCAAAATAACTTTACTACCGACACACATTTATGAGTGGGATTATTCTTTTCACAAATTCAACATTTGAAAGCTCTCGTCACCACTTCAACCTTTCGGTATAGCAGCATATCGCAATCCTTTCATTCACAAACCACCGCAGTGGTAATGCACTTGTTGGTCAATGTGGGAAAATTTCCGTCCCCCCCATAAGAGACCCAGTGTCTACACTGGCACATTAATGGGCCACCCCACCAGAATCCCTCCTCGGGAAAAAGGACAATGTCCAGGAGCCCTGCTCCAAACGTTTGCATGGGTCCCAACCAAACAAGGCAAAACACACGCCCCTACAAGGCGAAACTTCTCAGATTGGATGCATACACTGCTGGTGCGAAAATAAGCTTTTCAAAAACTAATCCCCTCGAAAGAACTTTCAATAATGGCCAGCAATTTCAAACATTATAAAACATCTGGTAAGATCCAATAAACCGTGTACATCTACAACAGTTTTCGAACTCTTCCAGTTTTTGCGTACTGCCTTTACCACAACATATTTGAAAACTCAATTTCAAATTTTAGGTTCTAACAAAACCCTTTTTTATGAGACAACATGTTTCACAAATCAACCATTCAAACTGGTCTCAAATTTTGTTGAAAAACATTTCATTCGAAAACTCAATTTCGAAAGTTCACAAGTTCAAATTTCAACAAAATCAGCGGGTGTATTGGCAAGTTTAAGAATTCAACCTTTAAACATATCCAGGAACCAGACAACTAATTTCTTAGATGGTCAACACTAACAAACCTTATCCTTGGCTACACAAACCATTCATATACATTGGTACTACATTCTAGTAGCTCATTTTATTTTGGTCGATTCACACACCTAAAGAATCACTCAATCATCAAGTTTGATTCTTAGATAAAAATTCAGTTGGTGGCAACCTTCTGGATACCCAAACAATCCTTAGGCTCACCAATCCATTTTTGAAATCTCGACCATACTCAATACACATGCTAGAATTATCAAGATTCATAGCTTACAACAATCAAATGTTATCCTCAGATATTCCCAAAATAACAATCATCAAATTCACAATTTGACTTTTAGAACCTCAATATCAACTGAGCTAAGAAATCATATTGCCTATTGTACATATTAGGACTGTGATTCACAATTCTTAATCTGATCCTCAAAACATACAAAGGCTCTTCTCACAATGTCAAAATTATCACAAAGTTCTAATACTACCTCAAAGGTAATCATTAGTCACATTTCAACTTAGTCCATATTCAAATATATCCTCAATTATACGAATTCATATCAGCATTTTCTTAGCATCCCTAACAATCACCAATTTTTCTCTCTACAAGGTACTCGACCTTTAATCAAAAAGTTTCAAATTTCAAACTCTGTCAACAATCACCTTATCCGAGATTACTATCGCCTTAGCACGCTTACACTCAGAATCCCATTTTCAAATGTCTGTCCCGACATCTCAAAACAGCTGCATACCTAAATCGGATTTCCTGGAGATTTGGTCATTAAATAATCACCATGTGACGTATAAACGTCCAAACTTAATTTCCTTGAGACATGACTAACAATAAATGTTGTGTCGATTACCGCCTGCACCAAAATTCAAAAAGGTTTCGACCTATAAGGGCGGTTAGGGTGCATTAGGTTGTATTAGGGTGCGGTGCCATAAAATTTCCGCATAACAACAAAGTCTGCACAATTATGAGCCAGCGACAGATGAGAATCCAATGCTGCTTAGCAAAATCTAGACGTTACTAGCCCAGCTATAAACCGAGTAAAGCATGAGTAATTGTTTCACATTCTCTCAGGCTTCACATCCTCTCAAGCTTCACATCAACATACATATTTCCTCTCCGATCGTAACTTTCCCTATATTCTTCCACATTATCTTTATACATGGCCGGTTCAAGCAACTTCATTCCAGTTTCCGATTCATACAACCCTTTCTTTCTTGAAACTTTACTTCATGACTATCAGACTAACATGTTGTCTGACTTGTCAAACAATGTATCATACCCTTATTCTTCTTTACTTCCCCAAAATCCCGTAAGTGTGAACGTTCATTCATCTGCCCCAATGATTAACGTTCCTACTCCTCCTCCAAGGATACAAGATTCTATTTTTACGACTACTACCAGAAAGGAATCTGAAGCAGGTCCATCAAGGCGACCTGTCCAAAGATGTCGTAATATGGCAGATCTTATGGAGTCCACGGTACCTTCTCAACCAAGGAATCCTGCTTCTAGCCTAGCTGAGACCTTTAACCCGTTCTCATGTGGTTGCTGCCATGTTCTACGAGAGATCATTCATACCAATGGACTTCAATACCATAAACTTGAAGTTCATGGGAGGATTGGTATGATATGCCACGCTGTCTTTCACCAGGATGTACAAGGAGGTTCTTCCAATCCTCAAGTATTTGACTTTGGTAAGAAAAATTTAGAAGATGTCAAACATTTTCTAGAAAATTATTGTTTGAATCAAAATTCTTTAGGGTATGTCCTGGTGTCAGATCCCCTATCAGCCTACTATGAGGCCCTTTGTGTTGGTTTGGAATGGACTAAAAATCAAAATGAACTCCCTAATAGTTCATTTCCAACCAATACAACAAATATATCCAATAAAGGAAAAGAGCTCGTGGTTGTAAATAATAATCCTTCAGTCCCCATACCTAGTAATCCATACCGATCAAGAGCTGAACAAAATATTAGGGGTGCATCAATGTCAATAGATGATCTTAGAGACTTCTTCCATTTACCTCAACAAGAAGCGGCTCAACAAGTTCGTCTATGCAAAAATGTTCTAATGAAAATATGCCATAGGGGAGGAATAAAGCATTGGCCTTATGTAAAAATTCGAAGCACTATGAAGCAAATAGCTAGATTGAGAAGAACAATGTCTCCTGATGGTCCTCTCTCAAGAGCAGCCGCTCAGGAAGAAATTAATAGACTTAAACTTGAGATAGTCGAAGCTTGCGGTGGGATTGTACCAACTGTTGTTCTTGATGCTTGAATTAATATAGTCTACTCTTCTTAGCCTTCTTGCTAATGTTTGTAATCTCTATTCTAGGATTCATAAGGATTTTCAAGCTTTTCTGCCAAACTCAACTTTATCTATTAAATTCAAACTTAAGCAAGTCATTCTAACTTATTGTTAGGACCAGTATAAAGATTGGACTTCTAAATTTGAGTAGATAATTTCCATAATTTTCACTCTTGTCACTCAGAATTTTCTAAGAATTAGTTACTATTCACGTATACGGTACTATTCACGTATACGTATTATTCACTATTCACTCGAGCATACTAGCCAAATGCCAGAACCTTGCTCTGATACCAAAAATTGTAACACCCGTCCTTAATACGCCTTTATTTATCAGAGTATAAGCGCACAAACATCGGAGTAGATTGGACGACTTATTCGCGGAATCATATCTATCCCATAGCGGGTTCTTAATACAGCAATCCAAAGTAGACAAACGATAAATAACATAATATGGTCCATAAATTTATTTTAACATATAAATTCCTTCTGTTGGAACCCTTACAGCTGCTTCTTTCCTCTTGATCCCGATCCACTACCTGTCTCTTTCATGTGATCTGGAGTTCAAATGAATGAACCCCAGGGGTAACAGTTAATCTCATATGCATATATGAAATGTAAATGCAGTATAACACATGTATAAGCATAGAAAAATTCGCAGTAAACAAATCACACCGTAACCGCAGTTAACGGCAAAGGACCTCAGCCCTTTAGGACACGCAGCCCTATGAGACCGCAGCCTCAAATCCATAGCTAGGATATACATATGCAAATTATCTAGCAAACATGATCAGTCATATACGAAATACATACATACATGCTAATAAGATAACAGTTACCCACCTCAATCTTGAATCCTTAACTCGTCTGAAGATGTTGGGATCAGTAGAGGTGTCAAGGTATGCCTAAAACGTTTATCATTGTCATTAGTCACTTCTTCACGTTTAGCAATACTATCACTATATAAATTATTTTAATGCTTCTCATGGTTTCCCAATCCATCAACATTTTTCCTTTATAAATTGCAAAGTATTATCTTAAATACCATTTTTCACAATTTCGGGAAAAATTCTTTCGGTTGCTACAGTAACCGTATACTGCTACAGTACCATACTGTATACTGTAACAGTACCACTATTGCTACAGTACCAAATAGTGAAAATTGCTACAGTAACACTATTGCATTTCGGATTCACTGTAGCAACGCGATGTTACTGTAGCAGACGCTCTGTTCGACTCTGTTCTTCATTTTTCTTCCATCTTTGATTCCAAAACTCAGAAACTAATACTTAGGAATTGTAGAAACTAGTAGATATGAAGTCCGGAGACTCACCTTGATCAGTTTCTGGAGTTTTTACGCACGTTTGGACCTTCTTCTTCTTCAACTTCACTTCTCGTTCTTGAACTTGTTCTAACGTTCTTGACATATATTTCTACTTCTTACTTCGTTTCTCACCTTTTTCTAATGTTCTATGATCTCTGGTTCAGTTTCCAAACTCTCAGGTTCTCAGTCTCGTATCTGCCCGAGGTTGAAGATGATGAATAGTAAACGTGTATGGAGTTGAAGAGATGAGAAATGAAGAAGATAACTTACTAAAATGATTGCTTGACGAAAATGAAGGTGTTCTGCAACTCCTTTAACACTCCTCCCTCTTGGTTTCACTCTCTTCGGATTTTCACCCTCGGTTTTCTATGTTTTCTGCATTTTCTTTCGTCTCTTGGTCTCAACTTCTTTTTCCTATGTTGACAGATGAATGAATGAGAAATGGGAAGGAGGGTGTGCGTCTGCTCCATTGTGCATTGTCCGAGATAAATACAAGGTCGTGGAGTATGATTTGGTGAATTAGGTGATAGCGGTTGAAGTGTGAATGCGTAAGTTTGGACGAGTGGGTGATGCGTAGGTGTGTACCAGTTTGCTGCCAACTGAAGAGAAGTATGGAGGTGTGTGTTCGGACGAGTGATACATATGAACGAGTATATGTTCGGACGAGCAAACGGTGTGAGGCGTGAAGAGAAATGAGAGTGATGAAGTATTGTGTTGTGGGGCCTACTGAAAAATAATCCACATTTGTCCTCTGCAAGGCTTTTATTTGCACCCTGGTATTTTTCTATACTAAGTTGCAAATTCAAAATAAGTTTCAGAGATAACTTCTCATTCCCATATAGGATACTTATTTCTCAATTAGTTCCTTTAAACAATAAAATATTGACTTTAAAATTCCTTAGCCAATATTTATTATCTTAATAATTGAGAAAATAAGCCTTGAATTCCAATAATTTCTCATATAATTATTCAGACCAAATTTTCATAATGTATACGTGAATAGTAAATACGTACATGTGAATAGTAAATTACTATTCATACTCCCAAAATATACTGATCCCAAATTTGTCACATTCAAATACTGGGTCTAGTAGTCTTCCAAATATTGACTAATTTCCAAATCTTTAGACCCAAAATTCGGGATATTACAGAGAGGGTATTCGCTTTCCATACACTCAGCTTAGATTTAACCCTGTCGATAATATATTGGAATTTAGCCCTGGAGTAGCGATTGCGGGAAAGGGGGAACCCCAAATATCTCCCAATGTCACTGGAGATGTGCATCTGTGTGATTTCTTTGATACGAAGCTTGACATGCAAGGGAACCTTGGGGGAGAAGAACATCGAGGATTTGCTGAAATTAACCTTACCACCAGATCCACTCATAAAATCCTGTACACATCTCATCATACAAGATGCTTGCCCTTCCGATGCCTCCCCGAAAAGAAGGATATCGTCAGCAAACATAAGATGAGACACTCTCAGCCCTCCTCTAGAGACATACACAGCTTTCCAATTACCATTATCAACCGCATCACAAATGATATGAGACAGCTTGTCCATGCACAAAATGAAGGGAAGAGGCAAAAGCGGGTCCCCTTGCCTAATACCTCTTAACGGATGGAAAAACTCAGTTTGGGAGCCATTCCACAACACATTATAGGAGACAGAGGACACACAATTGAGTATAAGATCAACAAATTTGTTATCAAAACCCACCTCTACCAGGACACTCTTCAAGAAGACCCAGCTAACCTGGTCATAGGCCTTCTCCATATCAATCTTAACCGCCATAAGACCTTTCCTGCTTCTATTCCTCCCCATGATATGCAATATCTCTTGCCCAACAATAATGTTGTCTTGAATGCACCTTCCCTGGATAAAGCTAGATTGAAAGGGAGACACCACGTTGTTCATCACCCCCCTCAACAGATTTGCAATCACCTTCGTAATGCACTTATAGTGAACCGTGCATAAGGAAATAGGCCTAAAATGAGTAACAAATTCCACATTATCCCTTTTCGGGATTAAAGAGATGAGTGTCTTATTAGCTTCACTCAGAGACACCTCACCTCTAAAAGCTTTCTTTACAAAATCACATAAAGTTGGTCCGACAATACTCCAATTTGATTTATAAAACAGAGGAGGAAAACCATCAATCCCCGGAGCCTTGTAACTTCCCATAGCAAACAGAGCAGATCTTATCTCTTCATCATTAGGAACTGCAGCCAAGTTAGAGAGAACTACAGAGTCTATAGGTGGAAACCTCGAAATAGTGACAATATCCAACCCAGCAAATGGATGAGTAAAAAAAATAGTCTTGAAGTGTCTCAGCACAAGCAACTTCAAATCAGCCTCATCATTAACCCAACGCCCTAGCTCATCCTTCAAAGCAGCAATACGGTTCCGATGACAACGCATTTTAGACTTGAGATGATAAAATCTGGTGTTTCGATCCCCTTCAGTAACCCAAACACTCCTAGATTTTTGAAACCATTTCAGTTCTTCTAACTTCAGAATCGTCTCCAACTCATCCTGGAGTTCCCCTTCTAATTTGACTAAGAAAACAGAGAAAGGATACCCCCTGGCCCTCTGAATGCCCTCTAGTCTAGCCAATAAATTCTTCTTTTTCAATTCAACCAAACAAAAAATTTCCCTATTCCAAGGACCAAGACGCTGTCTGAGTATATGCAAAGATAAATTAATATCACTGACATTATGCCAAGTAGTACTGAGAAAATTAGTATAATTATCATGGAAGATCCACATAGCTTCAAACTTAAAAGGACAGCCCCCAGCTCTAACCGCCACAGAGTTCACACAATTCAGGCAAATGGGGTTGTGGTCCGAGAATCGGGTTCTAGGAAGTACCTGGATGGTGCAATCCGGGAAAAACGCAAGAAAAGGTTGGTTCGCCAAGGCACGATCCAAGCACTCACAGAGTAGCCGTCCATTCCCCAACCTTGGTCCTCTCCAAGTAAACCTTGGCCTAATAGCCCCAAGGTCAGAAAGGCCACAGAGTTGTAATCGATCGGAGAAAACACCAAACCGTGGTTCAAAAGCGCCATCAGATCCTGTCCTCTCCGAAGCCAATGCGATGTCGTTTAGATCCCCCAACACCACCCAGGAATCTACAATCGAACCCGCCAAGCTCAACATCTCCTCCCAAAAAACCGATTTCTGATTGCTGTCCGGGAGGACATAAGCCGCCGTCAGGAAAAACGGTGGACACCCACCTATGGTACATCTCAAGTGGAGAAATTGACGGTGCTTTCGGATGACAGAGACCAGCAGAGAACTCGATTTACAAGCCGCCACCAGCCCACCCGATCTCCCCACACTCGGTACCCACTCCAATCCATCAAAACCAAGCTTTTTTAAGCCCTGAAGCCTACCATCAGACACACACTTAATCTCAGAAAACAACACCATGGCGGGGTTATTCTTAGAACACAGGAGACGAATATTGCTGAGAAAGCTACACCCACACGCACCCCTCACATTCCAATAAATAGAACTCTTGGGTCTAAGGGACAACCGAAGAGACTCCTTCCTCCAACACACAACCCTCCCCCATGACTAGTTCAGGCCCATCGGATCCCAGCTGAGGCCCCAAAAGCACCCCCTTATTCTCACCCCCACCTAAGTCCGGCCCAACAATAACATGGTCCGCCCAAAACTTCCCAGATAGGCCCCTCACCTCATCTTTATCACCCGGATCGATAGAGTCCGACATGAATTGGACCTCCCCTACCTGATCAGCAGCAATAGATCCTACCAAATCCCCTTCATTAATTAAGCTCTGGTTACCCCTCAACAAATATTTCTCGGCTAATGTGTCCCCCAAAGTCAATCTTAGTTTCTCACCCTTTTTGAACTCTCCACCTACCAACTTCCTCGAACATTCTTCCCTTATCAGATCCAATCTGACAAGCTCCTGCTCCTTCAAACCAACCGCCATCTTCTAACTCTTATCCCCCTTCCTCTTCCCGCCACTTTTCCTCACCCTTAGCGATTTACCCGTACCACTACCCCTGTCAGAACTCCCTCCCTGAGTACCCTCAATAGCCTCAGCCTGTACTTGCTCCGACTGCATCGGTGACAACAGTTTTCCGACTGTTCCGGCGTCATTTGAGTTTCCCCTCCACCTCTTTCCTCCTCCCCAGCAAGCACTTGGAACCGAGATCCTCCCTCACTCGCTTGAGTACTTCCCAATGTCTTTCCTGCAGAAATTTTCTTCTGGCGACGTGGTTTTTGAACCACTTTCCAAACATCAACATCAGCACCTTGCACAAGCATATTGGGCACCGCTACCACCCTCTCTTGTGAGTCCCCTCCCTCGGGAACACCCTCTGGTTCGCGAGAGCTCTTCACTGCCGAACAAACAGTACCACTATGACCATAGATACCGCATTGAGTACACAAGCCATGCAACCCTTCATATTGCAAGTAATAATCCTGACCATCTAACGAAAATCCCGCCATAAGCTGCTTGGTAAGGTCTACTAACACACAGATTCTTGCATAGTGTCCCCTAATGTGACCAGACGTGTTCATATCGATTTTAATAATGTCCCCTATCCGGTTGCCTATCCAGGACAAAGCTTCCCGGTCATAATATTCTAGGACAACATTAGGTAATCTAACCCAAATTGCCACCTTATCTATAGTAGCTCTTCTTGGCTGGAATTGAGGCTCCCATGGTCTCACCGTGAGATAATGGTCAAAAATCATCCATGGACCCCCTAACAGAGCATTGCGGTAGTCTTCCCTGTTAGTGAGTTTAACAACAAAGAAACCATTACCGATATTGATCAGGCTGATAACACCACGTTTGGCCCAGTGAGACTGAAGAATAGACAGAAGCAACTTATAGCCAATATCTCTACCTAGAAGTTTGACAATCACCGCATTATCCCAGGCCTTATATAATCTCTTCTTCATCTTATCTGAGAAAGAAAACGTTGGAAAGTTACGGTTAGGGTCTTCTTTAATTATAAAGAGAGGGCCACTATCATCACTTTCTATCTCATCATCAAAAATAGGATCATCCGACAAACAGTGATCCCCTTCACGCTTCTCAACCGATTCAATATCCTTGGAGGTTCCCTTGAGCTTATCAGCAAAGGATTGGCCATTAGCCCATTTCTTCTGTGCATCCCGAGAAAGCTTTGGCCACTCTACCTCACTAGCGTTAATATCCCCATTCTTAATCTTTTTTGAACTCCTTTGCAGCAGGTCAACTTCCTCCGAGGATGACGGCTTCAATACAGGCACTAAGGACGACGGCTTCATAGCTTCACTTATATATATATATATATATATATATATATATATATGTTAATGCATATATATATTAAAGGAACCAAGTGGCACAGTGGTTGGGCCACTTGGCCCCAATGAAAGTGGGGTGGGTTTGAATCCCGCTCACCTTACTTTCATTGAATTTTTTTTTTTAAAGAAAAGATTCAACCCCACCAACACCAAACAAAAAAAAAACTCGCCGGATCTCAGGCCGCCAAAGGTCAGAGCCCAGGCGTTGGTTGCAGGCCGATCAAAGGTTGGTCATTCGATGCTCGGCCGTGGTGGCTCTCCGGCGAGAGTCATTTTTATTTTTCTTTTTTTAATTTATTTAAAAACTAAGAGCAAATGGGTAAATTTACCCAAATTTAAAAATCTCAATATGGTCATTGGTATCTTTAAGTCCTTTAACAAATTTAACAGACATTTAGGGGTTTTTCAAATTCAATTAGTATTTAAATGTAATTTTCCCTTCCTTCTTTTTATATTTAACATATTTCTTAAGCTCGTAAAAATAGTTAGCATTGTCCTATAAAAAAGATTGGATTGAGTATAAGACATTTTCTTATATGGTGCTTAATATAAGACTTCTTATCTAAAATATTATTCCTTCAGTGTTATTTATAATATTATTCTTATTATTTACTGATCTTTTATAAGAAATTAATGTAAAATATGCGACTCATTTACACAGTAAACTATACCAACAGCTAGGTTTGAAAACGTAGTTGTGAAAACAAATTATATTTAATTAATTTTCTTAATCTCATAAAAATAGTTAACATGATCCTATAAAAAAGATTGGATGGACTATATGATGGTGCTTAATATAAGGCTTTTTATCTAAAATAATATTCCCTTAATTGTTATTTATAATATTATTCTTATTATTTACTGATCTTTTATAAAAATTAATGTAACATATGCCATTCATTACAAAAACTAGTTTAGAAACCGCGCAATGCGTGGCTGTGAATGGAGTTAAAATTAATTTTACATTATATAAAATAAATTCCTAAAAATTTTAAAATTTTATGTTTTTTTTTTAAAATTTGATAACCCTCACTAAAAAAAAAAAAAAAAACTATCGGATGTAAAATAAGCATAATGGGGAGGAAGTCAAAAGATAATTCAAAATCTTACCAGTAAAATATGTAAAATAAAATAGTCTTACTTAGATTACAAATAAATAAAAAAATCCAAAAAATTTAAAACTTTCATGTTTTTTTGAAATAAACCCATAAACAATACTGCATATGTGGCAAAATAGAGATTATGGTTACAAGTTCAAAGATACTTGGGAAAAAAAAAAGTGAAACAGTTGATTTTTTAAATTTCCTTAGCCTAACACATTCTCACGGCATCTTATAATGCCTACTTTCAACCCTGCTGTTATAAGTATATATAAAAAAGTGTAGTGCTTGTGTATATGCGAATGAGTGATTCTTATTGCATAACATGGAAGTTTTTATATATGTATATATCATAAATAGTTCATCGTCATTCAAATAATTGGTTAAAACTTCAAAATATCATTACAAAAAACTTTTTGTAAACAATGATGGAGCTTTTGTGTGTGAGCTTCCATCACTATGTAAAATCAAAAAATTTGATGCACCCTTTGGGCTCACATGCAAGATATATGAATACATACAATAGGCCCTCCATTTTATACAGTCAATTCAATGAATTTCTAGCCCTTTAAAACAACTCTCAAGTGTTTAATCAGTCATTTGATATATTTTTCAAACACTGGTGCTTGATATATATATATAGTATATGTTTATCATTCCTCTTAACCACATTTGCTATGTCACTTACAGTTTCCACAAGATTTAATCAAAGTCCCAACATTAGACAACCTGATCCTCTACTTAATCTAGTGTCTCCGTAAACTCCCACAATTATATGAATGTAAAAGTTGCTAGAATAAGCATCTCCCTCGTTTGTTCATTTCCCTCTCCCTTGTTCCTAGTAGCTAAAAAATGATCTACAAAAATGTAGAATAAGAAATAAATGAGATTAAGTTATGAATAGCATAACGTATTTTTCATAGACGAAATGTACAAGTTTTAACCAAAAATTATACTTTGAAATTTTTTTTTCCAAAAAAAAAATAAAGCTAGAAAACTGCAAGTTGATTCATCAATGGAAACAACTTTAACCAAATCAAACCCATATTATGATTTTATATAGGACGGACTGAAATTTCTTGTCCCCATAGAAAGAGTACAGTACATCCCTTTTTCGGATCTAGAAGCTTTAACCAAGAAAGAGGCCATGCAAATCTGAAATCTAGATGAAAGCAAACAGTTTAGAGAAGCAATGTTCTTATCTATAGAAATAGGAACCGATTAGCATATAATAAAGTAGGTACATATTCAGTTTTGATGTTAACAAAAAGAAATGGAACTCATCCTATTTATACACACACACACACATCTTTCATGGTTGAAGCTTTCGTGACATATTTGGCCACCACATTGGCTTATTGTAAAAAAGCCGCTTGTTGACATGCAATTATTATCACCTAAGGATGATTTATGCATATTATGAATATTTGCCACAACATATCTCCAATGTGTTTAGAAAATATTTTGACTGAGATATCATAAATAAAGATGCTAACCCATGTGCATTAGTTTAACATATTATGGTAGCCCCTGCACCCTTCATTGAAAAAATATCCTAAATAGAGGTTAACTACAATATATACTTAAAAAATAATAACAAATGTTAATAAAAACTCTTGCATGAATATGAAGAGAACTCCAAAAATAAAGGTACTCTTCCCTCTCATCTGTTGTGAGAGCTTTTCTCCCTCTCCTCAAGTGAGTGTTTGTAAGGTTCCCTTGTGAACGTACCCCTCCGGGCCAACGTTGAGTGGAGCATTTGACCGTCATTCTTTTTTTTTGTTTTTTTTCCTTCTTCTTGTTATTTCTTTGTAACTGGTCTGGGTGACGTGGGTGGGGATTGATCGGGTATTTTGGTTGAAGATACAGAGGAAGGACAGGGTAGTAGCTCGAGGAAGCTGAAACATGTGGTCTTGAAAATAGGTCGAAATTTTGAGAAGGAAGAAGGGGCATTGGTAGGAAAGATTTTGACTGAGAAAATTTTGAATATCCCAATAGTTGTCTCTATTATTAAGAAAAGATGGAAAATGGATGAAGAAATGGAGGTGCGCGATCTTGACCGGAATCATCTGATTTTTCTCTTTCGTTTTAATAAGTGTGTAGACTATGTTAGGATTCAAGGAAGACCTTGGTCGATACAGGGTCACCTGTTAAACCTTTAGAACTGGGATGACTATATGGTTCTTAAAGATGCCGACTTTAGTTGTGTATCCTTTTGGTTACAGTTTCATGGCCTTCCCTTAAAGGCCTTTGGGGACTCTAACGCTAAAATATTAGGAGATGCAGTGGGGAGACTGTTATGTTTGAGAAACCAACGGTGAAAGGAAAATTGGTCAGGAGTTTTATGAGGGTTCGGTCCCTTCTTTTCTAAGACTCTCCTTTGACTATGGACTTCTGGGTGTCGAGGGAGGGTAAGGATCCAGTATGGGCTACAGTACGATACGATCGACTGCAAAACTTCTGTTACAGGTGTGACCGGATCGGACATGAGAATAGAGGTTTTAAGGATTCTAATATTCTACATAGTAAAGGGGAAAAGTATGTATATGGTAGTAGGCTAAGTACACCTGCAGTTCGTACCTTTGATGACATTTTTGAGGTTTGTAAGGAGGGGTGGCTGGAGGTTTATATGATAAGAAAAAGCAATCTCACACCTTTCGCTGGAATTTATCTTCGGTCAGCAAGACTACCCAGGCTGAACGACAACACTCCAAGCGAGACCAAAATCCAATGGATAGTGAAAGAGGTCGCAAGTTTGCTTTAGCTAAGGAACCTACTTGGCAGACTATTGTACAGTCAAAGCAAGAATTTCCTCTAACACCGGCTGCTGTGATGGAGATAGGAGAGAACATCGCTTATAAGCCTGGAGTGTGAGGTGAATGTGATAGGTCTGAAAGGGATGGATGAATTAAAATCTGGTGGGCCCAAGGTAATTGAATCAGTTTTCCCTTCTCTAATCTCGGCCTAGGAAGCGCGCCCATTAACCGTGGATGCTAGACGTCCCTTCTCGCCATCATTGAGCCCAATCAACTCTGCAGATGTATGTCTAATTTTTGAAGATATTAATTTTCCATATAGAGTTGAATTCCCTTGCGATGATGAGCCAAAATCACATAATATAATTCCCTTTAGTGGGCTATCTCCAGTCTCGGCTATGTCTGTTGCTCTGCAAGGAATTCGCATTAAAAGGTCCTATGAGGAAGAACTGGGAGTAGCAGTGCAAAATAAGTGTAGGAGGCTGAATTTTGAATCCGATGAGGAATCAGCCACGAAGAAAAAAAAACAGTGGGGCAAGTACGGAGGACAGAGGAGGAATTTTCGGTCGTTTAAAAATTATCTCATGAGGGTTGGAGCTTAAGCGAATCCAGGAACATCGATTGATCCTTCCTCCCTGGTAGAGATAGATTTTCCTGATAGCTGGCTGGTGTTAGGCAATGGTAGTAGTCTTTTTTTTTTTTTTTTTTGATACGAAAAGATGGCTAGAAGCCTACATAAACATAAACATAAACATAAACAAGCTTACAGAAAGGAGGAATTCAATCCTAAACTCTCCCGTTCAACCCAATTCTTGAGGTAAACAGGGCAACCATCAACAATACCAGAATGTGAAATGCCTGATTTAGCCAAAGCATCCGCAATTCTGTTTACATCCCGAGGAATAACCCTAACATCTACTTGCCAATCCCAACTAAGCATATCTTTGACTTTTACAATCAAATTACTGCTAGTATCACAAAAATCATTTAATATAAGATGAATGACCTCATTTGAATCAGACTCTAAAATAACCTTCTTGATGCCAAGATCCCAAGCCAATTGGAGACCTTCCGCCACTGCCCATTCCTCTGCCGTTGCCGGTTGACAAATGCCGATCTTCTTACTAAAGCCCACCACCCAATTACCCATAAAGTCACGAACAACACCGCCGCATCCCGCCAAGGATGACTGTAATTCCACCGCCCCGTCAACGTTTAGCTTCATCCAGCCTTTGGGAGGCCTCTCCCAAACCGACACCTGCATAGAACCTGAGTGGGCTGCCAAACCCTCATAATCATCAAAAGAAACAAATCTAGTCCAACATAATGATAAAACAGAAGCAGGATTAGAGGGCTTAATAAAAGAACTATTGAAAATACAATTATTCCTCCAATCCCAAAGTTTCCAGATAGCCACCCAAAAAAATAAATCCCAACAACCATCCCAATACTTTCCTACCGAATTTTTAAGGTTAAAAACTAACCAATCCCGAAAGTTACAAGAAAAGAAGTTAGCAACATAACACTGTTTAATTAATTTGCACCACATACTTCTAGCATATACACAATCTCTCATAATATGCAATAAATCTTCCACCCCATTAGCACAGTGAGAACAAGCAGGTGAAGTATGTGACCAGGAGCTCCTCCATAAATTAGTGGGGAGTTTATCAAGAAGTGCTTTCCACATAAAGACTCGAATTCTCTCCGCTCCTTTCCATTTCCATATATCATTGAACACTCTATCCCTTAGAGAAAGAGGATTTGGCTCAATAAGAAAGTAAGCACTTTTAAGGGAAAATCTACCATCAGTAGTTGCCCCCCAACTGATACAATCATTGGAAGCACCCAATCTTGGAGGCAACACCGCAGCAAGACGCCTCATACCATCAATATTCATGAGCTTGGACAACTCCTCAAAGTTCCAGCATCCTCTAACCGCCCAATCCCCCACTAAAGAGGACTCCTCCTCCTCAGTTAAAGGTCTCAACACAAAATTCTTCAAGAGTAAACCCTCCCCAATCCAGTGATCATTAAAGAAGCTAATCACACTACCATTTCTGACTTGCCATTTTGTTCCTTTATCGACCACATCTTCTTGCGCACAAATAAAACGCCATAACGGAGAATCCCCCTTTCTATATATAAATAAGGAATCCCCATATCGTAGCATATACCTGTGAGAAAAAATCTCCGCCCATAGACCCATAGAACCACAAATGAGTTTCCATGCCAATTTGGCCCCACAAGCTCTGTTCATTGAACAAAGCCGTCTAAAACCAAGCCCACCATATTCCTTAGGAGCAGTGATTTGCTCCCAAGCAATAGGATGGAAACCTCTAGTAGCCCTATCATGGCCCAAAATAAAATTTCTTTGTAACCTTTCCACTTCAAGACAAACGCTCTTCGGGATCCTGGCAACAAGCATTGGATACATGGGAATAGCACTAACCACAGACTTAGCCAAGGTAATCCTTCCAGCCATAGATAAACAATTAGCCTTCCAGACACTCAGCTTGGCTTTCACTCTATCAATGATGAATTGGAACTTATGTCTAGCACACCTATTCCGTGTTAGGGGAAAGCCCAGGTACTTTCCGATCTCACCAGAAATTTGCATTTGTGTCATAGCTTTGATCCTAAGCTTCATATGCAAAGGAACTCTGGGGGAGAAGAAAATAGATGATTTGGCAGTATTAACCCTCCCTCCAGACGCTCTCATAAAATCATCCACACATTTCATCATGCAGGTTGTTTGAGCTTCAGATGCCACACCAAACAATAATAGATCATTAGCAAACATTAAATGAGACACCTTAGGACCATTCCTGGAAACATAAATTGGACTCCATCAACCGCATCACAAATCAAGTGAGATAACTTATCCATACATAGTACAAATAGCAAAGGGGATAAGGGATCTCCTTGTCTAAGACCCCTCTTAGGGCTAAAAAATTCCGTAGTAGAGCCATTCCACAGTACATTGTACGATACCGAGGAGACACAATTAATAATAAGATCAACAAAAGGTCTATCCAAGCCCACCTCAAGAAGAACCCTCTTTAGGAATACCCAACTAATTCTGTCATAAGCTTTCTCAATGTCAATTTTAATTGCCATGAGCCCATTCTTGCTTCTATTTCTCCCCATAATATGCAAAATCTCTTGGCCCACAATTATGTTGTCTTGAATACATCTCCCTTTTATAAAGCTAGCCTGAAAGGGAGATACCAACTCATTCATCACCCCTCTCAATCTCAAAGCTATGACTTTAGTAATACACTTAAAATGAACTGTACATAGGGAAATAGGTCTAAAATGAGATACTAATTCCACATGCTCCTTCTTTGGAATCAAGGAGATGAGGGTCTTATTAGCCTCCACAAGAGAGGTTTCCTCAGAGAATGCTTTTTTCACAAAATTACACAGTGTAGGACCCACTGTACTCCAGTTAGATTTATAAAAAATAGGTGGAAAGCCATCCACACCCGGGGCCTTATAGCTCCCCATAGAAAAGAGGGCTCTCCTAATTTCTTCATTATCCGGAATTGATGCCAAATAACCCAAATTCAGCAAATCAATAGAAGGAAATGCAGTTCTAGTATTCAAAACAAAAGAATCTTGAGTAGGAGCGCAATAAAGAGACTTGAAATGGTTAGTAACCAGATTCTTTAGGTCCTCCTCCCTATCAACCCAATAACCATTTTCATCCTTTAGCATGACAACTTTATTTCTCCGCCTACGCATTTTAGTCTTCAAATGATAATAGCGAGTATTCCTATCTCCCCTAGTAATCCATTCACTTCTAGACTTTTGAAACCACTTAATTTCTTCTAGTTTCAAAAGTCTCTCCATCTCATCCTGTAATTCCCTTTCCAAATTGCAAAGATAAACAGAATGAGGATATGCCACGGCTCTCTGTATGCCATACAACCTTTTCAAAATACTCTGCTTCTGCTTTTCAATTAATCCAAAGACTTCCCTGTTCCAAGGACCCAACAAATTCTGAAACTGACCTAGGGAATAATTGATGTCTTCCTCACTAGCCCAATTATTGTTCAGAAATTCATTATAATTAGCATGCTTCATCCACATAGCTTCAAATCTAAAACAACGTTCCCTATTACGAGAAATATTGGCATTAAATCTCAGAAAAATAGGGCTATGATCAGAAAAATTAGTTCTAGATAAAACCTGGACAGAGCTTTCAGGAAAAGCCGAGAGAAATGCTTCGTTAGCCAACCCACGATCCAAGCGTTCAAATAGCCTACAACCACCATCCACACGTGGTACCGTCCAAGTAAATTTGGGGCCAACCGAACCCAAATCAATAAGATTGCACCGTTGAATTCTATCAGAGAAGAGTGACATTCTACCGAGATTAGCAGTCGACCCCCCTGTTCTCTCTATAGTCTATGTAACGTCATTAAAGTCCCCAAGGATTACCCACGGGTCCACCATTGAAGCCGCAATGTCGCTGATCTTACTCCATAAAATCTGCTTCATGGAATTATTCGGAATCACATACACACCGGTAATATATGAAGTCCGATTATCACTATCAGTACATTTAAGATGTAGAAACTGTCTGTCCTTTCTCATTACAGTCACATCCACTTGATTCCTCCTCCAGGCCGCCACAAGCCCCCCTGAACGCCCCACACTCGGCACCCAAGAAACACCATCAAAACCCATATTAACCAGACATTGAAAGTGAACGTCCGTTTCGCACTTCGTCTCAGCAAAGACGACAGATCTGGTTGTGATTTCAGACACAAAGGCCGCACATTCTGAGCGAAATTCCTTCCACACGCGCCTCTAACATTCCAAAAAATTGTATTCACCATAAAAAATGATGTTCAGGATTCTTCTGCAATCTGCATCAAAAAATAATGTCGACAGTTGGATGGAACCAACCTGCCATAGATACATTAGCCTAGAACTATCAAGACTTCGGGTTGCCTTGATTGCTAGGAATCTGAAGGAAGAATGCTTCCAGATGAAACCCCACCTATTCTTCTTGATGGAAACTAAATAAAAGGCGAAAGTAGTGAGAAAGGTAAGAAGGAGATGTGGTTTCACTCAAGAATGGTTAGTTGATTCTATGAATGGTGGTCTAATTTGGTTACTTTAAACATCCTTTTTTTCATATATCCCCCTATATAATTCATACTGGTGTGACTTCTAATGTTTTTGAGACTCCTTCATATATTACTTTTCTTTACGGACCAATTGATGAAGAAGAGATATTGTTATGCTGGCAAGAGGTCCATAAGTTTAGTAAAAATATTAATTCTTCATGGTTATGTCTCTGAGATTTTATTGATATTCTATCCCAACATGAAAAGTATAGTGATAGAGGCGTACAGGTTGGAGGAAAATTCTGAATTTTAAATGCTTTGTGCTTGGTTGTGAACTTAAAGATTTGGGCTTTAATGAGCATAACTTTACTTGTTGTAACAATAAAGTCTAGATACTATTAGAGAACGCCTTGACAAAGCACTAGTAATTTGCATTTAAGGGAACAATTTCCAAACTCCAAGTTCTTAATATAGACCTCGTCCAATCTGACCATCACCTGTTATTTATTTGAAGGTAGCTTGATGATCATCATAAGACCCGGGTATTTCAATTTGAATCAAGCCGAACATCTCATGCTAATTGTTTATAGGTTATTAGAGAGAGCTGGCAATCTTTTGATGCACATGAGCGATCAACTCTAGATGTCTTTATTGGCCAATTGGAAACTTGCAGAAGTAATCTTGCTAGATTGAGTAAGGAGTTCCCAAATAATGTTAAGGAAATTGAACAATTAAAATCTCAACGTACAATCCTCCTTCAGGGAGTCCAAAATCCTGTGAATTCTTGTGCTATATATTGTGGATGCTAAAGTGGCATTGGAAAAGCTGATGGATCTAGAAGAGCAATATTAGTGGCAATGTTCTCGTATTAATTGGTTGAATGCTGGATACAAAAATTCTCACTTCTTTCATCTCTTTCTATTAAGAGGAGGCAGAGAAAAAAGATATCAAGCATTCAAGATGATCCTGGTTAATGGAGAAATGTGCTATTTCTAATAATATCTCTAGCTTTTTACATAACATGTTTGCCACTTCTGGGTTACGTAAGATGGATGCAATCTTGGATTTTATCATGTACAGATCACTTGTGAAATAAATGAGACTCTTGTGTTGCCTATTTTGAGGGAGGAAATTAAAGCTGCAATTTTTAGTCTTGGGAGTACAAAGGCACTAAGACGTGATGGTTTCTCTAGTAAATTTTATCGTTCTACATGGTCTGAATTGGTGAATCTGTTTGCAATATGGTTCAAGATTTCTTTTTGCAAGAAAATTAGAATTACATGAGATTAATACGACTAATGTTACACTTATTCCTAAAGTGCATAAACTTGAATGTATCTCATTTTCGTCCTATAGGCTTATGTAATTTTTCTCATAAGATTATAGCCAATAGGATGGGACTAATGCTTGATGCCTGCATTTTCTAAAGTCAAGGGGATTTGGCCCTTGGGCAATGTATACATGATAACATTATTATTGCTTATGAGGTTTACCACTCTCTTCGTCAGAAGAAAGTTGGGAGTATGAGTTCTCTCTCAAAATGAATGAGTAAGGCGTATAACCAGGTTGAGTGGCATTTTTTGGAACATTTATTGTTGAGATATCATTTCTATACTGAACGAGTGTCTTTAATTATGAAATGTGTGCACTCTACTAGTATGAATATCTGTTTATCTGGTGAATATATGGGCTCATTTTTACCTAGTAAGGGCATATGTTAGGATGACCCTCTGTCGCCATATTTGTACATCCTTGCTGCTGAAGTGCCTCTATTATTATTTGCAAGAGTCAACATGAAAGACAGATCAAGGGTGTTAAGTTAAGCCAGGGATGTCCTGAACTTACTCATAGCTTCTTTTTAGATGATGTTTTGTTATATATGTTTGCTAGCCAGCTTAACTGTACTGTGTTGGCAAAGATTTTGAATATGTATTGTTCTGCTTCTAGTCAGGTGATTAACCTTGACAAATCTAATATTTTTTTCTCTACTAATTCCATATGACATTAGAAATATGGCTGGCAATACTATGGGTATTCCATCATTAGAGAACCCAAGTAAATATATTGGCATTCTGAGCATCTGCAGGAAGACCAAACATCAGGTTATGGCTTATATCAAAGAACGAGTAGTGAGAAAACTTTAGGGATGGGGCAGTCTCTATTATCCATCGCAGGCTAAGAAGTTATGATTGAAGTTGTCATCTAGGCGATTTCAATATATCCTATGAATTGTTTTAGGTTTCCTCTAAAGACCTGTAAGGAGCTTAATAGCCTTATTGCAAATTTATGGTAGGATGGTAGTGCCTTCAGAGGTAGAACCCACTAGAAAGCCAAGAATGCTATGACAAAAGGAAAAAGTGTTGGTGGTATGTGTTTTTGTGATCTCTCTATTATGAATATAATGATGCACTTGTTGGCTAAAATGGTATGGAGATTACTAATGAGGCCTAATGATCTATGGGCTAAAGTATTGAAGAGTGTATATTTCCCAAGAAATGAGTTTATTGAGGCGGAGAAAGGCTACAAGGCATCATGATATTGGTATAGCATTCTAGATGACAGAAAATTGTTTTAAAAAGGACCTTTGTTAGGATGTGGGGAATGGTGTTAATATCAAAATATGGGGTGAACAATTGGGTCACTAACATTACTTTACCAGAGAAACTAATTAATTAGGAGGATCTCTTTGTTACAAATGGTAGAGTAAGTGATCTCATAGTTAATGGTGAATGAGATCTCACTCCCCTTAATCAATACCTTCCTAGTGAAGTTAAGACTACTATCTATGAGATTCCTATTTCTACCGATGGTTTTGAAGACAAGCTAGTATGGACTAATGCCAAGAATGGGAGTATATGGTGAAATTGGGATATCACAGTTGGAAAGAAGAGAATTCGGTCAATGCCAACAAAGCAAGGTCATCTATTGTTCTTCAACAACATGTTGGAAATCAATCTGGAAAATTAACAATATCCCATGAGTTTAGCAATTTATTTGGTGCCTACTCTATAAGCTATTGCCACTAATGCAGCCCTCTCTCAAAGGCAAAGGTCCCACTTTAGCCTCTATCCAATTTGTGCAGAAGTTGATGAGACTATTGAGCACTTGTTTTTTCATTGTTCCTGGACTAGGCGTATCTAGTTTGATTGTATGCTGAGTGCTATAATTGATGCATCTCGCATCACTACAAGAAAAACACATATTTGCGACGGAATTTTGCGAGGGAAAAAATTCCGTCGCAAATATTGGGATATTTGCGAGGGACATCTATTTCCCTCGCAAAAAGCTAATTTTTGCGAGGGAAATCATTATCCCTCGCAAATTGAAAGGAATTTTGCGAGGGAATAGACATTCCCTCGCAAAATGTTACATTTTGCGAGGGAACAGACATTCCCTCGCAAAATGCAGACATTCCCTCGCAAAATTGTATGCATTTTGCGAGGGAATTTCCATTCCCTCACAAAATTCCCCCATTGCGAAAATTTGGGTGGAAATTTCTCTCCATTTTTTCCCCTATTTTGCGAGGGAACAAATGTAGAATTTGCGAGGGAACATATGGTCCCTCGCAAAATTGCGAAAAAAATGGGGGGAAATTTCCCCCCAATTTTTCCCTATTTTGCGAGGGAAGAAATATTCCCTCGCAAATTTGCCCATTTTACGAGGGAACAAAGGTTCCCTCGCAAAATGGGCAAATTTTGCGAGGGATTTTTTGATCCGTCGCAAATTTCAGGAAAAAAGAGCCCAGCATATTTCCCCCAATTTTGTGATGGAACTATAATTCCTTCTCAAAATGCCACATTTTGCGAGGGAATGGTTTATCCCTCGCAAAATGGTGGCCTTTTTGCGAGGGAACATAATTTCCCTCGCAAAAATTTTGCGAGGGAATATAAATTCCCTCACAAAAATCCAAGCATTTTGCGAGGGAATTTATATTCCCTCGCAAAATAGTATATATATATATATATTTGTTGTTAAATATCTCTCCAAAATAAACCCAAGGCAATTAAAACAAAAAAATTCAAGTCTCTCACTCATTTCTGCCTCTATTCGACTAAGTAGCATATTGATTAAAATCAAGACAATTTTCCTCTAAAAATAGTATTTTAAAATATATTGATAAACATTTGTCTTATAATTAATATATATTATTTCTATATATATTCCTTTTTACCATTTAATCAAATAAATATAATAGAACATATGACATATTTTTAAAAAATGTAAATTAATAAAAACCTTCATAAGAAATATATCAAAAAATTATAAATGACTTGATTAAAAATGTTTAAATAAGCGAATAATTATTGCTAATAAATGGTAGAATAAAAGCCATTGAAATCATGAACTATATGACCATTGTAATCTTATCTCTAATTTATAGTTATCTCAACTTGCGATGTTGTCATGAATTATATATAAATGTCGCTTAGGGTTAAATGGTAAAAGGTTTGAATTTATAGACAAATGTCGCTTATACATGAATTATATATGTTGCTAATGTCGATGGAGGTAAAACGTGATCGAGGACGATGAAGTTTTACTGATAAATGCAAAAGGTAAATGTTGGAAATGAGGATTATTTGAACCGTTAAGTTAGCACACACTTGTAAAATTCAGAAAAGAAGAAAAGATTATTTATAAACGTTTTCTTGATTAATCAGCGAAGGCATTTGGTTAGAAGTTTGGCACAAATTGTACTTATTAGCAGTTCTATCATTTTGGTCCATGGTTTGGCTACCTTTAACATGTATGTGAGCCTAACTCCTCACACTGTGATATAAGTATTTAGAGCCTGCCACATTATCTTTTCCAATGCACTCTATTCATTTTGATCTTACCAACCACTCTTCCTTTTTTTATTACTCGTTTCTATTTTTTCTAAATGCAAAAGGCAAAGGTTGGAAATGAAGATTTTTTGAACCGTTAAGTGAGTACACACTTGTTAATTTTGACTTATAAACATTTTTTTTTTACTAAAATACCCCTATTTAACATAAGAATTATTTAAACATTTATATTTACTAAAAATAATACTATACAATCAAGAAATAATTCTAATATATTTTTTCAAAATTTATAATATATAACATTTATTAATTTTTTTATATTATAAAAATTTACAATTTCTTGTTATATAAAATTTTATAACTTCAATTTTTCATCATATCTATTGGTGGATAAAAATATGTTTCAAACACATTTTCTATCACATAGTATAAATGATATAAGATTGAGATATTACATAAATAATTTAAACGAGCCAATTTCAAGCCAAACATGATAAATTGTAAAAATGATATAATCTGAACGTCATATAGTTAACAAAATCAGAAGTAAATGATGTGAAAACGACTTAAAAACTACCCATTACTAGAAAATGCCCAATTTACGACGGAATTTACGAGGGAAAAATATTCCGTCGCAAATTGGGAGAAATTTGCGAGGGAAAAATATTCCGTTGCAAATTGGGAGAAATTGGTTATAAGTTTAGCACAAATTGTACTTATTAATTAGCAGTTCTATCATTTTGGCTCATAGTTTAGTTACCTTTAACATGTATGTGAGCCTAACTCTTGTCTAAAATTTTGTCCCTAAAGAAAAACTATCTAACCTCTTTCCCTGTGCATTGATGACACTCCATATTTTGAGCTTCATATGAAATTGTGGATGATTATTTATATTCAATTGAAGTTGTGTTAGTTAAAATACTTAAAATTTATTAATAACATGTGCAACCATAGCTCAATATTGGGAAATAAAAGTAAGGTTGGTTTTATGTGACATATATTATAAAAAAGCTCAATTATACATGGCACTAGGAGCTTTAGATCATGTATAGATAACATCTTCAACTATTGAAACTTTACAATAAACCCCCTAAATTATTATATTTATGCAGATTGCAGATTACTACCATACAATAAGTTACCAAACACTAATTATTATTTATCTAATAATCAAATACACAACTACTAAAGAGTACATGGTTGGGATCATGGGCATAGACTTTAAAGTTGAAAGCTCATGAAGACTATAGATTTTTTTTGTTGGTAATTTAAGCTTAACAAAATAATTATATTTGTATACGTTATTCTGATTTAATGACTCCCATTATTAATTTTATTATCAACTTAATGACTTATTCATTGTTTGGAAAATTTATTTAAATATGCAAAAAAATTACTTTTTAAAAATTTGTTTAGATAAATTACTTCGAGACACCAAAAAAGCTGGAATTGCTTTCTTATCACATATAAAAAGGTGGGGGGAAAAATCCAACGATAAATTTGGAAAGATGCAGAAAAAAATTCAAATGATACTTTTTCTAGCATATACAATCACTGGAAGTAAACTCTTTCATTGCCTTTGATTAAAAAAAACAAATAAAACTCTTCCATTGCCTCTGTCTGTGTAGGACCGCTGGGTGATACCCTAAAAAAAAAAACAAAATCAATCTCCATCCACAAATTCTCCATTCAACCCTACCTCCATTCGACCCTACCCATTCGGCCGCACTCCTCCTCCTCCAGTCACTCCACTCCTGAATCTCAACTTTCAAGTTCTCAACCCGCCGGCCACCGCACTGACAGCTCTCAGCCTGTCGACTCTCACGTCTCACCGACCACCGTCCACCGTCGGCATCTCTCAAGTTCTCAACTCTGGGCAAATCTCGATTTCAAGTCTCAAGTCTCAACTCTCTATCTCGGTCTCTCACTCACTGTCACCCACTCCGGCCACTCGCGATTCGCGAATTTGATCTGCCATCCGCCATTAAAGCAACCTCAGTCCCCGCCACTCCGCCATTGAATCTACCTCCGTTTCCGCCACTCTTACCCAAGGTGTGGAGGATCACTTCCCTTTTGCCCTTTCGATCTACTCCAACGAACTGCAAATCCAATCCAGAGTGTTCTTAGGTAATTTTCTCTCAAATCAACGAATCTTTGTCTGTTTTTTTTCAAGCTGTGAATTTATTTTACCCAAGGTGCCGAGGATCTAGTTTTGGCTGGTATCATCTCTAATCTGGTTTAGCTGCGATTCTGTTATTCTGTTTCTTTTTTTTTCAAGCTACGAATTTAGTTTGCCCAAGCTGTGATTCTGTTTCTTATGTTAGTTTAGGTGCTTTTATTTTGCCCTGTTCCTGTCCATTTGCAATTTGACATACCATTTGCTAGCACCTCCCACTTGTATTCCCAATTTCTTTTGTTGTTGATTTCCTCTTTTGATAAATCATGTTGCAAATAAATCAAAGGAGCTGCAGGAGGATACAAAATTTTAAATCATTAAAAGATGTGCAAGATTTAAAACATTCATTCAAGATATGAATAATGATAAAAGCACTTGAATTTACGTTAGGGTATTACCATTAATTTTTCTGCTTTTTTCAATTCAAATCATATCAAATCCACAAAATGTGATGCAACCGTAGAAAATACAAAGAATTCAATTTCACAAAGAGAAACTTCAAACTTAACAACCAAATCAATAACAATTAATAGTCCTAAAATTTGTTCATATCTATCCTACCATAGATACCAATGCATTGTAATTTCAAATAGGATGAATTTGAAGAAAACAAATGAAACAAAAGGAGATACCTAACAACCAAATCAATAACAATAGTCCTAAAATTTGTTCATATCTATCCTACCGTAGAAAATGCTCATTGTTTTTCTTTTTCGAATTTGGTACATCAAGCTACCAAACCAAAAGGTATCCCATTGTTGATCTCTCTGTTTTCTAACCCTTTTTGAATATAATTCTCTATCTCAAGGCTACTCTTCCTTTGATATTATTGCTGCATTATTTAGAATTCCTCATGTCATATACTTCACATTAGCTTGCATTCTAATTAAGCATTTTGATGTTAATAGATTTGCTTAAGGCTTAAGGCTACACACGTGTGTGTGCGTGCTTTCACTTCTCTTGCGTGAACAACAATTTAATATATATATATATATATTCATAATTAGCGGTTTACACAAATCAAAGTCTTAAAATTTAAAATGCTTATGCAAAGATTTTTTATTTACAATTTGTTAATGACAGCCAGCTGCAGGGTCTTAATTTGTCTAGAGTTATACCAAGTCAATTTGGTGATCTTACTCAATTGCAAGAACTGTAAGTGATGCTTTCTTTCTTGGAAAATTTTACTTTATTGGAAATTTGAAATTTATTTAGATAAGGTACATAATCTATACTTGGTATTTCTTTTGCTATGAACTTTGCCAAAATTATTTAGATAAGCTGCATTTGTTATGCTCCTTTGCTCCTTCGTTGTATTTAACATATATTTGTATTCATGCCCCGTCCACATGCATGTCCCCATCTTCTAGTGTACTATCCTCATTCTATGGTTGCTTGCTGAGATCTGTTTTTTGTTCACTACATGTGTTTGTTTGCCACTTTTTTGATTAAGTGCCAATTAACTTGTATAAGCAGCTACTTGTATTTGCCACGTAGGTCTTGTAGTTGAATTAGTTTGTGTAGGGTTGGGTTGAGGAAGCATGGAAGGCGATTGTGATAGGAGTTGGATGTATAATCGTCTAACTTCAAAAAAACGACTTACTCAAGTATTCTTGAAGGGTTTAGAAGAGTTCATCGAATTTGCTCTGGCGCACGCAGCTAATTCAAGTACCTCGATCAGTTGTCCGTGTGTGAAATGTAGGTGTATGCAATTTCATGATCCGAGCACGGTCAGAATCCATCTGATGAAGGAGCAAGGAAAGATGATTTTAGAGATGCGGGAACTTCTCAACTCTCTTATGAAGGACAAAGGTACGGGGCCGCCTCCTGATGGTGATGGCAATACCGATGGTGATCCTACCCAGACTGCTGTAGTTTAGACTTTTTTTTAGTTTTTTTTTTTTGAAACATTATACTTTGTAATATGTTGTTATTTTTATGTAAACTTTGATGCTTGTTACAATATCTTTTTATCATATATAAGTCTTTTTAATTTATAATTTTTAATATTTTTTATGAAATTAATTACATTTTTAAAATCATTTTATTTTTTAAAAATTTAATTGGGAACTTTGCGAGGGAATCCTATTCCCTCGCAAAATTCAATAGTATTGAATTTTGCGAGGGAATTGAATTCTCTCGCAAATATAAAAATTTTACGAGGGCCAAAGATCCCTCGCAAGATTTGAAATTTGCGAGGGAATAGTGTTCCCTCGCAAATATAAAAATTTTGCAAGGGCCAAAGATCCCTCGCAAAATTTGAAATTTGCGAGGGAATAATTCCCTCGCACAAATTTCAAATTTTGCGAGGGATCTTTGGCCCTTGCAAAATCTTGAGGTTTTGCGAGGGAATTTATTCCTCGCAAAATCCAAAATTTTGCGAGGAATTCATTTTTCCCTCGCAAATCTTGAAATTTGCGAGGGAAAATGGTTCCGCCGCTAAATCCAAATTTTGCGACTAAAATGTGCATTTTTGCGACGGAAAATTGGTTTGCGTGGGCGATTTTTGCGACGGAATTTTTTCCGCCGCAAACCGTTTTTGCGACGGAAATTTGCTCTTTTGTGAGGGAAAAATTCCGCCGCAAAAAACTGATTTTTTTGTAGTGCATGTCTAATTTCAATGCTTAGTGGATACAAATAAAGTGTACGATCTCACTTAGTAAACAGGATATCTCTCTAATTTGTTGGATCTTGTGGTTTATCTAGAAGAAATGAAATGATATGGTGTTTAACGTAACCACAATATGAACCAAACCTATTAATGTTATTGAAATGGTAATGAAGAGCAACTTAGAATATTGGGTTACTTGTGATACTATGGATTTGGGTTCGGAGGGGAAGCAGATTATTTCAGTATCCTTCCCTCTTCATCCCTCAGTATCTTTTAATTTGGGCCGTTCAAAAAAGAATCTAACGTCCAAAAAGAGACTTTAAAATTTTTATATTTACTGCATGCGGTTTTTTGACATTAATGATTCTGGACCCTTAGATCAACTTTTGAACGACTCAAATGAAAAGATACTGAGAGATACTGATCAGGGAAGCGATTCTGAGAGAATCCGGATCCGGTTCGGAGGGCTTAGTGTTAAAACTGCTCTTAGTTCTAAATGGAACCATACCCCTCTAGACAGTCTAAAAATTAACTACAATATAATGGTCTTTCTCATCTCATAAAGAAGATGGTGCTATTGGGGTGATATGCCAGGATAGATTTGGAAATTTCAAATGGGGTTATGTAGATAAGGTTAAATCTATTTTAGCCTTTATGATTGAGGCCTTGGCCATGAAAAGGGCATTGCTCTTGCTTGTGGATCTAAGACATGATCAAGTGGTTTTTAAAAATGATTCTCTCCTTGCTTATTTATGTTGTTGCCAAGTCACAAGATATGTTCGAGCAAAAAAAAAAAAGTCACAAGATATGTTTGATTGGAGAAGTAGAAGTATTGTGCACGATATCATTTGTCTCCTGTATTCTAAGGTTGGGTTTTCTACGTCCTTTACCCTAAGATGGGGCAACCATACTGTAGCAGATGCGCAAGAGAAGATGTTGACTGGGGATTATTCTCTTCTCCATTCTTCTCATGATCAATGGATGGTGACTTGTTTTGTTTACGTAATCCTAGTATGGACTTGTTTGGTTTCTGTAATCCTATTATGGAGTTTGTTTTTTTTTTTCATTTGCGCATAGCTATGTTTTCTTTCTGGATGTATTTCTTTGTGCTTCTGCTCATGTATTTGCTATGTTACTGTTGATTTATTAATACAAGTAGCCTTCGAACAAAAAAATAAAAAGATATGAAGAACTCCAAATAAATTAGGATAGAAGACAGTGAATAAGAATAAGATAAATTAGTTGAGTCTGCTTACAAGGTTTAGACTTCCGGGTCCTATTCACAGTCCCACCTACGATGATGTTTTAAAATTTACACCACTATGGGTGAAATAAACACAGAAACGAAATTAACTAAGACTTGAACATTATTGTAGACATCTAAACTATAATTGGCGAAGAAAATAAAAAAGAAATAGATGAAGCCAGCATTATTGTCAAAAAGCAGTGGGGAATTGAAATCTAATTGATATATATCAAGATAGCAAAAGTGAAATTTCGTTGAAACATTAACAAAAGAAATCTGGTACTAAACATGGTGCATAATTGCACCTTGCCTTCATAACTCACATTCACACATTTGGACCAAGAAGAAGGAAGAGAATTGGTAATAGGAGAATTAGTTGGGTAGATCGATAAACTCCCTTTTATTTTTAATAAGTTAGGTTGAGTCGTAAGTAGTTATCTGAAAAGTTCCGTCTTTTTCTTCGATTACATCTCCTTTCCTTCTTCATGAAATTTTTTAAGTTCTCCAAATGCACTCTTCTATCTCCCTCATACTTCCGCTTCCTTCCATTCCATTCTTGATGTGCACTTCCACTTCCTCCATGTTTGTTCTTGATGTGAGGCATATGAAGTATTCGAGTGGAGTTACCAACTTTCCTACCATCATCGACAGTGGCAACATTTTTCTGGGATGGAGTTCTATTCCATGCGAGGTTGACAGAGATATGACGGATGAAGTTGGGAAACTAAGGCTGAAGAATTGCAAATTAAGTGAAAATGATAAAGAAGTTATCGTACCAAGATGAGCTTGTGGTATCTTCGGAGTTCGGAGCCACACCCAAAAGCTGACATAACATCGTGTGAATTTCAAAGAAGAAGTAACAGCTAGAAACTTCATTCTGCAGTGTTGGTGAGTTGGATTATCAATATTAAGGGTGTGCATGGAGCTCACTATGCCCACTAGAACCCGATAAAAAATCGTCCTATTCAACCCAAAAAAAAAAAAAAAGAAATCCAGAAAAAATTGTGCATAATCGAGCTGGGCATTTTGACAGGCAAGGCCGAGCATCCCCGATAAGTATATATATTATTATATTTGATATAAATATTTTTTTATATAATAGTTTAAATACTTATTTTATATTATATATTTACTAATACTCTAATATATCCATTGAGTATGAGTCCATTATTTTAGTGATGATGCCTCGTATTTAATGAAATATAGAAGTTATTTAATTCTTTACCTATGAGTATTTGACTCTTTGTTAAGATATATGAAAGTCTTTTTAATTTCAAAACTCAAGTTTGATTTTTTTTTTTTTTTGGAATTGGGGACCTAATGGTCCCGGGCAGGGTCGAACCCTGATACAAAGGCTGGATAGACCAACGTCATACCACTACACTACCTGAGCGCTTGGTTTTTTTTTTATTTTAGAATATTTTAAAGTGTATAATTATGGATGACATTTGAAGTTTGCAATATTGTTTATTAAGTGTGATTGAATTGAAGGTGCTTTTTTCCTCGTAGGGTGTGACAGGATATCATAATTTGAGTATGGAAACCTACTCTGCCCAGCTCATTATTGCCTAGCCTGAAAATTTTGGGGCTTCTATCAAGTAAGGTTAGGTATCGAGGTAGGGCATTAGGCAGGGATCTCTCCCTACCCAACCTTGCCCATGCTCAACTAATCAGTATTAGTAGGGGATTTAAAATTGAAGATTATTTAATTAATAAAAAATTTGGACACAAAACGGGGACCAAATTAAATTAGTTAGTTACCCCATATTTCAAATATACAGAGAGATAAAGGGATGGTTAGTTGAAAAATATTCTTAAATATTCACAATGTCAAAAATAAAACAAAGAAATAAGAAAATTGTAGAATAAATATACGAGAGAGATTGTGCGAGAAAATTTTGGGATGACGTGGCACGTGCCTACCTTCAGCCCTGCTTTTAAGAATAAGATAGATTTAACCCTGACCATCTCTACATATGATGATGAGAAAAGACTTATTTTGCTTAATTTGAGGGTAATTCGAAAAAGTTTTTGGAGGAATGTCCCTTAATTTCAAAAAGTTGAATTAAGGAAATCCCAAAAAAAAATATGTTTAAAATAAGGTAAGGAGTCCAATATCATAATCCCAAGTCAGACCTATCAAAGAATCTAGGATTTGTAGAGGTTTCCAAATGACCATTTTGCCCCTTGTAACATCTTGATTTTTATTTATGAGGTTTAATTAGAATTAAGAAAGAAATAATTTTTATTAATAGAATTATCATGTCATTATTGAAATAAAAAATGCTTTATTTACAATATGATTTATGATACCAAAAGAAGTATGAAATAATAATAATTATTGTTGTTGTTGTCCTCCTCGCCATTGTCATTATTGTTATTATTATTATGAAAAAATGTTAGAAATAAAAATAATTAAAGAAAGAAAGAAATAGAGGTTGGGAAAAAAATAAAAGGAAAAAATATTGAGGAATGAAACTGTAACACCTCTAATTTAATACTGCCCATTATGTATATTAATAAGCAATATATATGAATATCATCAGAGTTGAGCGATTGAGCATAATAGTTGGGTTAAGCGGATGAGTAACTGATACGTTGCTATAACATAAATCGTTTTTGGTGCATCCAATCGAGGAAATATCAATACAGTTATCTAAATATACATACTCAAAATATCTAAAAGTACCAATACAACCCAAGATTAAATATTAAAACTTCGGCTGCGTCCTTACACATGCTGTTTACCCTTTTCACCATCTCCTAATTCTCTAGATCTTGAAGCTAGGGTCAATTATGAGATTCAATACACATTGAATCTCAGGTAACAGTTAACCTTATAATCAAGTAATAATAGTATATATGACAGATATTCATTACATTTCAACATCAACCATACATAGTGCACAGCAGATGTAAAGTTACAACAATACATAGCACACAGCAAATGTAATGTTAACAACACAACAATACATAGCACACAACACATGTAATGTTAATAACATTTGCATTAACTAGTGCCACAACTCCTTATGTCCTCAGCGCTAATAAAACAACCCCACGACATTATCAAGACTATAACTCGCATAAAATTAAATGTATATAAACAAATGACTTAACATCAAGTCTGAGCCACGGTGTATGACCCAAGACCTAGTCTTGTCCATAACTCTATGAATCATCCTCTCACATATAAGCATACAAGACACACAAGAGTTAGAGTTACAGTATGCATCCGTACCTTGATCTGTATAGCTAGCGGTACATTCTCCTTTCTGTACCGATCTCTGATTCCTCAGATATCTTATAATGTTATCACCGCATTATTTCCTTTATAAATAATATTCTAAAAGATAACTTAGCCACTATTGACCTTTTTACCCTTTGTGGATTGATTATTCCTATTATACCTTTACATTTCATTAAAAACGAAATTTCAGCATTTCAGCCCTGATTTTTCGAAAACTTAGAAAAATCACAACTAATTCAAAAAGAAAAGAAAAGAAAGAAATGATGTGATTACAAATGCAAAATTACCTTTGACAAGTCTATTTTATAGGAAAAATAATAGCTTTAACTTGAAATACATGAGTCAAGACCGGTTTTAATTTTTCCAACCATTGTTTAGATTATCTTCCAAATATGTGACCTAACTTCAAGAATTTTTATCTCCTTTTACAGAACTCAAATTGCTACATATTTTATATATTTAGAAATCTATGGATGTCTACTTTATTCATGAAAACTTTCATGATTTTACAACTTCATTTGATGCATAAAATAATGCCCTTAATCTGACTGACCCTAGAAAAATTGAAATCTGGAAATTTTCCCAATTTTCACAATCTTGCTTGATTGATTCCAAAAATTACTTCTTACCATGTTTTTACCTCATTCAGCATTTTAAATGTAATGGAGGCCCAAAAAAAAGTATAGGAATTTACTTCTTAATTTTCTTGATTAAACCACAATTTTACTAAAAACTAGAGACTAAAGCTCAAGAGCTCACCTCTTGAACTTTGCTCCTTCTCTTCCTAAATCCCACGTCTCATACTCTCAATCTAAGGATCAGAGGTGCTTTTTCTTTGTGTTGGTGTGAAGAATTGTGAAGAGGTTGATGGCCTATTTATATGGAAAACTTCAATGTCAAGATGGTAATTCTCAATGTTAACCAAAACTTCACCCTTCCTTTCATCCATTGGATTTAAAACTACTTTATGAAATCATATCTTGGTCTTTCATAATTTGGTCAATATGCCTCCCTCTGCAGCCATTTAATGAATGTTTCCAATTAACAAAATAACTAATGGTTCAATTACGTAATTGGCTAGTTGAAAATATTGACTTTTCAACTCTAAATTTATGCTTAATCAAATCCTCATACCTACTTTTTGCACCCTTTATGTTGACCATTGGCCAGATTTATAAAGCTTGATTAACCTCCTAAACAAGAGCTTATTTGTCCTTTTATTACAAATGTCAATATAGGATTTGTTTGTTAATTAATCATGGTCATTAGTGTTTAATAATTCAAGCTTTATTTTCTCTTCTTTGGCCTTTTAAATAACAGCCCCTATCTTGATGTTTTTTATTTGTCTCTAATTAACTTGAGGAATTATGCAATTAATCTTAATTAATTCTAGCTAATTTACTCATTATCTTTTGCTAATTCACTTTAACTTACTTAAGTGTTTTCATAATATTTTCTTGCCTTTATTGGTTATAAAATAACCATCATTTTATATGTTAATTTTATCTCATTTTATGATCCCTAAGTATAGTCTCACATTTTGCCTTTTGTTTATTTAATTCCATGGAAAATTTGCCTAAAATTATAATCAATAAATTATAATGATTTGAGATACATACTCACCTTTATTTTATGTTAATTATTCATTAAAATATAAGATTTATTACACATGTGAATTTTGATGTATTATAAAAACGGAAGGGCGAGATTAAAAAAAACAAAGGCATATAGCCTTTAGTGCAGTTTTACCCTTACTTATGTGGGGCTTTAGTTTAAATTAGAGTATGGAAATCGGGCTGAGCCTATCGGGCCGGCTCATTTAAGCCATAACCCTTCAAAGTCGAACTTGAAAATTAAATGAGATAAATGAAATTGGCCCTGTAGGGCCTCGGGCTTAAAAGAGCCAGCCCTATAGGGCTTCAGGCCGGCTCGTTAGGCCTTTTAATTTTATTTTTAAAAAATTACCTAGGCTTCCTAAACTTAAAGGTTGAGAAATGAAAACCCTAAAAATTTCAATCTCGATCTCACTTTCCTTTTTTCCTTGGAAAATCTCACTCATAACTACTCAAAGTGAAGCACAATTAAATGTTTTTAAAATTGATGATAGAGACGAAGAAGATGACAATAATAGTCATCATACTAATGTTGCTTAGTGATATGTTTCTTATGTTTTATATGAGTTATTTGTGGACAATAGTTTGCTTTTGATTTCAAATTTGTGGATGTGTTTATTTGTTGGATGATTCATGTTGTTTGGGTAATAATCTTGACAACATTTATTTGATAAATTAAAACTTTAATTGTTATAATTCACTAATTATATTTCTTTGGGAAAAAAAATGAAGGAAAAATAGTTAAAATTTGGAATAGTAACTTCTAGACCCTGTAGGACCAGCCCTGACCTTAGTACTCTCGGGCTGAGCTTTGAAAAACAAATGTTTTTCTTATTCCGGACCTTGTTAGGCCTAGCCCTTAAAGAGTTGGCCCAGATTCCTAACTTTTGTTTAAATATAGAGAAAATCTCATTTAAATCCCATATAAAATTTCAAAACCCCAAAAGATCTATTAACATTTGAAATGACATAAAGATAACAAGGATCAAATTGTGACTTTAAATTGTTGATGAATTTACCATTATACCCTCAATATTTAAATAATAATAAAAAGGTCACAGGGTTTAAAACGCCATTGTATTTTTAAAATTATTACAGTTTTTGTCAAGACCATTGCTCAATTAGTCACAACGCAAAACTCTTGATTAGTCCTTTTACACATGTTGTCCGTACTTATTAATTTTGTCAAAACCATTCCGCATTTTGTTAACACTATTACTATTTTAATCAATCTCATTAATTAATTATTTTAAATATATTGTCCGTACTTACCGATTTTTTCAAAACTATTATGGATTTTGTTAAAACAATTATTATTTTAATCAATCTCATTACTCAATGTATCACAATCCAAAACTCTTTGTCAATCATTGCACACATATTATTAGTACTTATGGATTTAGTCAAAACCATAATTATTTTAGTCAATCTCATTACTCAATTTGTCACAATCCAAAACTCTTTGTCAATCCTTTCACACATATTATTATTACTTATGGATTTTGTCAAAATCATTACAGATTTTTTCAAAACCAATACTATTTTCGTTAATTTCATTATTCAATTGGTCACAATTCGAAGCTCATAAACTCATCAAAAACTACAAAATTTCGCCGGAAACTGGTTTCTCACCATTGTGATGGTAAAAGTGAAGAGAAAGAAAGAAGTTGAATGGAGAAAAAGAAGATAACAGTGAAGAGAAAAAGAAGCTCTACCCGATTCCCGACCTCGAAGGTCTGGACGGATAGCTCATCAACAAATAACGCGGATATAGAAGCCGCCAAGATTGGAGGATGTGTGCTTGACTGGAGCCCATGAAGATCTAGAAGGAAAGTTCAAGGCAAAAGATGGAGAACAGCGGTGACAAACTTCAGAATCGACGCCATTACTGGTGTTCACTGCTCATAGCAACCTCTCAAAGGGCAAAAGGAAACCATCAATAGAGAGAGAAAGAAGAGGAAGAGAGTCACCATAAGTCGGGAAGAGAAAGAGATGAGAAAGGGAGAGGAGAGAGGCAAGAGCTACTGCTAGGAAGAGGAAGAGATGAAAAGAGGGAGAGGAGAGAGAAAGAGGATTGTGATTTTATGTCATGTGAGGGATATTTTAGTAAAAACACTTCAATTTTAAAATCTCAGATTCCTCCTAATCACCTCTACGTCTTTTTTATCTTTTAACAAACCTTTTAAGGTTTTAGAATTTCATATGGTTTTTAAATCAAATTTTTCCCTAAATATACCCCCTTCCTTTGTCAAATTTTCATTTCAAGCCACTGGATACAGAGAACACTTTTCTCCTTCCTATCGCCATTAAAGGTCAGGATGCAAGCTTTGTAGATCAAATATGTAATTAAAATCATTTATTTTAATTAAACTCCCTTCATAAATTTAATTCCATGTATTTTCATCTTTCTAGTGATGGTAATACTATACTGGCTAGAGAATTGGGGTTAGGTGAGTTTTGACAATAGATATCCATAGAAATGTAGAAGGAGGCTAATAGTTAATTTTCATTAGTTTAGATTTATTATTTGGTTGTTGTAATATTTTATAATTAATTTTTTATAATAACAGTGCAAAATTTATTTTCTAGAGGATGGTTCTACCAATTAAATTTTGGTTAAACAACTTATTTAGATTGTTGGAGGTATTATTTGTTAGTTCTCTATGTGTTTTGATGATTACTAACAATTGTAAACAATGTGGAGATATTTTTGTTCAAGATTAGAATGTTTTAAACTTGTCAATTTCAAACAAAAACATTCTGTCTGTGACAAACTCGAGCCTATTATGTGCATGCTCGAGCTTGCCTTTGACAGAGGCTACAAACTCGCCAGTTCAATTTGCAAACTCGAGACTAAACCTGAAGTTTGAACTTAAGACTTTTTCAAGAGGTTGTGTGAACTCGAGTTCACACTTTCAAGCTCGAGTTCACCAATGGCAGAGAGTTTTGTGTTTTGAAAACAATTTTAAACTTGACATCTTTCTCTTTCAAAACCTCAAGTTTACATCCTCCAGAGTAAAAAACCTTCATAGTCTACATGACCTATGAACTCGAGCCTGTTATGGCAAACTCGAGTTCATCTCTGGCGGGAAGAAATTCTTCAAACTTAAAGATTTTTACAAACCCTACACTGTTTTATTCAAAGTAAAGTTTGAAGAATGGAGCTAGATACCCAAGAGGGGGGTGAATTGGGTATCTTTAAAAACTTACAGATAAAACTCTGTTTTTGACAAACCAAAACAGGATAAGACAGAGGAGTAGGGAAGAAGAAGCTTTGCACAATCGATTTATACTGGTTCGGTCCTTTCTCTGACTTACATCTAGTCCCCAAGCCTCACTTGGGATTTTCAATCCACTATATTCAACTATTGATTACACACTCTATACTAAGAGTTTTTCTCTCACTAGAACACACTCCCCCTTACAAGTTGTAATCAATACACCCAACTACCAAGTCCCCTGACTTGTAGTTATCACAAACAATAAATGTTTACACAAATAACTCTCTTGAAGAGTAGATAAGATGAACACTGAAGCACAAGTATCAAATTGATACAATACAAATGAAAGCTGTACACAATAAATGAACTCAATGAATTTTCACTCTAAGTTGGTGTATCAGCTTGAGAAGAAGCTAATGCACTCTATTTATAGGTAGAGAACATTAAATGACCGTTGCAAGATGGATTCAACCGTTGTAGGTGATTAGCTTAAGGTCTGGTCATCTTCTCTCTCTAAACTTCTGCTAATCCAAGAATTAATATGATCTGATGTGGCTCTCTGAAGATTTGTCCGTTGGAGATGACTTTGCTTGTTGTAGTAAGCATTCTTTAACGTTTAGAAGGCGTGCTCAGATGGATTAGCCGAAAGTAGGTTGATTTGCAGAAGTGCATTAAATGCACTGTACACTTTTTGCTTTATGGCTTTGACCTTCAATAATCTTCATCTGTGCTAACTGTAATTCACTTAACAAACTTGTTAAACATAGTAGGGAACATAAGTGAATGATATATGAAGGCAATTAGGTCAAACAATAAGGATTTGCAAATTCGTGTAATTCAAAAATCAATTTTGACCGTTGTATACTGGAGTAAGTTCATCCATACTCGAGTATGGCACTGTGCATAAGTGTCCATACTGCAGTATCCAAAGTCATACTGGAGTATGCACCTTCCAGAGGCAAACCATCGTGACTTGTGTTTGAAGAACAAGACCTATACTGCAGTATGTTAGTAGTGTACTCGAGTATGGCACTGTTTGTGAGAAAAATTCTAAGTTCAAAATGCCTCTATACTGGAGTAAGCATCTGTATACTGGAGTAAGCAAGTCTTGACAAGTTGAGTGACCTCTCTGTATGGTCCCATACTCGAGTATGCAACTCTATACTCGAGTATGCAACTCAGTTTTCAAAAAGTGTGAAGTCTTCTCTTGTCTATACTGAAGTATACAAATCCATACTGAAGTATGCAAGAACATGTGTCAAGTTGAAAATCAGTTTAAGAGCCCAATACTGCAGTATGCAAACCTATACTGCAGTTTGCAATAATTATAAAATTTGGGAGCTCTCTGTATAAGCCTATACTCGAGTATGCATACCTATACTGCAGTATGCAACTCAAGTTGAAAAACTTATTTGCTCTCTGTAAGTTCAATACTCGAGTATAGCTCCCTATACTGAAGTATTGACATACCTCGAAAAGTTTGGTTGCTCTCTGGATGTCCTATACTCGAGTATGCATTCTCATACTCGAGTATGCATCACATTTTGAAAACTTGATTGCTCTCTAGAACTTCAATACTCGAGTATGGCTCTCCATACTGCAGTATTGACTTGTAAAATTCAATTTGAGCAATCCTTCAACAGTCCTATACTCGAGTATGCATACCTATACTCAAGTATGCAACTGTCGAATTGTTTTTAACTGATTTTGCAAGCTTCAAAACATGTTTACACTTGTTGTTAATCATCAAAACATATTGAGAACTAACATTCTTCCCCATTTTGATGATGACAACACTTGTAACCTTTCTTTTTAAAGAATTTGAAAGATGTAATCTGTTTTGAATTGAAGTTTTCAAAATTCAATGTTAAGTTATCAGAAAACAACCAATTTTGCATTTTCCAACATGAAAATAAGAGAATAGCAGCAGAAACGCATATTGAAATCACAAACAACTGAAAGTATATTCATTAAGCATAATTTATACAGTTGGAACTGATATCAGAAAGGATAAATACACTGATAATCACTGATATCAGAACAATCAACTACAAACGCAGCAAATGAAATGCAATGCAAACAACCTAGACATAAACAACTAGACCTTATGCCCTAAGCATCTACATCTTTCTCTCCTTCTCCCCCTTTGTCATCAGCAAACTCGGGGTCAAGAACAAAGATAGGAGGAGAGTAGAGCACCATGGCTGTGTTTGGATCAAAAGTGGGATCATGGGGCTCAGCATATGGAGAAGGTGTAGGGAAAACTTTAGTGGTCGGAGTAGGTGGAGATGGGAATGGGCCAAGAAGGACCTCTGTGGTGAAGATGGAATATCACCTAGAGGGGGGGTGAATAGGTGATTAAAAAAAATCCGTATGATGAAAATGATAAATGCAGAGAGAAGGATAAAGAGAGATGACACAGAGGATTATACTGGTTCGGTCCAACTCTTTGACCTACGTCCAGTACCCAGTTGCTCTGGGATTTCTCACTATCTCACTGACAATTACAATCTCAGAATGACTCTCAATCACTAGAATCACTCCCCCTTACAGATGGTAATTGTACACCCGTACTCAAGATACCACTACTTGAGATTTTGCACTAAACTGAATTCAATTAAATAAATCTCTCTTCAAGAGGAATTTGATAAACACTGAAGCACACTAATATCTGAAGATATGAACAAGTATATGGACTGAACTCTAGAGTACAATTGTTCTTTGTATGCGCTGGGTGATGATGTACTCTGTTCTTTGTGATTTTATAGTTGCTGGAGAATTAGCCGTTGGTAGAATTTCTAACCGTTATTTCCACGCTATTCTTGCTTTGAATGTATTGTTTTTCTACTTTAGGAATCTGTATTTGTCCGTTGCTCACGTTGTTATTCATTTGCTGATTTTCACTCTGTTTATGCGATCTGCATATGACTGTTGGATTCTGACCGTTGCTAATTGATTCTCTAACTTTTCACCATGCTTCATCAAATATGGTTAGAATCGATAATTAACAAATATATAATGGAATTCATTAATATCATAACTTAAGCAGTTAGACTAGTTTTGATTCATGTTTTGGTCAAAAACAAGAATCTGACTTAAAAGGAAAAGTCTGAATTTAAATGGAATGTGTAACAGCTATTTTTGACTGGAGTGAATAAAATCAGACTTGAGTTTGCACCTAAACTGGAGTTAAAAAGAATTGACTTGAGTTACAGACAGTTTGAAAATAGATTTTAACTTGAGTCAGTTTTTGTTAACTTGAGTTTGGTCACAAACTTGAGTTTCATCTTTTTGACTTGAGTCCATTTTCTGAAAAAAAAACTATTTCAAACTTGAGTTTTCATATATGAACTTGAGTTTTGCCTGTAACTTGAGTTCAAAATTCCTGACTTGAGTTTGAAAACATAATTTGATTTTGTAGAGTATCTTTTAACTTGAGTTTGAAAGGAGTAACTAGAGTTTTTACCTTGACTTGAGTTTAGACAACTTTAACTAGAGTTAATGTCTTTGACAACAAAACTTCAATAGATAAGACAAGCATTTCCAAAGGTTTGTTATCATCAAAACAATCTTGGGAGTCAACATTCTCCCCCTTTTTGATGATGACAACCTTTGTGAGAAAGTTTTGACCTGATACCATTTCAATCATTCAGCAATATGTTATCATCAGATTTCAAGCATTTCAACATCATGTTAATATCAGATTGGATATAGAAGATAACTGAACCAGAGTAGATTTCTACTCAAACTAATTCCATACAAACCAACATAATAACATAAGCCAGAGAAATTTTTCAAATGTCATAACAGAATCAGAATAGCATAATGTCATAATGCATTCATTCATCACAATTATAGTTAAAAAAAAAAACTTTACTTGTCTCTCTCCCCCTTTGTCATCATTCAAAAAGGAGGGTGTAGTGGTGGAAGCTGGAAACGAGGAGAAAAAGGATGTGATATTGATGGAAAGGGCAAGGGTGAAAAGGAGAAAATAGATGGTAGAGAGAAGGAAGAAGGTTTTGGTTTAGAGATAGAAGATGTAGGATCATTGTCATCAAAAAGGTCAGCAGTAGAGGTACCAGAGTATGTGATTCTAACTGGTGAGGCAGGAGGTATGACAGAAGCTGGTGTGGTGGTGATGAGGGGATGCTGTGAGGGTGAGTTTGAAGGATGAGAAGGAGATGAAGGAGGGGAAGTCTTCAGATGAGATTAAGGATGACCAAGAGTAGACTGTTGCTTTATATAGGCTTGAATATTGTTAATCTTGTCAAGGGCCATTGATATAGTATTGTTCAGATTGGTTATCCTTTGACCATGATCCTCAAAGTGACCATATACATTTTCAACAGCTTCTTGCAGAGCTTCTTGGTTTTCTTGAATCTCAGAGACATCTTTGACTAACTGTTCAAGCTTGGTTTCAAGCTTTATACACAAAGAGTTTTGAGCAGCCATTGATATAAGTAGAGGATCCATACTATCAGCAATAGCCTTTTCAACAATGTGCTTAATCTGTGCTCCCAGGGAGAATGGAGCAGGTGTAGAAGTGGCTTCTCTGTTGGCTTGAGAACAGGACAAGGGAGTTTTGGAACCAGGGGAAGCAGATGATTTCTTTGTGAATGAAACTTGCATTAGATTCAGTTGATTTTTACCAAATTCTTCTGGAGTTTTTGGTTCCTCAAGTTTCTCTAGGTACCATACCTTCTCATGATATAGGATAATTGAAATGAGACTTGGGAAGGGAATAGTGGATCTGCTCGTAGAGCTCAAATTGTATTTCTTTATTTCATTGAAAATCCAGTGTCCTAAGTTGTGAGGTACCTTATCAACAAAGGAAGCAAACAGAGAATAATCCTTTTTGGAGAAGTATGTGAAGTTTCTCCCTTTCTGGACAAAGTTTCTGGAGTATATATACCATAGTGCCCTGTATGTATGAGGCATAGATCCAGGAGAAAACTTAAAAGGTTCAGAAAAGGGTACATTAGGTTCCAGAATTTTGTAAATCTCCTCATTTGTATATTGAATTTCAGGAACAGATGGGGGATTTGATATTTGCAGCAATGAATTAAGGTAATTCTCAGACAATTCAATCCTTTTTCCTCTAACATAGGTAATCAGTTTTTCTTCAATGACACCACTATCTTCATTCATCAATTGATGAGCAGTCATATTATTGTAGAATAATCTCACTAGTGTAGGACTGTAAGAAGCTCGAATTGACAGAAATAACTCGTAGTTTCTAAACCAAGGAAAAAGGTCCAGATTATATTCTTCTTTAAGTTTAGGCAAATCCATATAAACCACAGGACAGAAATCTCTTTCAGCAAAGTTTTTCCTAAATTTTTTTCCCATCTTCAGGAGTGAATAACAAAGGACCAGAGGCAAAATCTAATGGAGGATTGGACACAGGAGCATGATAAATAGCATAGATGGCAGGAATTTTCAATGCCTTAGACCTGTCAGAGACTTGCGATGAAGAGTTTCCATGGATTTCAGAGGTAGAACGGCGTTTCTTGATTTTTCTGAGTTCCTCAGTTACTACTCCTTTATCTTTTCGCATAATAGCTTCCGGATCAACTGACTCTTTGTCTGGGTTTTCAGATGGCTCTTCAATAACAAGATTTCTTGGACGTTTGGGCACAGAAAAATCAAAATCAACCTTCGGACGGAATCGTTTGGTAGGAATCTTGGAACGCTTGGATCGTTTCGGTTGAAGAGATGAAGGAGAATGAGTAGTCTTCTTAATAGGTGATTTGGGTGAGGATTTTGAAGCCATCCCTAACGATTTTGAGAATTAGGGTTTTGGATTTGGGAATTTCTTACGGCTTTGAGAATTAAGGTTTGGAAATTTCTTCGAACAGCAAAGGAGAAGAAGAGACAATTAGATTGAAAGATTGAGGAGTCAGTTATTGAAGGAGTATATAAAACTCGTGTGCTTCAGGAGAAAAAAGAAAAAGAAACCTTTCTTATTTTACCCTAAAAGAAAAAGAAGAAACTTTCTTAAAAAGAAAATTTTCTTATTTTACGCCAAAAGAAAAAGAAGAAACTTTCTTAAAAGAAAATTTTCTTATTTTATGCCAAAGAAAAAGAAGAAACTTTCCTAAAAGAAAACTTTCTTATTTTATGCCAAAAGAAAAAGAAGAAACTTTCCTAAAAGAAAACTTTCTTATTTTATGCCAAAAAAAAAAGAAGAAACTTTCTTAAAAGAAAACTTTCTTATTTTATGCCAAAAGAAAAAAACTTTCTTATTTTAAGAAGACTTTCCCTTTTTACGCCCCTTTTTTTTTAAAAAAAAAAAAAAAAACTTTCCATTTATGCTTGAACTTGAGTTTATCTAGGAGAACTCGAGTTTTATCTAAAACTGGAGTTAGCCTATGTAGACTCGAGTTGGTTTAGCTTGTTACTGATTGAAATGACTCGAGTTGAGCAATACTAACTTGAGTTTTACTGAAAACTTGAGTTCCCAATGTTGAACTCGAGTTGAATCATGAATTTCTTGAGTTAAGACTTGCTCTGTTCATCTTTGTTTTTCTTCACAATAAACCGAGTCCTGCAAAGTCAAAATCTAAAGCCTCCGATGCTTAAGTTAGTTTAGGATAATCATCAAAACATAATTAATTATAGTAAATCAATACTTACAGTTCATTGGGATTTACCATTCCCAATTCTCTTCGAATAAACATGAACTGGTCCTTAGCAAGTGGTTTGGTAAAAATGTCAGCTAGTTGAAGATGTGTAGGGATGAACATTACCTTGATATCTTTCTTTTGTACATGATCACGAATAAAGTGATGTCTCACATCAATGTGCTTGGTTCTTGTGTGTTGAACGGGGTTCTTTGCCAGGCTGATGGTACTCGTATTATCACACAAGATTGGAATTTCTTTCAAATGAATCCCCAGATCAGATAGTTGTTGCTTTAACCATAAGACTTGTGCACAACAACTTGAGGCAGCAACATATTCTGCTTCAGTTGATGAGACAGTTACGGTTGTCTGTTTTTTACTAAACCAAGATACCAAAGAGTTTCCAAGGAATTCACATTGACCACTCGTACTCTTTCTATCGGTCTTATATCCTGCATGGTCAGCATCTGAATATGCTACTAAATGTTCTTGTTGCCCCTTAGGGAACCAAAGACCCAATTCTTTCGTGTCTGAGAGATATCGGAAGATTCTTTTGACGTGCTCAGCGTGTGATTCTTTGGGAGCTGATTGAAACCTTGCGCACATTCCCACACTAAATTGTATATCTGGCCTACTTGTAGTCAAATAGAGCAGGGAACCAATCATCCCTTTGTATTTAGTTATGTTGAAGTCTTTCCCTTTTTCTTCATCTGCATCAAGTGAGGCTGTTGAACTCATTGGAGTATCTGCTCCATTACAATGTTCCAATCCATATTTCTTAAGTAGATCACGAAGGTACTTGGTTTGTGAAATAAATATACCATCCTTTCGTTGTTTGATTTGTAAGCCGAGGAAGTAGTTTAGTTCACCCATCATAGACATCTCGAATTCCCCCTGCATTTTCTTTGAAAAATCTTCACAGAGCGAGTCATTAGTAGCACCAAATATAATATCATCCACATAAATTTGTACTACTAAGAGTTCGTTTAGTTTGTTTATTTTGATAAATAAGGTTGTATCTGCTTTACCTCTGACAAAACCTTGGTCTAATAAGAATTTACTTAAGCTCTCATACCAAGCTCTAGGAGCTTGTTTGAGACCATACAAAGCTTTCTTGAGTCGATAGACATAATCTGGATGTTGTTCATTTTGAAAACCGGGAGGCTGTTCAACATAAACTTCCTCCTGTATAAATCCATTTAGAAAAGCACTTTTTACATCCATTTGATATAATTTGAATCCTTTGATACACGCAAAGGCTAAGAGTACACGTATTGCTTCCAATCTAGCCACTGGAGCAAACGTTTCCTCATAATCAATTCCTTCTTCCTGATTATAGCCTTTGGCAACCAGTCTAGCCTTGTTCCGGACTATGATTGCAGATTCATCTCGTTTGTTTTTGAATACCCATTTGGTGCCAATGACCGGATGGTCTTTAGGCCTAGGTACCAAATCCCAAACTTGATTTCTATCAAATTGGTGTAATTCCTCTTGCATCGCTATTACCCAGTCATTGTCTGACAGGGCTTCATCGATCTTAGAGGGTTCAACTTGAGATATAAAAGCTGAAAAAGTAACTTCATTTAAGGTACTGGTTCTAGTTCTCACTCCCTGATTAACATCTCCAATCACTTGGTCCAAGGGATGATTTTTTATAAATTTCCAAGCTCTGGGTTGAGTTTGATCAGGACTTTCAAAATTGTTTTGAGAATTAGTTTTGAAAACATCTCCAAGATTTTCAACAGAGGCAGGAGTGGTTTTTGAGAAGAATTGGTTTTTGAAAATTTTTTCTTCATCATCATCCAGACTTTTATCTATACATGACTCACAGAAAACAACATGTATAGATTCTTCAACTACCCGAGTGCGTTTATTAAAAATTCTGTAAGCTTTACTTCTATTAGAATAGCCAAGAAAAATACCTTCATCTGACTTAGGATCAAATTTTCCTAAATTGTCCTTACCATTGTTATGAATAAAACACTTACAACCGAAGATGTGAAGATGTGCAAGATTTGGTTTTCTTCCCTTGTAGAGCTCATAAGGAGTCTTATTGAGCTTCTTCCGAAGATAAGCTCTATTTGATATGTAGCTGGCTGTGCTCATGGCGTCTGCCCAGAAAACATGGGATGTTTGATTTTCATTTAGCATTGCACGTGCCATCTCAGTTAACACACGATTCTTCCTCTCAACTACACCATTTTGTTGAGGTGTCCTTGGAGCAGAGAAATTGTGATTGATCCCGTGAGTGTCACAATATTCACTAAACGCTTGATTCTCAAATTCACCTCCATGATCTGTTCGAATAGCTGCAATACAAATACCTTTCTCGTTTTGCACCTTATTGGCAAATACAACAAACAGATCAAAAGTTTCATCTTTAGAGGATAAGAAAATAGTCCAAGTAAACCGTGAGTAATCATCAACAATCACAAGTGTATATAAATTTCCACCAAGACTTCTAACTCTGGTAGGTCCAATTAAATCCATGTGAAGTAGTTGAAGAGGTCGTTTTGTTGAAACTTCTGGTTTATTTTTGAAAGATGATTTAGTCTGTTTACCTTTTTGACAGGAATCACAAATCATATCATTTTTAAAATGTAATTTAGGTAATCCAAGAACTAAATCCCTTTTTGACAGTTTGTTCAGCTGAGACATATTTACATGAGCCAGACGTTTATGCCATAACCAATTTTCATTCAAATTGCTAACAAAACACTTTTCTGAGTCTGTATTGAGAAGATTTAGAGTATAGCAGTTACCTTCCCTGGTTGCTTTGAGCAGAGTTTTAAGATTTCCTTTGTCAATTGGGAAGTCATCCTTGTTGACTATGAGACATTCTTCTGAGTCAAAAATGATCCAGTTGTTTTTGTCTGCACTTTGACTTACACTAAGAAGATTGTGACATAGACCTTCTACATAATATACATCCTTGATTAGGGGTTTTCCTTTTTCTCCAATTTGACCGATCCCTGCAATTTTTCCGGATTGATTTCCTCCAAAGGTTACTTTGCCTCCATCTCTTGGATTTATTGTCATGAACTTAGATTGATCTCCTGTCATGTGTCTGGAGCATCCGCTGTCAATAAACCATTTGTTTGTTTTTGATGCTCTCAGACATACCTGTTATTAAATAAGATCAAGCCTTAGGTACCCATCTTTTCTTGGGTCCTTTTGGGTTAGTATAAGCAAAAGAAGTTGAGTATGTTCCTTTAGGCACCCATTGATAATTACCAGTTGGTTTTTCTTTTCTTTCCTTTTTATGAAAGCATGATGATGTATTGTGACCCTTCCGATTACAATAGTTACAGTGAGCAAAAGGATTAGAAGAATGTACAGATTTTTGAAAATAATTTAGATAAGATTTTCCTCCATTCTTCTTTTTCCCTTTCTTTTTATCTGAAATAGGATCGTATCCTATACCAGAACGATCATTTGTAAATTTTTGCGTTTTCAAAATAACTTTGAGCATCTCACTGCCTTTGGTGAACTTTTCAAGAGTTTGCATAAGTTTAATGTTTTGTTTTTCAAGATCAGGACAATTTTTGCAAGCAGGTTTTTCGTAATTTGGAGGAGCATTCTTAACTTGTTCCTCAAGTAGTTTGATTTTCTTTCTTGAGCTAACAAGTTCTTTGGCTAATTTTTTAAATTCAGAAAGCAATTCATTATATTCAGAAAATAATTCATCATAGGTAGGCTCAGAGTCATTTACCTCATTGTCGCTTTCAGTTTGTTCCTTGGCAACAAGACAGACATTTGCTACTTCTTCCTCATCACTTTCTTCATCTGAGGAATCTCCCCATATGGCAGACACATAAGCCTTCTTTTTGAAGTGATTGAATTTCTTCTTTTTCTCCTTGTCTTTATCCTTTAGCTGTGGGCATTCAGATTTGAAGTGTCCCGGCTTCTGACATTCATAGCAAATGATTTGTTCTTTATCCTTTGATTCTTGTCTGTTGCTGGAATTCCCTTTCTGAAATCTGTTTCTAAACCCTTGATCTCGTTTATAAAACTTTTTGAATTTCTTAACAAACATGGCCATCTCCTCATCATCATCCTCATTTTCTTCTCTGGGATCTTTCTCAGCATTTAGAGCAATACTTTTGCTTTTAGCTCCGTTGGTATTCTCTAATTCTTTTCTGAATTTGAGTTTTCCTTCATATTCTGACAAACTTCCAAATAAAGCAGCTACTGATTGCATTGACTCTCCTCGGGCTTCCTCGATTGCCGTCACCTTAGCTTCCCAATCCTTTGTTAACACATTCAGGATTTTTCTGACTTGGGAATTTTGTTCGTATGTCTTTCCCAGAGCTGCCAATTGATTTATCAAATGAGTAAAGCGAAGTTGAAACTCACTTATAGATTCTCCTGTCTTCATTCGTAGAAGATCGTATTCTGTTGTCAGTGTATTGATCCGGTTTTCTTTGACTCCTGACGTTCCTTCGTATGCAACTTCTAAAGCTTTCCACATATCTTTTGCGTTTGTCAGATTGCAAATCCGGAAGTACTCCTGTTGACTCAAGGCACTTTGGAGCATTAAGATAGCCTTGCTATTAAGAGTAACCAGTCTTCTATCATTTTCATCGTATTCTTCTTCTCGTTTGACGGTTGTAACTCCTTCCTTGGTTGTTGATGGACGATAATCACCTTTCTCGAAGACATTCCACAAACCGAATTCAGTGGCCATAACAAAGACTCTGAATTTCGCTTTCCAAAAAGAATAATGTTCTCCGTTGAAACCAGGAGGACGATTGATAGAGGCTCCATCAGGCAATATTCCTTCCATGATCTTTTTCTCGGGATGTTAAGCCCAACTGAGAAACCTACGCTCTGATACCAAATGAAGATGGAATATCACCTAGAGGGGGGGTGAATAGGTGATTAAAAAAAAATCCATATGATGAAAATGATAAATGCAGAGAGAAGGATAAAGAGAGATGACACAGAGGATTATACTGGTTTGGTCCAACTCTTTGACCTACGTCCAGTACCCAGTTGCTCTGGGATTTCTCACTATCTCACTGACAATTACAATCTCAGAATGACTCTCAATCACTAGAATCACTCCCCCTTACAGATGGTAATTGTACACCCGTACTCAAGATACCACTACTTGAGATTTTGCACTAAACTGAATTCAATTAAATAAATCTCTCTTCAAGAGGAATTTGATAAACACTGAAGCACACTAATATCTGAAGATATGAACAAGTATATGGACTGAACTCTAGAGTACAATTTTTCTTTGTATGCACTGGGTGATGATGTACTCTGTTCTTTGTGATTTTATAGTTGCTGGAGAATTAGCCGTTGGTAGAATTTCTGACCGTTATTTCCACGCTATTCTTGCTTTGAATGTATTGTTTTTCTACTTTAGGAATCTGTATTTGTCCGTTGCTCACGTTGTTATTCATTTGCTGATTTTCACTCTGTTTATGCGATCTGCATATGACTGTTGGATTCTGACCGTTGCTAATTGATTCTCTAACTTTTCACCATGCTTCATCAAATATGGTTAGAATCGATAATTAACAAATATATAATGGAATTCATTAATATCATAACTTAAGCAGTTAGACTAGTTTTGATTCATGTTTTGGTCAAAAACAAGAATCTGACTTAAAAGGAAAAGTCTGAATTTAAATGGAATGTGTAACAGCTATTTTTGACTGGAGTGAATAAAATCAGACTTGAGTTTGCACCTAAACTGGAGTTAAAAAGAATTGACTTGAGTTACAGACAGTTTGAAAATAGATTTTAACTTGAGTCAGTTTTTGTTAACTTGAGTTTGGTCACAAACTTGAGTTTCATCTTTTTGACTTGAGTCCATTTTCTGAAAAAAAAACTATTTCAAACTTGAGTTTTCATATATGAACTTGAGTTTTGCCTGTAACTTGAGTTCAAAATTCCTGACTTGAGTTTGAAAACATAATTTGATTTTGTAGAGTATCTTTTAACTTGAGTTTGAAAGGAGTAACTCGAGTTTTTACCTTGACTTGAGTTTAGACAACTTTAACTACAGTTAATGTCTTTGACAACAAAACTTCAATAGATAAGACAAGCATTTCCAAAGGTTTGTTATCATCAAAACAATCTTGGGAGTCAACATGTGGAAGGAGTGATGGGGGAAGATAGGATCTCAGTAGTAGGGGTGGAAGTGGAGACTGGGGATGATGTGGTGTGAGGTGGGCTAGGAAAGGAGAAAGTAGGTGATGAAGGTGGGGAAAAGTGAGTTTCAGGTGAAGATGTGGAAGGCTGGGTAACAGGAATGGATGGCTGGACCTCTGGGACAGGAGAGGATGAGGAAGGGCCGGTAGTGAACCCGAAGGTTGATGAAGAAGCTCCAACATCAAAATGCTTGATCAAGCGATCAACCTTATCCCGGGCTTCAGATGCAACTGTCAGTGTGATAGCCAGCCGGGAGTCCAAATCAATACACTGATTGAAGATCTCTTGATGCTTCATGTCAAATTGTTCCTTGAGCTTTGCCACTTCCGCGTCCATCTTGGCTCTCATATCAACAGCCAATCGCCCAAACTTGAACTGCATCTTCACAAAAAGAGATGCAACAACAGCATCCACAATTCTTTTCATCCTATCATCAAAATCCAATGGTGGTGGAGGCGGAGCCGACTGAGCCTTATGTGCGACTGACTGTAACGCACGAGTCTGTGACCTTGGTGGAGCCCTCGACTGACCGGATCCTTCCGGCTCAAAGTGTACCTTCATAAAGTTAAGTTGGGTCTTGCCGAAGGGCGTGATGCACTTCATCGTCTTAGGTGGCCCCACGTACCATATCTTATGGTAAAACATAATCAGGGAAATTAGAGAAGCAAAGGGCATGTATGATCCCTTTCGGGACACAAACTTGAAGTAATGCATCTCCTTGAACAGCCATTGCCCGATGTTGAGGGGATGCTTCTTGATAAAAGCAGTGAAGAACCTATAGTCCTTTTGTGTAAAATGCGTGTAGCTCCCTCCCTTCTGCACAAAATTGCGGGCGTATACGTGCCAAATCACTTGATGCAAGGGTGGCATCTCCGAGGGCTTGAAGGACAGATGGGCTCGCTGATCATCCGGTACGTCCTGACCGGGCACAAGTGTGGTATACACCTCTTCATTGGTGTATCTTGGTGTAGAAGCCTCCGGGGGATCAACAATCTTCAAGATCTTGTTGAGGATAGCAGCAGATATCATGAACTGGACTCCCCTGACAGATGAGATGATCCTCTCCTCAACCAATTTTCCGTCTGAGTCAAAAATATGATTGGTCTTCATGTTGAAATAGAACATCATGACCAATTCCTGGGAATATGCAGCCTCAATGGACAACAATGTTTGGTATGGCCCGAACCACGACGACAAATCAACGTTGCACTCCCGGTACACTTGTTCCAGATTGACTGAAACAACTGCACAAAATCCACGGGTTGAAAACTGCTCTTTGAATTTGGCATTGAGACCAGGAGGAAGTGGAACCGGGGCAACTTTGAATCCCTCAGGAGCATTCTTGTGTAGCTTGATCTCTTCTATAGCATTTTCAACAAATGGAGATGCTTGCTCGCCTTCTTGCTCTTGCTCAGGCACTGAAGTAGAAAGAGTATCTTCATCGATTGAAGAGGAAACAGCGGCAGAGGCTTTCTTCGACCTTCTCTTCTTCTCAACAGCTTTCTTTTTCCCTTTGTCTTTGCTTGGTTCACCGGTCTTCTTCTTCTTTGTTACCGAAGAAGGTGCCGGGTCCTTTGACGACGAACCCCTCTTCTTGGGGTTTGGAGATGGCCCTTCCGAGATAGTAACGCCAACTTCGGGAATCCTTGTATCAATGCCGCTCTTCAACTTCTTCGGAATCGATTTTGTCTTCGGTGCTCTAGGAGGTTGAGAGGGAACCGGTTGAGAGGATTGGGATTGTTCCTTAGACATTCTACCGTTAGGGTTTCAATGATAAATGCGAAAGGGTAGGAATGAGGAGATTTGGAGTGAATTTATGGGGGATTTATGAGGGATTGTGACGGTTTCAGAGAGAGAGGAAGAGAGAAAGTCGCGTCTGCTAGGGCTTTACTGAAGTAGAGGTGCGAGTATGAAAGAACACAACGGTTCAGAATATATAGACAGACCCCTATACTCGAGTAATGAGTACAGTTCTTGCTTACTCGAGTATAGCATACTTTCACTTACATACTCGAGTAAAGGTGGAAGTATACTAACCTGGACTTCAAAAATGTAATGTGAATTTTTGAAACCACAATGTCCATACTCGAGTATGTCACTTACATACTGCAGTAAGCCTCTTGCAAGCCTTCAGTTTTGGCCTTTGTGTGGTCCAATACTCGAGTATAGCATTGCTTACTCGAGTATAAAGCCACTTTTCTCAGTTGTGTGGTCTCTGCCTCTCGGATACTCGAGTATCCACTTCCATACTCGAGTATAGCCCTTCTGAACACCAGATTTGGCTTTCTGCAACTTCCATACTTGAGTTTCATTGCCTTTACTGGAGTATGCAACTTCTGAAACTTCAAAATATCCTGTAAAAACAATGGCTAAACACTCCGATGCTTAAGTTAGTAAAGATTAATCATCAAAATCACAACTAACATTGAATTGAGAGAGAATTTCTTACAACTCATTGGGATTTACCATTCCCAATTCTCTCCTTATAAATGTGAATTGTTCCTTGGCTAGAGGCTTGGTGAAGATGTCAGCTAGTTGAAGATGGGTTGGAATGAACATCACTTTGACATCTCGCTTCTGGACATGATCCCGAATGAAGTGGTGCCTCACATCAATATGCTTAGTTCTTGTATGTTGCACCGGATTCTTGGCCAAGCTTATTGTGCTAGTGTTGTCACACAATATTGGAATCTCCTTCAAGTGGACTCCCAAATCAGCAAGTTGTTGCTTTAACCATAGCACTTGAGCACAGCAACTTGATGCAGCCACATATTCAGCTTCAGTTGATGACACGGTCACGGTTGTTTGCTTCTTGCTGAACCAAGACACAAGTGAGTTGCCAAAGAACTCGCATTGGCCACTCGTGCTTTTTCTATCCGTCTTGTAGCCAGCATGATCCGAATCTGAGTATGCCACCAAGTGCTCCGGTTGACCTTTGGGAAACCAGAGTCCAAGAGTCTTCGTATCCGAGAGATATCTGAATATCCTCTTCACGTGTTCAGCATGTGACTCTTTAGGAGCGGATTGAAATCGAGCACACATCCCAACGCTGAATTGGATGTCCGGGCGACTTGCTGTGACATAGAGCAATGATCCAATCATCCCTCTATACTTAGTGATGTTGAAATCCTTGCCCTCTTCATCAGCATCCAAAGAGGTGGTTGTACTCATTGGTGTGTCAGCCCCATTGCACTTGTCCATTCCAAACTTCTTCAGCAAATCATTCAAATACTTGGTTTGAGATATAAATATCCCATCTTTACGTTGCTTGATTTGCAGTCCAAGGAAGTAGTTGAGCTCACCCATCATTGACATCTCAAATTCACCCTGCATAGCCTTGGAAAATTCCTCACACAAGGAGTCATTAGTAGCACCGAAAATAATATCATCAACATAAATCTGGACAATTAAGATTTCATTCAGCCTATTCTTCTTTATAAACAATGTTCTGTCAGCCTTTCCTCTGATAAATCCTTGATCAAGTAAGAATTGACTTAATCTTTCATACCAAGCTCTAGGAGCTTGCTTAAGACCATATAAAGCTTTCTTAAGTTTGAAAACATGATCAGGAAATTGTTCATTTTCGAAACCTGGAGGTTGTTCAACATACACCTCCTCTTGAATGAACCCATTTAAAAATGCACTTTTGACATCCATTTGATAAAGTTTAAAATCGTTAGTGCATGCAAAGGCTAGAAGAACTCTTATGGCTTCCAATCTTGCCACTGGAGCATAAGTTTCTTCATAATCAATTCCTTCTTCCTGATTATAACCTTTGGCAACCAATCTTGCCTTATTGCGGACAATGATTGCTGACTCATCTCGTTTGTTTTTTAATACCCATTTAGTGCCGATGACCGGATGATCGTTAGGCCTAGGTACCAAATCCCAAACTTGATTTCTGTCAAATTGATGCAACTCTTCTTGCATAGCTATCACCCAATCATTGTCTGAAAGAGCTTCTTCTATTTTAGAGGGTTCAATGTGTGAGATGAAGTGACCTCATTTAAAGTACTATTTCTAGTTCTTACTCCTTGGTTCACATCACCTATAACTTGGTCTAAGGGATGATTCCTTATATATTTCCAAGCTCTAGGTTGAGACTGATCAAGGTTTTCAAAATTATTTTCAGGATCAGCCTCAAAAACATTTTCAAAATTTTCAGATTGAGAAGGAGTAGTTTTCGAAAAGAATTGGTTTTTGAAAATAGTCTCTTCCTCTTCATCCAAGGATTTATCAGACTCATTTTCACCAAACACAACATGTATAGATTCTTCAACAATCTTAGTTCTAGTGTTAAAGATTCTATATGCTTTACTCCTATTAGAATAACCAATGAAAATGCCTAAATCAGCTTTAGAATCAAATTTACCAAGATTGTCTTTACCGTTATTGTACACATAGCACTTACAACCGAAAACATGAAGATGGCTAAGGTTCGGCTTTCTGCCTTTGTAGAGTTCGTATGGGGTCTTATTCAGCTTCTTCCTCAAGTAAGCTCTATTGGAGATGTAGCAAGCCGTACTCATGGCATCAGCCCAAAACACTTGAGAAGTATTGTACTCGTTCAGCATCGCTCTTGCCATCTCAATGAGTACTCTATTCTTTCTCTCCACTACTCCATTTTGTTGAGGAGTTCTAGGTGCTGAGAAGTTGTGGTCGATTCCCATATTGTCACAGAACTCAGCAAAGGCGTTGTTTTCAAACTCACCACCATGATCGGTCCTTATACCTGAAATTGAGAAACCTTTCTCGTTCTGGACCTTCTTGGCAAAGGAAACAAACTGATCATATGTTTCATCTTTAAATGATAAAAATACAGTCCAAGTAAATCTAGAATAATCATCAACTATGACCAAAGTATAAATATTTCCACCAAGGCTTTTCACTCTAGCTGGTCCAACTAGATCTATATGAAGTAATTGAAGAGGTCTATTAGTTGAAATATCATTTTTAGCTTTAAAAGAAGATTTGGTTTGTTTTCCTCTTTGGCAAGCATCACAAATCATATCATTTTTTAAATTCAATTTAGGAATACCAATAACGAAATCGTTTTTCAATAACTTGTCAAGTTGATACATATTGACATGAGCTAACCGCTTATGCCAAAGCCAACTTTCATTCAAGTTACTAACAAAACAATTTTCACAAATTGTGGCATTGCTAGAGAAATTAAGGGTGTAACAGTTACCATCTCTAGGTGCCCTAAATAAAGCTTTAGTTTTTAAATCATCAATAGGGACTAAATCTTTTCTAACAATCAAGCATTCATTTGAGTCAAATATAACTAAATTACCCTTGTCGGTGCTTTGACTCACACTTAGGAGGTTGTGACACAATCCTTCTACCAAGTAGACATCTTTGATGAGAGGACCTTCATTGTTGCCTATCTCACCAATGCCAGCGATTTTGCCCGATTGGTCACCTCCAAATGTGACTCTACCACCATCTTTTGGCTTGATTGAAAGAAATTTGGACTTGTCCCCAGTCATGTGTCTTGAGCACCCACTATCAATATACCATTTGTTGAGCCTTGATGCTCTAAGACAAACCTGCAGATCACAAGAGATCAAGTTTTAGGTACCCATCTTTTCTTGGGTCCTTTGGGGTTAGCATGTACCTTGGGAACATGAGTTCCTTTTGGTACCCATTTATAATTCCCTACAGGCTTATTTTTTCTTTCCTTTTTATGAAAGCAAGATGATATTGAGTGACCCTTCCTATTGCAATAATTACAATGAGCAAAAGGATTTGAAGAATGAACAGATTTTGTAAAATAGTTCATATATGATTTTTGCCCATTCTTTTTCTTGCCCTTCTTCTTGTCAAAATCTGGTTTGTAACCAATGCCCAATCGATCATTTATAAAACGTTGTTGTTTAAGAATCACATTGAGCATTTCACTTCCCTTAGTGAATTTCTCAAGTGCTTTTGTAAGTTGTAAATTCTTTTTCTCTAAGACAGGGCATTCATCACAAACTAGAGATTCAGGAGAAGAGAGGTTTTCAATTTTCAATTCAAGAAAAGAGTTCTTCCTTTTCAAAGTCATATATTTATCTGCTAGTTTTTCAAATTCTTTTTGAACAACATTGTACTCAGCAAATAATTCATCATAGAAGGGTAGAGATTCATATACCTCATTGCTTTCATTATGTTGCTCTTCTTCCTCAGCAACCAGGCATATGTTAGCTTTTTCTTCTTCATCCTCTTCAGCTTCATCTTCATCCGATGAGCTATATCCCCATATAGCTGAGACATATGCCTTCTTTTTGTACTTCTTGAATTTCTTCTTCTCTTTTTCTTGGTTCTTCAGCTAAGGACATTCTGACTTGATGTGTCCAGGCTTCTCGCATTCGTAACAAATGATCGGCTTCTTTGATTCATAACTAGAATTTCCCTTCTGAAACTTTTTGAAGCATTGATCCTTTTTGTAAAACTTCTTGAATCTCCGGACCATCATGCTTATCTCTTCATCCTCATCTTTTATCACATTAAAAGCAACTCCCTTGTTACGATTGTTGCCACCGTTGACATCTTCCAAGTCCTTTTTGAACTTCAATTTACTCTCGTACTCAGAAAGACTACCAAACAAAGCAGCAACTGAAGTCATTGATTCTCCACGAGCCTCCTCAATAGCAGTAACTTTCGCTTCCCAATTTTTTGTCAAAATATTGAGAATTTTCCTCACTTGAGACCCTTGATCAAATATCTTTCCTAGGGCAGCCAGTTGATTTGTCAGATGAGTGTATCTAAGCTGAAATTCCCCAATGCTCTCTCCTTGCTCCATCCGTAGCAGATCATACTCAGTGGTTAGAATGTTGATGCGGTTCTCTTTGATTCCAGAGGTTCTTTCATATGCTATTTCCAGAGCCTTCCACATCTCTTTTGCAGTTGACAAGTTACAGATTCGAAAGTACTCCTTTTGACTAAAAGCACTTTGAAGCATTAGGATAGCCTTGCTGTTGAGAGTGATGTTCTTCTTATCATCATCGTTGAACTCAGCTTCAGTCTTTGGAACAGTAATGCCTCCTTCGGTTTTGACTGGTACATAGTCTCCAGTCTCAAAGACTCTCCATAATCCATATTCAGTAGCCATTACGAACACACGAAATTTTGCTTTCCAGAAAGAATAGTGTTCGCCGTCGAAGCCGGGAGGTCTATTGATTGAAGCTCCATCCGGAAGAATTCCTTCCATAATGATCCTTCTCGAGTGGTTAGACTCTTCCGATAAGACCTTGCTCTGATACCAAATGAAGAATGGAGCTAGATACCCAAGAGGGGGGTGAATTGGGTATCTTTAAAAACTTACAGATAAAACTCTGTTTTTGACAAACCAAAACAGGGTAAGACAGAGAAGTAGGGAAGAAGAAGCTTTGCACAATTGATTTATACTGGTTCGGTCCTTTCTCTGACCTACATCCAGTCCCCAAGCCTCACTTGGGATTTTCAATCCACTATATTCAACTATTGATTACACACTCTGTACTAAGAGTTTTTCTCTCACTAGAACACACTCCCCCTTACAAGTTGTAATCAATACACCCAACTACCAAGTCCCTTGACTTGTAGTTATCACAAACAATAAATGTTTACACAAATAACTCTCTTGAAGAGTAGATAAGATGAACACTAAAGCACAAGTATCAAATTGATACAATACAAATGAAAGCTGTACACAATAAATGAACTCAATGAATTTTTCGCTCTAAGTTGGTGTATCAGCTTGAGAAGAAGTTAATGCACTCTATTTATAGGTAGAGAACATTAAATGACCGTTGCAAGATGGATTCAACCGTTGTAGGTGATTAGCTTAAGGTCTGGTCATCTTCTCTCTCTAAACTTCTGCTAATCCAAGAATTAATATGATCTGATGTGGCTCTCTGAAGATTTGCCCGTTGGAGATGACTTTGCTTGTTGTAGTAAGCATTCTTTAACGTTTAGAAGGCGTGCTCAGATGGATTAGCCGAAAGTAGGTTGATTTGCAGAAGTGCATTAAATGCACTGTACACTTTTTGCTTTATGGCTTTGACCTTCAATAATCTTCATCTGTGCTAACTGTAATTCACTTAACAAACTTGTTAAACATAGTAGGGAACATAAGTGAATGATATATGAAGGCAATTAGGTCAAACAATAAGGATTTGCAAATTCGTGTAATTCAAAAATCAATTTTGACCGTTGTATACTGGAGTAAGTTCATCCATACTCGAGTATGGCACTGTGCATAAGTGTCCATACTGCAGTATCCAAAGTCATACTGGAGTATGCACCTTCCAGAGGCAAACCATCGTGACTTGTGTTTGAAGAACAAGACCTATACTGCAGTATGTTAGTAGTGTACTCGAGTATGGCACTGTTTGTGAGAAAAATTCTAAGTTCAAAATGCCTCTATACTGGAGTAAGCATCTATATACTGGAGTAAGCAAGTCTTGACAAGTTGAGTGACCTCTCTGTATGGTCCCATACTCGAGTATGCAACTCTATACTCGAGTATGCAACTCAGTTTTCAAAAAGTGTGAAGTCTTCTCTTGTCTATACTGGAGTATACAAATCCATACTGAAGTATGCAAGAACATGTGTCAAGTTGAAAATCAGTTTAAGAGCCCAATACTGCAGTATGCAAACCTATACTGCAGTTTGCAATAATTATAAAATTTGGGAGCTCTATGTATAAGCCTATACTCGAGTATGCATACCTATACTGCAGTATGCAACTCAAGTTGAAAAACTTATTTGCTCTCTGTAAGTTCAATACTCGAGTATAGCTCCCTATACTGCAGTATTGACTTACCTCAAAAAGTTTGGTTGCTCTCTGGATGTCTTATACTCGAGTATGCATTCTCATACTCGAGTATGCATCACATTTTGAAAACTTGATTGCTCTCTGGAACTTCAATACTCTAGTATGGCTCTCCATACTGCAGTATTGACTTGTAAAATTCAATTTGAGTAATCCTTCAATAGTCCTATACTCGAGTATGCATACCTATACTCGAGTATGCAAATGTCGAATTGTTTTTAACTGATTTTGCAAGCTTCAAAACATGTTTACACTTGTTGTTAATCATCAAAACACATTGAGAACTAACAAAGTTTTCCAGTTTGAAAAATCTCAAGAGTTTAAAAAACATGTAAACTTGAGCCTAAGTCAAACTCGAGCCTAAAAGTTCCAGAGAGCAAAGTGTATTTCAAAGTTGAACAAACTCAAGCCTAAGTCTTTTAAACTCGAGCCTAAAAGTTCCAGAGAGCAAAAGTGTTTTTCAAAGTTGAACAAACTCGAGCCTAAGTCTTTTAAACTCGAGTCTAAAAGTTCTAGAGAGCAAAAGATTTTTGAACTAGAGAAAACTCTAGAGTTTGCACTACAAACCTCAAGTTCGTCTTTTCAAAGCTAAGACTAAGTTTTGTCTCGAACAAGTCAAACTCGAGCCTGTCACTAATGGACTCAAGTTTTCCTCTTGAACACTAATTCTCCAGAACTCAAAAATCGCGACACACCTCTCTGAATGAAGGGAACTCAAGTTCATGAAAGTAAGCTCGAGTTCAAAACAACCCGAGAGCAATGTGATTTTTCATTGAGCTAGGAACCTCAGGTTTACACTACAAACCTCAGGTTTATATGTTTTAAACTGAAATGTTTTTGTACACTGAAGCACCAAACTCCAGCCTGGAAGAACTAAGCTCGAGTTCATGACGCTGGTTCAAAAATTCAAATCTGACGAATTCAGAAAACATTCTTGTTTGATCTTAATACTTTGTTATATTATTCTCTGATATTCCCAGCTATGTTTAATGACTTTATTAGTGGATTTCAGATATTTAAAGAATGTTTATTGAAGAGTTGAAGTATAAAGCAAAAAGCAGTTCAGAACATTTAATGTAATGTCCAGAAAGTTAGTTCCTCTGGCCAATCCATCTGCACACGTCTACAAAGCATTAAAGATTGATTGCTACAACAAGAAACATTCTCTCTAACATATTAATTCACAGAGAGTCAACCTTGCTTACTTGGACAGATGGAATAAGTAAAATACTAGAGAGAGAATATGCCTAAACCACTTCAAAACCCTTGGACAACCTATCCAACGGATCTATTTGGAAAGCAACGATCATTTAATGATCTCTGAGTATAAATAGAGCTGCATTCAAGTTTTTCCACCAACCACAACAACTGAGAGCGAATTGTATTCAAGTTTTCATTTATTCTCTTCAGTTTTCATCTGTATAGTATCTTTTGATACAAGAGCTTCAGTGTTCATTTATATCTGCTCTTTGAGAGAGTTTTATTTCTGATTATCATTTATTGTAAGGAATCACAAGTCAAGGGGACTTGGTGATTTGGGAATCATTGATTACAACTTGTAAGGGGGAGTGAGTTCTAGTGAGAGAATCACTTCTTGAGTGCAGAGTGTATAATCCTTGATATAGTAGAAATCCCAGAGAGTCTGGGGACTGGACGTAGGTCAAGTGGTTAAGACCAAACCAGTATAAATCTCTTGTGTTCAGCTTCTCTTCCATTACTCTGTTTACCTCTGTTTTTATCATCTCAAAACAGAGTTTGCCTCGAAAATTTTTGAAATACCCAATTCACTCCCCTCTTGGGTATTTGACTCCACTTTCATTATTGAATTTTTAATCAGCTTAGATTTTGTGTGAATTGAAGATTTATAATTTAACATTTTTATTCTTCAAACCCTAAAACTTTAAATTGGAGATTTTGTCTAAAAGAATGAAATGAAGGGCAATTTGGGATTAAATGAGTTGCTTGGGGGTAAATATTTGAAATAATGGTAAAATGAACAATTGAGATTGGAGTGTGTAATTGTAATTTTTGAGTAATTAATTCAAAACTTTAAAATTACTTAATTAAGTTAATTTTTTTAATTTATGAATTAAATTTGTATTTATATTATTGTGTAGATTGATTTGTGCTCGTGGTGCCTTTCTTTCTCAAGGCTTGTAAGGTTTAGTTTAGAGTTAAGGTAACTGAGATTAATCTATTTTATTTGCTTGTTCTTGACTCTAAGGTTTTTTCTAAACCTTCCATTCTTTATGAAATTTAAATGTGATTTGGAAAATTCTATGTACTTTTGTATATAAATTTATTTCACTAAAGCTGTGTCCTTTCAAGTTGTATGTATAATTGGAATGTATATATATGAGATTTTGACGCTGATAGATGTAATGTGATAAAAAGAAGGGAAAAAACAGAAAAAGAAGTTTGAAATTGTAAAATCCTAAATCATGTTTATTACCAAAAATTGATAAGGGAACTAAGAAACTTACACTACAAAAAAAAAAAATGGTTTTTGAGCCAAAAAAAAGAGTGGCAATTGCGACGGATTTCAAAAAATCCGTCGCAAAATCGAATTTAAATCCGTCGCAAAAATTCGAATTTGCGACGGATTTGAAATCCATTACAAAATTCATTTTATTTAAAAAAATATAAAAAATATTTTAAAAATATAAAAATTACACAAAAATTATTTAAAAATATAAAAATTACATAAAAATATATAAATGTTACATAAAAAATTATGGAATAAAAAAAGGGTAAAGAATTTCTCCTGTCACTGGAGATAGAGTTATCTCCAGTAACCCTAAAACTACGTCGTTTTGAATTAATAAATGGTGTATTTGTAATTTCAGGTGAATTAATGAAGGGTGTATTTGTAATTTCAGGTGAATTAATGAAAAGTGCAAATACAGAAACACCCTTCATTAATTCACCTGAAATTACAAACACACCCTTCATTAATTCAAAACGACGTAGTTTTAGGATCACTGGAGATAACTCTATCTCCAGTGACAGGAGAAATATTTTTCCCATAAAAAAACTTGTATATCATAAAAACTTGAGTTTTTTTATTTTTATTATTCATATGCCTTCAAGGTTTTAATACATGTAGATACTCTAGTTTAGGTCGATCCTAATATCTAGGAATTATAAAAGGCATATCTTAATATCTAGGAATTATAAAATAGAAAAGCAATTATAAAATTCAAATTCTATAATCTATTGATTGATTTAGGCCGATCCTAATATCTAGGATTATAAAAAGCAGATTCTAATATTTAAAAATTATAAAAGGTAGATCCTAATATCTAAGAATTATAAAAGGAAGATCCTAATATCTAGAAATTATAAAACAAAAAAGCAATTACAAAATTCAAATTCTATAATCCGATTAGATCCTAAAATATTTCTAACTACCAAGATTATACATTATACAGAAATTTAATATTGGCTGCATGTAAGCAAATATAATATAATAAAAAATAGTTATTATAATTTCCTCTCTTCTAATAATAAATTAAGATTGTTAGCCATTATAGTCTTTCTGAAGAGAATTCACATGCGGAGCAACAGAAAAATGGATAAGAACTTTTACAATTGGAACATCAACATTTCAGTGAAAAAAAATAACATAACATAAACATACAAAAATTCAGTTTTATGAAATAATATTATAATAAACTAGAATGATTAATCAATTAAAAAATCACAAGAAGAGCCAGAGAAAGAATGAAGCATCAATCAAAATTCACAGAGAAGATTGAATTTCCTTCTAGTTTTGTTCAACAGAAAAACAGAGGAAACAGAGAGGATTAGAAAACACAAGAAAATTCAATTTCTTAACCTAGCAAGATTGAACGCACATCCAAAATTCAGAGGAAATAAAGAAAGATAAAACTTGGATTAATTATTAATACAGAGAATTAAGAAATATGATCATATGAAGAGCCACAAAGAGAGAATGATCAGAGAGCTTACAAGATTGAAATCTTTCATCTTTCTCTGTTTCCTTCATATGGGTTTCAGCAGCCAAATGGCAAATAGAAAAGGAAGAATCAGAATAACAAGAAAAGGCTTATAACTAGAAAGTCTTATGGTTGAATTTATTTTGATTCTTCATTGGGTAACCGAAAAGTTAGGTAAAACAAATAACAAACCCACCTAGAAAACAAGGTCGAACGGTGGAAGGCTGAGCACACGACGTGACTGGCATGGGGAGGATGTTGGACGGCGAAGGAAGTAGAGGGACGAGCACCAGAGGCGCCAGAAAGGTGAAGGAGGTCAGACGGGAGGAAGAGCGTGGGGAGGAAGCTGAAGAAAACACGGAAATAACCGCCGAGGGGGGGCGAGATGGATATTTAATGATTTTTGCGACGGATCCAAGATCCGTCGCAAAATCACTTTTTGCGACGAATCTAAATTTTGCGACGGATCTAGAGATCCGTCTCAAAAAGGCGTCCACTGGCGGCCTTTTTTGCAGCCAGTTAGCGACGGATCTTGGCTCCGTCGCTAATTTTTGCGACGGATCTTAGGCATCCACTGGCGGCCTTTTTGGCCGCCAGTTAGCGACGGATAAAATATCCGTCGCTAAAAGGCGGAGACTGGCGGCCTTTTTGGCCGCCAATTAGCGATGGATTCAAAATCCATCGTAAACATAGCGACGGATTCCGAATCCGTCGCTAAAGTTAGCAACGGATGCAAAATCTGTCGCTAAAGTTAGCGACGGACGCAAAATTCGTCGCTAATTTCTTAATTTTTTCCGTCGCAAATTCCGTCGCTGTTTGGTATTTTTCTAGTAGTGTTAATAAACAATCCACAACTCATTTTTTAAGAAATCCATAATTTGAAATTTTACACTTTCAAAGTTCTTTTTCTATCTTTTTCCCTTAAAAGTATTTGAGGCATTCTATTGATGTGAAATGTTTTTGAAAAATATGTATATATTATGTTCACTATTTTGGGAATATTTTGGGATTGTGTGGTAGGGATTATGAAGAAGCTGTGTACCCATGGGCTCTCTCATTCCTAAACTGAATTTGAGTTGAATGTTTTGGGCAAACACTTTCTTATTACTGTATATCGGTGTGGTAATATGGGAGGCAATATTCTTAAAGTAACCAACTGACTTTTGATTGGATATACTAGCACTAATAAGCTGTACCACATCCAACAAGGCAATAGTGGAATATGACCACGTCCAACAAGGCAATAGTGGAATATGGTGGGTGGGTGAGATGATTTTCAAAAATGTGTGTGTGTGTGTGTTTATACAAGTATTATGGCATTTTGTTTGTTGAGGATTGTTAGAGGGATATTTATATATATAATTATAAGCATGCTTCTCTAACTCGCATTTCTATCCTACATATATTGTAAATTGATTTTTGTTACTAGGACAACATGTCTCATTCCGTTGTTGTTAATATATTTCAAGAAAGCCCTCTAATTTTTTTTTATTTTTTTTTTAATAAAGGCGAAGGGGAGCAAACATAGGCATAGGCTCCAATAAGCTTGTAGTCTTCTTATTTTTGTTGGTTTGTACTAGTTTTTACTCCAATAAGCTCATAATTAGTTTGACTAATAAACTAATATATAATCCAAAGATATACAACATATAAAATAATTATGTAACTTATTTAGCTTCCTTAATCTCTCCAAACAAAATCAACTATGCCTTATAATTAGGACTGGAGGTAGTATATTGTTATCTAGAGCTCACATCCTTGTATCTATTATGAGCTATGTTTTGGGTAACTGTGAAGATCTTACTAGCATGAAGCCTTAACTTGTTCACTCAATGATTTTGTGGATTTACTACATTATGATTATGTTCTATCGTTTTCAAAGCCTTTTTGTTGTGAGGTTCAGTAACATGTCATGGTATCAACTAAGGGGCTAGATTTCTAATAACCCTATCCTAATTGTACCCTTGGTCTTATATTTAAGTTAGTGTCGTGGGTCTGTGAGTAGGTTATATAAGTTGAACCCTGAATTGTTAATCTCATTGGATTAGTGAAAATGTTTTGGAAGTGATGGATAAATCCTTTTATAACCATGATAGACCTTTTGAATTTAGTTTCAACTTTTTCCATCATGGTTAGTTTTATTTGTAGTCTTAATCTTTTTATCCATTATAGTGTTTTGGGAAATTTGGTTAGAAACTTTTCTAAATTATTTAGTTAAACGCAGTGCTATGAAAAATGGTCTTTTCACCCGTGACAGTATTTGAGGATTTCAAGTTATCAATATGTATACTAAAGTTGTTAATTATAATTCTTAAGTTGTTATTCTTTATACCTAAGTAGGTCAATGATGCCTAATATGTGTGGTTTCAAAATATTACCTACAATGTTGTTGGTATTTGAGGAGCTCAAGTCAATATCTATACTGAAATTGTTAATTGCAATGTGTAATTAATTTAGGTATAGATAATAATATCTTAAAAATCGTAATAACAACTTCAGTACACATATTGACAACTTGAGCTCCCCAAATGTTGTTAAGGGCATATTGGTCATTTGAAGCATTTGCAAATATAATATTCCTCCAATAGTTCTGACTTGGAATTTGTGGTATTAGATTCCCTAATTTGTCTGGTCTCTTTTTCTCTATTTCAAATTTAGTTCTCTTGAATTTTCACTTGATTTAATGTTGATTAGGTCTTGAAAAAATTTTGGGAAAATTACATTCAGGTCCCAAGGAACAGAAATAATTACAAAAGAATCCCTTAAAATCACCAAATTATACAGAAATCCCAAGGGACTTTTTTTATATTATTTTTATAGAGAAAAAATCCAGGTTTTTAAATGTTGTTATAAATATGGCTTTTTATGTTGTAAATGGCCAGATTTTAAATTTTGTTGTAAATATAGCACTTCCTGTTGTAAATCTAACTTTTTTTAGTTGTAAATGATCTTTCTACGTTCAAAATTTATGTGTTTAAATGTTGTTGTAAATATTGTTTTTCCTATTGTAAATATTGTTTTTTCTGTCGTAAATTGCCTGATTTTAAATTTTATTGTAAATATAACATTTTTCTCTTGTAAATGACCTCTCTAAGTTCAAAATTCAAGTGTTTAAATGTTGTTTTAAATATAGCTTTTTCTATTGTAAATATGGCTTTTTCTGTTGTAAATAGCCAGAGTTTAAATTTTGTTGTAACTATAGCATTTCCTATTGTAAAACTAGCCTTTTTCTGTTGTTAATACAAATAATATAAAAAAAATCCCTTGGGACTTCTATGTAATTTGGTAGTTTTAAGTGACTTTTTTGTAATTATTTTTGTTCCTTGGGACCTGAACGTAATTTTTTCAAAAATTTTCTTTAAAATGAAATGCAAATTATTTAGATTCAGAGAGTAGTGAACATGAATCCTAGCTGTAAATTAAGAGCTAGATTTAAATTTTAAATTCCTTATTTACAATCAAGACTCCTAAATTTGCAATATTTGCAACTTATTTTTTAGGAAAAAATTTCAGGAGCCAAATTGTTATTAATTTGTTTTTAGTTCCTAATTCTCCCAAATTTTTTTACCCTTAAACTAATTTTGACTATACTTTTCTTAATATAAGTAAAATAGTTAACATGATATTATATATAAAAACCCACTGAAGGGAGTAATTTTTTCACCAAAAGTTATTTACTCATATTTTTCAATTAACTAAACAATCTTCTAACCAACCAAATATAATTTTTTATTAAATGAATTTCATTCAAAGACATAATTTTTACAATCTTAAAAAAATAGCTATTTTTAACTAAGATTTTTGGGGAAACTTTAGTTAGCCCCATAAAAGAGAATTTATTTCAGTCTTGTCTAAAATATTCTGAAATTTCATTGTACCTTTTGGGTTAAAATGAAATTAAGTTTTGTGAGTGAAAAAACAAGATGCCCTTACTTTTTTTTTCGAATCCCCTTATTTGTTTTGTAAATCGTCAAAATATTTTCACCCCTAAATTCTTTTGAATCCCTTTGTTTGTCTTATAAATGCATTTATTTATTTTGTGAATGATCTTATATTTCTTGTGAACTTTCTTATTTGTCTTCTAAATGGCTAAAATATTATTGTTAAGTCCATGGTTTCTTTATAATCCCTTTTTTTCTTATAAATACATTTATTTGTCTTATAAATGTTCTTATGAAAAAATAAAGAAAGAGCATTATAGTATTTTCTTCCACAAAAATTAATTTCATTTTGATTTAAGTAGGTAAAGTGAAGTTTTAGGAATAACTGGAATTAAGTCTCTTGTCAGGACTAAATAAAATTTTCCCAAATTTTTAATTTTTATAAACGTGTTAATCAATAAGAGTTATTATTGTCTCCTTAAAAAGTAATTGAAGGATGTTATAAAAGTGAAGAAAATGTAAAGAAAAGTAGAGAGAAGTCAGAGAGAAATTCTAGAGATGAAGGAATTCTTATTTTAAGTGTATTCTGAATGTCTACATAAGACCTCTATTTATAGACCTTCAAAGGTTACTATACAATGGACATCCACATAATTTATAACACTCCTCTTTGGATGTCCATCATGAATGTGCCTCATTAAAAACTTTAGCCACCAGGCATTGGTTACGTCCCGAGGGTCCCAATTCGAATCGTGCTGATAACGTGTTATAAAAGTGAAGAAAATGTAAAGAAAAGTAGAGAGAAGTCAGAGAGAAATTCTAGGGAGATGAAGGAATTCTTATTTCAAGTGTATTTTGAATGTCTACACAAGACCTCTATTTATAGACCTTCAAAGGTTACTATGCAATGGACATCCAGATAATAAATATATTTATAACAAAGGAGCATTATCTTCCATTCTTCCCCATGTACAAAAAGAAAACAAAAAACAAAAAAAACAGAGAGAGCAAGTTGGTGCAGACACCGCACCACCAATTATAGTTGTAAGCAGCAATATTTTGACATGACACTTATCACACGAGCAGCTGAATATGTCTAATTTCAACGCAATATTACCCAGTTTTTTTTTTTTATTCGATGAAACGTTTGGTTCATTCAAATATATTTTATTAGTCTGAGCAATATATATATATATATATATATATCTTATTAGGAAGAAATATTTTTTCAGTTGCACTTGATTAATATTACAAACTAACTTTTAATTTGACGGGTTGATCATCCTAACTATGTATTTTTTTTAATAGTGTCAAATGTCCAAAGTAAGTTTACTTTTAAAGTTTTTTTTTTTTTTTAACAACAAGCACCCCAAATTTAGAATGATGAGTGTTACTATAAAATAAGAGGTAGGATATTGTTACAACCTCTTTTTTTCACAACCTTTTCACTACCTTTTTCTCACCATCAGATCTACTTTTCATCCAACGGACCAGATTTAACCTACTTAAATCAGTTCCTTCTCCACAACTGTGCCCCTTTCGTTCTGATTCTCTTGCCCGACGCCACATTTCTCCCTCTTTCTCCCACCGAGTTTCAGAAAGAAATTAGGGAACTGTGAGTTCATAACAAATATGTCACCGAGTTCATAACAAATATGCCATCTTGAACCTTTTAAGAAAAAGCCCTTTTGAATTTCAGATCATGAATCACCATTAATAACAAATATGCCCTAAAAATGATTTCCATAGGAATAAGCTAACAAAACATAGAAAGATAATGAATGCTAGAGAAACGATATCGGAGAATAGAAGAACCAAACAGAATCATTCCAGTTTAATTTCTCAAACGATATCGGATAATGAATGCGAGCAAATAGATCTTTCCAGTTCAAACCATCAAATTTTAGGGCTAGATGAAGAAGAATCACACTGACAAAATCCGAGAAGCAGGGAGAGATGATTGAGGTGGAGAGTCAACGTCTAAGAGGGAGCCGGCGGCGGGCTTAGATGCTCTGTGTGGCGGCGATTGCAGAGAACGCGAGAGAGAGAGAGGGAAAAGCGAGAGAGAGAGAGAGAGGGAAAAACGCGAGGGAGAAATTCTGAAGGAAATTGATTTAAGTAGGTTAAATCTAGTCCGTTGGATGAAAAGTAGATCTGATGGTGAGAAAAAGGTAGTGAAAAAGTTGTGAAAAAAAAAGATTGTGACAATATCCTACCTCATAAAATAATATTTCAAGGTGCTCAATTAAAAATTATTTTATGTTACTAAATGATATTAAAAAAATACTTTAAAATACAAAATGTTTTTTCCTATAGTGATGAGCACCTTAAACTTATGACACTAAGTGTTACTGAAAAAATATTTTATGGTATTGAATACACAAAAAACTATTGTAAATTATAAGGTACATAAAAGAAATACTTTATAATTTTGGATACACCAAAAATTAGTTTAGAATCTATTAGAATAATATCTCAAAAGCCTACGACAGAGATTGGTAAAAAATAATGGGAAAAATAAAAACGCAGAAGCACAAAGGAAAGGGACAGAATTATTGTGTCAAACAACCTCTTGATGCCAGGGATGTCCCAACTCATAAAGGATGATGTTAGTCAAAGAATTATTTATTTCACATTTTACTGATTATTACAATAAAATGGTCCCCTAAAATTTTAAAATTGTGGTGATATCTTATGGGACTCTTTTGTAATATTTTTCATATGTTCTAAGAAATAAATGCCCTCAGGCTTATAAACTTATCAAAACATGCTCATCATGAGTTCATGGACTTGTCAACAAATACACATGTATATGGTCTTGTCAAAACATTCTCTTGGACTTAGCAAAGCAAGTTCAAGGACTAGTCGATGATCAAACCATATTTTAATATGAATTTTCATCATTAAATTGGGATTCATAATGCATTTCATCATAGTTATTGAGCTTAAAATACTTTTCTTATGATAAATTGAGATTAAGAGTAAATATGTTAAATTAGGGCTAAAAAGGGCAAAATGGTCAAAAAAATGTAATTACTCTTAGTCATTGATTTTTCTAAGAATATTTGATGCTAGATTAATTATTTTGATTGCAGATGCTTGAAAAGATTAAATCAAATTTGAAAATGAAAGTTTGAACTCAAATTACAAAAGGTTCAAGTTAGTCCCTACTCCAGAACTTTTTAAATTTTCGATTAGGTCCCTGCTGCAACTATGCGTTTTGGGCTATTGATTAATGGGTTAAGGTGCAAAAATACACATGTGCTTTGGTCAAAGGAGCACCCAGTAGCAAGTACTTTTTTTAGGTGCAAAAGTAACTATGTGGTTACAAAATAAGAGCAAAAGTCACAGAAACCGTTAGGGGGTAGGACGTTGACTATTAAGTTAAAAGGTTTGACCAAAATTAATGACATGGACGCTGACTAGAATTGTGTAGCAGACAAGTGGAACCTAAATGGGTGACTAATTGTTGACTGGGAAAAATGTAATTTATTTATCTTTTATTTCTTATTTTGCTCTGCATCAGAATCAAAACTTCCTATGTCTTCTGATTCAGACTAATTGCTTTTGCATCTCTCAACATGAAAGAGAAAAACCAAGAGAAGAAGAAATTGATTCTTTTTTGATTTTATGAACAAAACTTTTATTCCAGCAACAAGCTCCCAGAATAGATTGTGGCGGACATGTAAAGCGACAAGTTTTCATCAACCACAAACGAATAAATTTATTTAACTTTTATTTCTTACTCTACTCTGCATCAGAATCAAAACTTCCTGTGCCTTCTGATTTAGACTAATTGCTTTTGGATCTCTCAAGTCTCAACATGAAAGGGAAAAACCAAGAGAAGAAGAAATTGATTCTTTTTTGATTTTATGAACAAAACTTTTATTCTATCAACAAGCTTGTAGAATAGATGGCAGCGGACATGTAAAACAACAATTTTTCATCAAGTTTTCTCCAACTCCTTTAAGGTTGGATCTGGCCCTAACGCGATCGGAGTCTGGTTTTCAATTCCCTCGTCTAGACCCCATCACTCATTTCTCTGATTTTGCGGATGTGGCGTTGTCGGTGAGTTTGATTCTGACTAGTGGAAAGATAAATAAATTATACTTTCTCCAGATAAATAAATTACATTTTTCCCAGTCATCAATTACTCACCCATTTAGGTTCCACTTGTCTGCTGCACAGTCCTAATCAGCATCCACGTCATTAATTTTGGTCAAACCTTCCAACTTAACAGTCAACGTCCTACCCCCTAACGGTTTCTATGACTTTTACTCCTATTTTATAACCACATAGTCACTTTTGCACCTAAAAAAACACTTACTACTGGACACTCCTCTAACCAAAGCACATGTGTATTTTTGCACATTAACCCTTAATGATTAGGGATTTTGATTCATTCAGCAGAGGAGACCCCGAGAGAATGGAAAACTAGCGCCGCTGAACGTGCAAACCCACAGATCCATCATCTTTGATCTTTCATTCTTCATTCCTTGGATCATATTGCATTCACACGCACAGGACCTTGACCATGCTTTCACCTTCCATCATCATCTTCAACGGATTCCTCAGCACCACCATACCTCACCAACAAAACAGAAAAGCAGAGAAAACCAGAGAACGATACACAACGTCGTGAGACTGGAGAGGACTTGGATTTATCAACTTTCACCACCATCACCCTTCATCGTCTTCTTCATTCCCAGCGAGCATTGAAGGTTCCAGCAAGTTCTTGAATTTTCCGGCGATATAATTCCAGATTCCGGCGAAGGCTCTATATTTTCCGGCGAGCTTGTTCCTATGGCTGGTTCATTTTTACAAATTGTGTTGGACTCTTTAATGGCTATGTGTACCTAAACTCTTTGCTTCTAGGTGATGGAGATTTGTGGCTTGAGCATTTGTGCTTCAATAGGGGAGTTATTTAATTCAATCTTTTGCTTAGATTATATATTTGACTTCCTTGTTTAGGATTATCATTATGTAGTTGTGAGACTTGGATTGCTGTTATGTGTTCATGTGGATTGATTATTGTAGTTTTAATTGGATGATGTATCTTGATGTTCATATTTCCATATTTCTTAGATGCTTGACGAAATTCTGCTTGCTGCCATGTTTGTGAGTGGTAATCATAATCGATTTTAGCTCTTGAATGGTTCGTTAGAACATTCTAATTGAGAAGAACAATTTACATCATCCTAATTTTAATTACACATTAAGTGGATTTCAACAATATTTCAAAATGTAATAGTTTGCTATGTTTGTAGGAGCTTCTATTAATTGAAATTATTGGACTCAAGTGTTATCTTGAGATTGTTCTTTAGACTTAATGAAAGTGTAACTCCTATATATTTTTAAGCAATGATAGTCATTGTCTTCATTACCAAGAACATCCATCATTAATCCATTTTAATCCAAAGCATTTTTCACTATTTCCAAAAATACCAAAAAAAATAGAATTAGTTTCTTTATATTTTTTAATAAATTTTAGTTTAGAGAAAATCAATGTCAAAACCCCCTTATCTAACCATGTTTTTAACACTTAGTTTTACCAAGGGAATTCAAAATAAAAGACTCCTTAATAAGAGAACAATCCCGAGTTGTTTTGCAATATATTTGCATTAGTTTGCTATGTTTGTAGGAGCTTCTATTAATTGAAATTATTGGACTCAAGTGTTACCTTGAGATTGTTCTTTAGACTTAATGAAAGTGTAACTCCTATATATTTTTAAGCAATGATAGTCATTGTCTTCATTACCAAAAACATTCATCATTAATCCCTTTTAATCCAAAGCATTTTTCACTATTTCCAAAAATACCAAAAAAAAATAGAATTAGTTTCTTTATATTTTTTAATAAATTTTAGTTTAGAGAAAATCAATGTCAAAACCCCCTTATCTAACCATGTTTTTAACACTTAGTTTTACCTAGGGAATTCAAAATAAAAGACTCCTTGATAAGAAAACGATCCCGAGTTGTTTTGCACTATATGTGCATTTTAATTCGTGGTAAATTGTACTTTGACTTTGAGGTGACTAAGGTTTTCGCCACCATACCCATCACCACCATCTCCGTATTACTACAAGTCCTTACCTCCTCAGGGACGAAATTTGTATCAAAAATTTGGGGGGCCAAAAAATGATAGGAGGATTTAGGGGTTCGGGGGCAGCACCCCCGAAATTTTTTTTTAAAGGGAAGTTTGAAATGCATTGAAAAAGAAAAGAATATAAAAAAATATTCATGAAATCAAATGAATACTGATAATGTAATAAAAGAGATAATTATTTTACAAACCTATCATTTAGAAAAGTAAGACTAAGTGCTATTAGAAATGCAGCTACATAAATTACAATGAAGGATGGATACTCAATAAGTTCGAGTATGGGTAAAAGCATAGTAAATGATACACCACAAAAATAAATTTCACTGATAAGCTAAAAATTTCAGGTAATTAGAATGAAATATAGGGAAAAAAAAAGAGACAAGATTAACATAAATTATACAAGATCCCATATAGAACAAAGATTGAATTATAAGCTCCAAAGATATAAAAAGAGGGGAAAATGTAATAAAAAAAAGTTGGGGGGCCAAAATTAAATTTTACATTAAATTAAAAAAAAATCTAAACTTTTTTTTTTTTTTGGTTCCCTTCAATACTCCGTCTCTGTCCTCCATACTATTACCAGTCTCCTACTCTACTGTCTCCATCACCACCACCCAGTGGTAGAACCAAAAAATTATAGAAGAAGGGGCGAAATTGGCGGGGGGGAGCTGCCCCCATTTAAAAAAAAAAAAAATCAAATGCATTAAAAAATTAAAAAAATATATAAACAAGAAAAAAATATCTCAAAAAATATTTATGAAATCAAGTGAATAGATGTAATAAGAGAGGCCATTATTTTACAAATCTGTTATTTAAAAAAGTAAGGCTAAGTACTGTTAGAATAAATGCAGCTAAATAAATTACAATGAAGGGTGGGCACTCAATAAGTTTAAGTACATATATTTTAATAAAAATTATATTACAATAAAAATAATTATAATATCATCCTTCTAGGCCTTATTTTTTGAAATTCCATCATAATTGCCTTATTATGAATACTATCAAATACATCTTTTTTCAATATAAGGCACTCAACCATCATTCATCCATCATCCCATTACGAAGTGTAGTCTTGATGTATTAAAGGTGAGCATTTAATTTAAGGATGGACAATCATTCAAACATGTATTAATTTTATAAAAAATAAAAGATCCCAAATTCAAGTGTCCCCTTCTCTACAACATGGGTCTGCCCTTGAGTGTCTTGAGCCCTTTAATTGCGTTGGTTCAAGATAAGGTCTTCTTTTATAGCTGGTTAGTACGCCATTTTCCTTAACCCTTTGATTTACACTTATTGTAGTAAAATATGTATTAATTAATTTTTTTAAAAAAAAACACAAAATTCAAGGGGGACACTCCCCCCCCCCCCAAAAAAAAAAAAAAAAATCATTAACCTCGGTTCACCATTGCCACCACCTCCATACTATTACAAGTCCCCACCTCCTCCATCCCCTTCACCACTACCTCCATACTACTATAAGTCTCCACCTCCCCCACCCCCACCCCCATCACCATTCACGTGTTTCTCCATTTCCTTTCGTCGTTATTGCCTTTCCCCGGTTGAACGTATGGGTTGTTTCTCTCCCCTTCCACCATCCCCATCACTGCTGCCTCCATATTACAAGAAGTCTCCTCTATACTACTACAAGTCTCCACCTCCTCCATACTACTACAACTCTCCCCTTCCACCATCCCCATCACCGCAACCTCCATATCATTACAAGTCTCCTCCATACTACTACAAGTCTTCCCTTCCACCATTCTCATCATCGTTGCCTCCAAACTACTGCAATTCTCTGCTTCCACCATCCCCATTACAGCTACCTCCATATTACTACAAGTCTCCTCCATACTACTATAACTCTCCCGTTCCACCATCCCCATCACTGTTGCCTCCATACTACTACAAATCTCCCCCTCCACCATCCCCATCACTGTCGCCTCCATATTATTACAAGTCTCCCCCTCCTCCATCTCCTTCACCATCACCTCTTTATGTCTATAAGTAACTATTACCATATTACAAAAATTCAATCAAAGATGGCTAGAAGTTGCTCTTACTTGATCTGAAATCTCCAGTTGCTGATATCTGCTATCCTGCCTTAGGAGCCGTGTCCAATACACTGCCCTTTTCACAACTAGTAATAGGGGATGGAATCCCAAAAGATTCCAAAGTAACAAGTTAATCTCACAAAATATAAACAGTATATGAAAGCCAACCAACATAACATAACAGTCCACACAGCATAAAGCATTCAGCAGATCCATAATGGAGATCACATATAGCCAAAACGGCATATGCATATCACATAACCATGGTGCTAGGTATACCATGTGGCAGCACTGAGAGTCGTCCCATCAGAGTTCTCCATCGAACACCCAAAACAATTGGCTAGATTCTAGTGAGAGTCCTATCTAGAACCACCAGCATTCTCGATCGGAAGCATTCAAGTCGTCTGAATGCAATTGGTTAGCCACCTAAGGACTTCCATTCAAAAAGCCCTACCCCAATTCTATTCACCGCAAAGGTATTTCATAGTTAGAATTATTGGTAAGTTGTATGTAAGGGTTATGAAATATTGTTTTTCAATTGCACTTAATATTACAAACTAACTTTTGACGTGTTGAGCATCCTAACTATGTATTTTTTTTCAATAGTATCAAATGTCCTAAAGTAATTTTATTTTTAAAGTATTTTATTTCTGTAGCGACAAGCACCCTCAATTTAGAATAATAAGTGTTATTTAAAAAAAATATATATCGAGGTGCTCGATAAAAAATTTGTTTAAGGTTACTGGCTGATATTAAAAAGAATACTTTAAAATACAATATGTATTTTCGGACAGTAATGAACACCTTAAACTTATGACACAAAGTGCTACTGAAAAAATATTTTAAGGTGTTGAGTACACAAAAAACTATTTTAAATTATAGAGTACATTAAAAAAAATAAGGTCAAGGTGCAGATTTGCCAATCAATTATTACCCGAGGAGCGTCTAGGCCAAATAACTATTGAGGGGACCAAAATTACCAATCAACAATTAAAAAGTGAAAAAAAAAACAATTTGGAGCAGATTTGCCAACGAACTATTACCCTGTTATTATCTTGGTATCTCCGTCTTCCATTGACTGTCACAGTGTCAGCAGCGTCGGCATTTCCAAAGCTTTTATTGTTGCTGGATGTTCCACTCACCCTCTTGAACTTATCCAGTAGTCCACAGTGTTCGATTGACACACACTTTGCACCCTTTTTCCATCCCTCCGATACCACAAGCAGCAACCGCTGCTGCCGCAATGCCTGCTCCCATGGGTCCCATCTCTGTTGGTGTTTTCTTTTTCTAACAAGAAGGCTTAACCGCTCTTTTCTCCAGCGTTTCCGCCACCATCCTAAACCAGTGCCTCATATTTTAACTTAATTGTGATAGTTTTTTTTAAAAAAAATAGTTATTTGGTGTTTTTTTTCACTTTTAATAGTTATTTGGTGTTTTTTTTTCACTTTTTAATTGTTAATTGACAATTTTGGTCCCCTCAATAGTTATTTAGCCCAGACGCTTCTCGGGTAATAGTTGGTTCGCAAATCCGCACCTTCACCCTTAAAAAATACTTTATGATATTAGATGCACCAAAAACTAGTTTAGAAGCTATTGGAATAATATCTCAGAAGCCTACGACAAAGATTGGTAAATAATAATGGAAAAAATAAAAATGCAGAAGCACAAAGGAAAGGAAGGATAATTATTAATGAATTTTTAATATTCATAATGTACCCAATATTTCCACCTACATGGAGAAGAAAGGGTCAGAATTATTGTGTGTGTGAAACAACCACTAGATGCCAGGGATGTCCCAACTCATAAAGGATGATATTATTCAAAGAATTATTTATTTTTGAGCAAAAAAAAAAAAGAATTATTTATTTTACATTTTACTGATTATTATAATAAGTATGTTGAGGAAAATATCACAAGACTTGTTCTCCCACACGCGCTTTTATTGTAAAAGTCTCTCTCATCCAGCGATGCTTTGTCTTGTCTTGTGCAACTCCTTCCCTCGGACTTTGTCCTGAGCCATAGCCTGCATCCCTGGAAAGAAATAGGGGAAAGTAATTGTACTTGATCTTAAGCATAGAAAAATACAATAAAATGGTGTTTTGAAATTTTAAATTTACAGTGATGTTTTGTGAGACTCTTTTTCAATATTTTTTATATGTGAAAAAACATAAATATCCCATTGAGGTCCATAAATTTATCAACACAAATATATAGACTTATCAAAACATACTCATGGACTTGTCAATATAATCGTACATGTAGGCATTTATATCTTTTCATATATGAAAAAATTTGTAAAAAAGTTACACGGGACTTCACCGTAATTTTGAGATTTTGTGAGACTTTTTGGTTATATTTTTCCTTACTCAAGACCTAGGTACAATTTTCCCAAAAAATAATAATCACATAGTCAGAACCACAATCTAAATATGAAATAGGAGTAATGCTCTTTTAACATAAGTGATAACTAATTTATACAGATTAAAAAAATTAGTTAAATTAGTTATAAGTAAAAAATGTATGTTGATTTTTCTAAAATATATGTGTTTAATCATTTGCACATAAATTGGAAACTATCTAAAACAAAAACCCTCTTAATAGTGCAATTAATAAGCATAATTAGGATAACAAATTACTTACATGATTCTAAATGTAGGATAATTTGTTAATGAGCTTCGATCCTTAATGCAAGATCCTTTCCAATTTTATCTCTTATATCTAGCATGTTTTAAAATTTATTTAACTAATTTATATACTAATATATATGTAATGTTATACAAATGTATTTTAGAGAAATATGTCACATATGTTATAATTAAATAGTAATTTATTTAGCTTATTTGCTATAACTAAATTAGATTAATAGATCTTATATTTAGAACTGGATTGACATAAATTTTGGAGACAAAGTGAATTTGATGAATCTCATTTCTAGGACCCAATCAACAAATCCTCCCACTAATGCCTACATTTGGAAGAGCATTATAGAATATTAAAGGAAGTAATATAAAATAATAAGGCAGATGGCTTCATATTGAAACCGATTCAAAATTTGAAACATTAAACTACAATAATTTTGGTAGCCACGATCAACTGCTACAAATATATTAAGGGTCGTTAGCTAATCCTTGTTCGATCAAGAAAATTACAGAGAGAGTTTAAGAAAGGTAGAGAAGAGAAGATCATGGGAAGCTCAATGGGGCCAAGACAATGGCCTCAACTCACACTTGGAATGGCACTTTGCCTAGTAGCTATCTATAGTGCCAGTGCTCATGATTATAGTCCTTATGCTTACCAATCTCCGCCACCACCACCTTCATATTACTACAAGTCTCCACCTCCTCCATCTCTGTCACCACCCCCTCCAAATTATTACAAGTCTCCCCCTCCTACATCACCTACACCACCACCTCTTTATGTCTATAAGTCCCCACCTCCTCCATCCCCTTCACCACCACCTCCATACTATTATAAGTCCCCACCTCCTCCATCCCCTTCACCACCACCTCCATACTACTACAAGTCTCCACCTCCTCCATCCCCATCACCATTCACATACTCCACCATTTCCCTGGGTCGTTATCGCATTTCTGGGGGTCAGAGTGTGGGTTCTTTCTCTCCCCTTCCACCATCCCCATCACCGTTGCCTCCATATTACTACAAGTCTTCACCTCCTCCATCTCCGTCACCATCTCCTCCGTATTATTACAAGTCTCCCCCTCCTCCATCACCTACACCACCACCTCTTTATGTCTATAAGTCCCCACCTCCTCCATCCCCTTCACCATCACCTCCATACTACTACGAGTCTCCACCTACTCCACCCCCATCACCATTCACGTACTTCTCCCTGGGTCGTTATCGCCTTTCCCCGTTTCAGGGTAAGGGTTCTTTCTTTCCCCTTCCACCATCCCCATCACCGCTGCCTCCATAGTACTACTAGTCTCCTCGATACTACTACAACTCTCCACCTCCTCCATACTACTACAACTCTCCCCTTCCACCATCCCCATCATCGCTGCCTCCATATTATTACAAGTCTCCTCCGTACTACTACAAGTCTTCCCTTCCACCATTCTCATCATCGTTGCCTCATACTACTACAATTGTCCGCTTCCCCCATCCCCATCATAGCTGCCTCCATATTACTACAAGTCTCCTCCATACTACTATAACTCTCCCGTTCCACCATCCCCATCATTGTTGCCTCCATACTACTACAAGTCTCCCACTCCACCATCCCCATCACTGTCGCCTCCATATTATTACAAGTCTCCCCCTCCTCCATCTCCTTCACTACCACCTCTTTATGTCTGTAAGTACCCGCCTCCTCCATCCCCTTCACCACCTCCTCAATAAACTACAAGTCTCCACCTCCTCCAACGCCTTCACCACCTCCTCCATACTATTACAAGTCTCCTCCTCCACCACCGCCTCCATATTATTAGAAGTCTATGCGTCCTCCTTCTCTCCCTTCCTGTCCACCATACATCTACACAAGTCCCCGGCACCTCCTCTGTCATCCTCTCCTCCTCCACCTTACTACTATAAATCACCTCCTCCCCGTTTCGTTTGTGTTCAATACTTTCATGAATAGCAGGGTTTACAATAAAGTGAATATCTTATACAGTGTATCTCTTGTGATTATGTATGCAATATCATTTTGTTATCCATCAGTGTATCTCTAATTGAATTATATAATTTGTTCATCTATTTTTATGTCAAATGTTATAATTTGATGGAGTTAATTAAGGTTTTATTTCTATGCAATATCTTTTAATCGTATATCGTCCCTTCTCATCAATTGGACTCAGGACTCCAAAAATTTAAATTTGAAAAGTTAATAATGAACTTTTTCCAAGAAAAAAAAACTAAACAAAACCAAAATGTTCTTAGAGATTGATCACTATGTTTTTATATATCAAATAACCAAAAAAAAAAAAATCCTTACTTACCTTGAATCTAGTTATGATATAATATAGTTCACCTACAAGCAGAAGTGGAGCCAGGAATTGTAATTAGTGGGCAAAAATTACAAAATAGATCCAAGTGTTATTGAAATTACATTTCAACCCTCTAAACATTTTAAGATTTTCATTTTAGTCCCTTCATGAAACTTTTAGTTATGACCAAAGTGAAAATATTGAAATTTTTATGAAGCTAAAATGTAATTTCCTAAACATCTAGGCACTATTCTATAATTTTAGAGGGCAGGGGCCACCTTAGCCCCTAGTTCCACCCCTGCCTACAAGCTCCAAACATGTAAATCATAAACACACTAATTAACGAAGGATCTCTAGCAAACTAAGCATCAAATCCCCATGGAAGAGGTCTCTACATTTAGCGTTCGACGGTGTCTCATAGAACACCCTACTGATATACCGACAATAATCAGAGCGTGCGCGACATAATGGGTGAATAGAAATAGGATAACATACTAATATAATATTACTTGATTCTAACAGGAATTTCCACAAGGTTATACAGATTATCTACAACTTTTAAAAGTAACTATTACCATATTACAAAAATTGTTTTAGGTTACTGGCTGATATTAAAAAAATATTTTAAAATACAATATGTTTTTTTGAACAGTAATGAACACCTTAAACTTATGACACTGAGTGCTACTAAAACAATATTTTAAGGTGTTGAGTACATAAAAAACTATTTTAAATTATAGAGTACATTAAAAAATACTTTAGGATATTAGATGCACCAAAAGTTAGTTTAGAATCTATTGGAATAATATCTCAGAAGCCTACGACAAAGATTGGTAAATAATAATGGAAAAAATAAAAATGCAGAAGCACAAAGGAAAGGAAGGATAATTATTAATGAGTTTTTTATATTCATCATGTACCTAATATTTCCACTTACAAGTTGTACTTGGCCCTGATTAAGCAAAAATACAATAAAATGATCTTTTGAAATTTTAAATTTGTGATGACATCTTGTGATAGTTTTTTTTTAATATTTTTTATATGTGAAAAGACACATATGCCTATTGAGACTCATGTTGTCAAAACATGCTCTTGAACGTATCAAAACAGGCTCATGGACTTATCAATATAGATGCACATGGGGACATTTGTTTCTTTTCACATATGAAAAATATTATAAAAAAGTCAACGAAACTTCACCACAATTTTAAGATTTTAAGAGATTATTTTATTATATTTTTTCTTACTCGAGACCTAGGTACAATTTTCCTAAGAAATCCTAAGAAATAACAAATCACATAGTCAAAACCACAATCTAAATATGAAATAGGAGTAATACTCTTTTAACATAAGTGCTAATTAATTTATAAAGATTAAAAAATTAGTTATATTAGTTATAAGTAAAAAAAAATGTATGTTGATTTTCTAAAATATATATGTCTAATCATTTGCACATAAATTGGAAACTAACTATAACAAAAACCCTCTTAATAGTGCAATTAATAAGCATAATTAGGATAACAAATTACTCACATCATCCTAAATGTAGGACAATTTGTGAATGAGCTTTGATCCTAAATGTAAGACCCTTTCCAGTTTTATCTCTTATATATAGCATGTTTTAAAATTTATTTAACTAATTTATAAACTAATGTTATACAAGAGCATTTTAGAAAAATCACGTTATATATGTTATAATTAAATAGTAATTTATTTAGCTTATTTGATATACCCAAATTAAATTAATAGGTCTTATATTTAGAATTAGATTGGTATAAATTTAGGAGATAAAATAAATTTGAATCTCATTTCTAGGACTAGATCAACAAATCCTCCCACTAATGCCTACATTTGGAAGAGTATTAGAGAATATTAAAGGAAGTAATATAAAATAATAAGGCAGCTGGCTTCATATTGAAACCGAAGCATTAAACTATAATAAATTTTGGGAGCCACAGTCAAGTGCCGCAGATGTATAAAGTCGTTAGCTAATCCACGTTGGATCAAGAAAATTAGAGAGCGAGAGTTGAAGAAAAGGTAAAGAGAAGATCATGGGAAGCTCAATGGGGCCAAGACAATGGCCTGAACTCACACTTGGAATGGCACTTTGCCTTCTAGCTATCTATTGTGCTACTGCGGATGATTATAGCCCTTACGCTTTCCAATCTCCACCACCACCGCCTTCATATTATTACAAGTCTTCACCTCCTCCATCTCCTACACCACCACCTCTTTATGTCTATAAGTCCCCACCTCCACCATCTCCCCTTCCACCATCCCCATCACCATTGCCTCCATACAACTACAAGTCCCCACCTCCACCATCTCCTCTTCCACTATCCCCATCACCGTTGCCTCCATACTAGTACAAGTCCCCTCCTCCATACTACTACAAGTCCCCACTTCCACCATCCCCATCACCGCTGCCTCCATAGTACTATAAGGCCCCTCCTCCATACTACTACCAGTCCCCACTTCCAACATCCCCATTACCGCTTCCTCCATACTACTACAAGTCCCCACCTCCACCATCCCCATCACCACTTCCTCCATACTACTACAAGTCCCCGCCTCCACCATCTCCCCTTCCTCCATCCCCATCACCATTGCCTCCATACTACTACAAGTCTCCCCCTCCACCATTCCCTTCACCACTAACTCCATACTACGAAGGGTCTCCACCTCCTCCATCACATTCACTGCCTCCTCCATACTATATATTACAAGTCCCCTCCTCCATCATCGCCTCCATATTATTAGAAGTCTATGCCTCCTCCTTCTCCCCCTCCCTATCCACCCATATATCTACAAGTCCCTGGAACCTCCTCTATCATCCTCTCCTCCTCCACCTTACTGCTATAATTCACCTCCTCTCTGTTTACCAGTCTCCATCTTAAAGTTTATATATTTGAAGGTTGCTCTTCGTCAAATTTGAATTGTTTTAATGACACTTTTATACCCATTGTTTCTGCCTGTGTTCAATACTTTCATGAATAGCAGGGTTTACAATAAAGTGAATATCTTATACAGTGCATCTCTTGTGATTATGTATGCAATATCATTTGTTATCCATTGAATTATATAATATATAGAAGAGTTTGATTTTTTGATTTTTTTTAATGTCAAATTTTATAATTTGATGGAGTCAGGTTTTATTTCTATGCAATATCTTTTAATAGTATATTGTCTCTTCTCAATTGGATTCAGGAGTTCAAAAATTTAAGGGTAAAGAAGCAAAAATACACATGAAGTTTGCCCTAAGGAGCACCCAGCATCACGAAGTTTTTTTTGGAGCAAAAATACACATGAAGTTACGTTTTAGGAGCAAAAATCACATCATCGTTAAAATCTAACTTAATGATGCATTTGCAACAGAAAATGTCATATTTACGACAGAAAATGTCATATTTACAACAACATTTAAACATCTGGATTTTGAACATAGAAAAGTTATTTACAACAAAAAAAGGTTATATTTATAACAGAAAGTGCTGTATTTACAACAAAATTTAAAATCTAGCCATATTTATAACAGAAAATGTCATATTTACAACAACATTTAAACACTTGGATTTTGAAGATAAAAAGGTCATTTACAACAACAAAAAAAAGGCTAGATTTACAACAGGAAGTGCTGTATTTACAACAAAATTTAAAATCTAGCTATTTACAACAGAAAAAGCCATATTTACAATAGGCTAGATTTACAACAAGAAGTGCTATATTTACAACAAAATTTTAACATTGGTGTGACTTTTGCTCCCAAAACGTAACTTCGTGTGTACTTTTGCTCCAAAAAAAACTTCGTGGTGCTGAGCGCTCCTTAGGGCAAACTTCATGTGTAAAATTGCACCTTGACCCAAAATTTAAATTTGAAAAGTTAATAATGAACTTTTTCCAAGGAAAAAACTAATCAAAACCAATATGTTTTTAGAGATTGTGATATATGAAAGAATGGACCTTGATACCCAAGAGGGGGGGTGAATTGGGTATCTATAAAATTTTAAAGACTTGGCTCTGTTTTGGGCAAGTTAAAGCAGAGGATAAATGAAGAGAGGAGTGGAGAAGCTTTGCACGGATCAATTTATACTGGTTCGGCCTTTTCTCTGACCTACATCCAGTCCCCAAGCCTCACTTGGGATTTTCAATCCACTAACTTCACAAGACTTGATTACAATCTCTGTACTCAGAGTAGTTCTCTCACTAGAACTCACTCCCCCTTACAAGATGCAATCAATACTCCCAACCACCAAGTCCCCTGACTTGTGGTTATCTCAATCAATGAATGATTACAAGAAAGACTCTCTCAAAGAGTAGATAAGATAAATACTGAAGTACAATGTATCAAAGATACAGCCTAATGAAAAGAACAACTCAGGATGATTATTTTCGAGTAGAGTAGTTGTTCATCAGATGTGTCTGTTTGGCTTCAGTTCCTCAGTTATTTATAATTGTTTGAATCATTTGAACGTTAATAATCCACTGAAGCTTGTTCCCATTCGAAAATGTGACTGTTGTGAGTGTTCTTCCATGTGTAAAGGTACTGCAGAAGCTGATGGGTAATATTCTGTTGCTACTTTCCAGATTTGGGTGTTTGTAGCTTTTGCATTTGAATATTGGTGGCCCATGACATTCTGTTTTTAGAATAATCACGTTTGGCTTTCTTCAGAGGTGATTGTACTGTCTGTAATGCCAACCTGTCATGCATTTAATCTTGTCTTGAAGGATAAGATAAAATAATCCAAGTTGCATAAAGTGTTGCTCCAATTGAATCTCTGTCTATTTCAAATTCTTTCTGTTATCTCATAAATAAACTTGTTAGAACAGTTCACTTACATATATAAGAGATAGATATAATGATTAGATTCAATGGGTAACTTGAAACATGAAGAAAGAATCAAATTTGACATATCAGAGTTTAAATGCGTTTTTCTGTTCTGGAGGTCTGAACTCGAGTTCATAATGTTAGGCTCGAGTTCGGCCTTTATTCATTTTGAGAATTCGGTTCTGTCAAAATCAAACTGGAGGTTTGTGTGTAAACCTGAGGTTTGTAAGAACACGAACTCGAGTTCATTAATGATGAACTCGAGTTCTCTTTACTTAGAGAACTTCAAAAAGGGTTAACATAAAACAAACTGGAGGTTTAAGACAAGTGGGCTCGAGTTTGAAACTTTTGAAAATGGCTAATTACTCTCTGGAACTTTTGAACTGGAGTTTGAGAAGCTTGGGCTCGAGTTTAGTTCTCTCTAAAATATTCTGAAGGCTCTCGGTCAAAACTAGGCTCGAGTCTGAAGAGTTTAGGCTCCAGTTTATAGACAATGTTCTGTTTTCAAGTTTAAACAAACTTGTCCTGCCAAGGATGAACTCGAGTTCATCATGACAGGCTCGAGTTCTTTTACTTAATATCTTCTTTGAACTTTTTCAAACTTGAGGTTTGAGTAGAGGTTTAGAGTTTGTAATAGGTTTTCAAAAGTTAAAAAAAAACTTTGTCAATGGCGAACTCGAGTTCATTAAATGGTAGGCTCGAGTTCACTCAAACTTTCAAGGATTTAATTTTGAACTTCAGGTTCAGTCTCAAGTTTGATCTTTGGTTTGACAAGTTTATGCTTTCTGTTAAACATAGGCTCGAGTTCAACAGTTATAGGCTCGAGTTCATGCGAACTTTCAAAGGTTTAATTATAAACTTCAGGTTTAGTCTCAAGTTTGAACTTTGGTTTTGCAAGTTCATGCTTTCTGTTAAATACAGGCTCGAGTTCATCACTCATAGGCTCGAGTTCTATTTTGACAGATAGAAAAATCATGAGTTTTAAACATCCTTGACTTGTCAAATCTTTCCACTATTGTTTACAATTGTCAGTGATCATCAAAACACTCTGAGAACTAACATTCTCCCCCTTTTTGATGATGACAACACTTGTAAACAATTGATTGGGAAACTTAGTTTGAAATTTATTTTGAAATTCAGCTTGTGATCAAATTGACAGAAAACATATATCAGAAGCAGAATATCAAGGATTTGTTTTGTGAAACAAAAAATTTTGCAGATTATCAGAGACTTAACCAAATTATCAGAGATAAGCTTTAAGACCAAAAAAAATATAACTGAAACTTAAAAAAAAATTCACATAATTTCAAAATGACTACAAAAGTTACAAAACAATCAATATTCACTCCACACTTTCTCCCCCTTTGGCATCATCAAAAGGAGGGGAAGAAGGGATAGGTTCAATTTGGACATAGGGTACTATGGCTAGTGGCTCAGCATAGGATGTGAAGGTCGAAGGTGTAGGAGCAGAAGGAGGTGTCTGTGCAGGCTGAGCGTGAGCAGGTTCTGAGTCTGGGGCAGGTACAGAGGTAGAAGCATCCGGAGACTGAGACTTTAAGATCTTGTCCATCTTATCGCTTAGGTTCATCATTGTAACCAATAAGGTGGACATAGTAGAGGTCTGTTCATTGACTTGAGTCTTCAGTGCTTCTTGTTCAACTCTGAAGGCTTCTTGAGCATCCACCAGGTTATTGTGACCCTTGTTCACTTCAGCAACTAGCTTCCCTACAGCTAGTTCAATTCCTTCTATTAGATCAGATACGGCCTTGTCCACAATTTCTTGAACTCTGACATTAAAATCAGAAGGAGGTGGAGGAGCACTCTGAGCTTCTTCAGCTCTGGACTGTGTGGCTCTGGATGTAGCTGGCTTGGACCTCTTTGGGGCTCTGGACTGATCTGAGTACTCAGGCCTGTGAGTTTGCATCAAGTTCATGATGTGCTGTCCAAATTCAGTTGGAAATTGAGGAGAGTCATTCTCAGCCAAGTGCCAAATCTTCTCATGAAATAGAATTACTGAAACCAGGCTGGCAAAGGGAATCTGGGATGACTGGCGTGAGTGAAAAGCAAATTTTGCTATTTCTTGAAAGAGCCAGTAACCTACATTCTGAGGTTGTTGGTCTAGAATGGAGGCGAAGATGTTAAAATCTTTCTTGGCAAAGTGTGTAAAGTTGCCTCCCTTCTGAAGAAGATTCCTGGAATAAATGTACCAGATGGCTCGGTTTCTCAGAGGCATGGCAGCTGGGGTGAAATTCAGTATCTCAAGGGTATTAGGAATAGGTTCATCAGGTCTGAGTAAACTAAATATAGCCTGTTGCTTATATCTGTGAGTTTCAGGCTTAGGAGGGTTTGAGATTTGTAGGATAGAGTTTAGATAGTCAGGAGTAATTGTGATTTTCTGACCTCTAACCTTTGTGACAATTCTTTCTTCTACCAGATCACCATCTGAATTTAGCACATTATCAGATTTCATGTGAAAGTAAAAGACTTTCACAAGTTTGGGACTATAGGCAGCCTTGATTGAAATTAAGGACTCAAATTGATTCATCCAGGGGCTCAAATCCAAATTACATTCTTCTTTTAGCTTAGCTAAATCTACAAAGACTATAGGACAGAATTTCTTCTTTTCATCATATTTTTTCTTGAATAAAACACCCTCTTCTGCTGTCATTCTACATGGTTCTATGTTGAAACCTTCTGGGCACCTCTTATGCTTGTAAATTTCTAAAATTGCAGGTAAGGGCTGAGATACCTGAGGAGTCCCTTGTTCCTGAGATTGAGGTTCATCTTGACCACTACCTTGACCGGGAGTGGGAACAGAGTGGATACCCGCGGTTTTCTTTCTCTTGAAGGGTTGTTTTTCCCTCAGAGGAGCAGCTGGCTGAGGGGCTTTACCTCTTCCTTGGACAGGAGGCTCGGGATCATGCCTCTTCTTCGTTCTCTCTTCTCCAATTACAACTCCTTTCGGTCTGGAAGGAGGAGTTTGAGTATTTTCGCCGTCAACTCCTCTAACGAATTTGTCAATTCCATCTTGTAGGCGGGAAGAGCGCTTTTTTGTACGGACAGGGCGTTCAGATTGAGTTTGAGAAACAGATTGAGAAGGGTTAGGGTTTGTGTCTTTGGGATTTGTGGATTGAGAGGCCATTTTCGCAGAAAACAGAGGAAGAAGATGATGAGAAAGACGCAGAGGACTAGGGCAAACCGGAGGTGTGTGAAGAGTGAAGTGAAAAGTTTGTAACTGTAGTATATATAGAGTTCGTGATGAACTCGAGTTCACACCTTTCAGGCTCGAGTTCGTCATTAAAATTTGCTTACCTGGACTTCAAGAGTGTGCTGAGAACTCTTGAACTTCCTCGTGAACCTGAGGTTCTCACTTACGAGCTCGAGTTCAGGATGACTTTCCTCCAAGGTTGCTCTCTGTGATTTACGAACTCGAGTTCGTCACTTATGGGCTCGAGTTCGTCATGCCTGAGATCCAGCCTTGCTCTCTGCCAAAAATGAACTTGAGGTTCATTCACTAATGAACTCGAGTTCATTCTTGTTTTTGCCTTTCACTACTTCCAGTCTCTCTCGAGCTCGAGTTCTTTCTTGTCAGGCTCGAGTTCGGTCATAACTTCAGCAAATTTGAGATAAGAGCATCCTGCATAAGACACTTCTAGATACTCCGATGCTTAAGTCAGTAATCAATCATTATCAAAACCATAACTAACATTAAAATGAGTGAGAAATACTTACAGTTCATTGGGGTTTACCATTCCCAATTCTCTTCTTATGAAATTAAATTGTTCTTTTGCAAGAGGTTTTGTGAAAATGTCTGCAAGTTGGAGATGTGTTGGGATAAACATGACTTTGACATCCTTCTTCTGAACATGATCCCTGATGAAATGATGTCTCACATCAATGTGTTTGGTTCTTGTATGTTGCACAGGATTCTTGGCCAAGCTTATTGTGCTTGTGTTGTCACATAGTATTGGAATTTCTTTCAAGTACACTCCCAAATCAGCGAGTTGTTGTTTTAACCATAACACTTGAGCACAGCAACTTGAGGCAGCCACATACTCAGCTTCAGTAGATGATACAGCAACAGTGGTTTGTTTCTTGCTGAACCATGACACAAGTGAGCCACCAAAGAATTCACATTGTCCACTTGTGCTCTTCCTATCTGTCTTGTATCCAGCATGATCTGAATCTGAATATGCTACTAAGTGTTCTGGTTGTCCTTTGGGAAACCATAAGCCAAGAGTCTTAGTATCAGCAAGATATCTAAAGATTCTTTTCACATGTTCAGCATGTGTCTCTTTTGGAGCAGATTGGAATCTTGCACACATCCCCACACTGAATTGAATGTCGGGGCGGCTTGCTGTAAGATAGAGTAATGACCCAATCATTCCTCTATACTTTGTTATGTTAAAGTCCTTGCCTTCTTCATCAGCATCCAAAGAAGTAGTTGCACTCATGGGAGTATCAGCACCATTGCATTGATCCATTCCAAACTTCTTTAAGAGATCATTCAGATACTTGGTTTGGGATATGAAAATTCCATCCTTCCTTTGCTTGATTTGCAATCCAAGAAAATAATTTAGTTCTCCCATCATTGACATTTCAAATTCTCCCTGCATTTTCTTTGCAAATTCTTCACACAGAGTATCATTAGAAGCTCCAAATATGATATCATCCACATAAATTTGAACAACTAAAATTTCATTTAGCTTATTAGTTTTAATAAAAAGAGTTGTATCAGCTTTCCCTCTAACGAAATCTTGATCAAGAAGAAATTTGCTTAATCGCTCATACCAAGCTCTAGGAGCTTGCTTAAGACCATATAAAGCTTTCTTGAGACGAAAAACATGATCTGGATAATTTTCATTTCGAAAACCAGGAGGTTGCTCAACATAAACTTCCTCTTGAATAAAACCATTTAAAAATGCACTTTTAACATCCATTTGATAAAGTTTAATTCCTTTTACACAAGTAAAGGCTAGAAGAACTCTTATAGCTTCCAATCTTGCCACTGGAGCATAAGTTTCTTCATAATCAATACCTTCTTCCTGATTATAGCCTTTGGCAACCAATCTTGCCTTATTTCGGACAATGACTGCAGATTCATCTCGTTTGTTTTTGAATACCCATTTAGTGCCAATGACTGGATGGTCTTTAGGCCTAGGTACCAAGTCCCAAACTTGATTTCTGTCAAATTGATGTAATTCCTCTTGCATAGCTATCACCCAATCATTGTCTGAAAGGGCTTCTTCTATTTTAGAGGGTTCAATGTGTGAAATAAATGCAGAGAAGGTTACTTCATTTAACGTGCTTCTTCTGGTTCTTACTCCTTGATTAATATCACCTATAACTTGGTCTATAGGATGATTCCTTATATATTTCCAAGCTCTAGGCTGAGTCTGATCAGGATTTTCTAAACTGTTTTCAGGATCAGCTTCAAAAACATTTTCATAATTTTCAGAGGAAGGGGTAGTTTTTGAAAAGAATTGATTTTTGCAAATGTTTTCTTCTTCATCATCCAAAGATCTGTTAGAATCATTTTCACAAAACACAACATGTATTGATTCTTCTACAACTTTAGTTCTAGCGTTAAAAACTCTATATGCTCTGCTTCTATTAGAATAACCAATAAATATCGCTAAGTCAGCCTTAGAATCAAATTTACCAAGATTCTCTTTACCATTATGGTGCACATAGCACTTGCAACCAAAAATGTGAAGGTGGCTGAGATTTGGCTTTCTCCCTTTGTAGAGCTCATAAGGAGTCTTGTTCAACTTCTTCCTTAAGTAAGCTCTATTGGAGATATAGCATGCAGTGCTCATGGCATCAGCCCAAAATACTTGCGATGTGTTGTTTTCACTCAACATTGCTCTTGCCATCTCAGTGAGTATTCTGTTCTTTCTCTCCACAACACCATTCTGTTGTGGTGTCCTTGGTGCTGAAAAGTTGTGATCAATCCCCGTGTTGTCACAGAACTCAGCAAAGGCGTTGTTCTCAAATTCTCCACCATGGTCGGTTCGTATACCTGAAATTGAAAAACCTTTCTCGTTCTGGACCTTCTTGGCAAATACAACAAATTGATCAAATGTTTCATCTTTAGATGATAAGAAAATTGTCCATGTGAATCTAGAATAATCATCAACTATGACCAAAGTGTATAAATTTCCACCAAGACTTCTAACTCTAGCTGGTCCAACTAAGTCCATATGAAGTAATTGAAGGGGTCTGGTAGTAGAAATCTCATTCTTCGTTTTAAAGGATGATTTGGTTTGTTTTCCTTTTTGGCAAGCATCACATATCTTATCATTTTTGAAATTCAATTTTGGAATACCAATAACCAAATCCTTTTTCAGCAACTTGTCAAGTTGAGACATGTTCACATGAGCTAATCTTTTGTGCCATAACCAACTTTCATCCAAGTTACTTACAAAACATTTTTCTGACACGGAGGTATTACTAGAGAGGTTAAGTGTATAACAATTGCCATCTCTAGGTGCTCTAAACAAGGCTTTAGTTTTCAAATTTTCTATGGGAATCAAATCCTTTTTGACAATAAAGCATTCATCAGAATCAAAGATAACTAAGTTACCCTTATCAGTGCTTTGGCTCACACTTAGGAGATTGTGACACAATCCTTCTACTAGATAGACATCCTTGATGAGTGGACCATCACTACTTCCAATCTCACCAATGCCAGCAATCTTTCCTGATTGGTCTCCTCCAAAGGTGACTCTACCACCATCTTTTGGTTTAATTGTAAGGAATTTGGTTTTATCACCAGTCATGTGTCTTGAGCATCCACTATCAATATACCATTTGTTGGGTCTTGATGCTCTAAGACAAACCTGCAAATCACAATGGGATCAAGTTTTAGGTACCCAACTTTTCTTGGGTCCTTTTGGGTTAGCTTGCACCTTGAGAACATAAGTTCCTTTTGGTACCCATTTATAGTTTCCTATAGGTTTAATTTTTCCTTCCCTCTTATGAAAACAAGATGAAGTTGAATGGCCCTTCCTATTGCAATAATCACAATGTGCAAAGGGATTTGAGGAGTGAACTGTTTTTGTAAAGTAGTTCATGTAAGATTTTTGACCACTCTTCTTTTTACCTTTCTTCTTATCAGAATTTGGTTTGTAACCAATACCTGACCTATCATTTACAAATCTTTGTTGTTTCAAAATTACATTAAGCATTTCACTGCCCTTAGTAAATGTTTCAAGTGCTTTTGTAAGATGTATATTCTTCTGTTTTAATTCAGGGCATTCCTGACAAATCAAAATTTTAGAAGAAGATAGTTTTTCAATTTGTAGTTCAAGAGTGATATTTTTCCTTTTCAAAGCTAAGTATTTTTCTGCGAGTTTCTCAAATTCCTTTTGCACAAGATAATATTCATCAACAAGTTCATCATAGGAAGGTTTTGAGTCATATACCTCATCATCATCTTGTTGTTCTTGAGCTACTAGGCATATGTTTGCCTTTTCATCTTCAACCTCTTCATCCTCATCTGAAGAGCTATCACCCCATATGCTTGAAATGTATGCTTTCTTTTTATACTTGCTGAAGCTCTTTTTGTCCTTCTCTTTGTTGGTGTTGTTCAGCAAAGGACATTCAGACTTGATGTGTCCAGGCTTTTGGCACTCATAACAGATGATTGGTTTCTTTGTTTCATGACTTGAGCTTCCTTTCTGAAACCTTTTGAATCCTTGGTCTCTCTTGAAGTATTTCTTGAAGCGCCTGACCAACATACCGATTTCTTCATCTTCATCTTCCTCATCTTCTTCATTATCAGAATCTCTTGCTTCCTTGGCTGTTTTAAGAGCCAATCCCTTGCTTTTCCCATGTACCTCGTCAAGTCCTTTCTTGAACTTGATTTTTGCTTCATATTCTGAGAGGCTACCAAATAGAGCGGCCACAGAAGTCATTGATTCTCCTCTAGCTTCTTCTATTGCTGTGACTTTGGCCTCCCATTCCTTGTTGAGAACATTGAGAATTTTTCTTACTTGGACTGACTGATCATAGTCTTTACCAAGTGCAGCAAGTTGATTTATGAGATGAGTGAAACGAAGTTGAAATTCACCAATGGATTCGCCGGACTTCATTCTAAGGAGATCATATTCTGTCATGAGGGTGTTTACACGATTTTGCTTTACACCTGCTGTCCCTTCATGAGCAATTTCTAGTGCATCCCACATATGCTTTGCAGATGGAAGTGTGCAAATTCGGAAGTATTCTTGCTGACTTAATGCACTTTGGAGAAGTAGAACTGCCTTACTGTTGAGTGTGATGTTCCTTCGATCATTGTCATCATATTCCTCTTCAAGTTTTGGAATTCTCACACCATCTTCCATAGTTGTAGGAGTGTAATCTCCTCTTTCAAATACTCTCCATAGTCCATATTCAGTAGCCATGACAAAAACTTTGAACTTGGCTTTCCAGAATGAGTAGTGTTCTCCATTGAAACCAGGTGGTCTGTTGATAGAGGCTCCATCGGGAAGAATTCCTTCCATATTGATCCTTCTCGAGCTGTTAGACTCTCTTGAGAAGACCAAGCTCTGATACCAAATGAAAGAATGGACCTTGATACCCAAGAGGGGGGGTGAATTGGGTATCTATAAAATTTTAAAGACTTGGCTCTGTTTTGGGCAAGTTAAAGCAGAGGATAAATGAAGAGAGGAGTGGAGAAGCTTTGCACGGATCAATTTATACTGGTTCGGCCTTTTCTCTGACCTACATCCAGTCCCCAAGCCTCACTTGGGATTTTCAATCCACTAACTTCACAAGACTTGATTACAATCTCTATACTCAGAGTAGTTCTCTCACTAGAACTCACTCCCCCTTACAAGATGCAATCAATACTCCCAACCACCAAGTCCCCTGACTTGTGGTTATCTCAATCAATGAATGATTACAAGAAAGACTCTCTCAAAGAGTAGATAAGATAAATACTGAAGTACAATGTATCAAAGATACAGCCTAATGAAAAGAACAACTCAGGATGATTATTTTCGAGTAGAGTAGTTGTTCATCAGATGTGTCTGTTTGGCTTCAGTTCCTCAGTTATTTATAATTGTTTGAATCATTTGAACGTTAATAATCCACTGAAGCTTGTTCCCATTCGAAAATGTGACTGTTGTGAGTGTTCTTCCATGTGTAAAGGTACTGCAGAAGCTGATGGGTAATATTCTGTTGCTACTTTCCAGATTTGGGTGTTTGTAGCTTTTGCATTTGAATATTGGTGGCCCATGACATTCTGTTTTTAGAATAATCACGTTTGGCTTTCTTCAGAGGTGATTGTACTGTCTGTAATGCCAACCTGTCATGCATTTAATCTTGTCTTGAAGGATAAGATAAAATAATCCAAGTTGCATAAAGTGTTGCTCCAATTGAATCTCTGTCTATTTCAAATTCTTTCTGTTATCTCATAAATAAACTTGTTAGAACAGTTCACTTACATATATAAGAGATAGATATAATGATTAGATTCAATGGGTAACTTGAAACATGAAGAAAGAATCAAATTTGACATATCAGAGTTTAAATGCGTTTTTCTGTTCTGGAGGTCTGAACTCGAGTTCATAATGTTAGGCTCGAGTTCGGCCTTTATTCATTTTGAGAATTCGGTTCTGTCAAAATCAAACTGGAGGTTTGTGTGTAAACCTGAGGTTTGTAAGAACACGAACTCGAGTTCATTAATGATGAACTCGAGTTCTCTTTACTTAGAGAACTTCAAAAAGGGTTAACATAAAACAAACTGGAGGTTTAAGACAAGTGGGCTCGAGTTTGAAACTTTTGAAAATGGCTAATTACTCTCTGGAACTTTTGAACTGGAGTTTGAGAAGTTTGGGCTCGAGTTTAGTTCTCTCTAAAATATTCTGAAGGCTCTCGGTCAAAACTAGGCACGAGTCTGAAGAGTTTAGGCTCCAGTTTATAGACAATGTTCTGTTTTCAAGTTTAAACAAACTTGTCCTGCCAAGGATGAACTCGAGTTCATCATGACAGGCTCGAGTTCTTTTACTTAATATCTTCTTTGAACTTTTTCAAACTTGAGGTTTGAGTAGAGGTTTAGAGTTTGTAATAGGTTTTCAAAAGTTAAAAAAAAACTTTGTCAATGGCGAACTCGAGTTCATTAAATGGTAGGCTCGAGTTCACTCAAACTTTCAAGGATTTAATTTTGAACTTCAGGTTCAGTCTCAAGTTTGATCTTTGGTTTGACAAGTTTATGCTTTCTGTTAAACATAGGCTCGAGTTCAACAGTTATAGGCTCGAGTTCATGCGAACTTTCAAAGGTTTAATTATAAACTTCAGGTTTAGTCTCAAGTTTGAACTTTGGTTTTGCAAGTTCATGCTTTCTGTTAAATACAGGCTCGAGTTCATCACTCATAGGCTCGAGTTCTATTTTGACAGATAGAAAAATCATGAGTTTTAAACATCCTTGACTTGTCAAATCTTTCCACTATTGTTTACAATTGTCAGTGATCATCAAAACACTCTGAGAACTAACAATATAATATCGTTCACCTACAAACTCCAAATATGCAAATATAAACACGGCTAATTAACAAAGGATCCCTGGCAAACTAAGCTTCAAATCCGTCCCCATGAGGAGATGTGCCTATATTTAGTGTCTGACAGTGCCTCGAATAGAATTGCCTCTAATGGAAAGATGCCTATGCTTAGCTAAAAAAACAAAGGATCTTTGGAATTGCTTGACCACCACTAGCTAGTGTCTGTCCAGACGGCTGGTTTACCTAAATACTACCATTAAAACAAAAAACAAAGTATTACTGAAATCCTACCATGGAAAAAGTATTTTAAAAAAATATTACACTTGAACTCATTCATAGTAACGACTTTAAAATTGTGAGAAACTCTATCCGAGATTCATTCATCCAGTGCCATATTTTCTCGAGTCATCCGCCACTTAAGGGAATTCTCTATCACGTTTTTATTGTGAAGGGACTTGTTTGCAGATGGGCAAAAGTTTTGAAAGCTTTATCTTAATATAATAGTAAAATAATAAATTTAGGATATTAAAGAAATTAGTTAAGTTAGTTAGACCTATACCATATACAATTAATAAAAATATTTTGTTTTTGATTTTTTGGGGGATTATAAAATTTGAGAGGAAAAGCGGACTAATATCATATATTTAGAATCAAAATCAAAGTAAACCCCTTATCTGATTTTTGTATTTAGGACTGAAGGTAGCATGACTTAGTTTTATTTATATTAACTCTTGACATCTATATACAACTTTTAATCCTGCACTGGGATCTTATACATGTATATACAACTTTTACTGTCAAATGTACATTTTTATAACACAAGAATTTGAGGGGCAATACCGTCTTCTACGCTAAGATGCTATATCTAGCTTCTATTTAAAGATTTTAACTAATAATTTTATATTAACAATCTAGTAATATGGTTCTTTGAAGTATATTACATAAATGATGCAGCAAATAGCAAAAATAATGATGTAAACATCGACAATACAGAGCAGTGACTGCTTGATCACTGAGCTTCATGCTCCTTCCTCCAAGCCGATCAACCACGTCTGGAACAGATTCCCAGTTCTTCGCATCTAACTCATGAGGATCCTCCAATCTCATCTTCATCTTCTCTGATTGCCGGCTAGCTGCCTCCTGAAGAAGCGTCCAGTCATAAACTTTTATGCTCTCTTCAGTGCTCAGGACATTGTACACTTCTCTCAACTTCATGAATTTGTCTGAGGCAGTTTTTAGCGGGAGTGAGGTTGTGACTGGGTGGTATTCCTCTGATAATCTCCTGTAAGCTGCTTTAATCTCTTCTAAATCAGCTTCTGCTGAAACTCCTAAGGCTTTGTTTGGGAGTTTGGAGGGGAGGGAAAGGAAAGGAATGCAAGAAGAATGGAGGGGAAGGGAAATGGAGGATATTTCCTCCTTTTGAGAGTTAAAAAAATAGTAAGGGAGGAAGATGGAGGATTAATGAGTTACTTTTACCATTTTGTCCTTTTCTTTAATAATCTATATAATTATTATACTTTACAAATAAATTTAAATTTTTTAAAAAAATTATTTATGTAATTTTTATATTCAAAAAATTATTTATGTGGCTGCGACAGCGGTAGTGGCGGGGCGGCGGCGGCGGTGATGGTGGCGGCGGCAGTGGTGGAAGTGGGGAGTGGCGGCAGCAGCGGCGGTGGTGGGGGTGGCGGTGGGGGCGGGGGTGGTGTGGTGGTGATGAATGAGAGTAAAGAAGTAATTAACCTATTTCTTCTCTTGAACCCCCCCAAAATTGGAGGAACTCTATTTTTAAAAGAATGAGAGTTTTGGAGGATTTGTAAAATCTTTTGATTCCCTCCCCTCCTATTTTTAAAACTTACAAGTAAGGGAATAGACTACCAAAACCCTCATTTTTCTTTCCTTTTTCTCTAAAATAAAACCCCCAAACATAGCCTAAAAATCTGCTTATTATTTTTCAACACGGATCAGTTTGAGGTCAGTTTTACTCAAAATCGGGAGGAAATGTGTATGGAATTAGTTTTAAAAGATTTCGTATATCCTGTTGTGCAATGTGTACGGAATGAGGTCAGTTTTACTCAAAAATAGGAAGAAATGCAAGCTGGTGTCATGTAGGGGATAATTCGGGAAAAATGACCAGAACTCAGAGTACTATATGGCAATTAGTAATTAGATTATATATATAGTTCAAGGCTTACTTTTAGTTTCCTCTAATTTATGTTTCCACTTATTCTTTATTTCACTGGTAATTAAAAATGGAACCTAATTTCCCAAGAAAAAAATGTCTCTGATAGGATGCTAGCTAGCAAGCAGCGCTTTCGTAGAATCAATCACCACTCCTCCATAAACACACCACCTGCTTCTTGATCGAGATGATGTGAGAGACACAAAGTAGAGGTAGAAACAGAGAGGGGCACCGTAATTGCCGCTTAACCCAAAAAAAAAAAAAAAAAAAAAAATTAACAACACAAAATATTGCGCCAGTAAATTTTGAGCACCTCGTGGAATTGCCCTTTTATATAAGCAACTCTCTGTACTATTTCCCTCACTGTCTAAGTGTGGAGTTGTATTAATATCAAAATCCGGCTATTCACATTCTTCTAATCGATGGTCTGTGATCGCACTTTCAGTCGGCGGAGCACTAGTGGGGCGGATCATGATGGAATTGTTCGTAGACACAACGCCTCGAACGACGAAAATCTTCGGGTGCTGTGCAGGGGAGAGAAGGGGATCGGCCAAGTAGGAAGCTGCTGCACTACAAGCAGGGGGGTGGAGGCACACTTGTTTTTATGGGGTCAAGTGAACCCATAAAAAATTTAAAAAATATATAAAAAGTATAGAACTTTCTGTTCAATTTATGTGATTAGAGTAGTTGGTTAAGATTTTTCAGAACCAGCTCAAGGTCCTCGGTTCGAACTAACCTCCCAACCCTTCTTCTTCTTCTTCTTTTTTCCCCAATCGCCAAATCTCTCAGACTCTCACCCTCATCCGTGTCCGTGTCTCCGTGCCAACCCGTCGATCAGCCACTCCAAATCATTCCTTCCTCCAAATCGATCCCCACTCCTAATCGATCCTTCCTCCAAATCCCTCGTCCAAATCGATCCCCAAATCTCTCAAATCGATTCCTGGTCCAAATCTCTCACCGGAGTAATCGATCCGTCTCTCACCCACGGCGATCTTGGCTCCCCCCTCCGTCGTCGGTGAACTCTGTGGCGTAAGTCGGTGAGTATTTTTCTTCTTGCATCCCTTTTCGGTGAACTCCAAATCTTCTTGTTGTTTTTCGGTGAACTCTGTCCTGATTGAATTTGCTGCTGCTCACCTTTTCAGAAATTGATCGATTTCTATAATTAGGGGTGCTATTATTGGAGCTCATTGCTGGACGACAAGCTTTGGATTGCTCACTGGAAATTTTAGTGAAGTGGGTATGTCTGCTTTGTTCTATTTCTACTGAGCTTGTTTATGTTGAAAATGTCTATGTCTGCTTAGTTTGCTGTATTCTTGGTAACTTGTCTTCATAAATTCTGGATATGTTTTGTGTTTCAGAAGTAAATCCCCATCTCTTACTCTCTCTAATTATGGAGAAACAGAAGATGTATATTGTTTTTTCAGAAGTATATTGTTGTAAACTTTTGGAATTTCGTCACTGAAGTATTGAACCTATGATTCTAAGGAATAAGTTTTGGTTCTGTCATAACATTAGTCATGAAGTACTGAGGCAAGAAAACCATGAACATTCTTGAAGAACATACTTCCTTTATCAATCCTAAATATAATTTTTATGTGTTTCTTAACATATTTACAGGAATCTTTAAATGGGAATGCATCCTCTATATCATATAATCTGTGTGTCTATATATAAAAAACAAAAACTCTAACAAGCCACAAAATTCACAAGTCATAAATAGTATAGCTCATTTTTTAGTACACTAATTTCCTAATGAAAGAATGAGTTTTTGCAATTAAAACTCCAAGGCGTTATGAACATCAATTTTTCGAAAGAAGTTTCAGAAAATGACAAAATATATTCATATAAGATGTCATTTTATGGACAATTGGGGGCAAAGAAAGAAGAATGAAAGAACGTTTCGGACATCAATTTATATACTCGTTCAAATACTCCTTCAACACTACCATGGAAACAGAAAACTGAAGAAACTTCTTTTCAGTCATTTACTCTATTAATATTATGCCCACCATTTATAATTGTAATATATGGTCAACCATATCAATCCCCAATAATATCATAAATCAAGGATGATTGAATCAAAACATTATTTTATTTGTTTACATCAAAGAAATACCAAGGAAAGTATTTGAATTGATTCTAAATCAATTTCTTTTATTCTCGGGGCTTATGGATTTCTCGTTGCAATCTGAAAGTTCAGAATGTTAATATCATGTGTTGTGGATAGTACATAAACAATTTCAAGTTGAAGAATGAATCATCTCGGGGAAAAGAAAGTTTCAAGTTACATAATCAAAAGTCTTGCATTGTCCAAAATTATTTACATCTTAATCAAAGCTTTCCATTTTCCCCTTTCAGTATGCCTTGTCCATAAATCTGTTGTTATCTAACCAGCACTAACGAAATTCTAGCATGAATTGTTTGGTATTAATCACAAATCATTTGTCCTAATAATATTGATTTTTCTGTTGAGAATTGTTTGATCCTCAGTAGCATATATGTTTGAAGCTGAAGCTAGCATTTTGGTTTGCTTCCTTTTCTGCTTTCTTATAGGTTGTAACATGTTATTTAATCTTGTCAAACTTTTTTCCTTCTAGAAAATGCATTAATTTAAAACGTTCCCTAAAAAAAAAAAAAAAAAATTCGCCCCCGAACCCCCAAACCCTTACACTAATTGTGCATCCATAAACTCTAAATACTAGCTCCGCCACTGACTACAAGGAATCGAGTTTCCACCAAGGCATCCCGGGATTTATATGCCAAGATAGGGATTTCACGCCCGGACATGAAACTGGTGGAGAATCGATCTACAGAGTGAAATACAAAGATGAGAATTTCGCAAGGAAGCACATTGGACCTGGAATTTTTTCGGTGGCCAACTCAGGCCCTAACACCAACGGATCTCAGTTCTTCATTTGTATGGAGAAGATAGAGTGGTTGGATGGGAAACACGTGGTGCTCTGGTTCATAGAAAAATCCGGTGTAGAAGGTGAAAAATGAAAGCACCAAACAGAGTTATCCATATTTTAACGTCAATTGTAATAATTTCTATTTTTAATTGTTAATTGGTAAATTTTCTCATTTTTAATTATTGGTTGATATTTAAGATACTTCAAAATATTTTTTGTGCCAAGTACTTCTAGCATAATACTTTATGATCTAACGTGCACCTTATCCCCTGGATGAAACGTTTGGTTCATTCAAATATATGTTGTTAGGAAGAAATTAGAATAATAAAAATCTAGAAGAAATTAAATGCTATGAAAATTTTCGTTCAAGAGCATTGGTAAGAAGACGGAAGTTTTTTTTTTTTTACCAAAAATGTCACGGAAGTTTTCGTTGAGTAAGAAATTAGACTATTAAATCAGTCAAAGACCACACATGTTATGCCTTGAAAATGTCAAACTTAGAGCCAAATAAGAAGATCCTTGAGATGTTAAGTTCAAGGCGGCCAGAATTTGTGAAGTCGAACTGGTCAAAGGGACTGAAAGGTCGACTGTCACAAAACCCAAAGGAAGCATCACTTATTTTTTTGATAACAGAGGGTATATTAGATAGATCAGAGATCTAACAAACAATTACACAGGGGACTCAAATCCCAGACTTTCTTTCACGAGCATTTCCCGTAAATACTCAGGGCACACATCTAAAAAACATGAAATAGATAAACCTTTCTTGGCCAAAATATCAGCCAAATCGTTGGCCTCACGAGGGATGTATTTGATATGTAAGTCCCAACTCCTGCCCATGAAGTCTTTTATAGTCTGAAAAAGGAGACTCTCTGTCACTTCCAAAGGCCGGCCCTCGTTTTACGTTTCATTTGCATTTTGTGACAGACCTTTCAGTTCCTTTGACCAATTCGACTTTACAAATTCTGGCCGCCTTGAGATCAACATCTGAAGGATCTCCTTCTCTAGCTCCAAGTTCGACCTTTTCAAGGCATGATATGTGTGGTTTTTAAATGATTCAGTAGTCAAATTTAATATTTGGGGACAAAAGCGCAAAATTGAGGATCCTAATTATGTTTTGTTTTTTTAATAGTATCAATGTCAAACTAATTTAACTTTTAAAGTATTTTTTAGCAACAAGCACACTAAATTTAGAATGAGTGTTACTATAAAAAAATAATAATAATAATTAAGATGCTCGATAAAAAAATTGTTTTAGGTTACTGATAATGCCAAGAAAAACCCTTTTAAAATACAATATGTGTTTTTCAATAATAATGAGCACCTTAAACTTGTGACACTAAGCGCTACTGAAAAATTATTTTAAGGTTTTTAAGTACACAAAAAACTATTGTACATTATAGGATATATTAAAAATTACTTTATAATATTGGATACACATCAACAATTAGTTTAGAATCTATTGGAATAATATCTCAAAGGCCTACGACAAAGATTGGTAAAAATAAAAATGCAGAAGCACAAAGGAAAGGAAGGATATTATTAATGAATTTTTGTGTGACAGAATTATTGTGTGAAACAACCACTTGATGCCAGGGATGTCCCAACTCATAAAGGATGATGTTAGCCAAAGAATTACTTATTTCACATTTTAGTGATTATTATAATAATTAGGTTACCATCTTCTTATTGAATAAATAAATTAATGTTGAGTAAAATATCAAAAGACTTGTCTCCCACACGCGCTTTTATTGTAAAAGTCTCTCTTATGTCTCTTATCCAGCTGCCATACTTTTGTCTTGACCAACTCCTTCCCTTGGACTTTGTCCCGAGCCATAACCCACATCACTAGAAAGAAATAAGGGAGAGTTGCATTAGCTCAGAAAATATGATAAAATGGTCTCTTAAAATTTTAATTTTATGGTGATGTCCTGTGAGATTTTTTTTTTTGGCAATAGTTTTATATGTGAAAATACACAATTACTCAATTGAGGTTTATGGACTTGTCAAAACAAGCACATGGACTTATCAAAACATGTTCATATGTTATAGTTTATAGTAATTTATTTATAAACTAATATATAATCTAATGTTATATTTACAAAAGTATTTTAAAGAAATCATGTCACATATATTATAGTTTATAGTAATTTATGTAGCTTATTTAATCTATCCAAATTAGATTAATAGGTCTTATTTTCAGAATTAGATAGGCATAAATTTAAGAGACAAAATGAATTTAAATCTCATTTCTAGGACCAAAACAAATCCTCCCACTAATGCCTACATTTGGAAGAGTAATAGAGAATATTAAAGGAAGTAATATAAAATAATAAGGAAGCTGGCTTCATATTGAAACCGATTCAAAATTTGAACCATTAAACTATAATAAATTTTGGTAGCCACGGTCAAGTGCCGCAAATATATAAAGGGTCATCAGCTAATACATGTTGGATCGAGAAAATTAGAGAGCGAGAGTTGAAGAAAGGTAGAGAAAAGAAGATCATGGGAAGCTCAATGGGGCCAAGACAATGGCCTCAACTCACACTTGGAATGGCACTTTGCCTGGTAGCTATCTGTAGTGCTAGTGCTGATGATTATAGCCCTTATGCTTACCAATCTCCGCCACCACCGCCTTCATATTACTATAAATCTTCACCTCCTCCATCTCCGTCACCACCCCCTCCATATTATTACAAGTCTCCCCCTCCTCCATCACCTACACCACCACGTCTTTATGTCTATAAGTCTCCACCTCCTCCATCCCCTTCACCACCACCTCCATACTATTACAAGTCCCTGCCTCCACCATCCCCCCTTCCACCATCCCCATCGTCATTGCCTCCATACTACTACAAGTCCCCACCTCCACCATCCCCATCACCGCTGCCTCCACACTACTACAAGGCCCCTCCTCCATCCTACTACAAGTCCCCACCTCCACCATCTCCCCTTCCACCATCCCCATCACCGCTGCCTCCATACTACTACAAGGCCCCTCCTCCATCCTACTACAAGTCCCCACTTCCACCATCTCCATCACCGCTACCTCCATACTACTATAAGGCCCCTCCTCCATACTACTACAAGTCCCCACTTCCACCATCCCCATCATCACCGCCTCCATACTACTACAAGTCCCCACCTCCACCATCTCCCCTTCCACCATCCCCATCACCCCTGCCTCCACACTACTACAAGGCCCCTCCTCCATCCTACTACAAGTCCCCACTTCCACCATCTCCATCACCCGCTGCCTCCATACTACTATAAGGCCCCTCCTCCATACTACTACAAGTCCCCACTTCCTCCATCCCCATCATCGCTGCCTCCATACTACTACAAGTCCCCACCTCCATCATCTCCCCTTCCTCCATCTCCATCACTACTGCCTCCATACTACTACAAGTCCCTGCCTCCACCATCTCCCCTTCCACCATCCCCATCACCACTTCCTCCATACTACTACAAGTCCCCGCCTCCACCATCCCCATCACCGTTGCCTCCATACTACTACAAGTCTCCCCCTCCACCATTCCCTTCACCACCAACTCCATACTACTAAGAGTCTCCACCTCCTCCATCACAGTCACTGCCTCTAGCATCACCTCCATATTATTAGAAGTCTATTGCCTCCTCCTTCTCCTCCTCCCCATCCACCATATATCTACAAGTCCCTGGCACCTCCTTTGTCATCCTCTCCTCCTCCACCTTATTGCTATAATTCACTTCCTCCCTGTTTACTAGTCTCCATCTTAGAGTTTATATATTTGAAGCTTGCTCTTCATCAGATTGGAATTGTTTTAATGACACTTTTATACCCATTGTTTCTGCCAGTGTTCAATACTTTCATGAATAGCAGGTTTACAATAAAGTGAATATCTTATTTAGCACATCTCTTGTGATTATGTATGCAATATCATTTGTTATCCATTGAATTATATAATATACAAAAGAGTTTGATTTGTTTATTTATTTTTACATCAAATTTTATAATTTGATGGCGTTAATTAAGGTTTTATTTTTATACAATATCTTTTAATCGTATATCGTCCCTTCTCAATTGGATTCAGGATTCCAAAATTTTAAATTTGAAAATTTAATGATAAACTTTTTCCAAGAAAAAAACTAATCAAAACCAAAATGTTCTTAGAGATTGATCACTTTGTCTTTATATATTAAATAACAAAAAAAAGTTCTTTACCTCGAATCCAATTGTGATATAATATCGTTCACCTATAAGCTCCAAACATGTAAATATAAACACAGCTAATTAACAAAGGATCTCTAGCGAACTAAGCTTCAAATCTCCATGGAGAGAAATATGCCTATATTTAGTATCTGAAAGTATCTCGAATAAGATTGTCTCTAATAGAAGGATGATACCTATGCTTCGCTTAAAAAACAAAGATCTTTGGAATTGCTGTTGACCATCACTAGTGTCTGTCTAGACTGCTAATTTACCTAAATACTACCATTAAAAAGACAAAGTATTACTGAAATCCTACCTTGGGTTTTAAAAAATATTACAGTTGAACTTGTTTATAATAAGAACGACTTTAAAACTGTGAGAAACTCTATCTGAGATTCATTCATCGCATGCAATATTTTCTTGAGTCATCCGGCACTTTAGCCTTCACCGGTTAGAGGAATTCTACATCAAGTTTTTATTGTCAAGGGACTTATTTGCAGATGGGCAAAAGTTTTGAAAGTTTTATACTTCATTCAATCCTTAATATAATAGTAAAACAACAAATTTAGGATATTAAAAAAATTAGTTGAGTTAGTTATTTGTAATAAATATGTATTCATGTACAATTAATAAAGATTTTTTTTTTTTTCTGGATTATAAATTTGAGAGGAAAAGTGGACTAACATCTTAGTTTTAAAATCAAAGTTAACCCCTTTGTCTTGTTCTTGTATTTATGACTAAAGGTAGTATGATTTAGTTTTATTTATATTAACTCTTGACATGTATATACAACTTTTAATCCTGCACTGGGATCTTATACATGTATATACAACTTTTACTGTCAAATGTACATTTTTTATAATACAAGAATTTGAGATGCAATAGCGTCTTCTACACTCTAGCTTCTATTTAAAGATTTTAACTAATAATTTTTTATTAACAATCTACTAATATGGCTCTTTGAAGTATATTACATAAATGATGCAGCAAATAGAAAAAATAATGATGAAAACATCAACAGTGAGAGCAGTGACTGCTTGATCACTGAGCTTCATGTTCCTTCCTCCAAGCCGATCAACCACGTCTGGAACAGATTCCCAGTTCTTCGCATCTAACTCATGAGGATCCTCCAATCTCATCTTCATCTTCTCCGATTGCCGGCTCGCTGCCTCCTGAAGAAGCGTCCAGTCATAAAATTTTCTGCTCTCTTCACTGCTCAGGACATTGTACACTTCTCTCAACTTCATGAATTTGTCTGAGGCAGTTTTTAGAGGGAGTGAGGTTGTGTCTGGATGGTATTCCTTTGATAATCTCCTGTAAGCTGCTTTAATTTCTTCTAAATCAGCTTCTGCGGAAACTCCTAAAAATCTGCTTGTTGTTTTTCAACATGAATCAGTTTGAGGTCAGTTTTACTCAAAAACGGGAGGAAATGTGTATGGAATGAGGTCAGTTTTACTCAAAAATGGGAGGAAATGTAAGCTGGTGTCATGTAGGGGATAATTTGGGAAAAGATGGCCAGAACAGAGTATTATATGACAATTAGTAATTAGATTATATATATAGTTCAAGGCTTACTTTTAGTTTCCTCTAATTTATGTACTAATTAAGAAGAATATAGAATCAAACAGACCATACAGCCAGACAAAATATCAAATATATATGTATGAAAAATACTAGTTTTGGTTCACGAAAAGAAAAGGGGGGGGGGGGGGGGGGGAAAGGAAGAAGAAGAAAAAGAATACTAGTTTTCAAAATGCGTAATATCCTTTCTCTAACTCTTACCATCTAACATGAAAATGACTCTTTCATAGTTAGTGCGGATGCTTTACAGGGTTCACCATTATATAATCATAGCTTCTATGATACTTCAGAACTTTTACACCTAATTTCTGATGCAAGATGGAACCAGCTAAATAACACAAGGACTGATTTTGGAACAAGATGAGGAAAAAGAAAACTCTCATATAAAAGTTATTGTATATGTGAGGCGACATGTGTATTCAAAGAAAAACTACCCAACTCCCTCCTTCAAGTCCTATAATTACCTGTTTTCTATTCAAAATCAAATATCTTAACAACTCTTAACCTTCTGTTTATACACTATTACTTTTTAGGATAATAATTATAGTCATTAACAATATTTTGATTATGGTTACAAATTGACCTGTTTTCCTACTTCTATTTAATTGAACCTCGAAGCAGTGAAGCATAATAAGAAACTAAATTCCTAGTAGTTTTGTAATGAGTCCATATCTATACAGTCTAGTCCCTGAATAATATATGTCCTTAAACTTTTTCCTTAGATTTATTCCTCTTCATGAATTGGTACTTTAAAATTTGTAACTTTTAAACACGTATTATTGACTTAGTCCTCAAAATAAAGTAAATACACAAACTTATCTAACAAAAGGACTAAAATATATAAATTCAAGACTTCAAGCAACCAATTGGCTTAAAGAAACAAATTCAAAAATTAAACCATCACAAGTTATATCCTTCCAGGACCAAAGTTGTACATATACTCTGTTCACACATTGATAATAACACTGTGCATAATCGAATTTATCATATGCAGCTGAAAAAACAGTTTTAAATTGAAGCTATCCTTGTTCGAAACCATCTGACATAATCAAATTTAAACACGTATTATTGACTTGGTCCTCAAAATAAAGTAAATACACAAACTGATCCAACAAAAGGACTAAGTCCTAAAAATAAAGTAAATACACAAACTGATCCAACAACAGGACTAAAATTTATCAAATTCAAGACATCAAGCAACCAATTGGCTTAAAGAAACAAATTCAAAAATTAAACCATACAAGTTATATCCTTCAAAGACCAAAGTTGCACATATACTCTGTTCACACATTGATAATAACACTGTCACAGTGCATAATCAAATTTATCATATGCAGCAGGGGAAAAAAAAAAACAAGTTTTAGATTGAAGCCATCGATATCCAAAACCATCTGACATACTTATTACATTTCAAATTACATCTAAAACGGTATTTCTTTAAGCTGTTTGTCTTATATCCTTCAAAGACCAAAGTTGCACATATACTCTGTTCACACATTGATAATAACACTGTCACAGTGCATAATCAAATTTATCATATGCAGCAGGGAAAAAAAAAACAAGTTTTAGATTGAAGCCATCGATATCCAAAACCATCTGACATACTTATTACATTTCAAATTACATCTAAAACGGTATTTCTTTAAGCTGTTTGTCCTGTTATATGGTATAATTGCTATGATTTGAACAACATTTCAGGGTTAAAGCAGAAACTCACTCGTAATGAGAGCCAGAAAAATCAGAAAGCAAATCAGCAAAATTTTGGCCGAGCACATCCTCTGGTTTGGATTGTTTACTATTACTAGTAGTGCCTCCGATCCAACCCTCATCTTCGTTGTCCCAATGGATTCTGGTGTCAACTCCAGGGGGTGCTTTTTGGCGTTCGCGAGGCTCCTCCGAAGTCTGCGAGGCTCGAACTCGAAGAAGTAGAGATCTGGAAGTGGAGCTTTGGAGTGAAGAGAATCTGGTTGACCGGTGATTTCGTGAGAGGACGTTGCGTAGTAGAACCTGTGTGGCTGCTACGGAAGCCATGGAAGGAGGGAGAGAGAGAAGGGACAAGAGAGGAGGAAGGAAGGAATGGTGTGGTTCTGAAACATGAGCAGGTTCATGTCGTTCATCTGGTTAGGGTTATGTGGTTCATATCATTTTTGAGAAGGAAATCAAATTGGCATCTTTCCAATTGACACGCCATATTGGCAGGAACTCCCGATTTGTATGTTCTGGTTTGTTTGTTACTGTGCCTGAGTTTGTCTGGCTCAACAAATTAAATTTTTTTTTTTGGTCAAAGGCTCAACAAATTAATGGAACATCATTACATAATTTTTTGGCAGATCGAGCACTCCAATTCTTTTTTTTTTTTTTCCGGTGTTATAATTTTTAACTTCTTAAAAAAAACAAAAAAAAAACAACCGCAGACAAGTAGCTCGACGGGCAGAAAATCACGACTAATTAGATAATACTTTCTTTGGTCTTAATTATAAGAGTTAATTAACTTTTTTGAACAGATTAAGGAAGCTAATTAAATTACTTTAGAGTATTTTTATTTTTATTTTATTTTTTTCAAACTAATTAGTTTAACTAATAAACTAATATATAATCTAAGGATATATAATATATTAAATGGTTAAGTAACTTATTTAGCTTCCTTAACTTCTCTAAAGAAAGTCAACTAGCTCTTATAATTAGAATCGGAGGTAATACTATTCATATTTTGGTTTTGAGACACTTCACCACATTTTATGTTAAATAGTAAAACATCAAAATCCTAGTTGTTCTCCTGAGCCATTCGGAATAAATAGTTTGCACATCTTAGTTCTTTTTTTTTTTTTTTTGATACAGCCAGTGGGGAAAGGGGGAGGCAGGGCTCGAACCTTGGATAAGGGGGAAGGCCAACTCCTAAGGCTGGCACTAGTACCATCGCACTACGAGGCGCTTGGCAGTTCTTTCTACATACATATATGATCCCAAGATCCTAATTTGATAGGATAAGAGATCTTACTTCTTGAATCTCATCATATAAATGATGTACTGTCCACGATCAATTAAAAATAAATGCATCGCTTCCAAGAAAATTAGTATAAAGTTTAATCCTATTTAGCTCTAACTGTCTCATCTGTCCGATATCTGAAATATCTTATGTTGAAAGCATCTATTTTCTACTCTCTCTCTCCATTAGATGTAGTGTACATTGGTGAGTAATTGATTTATATTGATCACAAATGCCCTCAAACACCTTTTTCTAGAGAAGCCAGCATATGATACCAAACGTCTAGTTCCCCCTTAAGTTTAAATGGCTATTCTAGCCCCCAAAAAAATGAGTTTAAATGGCCTTTTTTTTTCTTTTTTTTGGCCAACTAAGTGGTAATTTTTACTATGGATATGTTAAGATGATGAATTTTTTTTTAAAAAAAAAAAATGAATGTAGCGAAAAACTCCTTTAGATCTGGACCAGCATATGTTGAATGAACTTGCTGTTTAAAGCCAACATATGTTGAATCAGGGGCGGAACCAGGATTTGAAATTAGGGAGCGAAAATTATAAAATAAAATCTAGTGGAGTTAGCATTTGAAATTAGTGGGCGAAAATTATAAAATTTTACCCAAAATTTTAGGAAATTGTGCTTTAGCCTCATAAATATTTCAATAGTTTCATTTTAGTCCCTCCATGAGACTTTTTGATAGGGACTAAAGTGAATATATTAAAAATTTTATAGGCTAAAGTATAATTCCCTAATCTTTTGGGTAAACATCTATAATTTTAGGGGGGCGGGGGCCACCCCTAGCCCCCCCTAATTCCGCCCTCGTGTTAAATGTATCCGGAACAATTATAAGTCTTTGGGTTCAACTAGCGTGGGATCGGTTTTTCTCACCTTAAGGGAAGGGTTTTAATTCTTGTGTTGGTCAAGGCACTGGGCGAGACATCCTAGGGGTCTAGGAAGCAGTGGTAACGCTGGTAGAGGTGGAGGCATGTGTACTCTCTAGCCAGTATCTCCTATAAACTGGGCTCCAAGCGCCTTGTCCGTAGACTGTGGGTGAGCCCAACCCCTTTCCTAAAATTTCTGTATCAAAAAAAAAATACTATTTTCGGTCCGAATTATAAGAGCTAGTTGACTTTCTTTAAAGAGATTAAGGAAGCTAAGTAAGTTACTTAATCATTTCATTTATTAAATATTCTTAGATTATATATTAGTTTATTATTCAAATAAGTTTGAAGAAAAAAAATAAAAATACTTTAAAATAATTTAATTAGCTTCTTTAATCTCTCTAAAAAAGTCAACTAGCTCTTATAATTAAAACCGGAGGGAGTATATGGTAATTTTTTTGGCCTTTAGGCTGTGCTGACCATCTACATTCTTATGATTTTTTATTTCTTCATTAATTAATTTTCTAGTCAATCTTATTGTTAGCCTTCATTCATCCCACATATATGTCATAGTTTTTTTTTTTCTTTTTATAAATAAAAGTTTTGGATGGGTTCGGCATTGAAAAGACCCTTCTCACAAGATAACAATTAACCATAATGTTTTCTCAAAACCGGATTAGTAGGTAATTATAGGACAACCTTCCTTTTCAAATACACACACCTCGGTCCAGGGCACAAATCTCGCCCACAAACCCATAACAGAAAAATCCATAACTCAGGGCACAATTATCGAACAGGAGATTTATAGCCCACGAGTCATACAACAAGAACCCACAAGAAAGGGGACTACACAAAACAGTGATCACATAGATATAATGGTAGATCCACGATAATATGATAACGTATAAAATCAGGCCTTCGGAAACTTAACAGTCATCCAAAAGTGGTTAAGTAGTATTTCAAAAATATGAGGGCCCTATGATGGCAATATATAAACCAATACAACCCTAGTACCAAAAAGAGGCCTACAAGTTCCACGACGTCTATGCCTCTAGCTGCTTCCCTTGTCCTCTAATAGGGTTAGAGGTCTCGTCTGAAAAAATAATAATGACGGGGTGAGACATAAAGTCCCCGTAACCGAAATTAATTTATCAAATATGCAGGAAAGGATTGCAAGTCAGAGAAGCAGGTTTATTAACATACTTATAATGTCAATATTAATTAAATTAAAAATCCACAATAATCAAAATATATATATTCATCTTCATAAAACCTTTCACAAAATAATTCTCGACTTGGTTACCAAAAAGGGTTCTAAAACATCATAATTTATTTCCCAACATTTAGCGGAAGATCTCATATATATTTCAGACAACATTGATGCATAGATCATCCTTAACAAAGTCGAGGACACAGCTTCAGCCCACAAACTCGGAGTCCAAGGCACAAATACCGCCTACAAACTCGGAGTCCAGGGTACAATTTCCGTCCACCAACCCTTACAGAACATTCATTCTTGTCAACACAAAAGTATACAATTCTAAATCCACTTTCCATAAGTGTAATAAATCCCAAAACAGTTAATATATCTATATATATATATAATTGACAATAATTAAAACCATCCCCACTCATCCATCCAGCTCCTCCTTATTTCCTCGTGGACGTGGATCAGCCTATCAGTGCTAGTATACCTGGCCAAGGTTAGCTAGTCACTTCAAGAATACTGTCCCCTCCCATGCTACCACCTAGGGGTCCAGGGTACAAAATTTTTCCCACAAACCACCACCAATATACCGTAACAGGGAGGTGTCAACTCAAAACACTCAACTCAAATTCCGGGCCAGGAATGAGAGAGCCGATGAGCACAATTTTACCCTCAATCTCTTCCACACCACCCAACATATCCCAACAGAAGAAATAATATAATACTAAAATTTTCAACAACATTTTATTAAATTATTATTCCATACACCACATCTTACTACAAACATTATAACCATCACAACGACAACAATCCCAATAATAATAATCACTTCAATACATAGATTAAAAATACACTGCTTCACTGAAATAATTTCATATTTAAACATACACAAACTTTTGCAAAACACATACATGTAGTATATATATATATATAAAATAAGACTTAGAAAAATACCTCACAGTCCAAAACAAACATATAAAATAAATTAACCCCGGTTACCTCAATTCCAAGCTTAACCTTAGCTTGAGGTGCACAACCCGCACAATCACCGCTCACCAAAAAGCTCTTCATTATCACAATTATAACTCATAATTTCCGCTAAACAAATGCAAATTAATAATATTATTTATCACTATTTATTTATTTTTATTATTTATTATCAATAAAAAAATATTAAGAAGAGTTATCTTTGGCTAACTTAGGACCTACCAAAAAATCAGCTTCTAACTTTTTTGAGAATTTAGAAAATTCATAACTGAACCTATACAACTCCAAATGGAGCGATTCCAATTTCTACTTAAACCTTGATTAGTCTATTTTCATAAATTAAATTCACAAAGTCAATTTATGGTTGAGAAAATTTCCAACTTCTGAAAAACACAAGCCATATACAAAGTTCTCCAGAAAACTTTCCAAAATTGTGACTTAACTTCCAAAAATTATAACTAAAGTTGTAGACCTCCGTTTTAGGTGTTCTTTAGCTTGTTGGAAAGGTCCAGATGTCTACCATTTACTGTAAAAATTTCAAGATTAAACTCAAATGTTTGTCATTTCAAAATCAAGCTCAAAAATCGCTGGTCACCAAAAGTTTCAGAAAAACATTTTAGATTTTGGCTAAACTTTGGAAAATCATATCTCCCTCGATTCTTATCGGAATTCGACGAATTACCTATCAAATTAAACCTCTATGTGTCCACTATATAACTGGAAAATTTCACAATTTTATGATTTTGTTTAGTCAGTTCGAAATCCAACGCCATTCTTCTGTTCCAGGATCCTACAGAAAGTTTTTGCAGGTTTTTAGCCTAACTTTGAAAAATCATATCTTGTGTTACAAACCTCCGTTTAAGGTGATTCAAAGCTTGATGTAAAGACTGTCATGTGTACTATATATCCACAAAATTTCATGTTTAAATGAGTTCATTTGCCTTAGTTTTTACTTGCTCGAAGATCACTGTTCCAGTAGCAAAGTTCATGACAGCTAGGTCTTTTTATGCAATCACATTTCAGCATTTTTTAGAGTTTTCTAAATAGTGAGAATAACAACCTATTTCGGTGATATGTATATATACATTGATGCTAAAAGCTTCCTCTTGTTTTAAGCAAAGACTCCTATCACAGAGACCTATTCGTAGATTCAATGATGGTACCTCAAACAATACTTTGGTTCTCTTGTTTTGAAATATTGCAGTGTGAGCTTCTATTTTATTACTTCTTTTCTTTAACATATAGTTATAAGTACCTCTAACCATAACCTACACGCATCCTCATCTATATATGACTAGAGGACTCTTCTTGTGTTTAATGATACACATACGGCAACATCCCCCTAGGCACTCTTACACACATAAAAACTTACTTATATCTCATGCCGTCAGTATACTCACATTCATAAGTCATAGCTTCTGAGTTTTGAAATCATAAAGTGACGTACAACTATATATATATATATATATATATATATATATATATATATATATATACACCACGGCATCCCTATATATATATACATATAACTGAAAACTTCCCCTGTTTGAATCCTTAAAATCAGAGTTACATGAGCATCAACCTACGCCTTGAGGGAGAGTGTGAAAAATTACCTCACTCAAGCCTCCAACTCCCTTGCTTGTGTTGCTTCTTACCGCCCCCAAACTCTGTTTTAGTGCTTGAAAATAGAGGAAACACTGGACTCTCTCTCTCTTCCTCTCTCCCTACTACTTCTCGGTTCACACTCACGAACTTAACTTTGGATGAAGCAAAGTGAAAGAGTGAAGGATGTGGTTAAATAATGAGCTGTAGGTTCGAACCGAAGAGGAAGAACAACAGCTAACGCTGGACTCGAGGTGTATGGAAAGTCTGTTGTTGCGTGTTCAGTGGAGACCGAAGGCATTAAATGAAAGGTGCTGCTGGGAGCACTTCTGATCTTTCGTGTCTTTCGTGTTTTAGCCGAAGGAGCAAGGAAAAGCTGAGGGAGTATGCGTGTACAGTTGGAAGGCCGAAAGTAATGTTTTTACTGAGGAGAACGGCGCTGTGATTATTTTCTTTTCTAATTGCAGGTTACGTGTTCGGCTTGTGCTCAGTGAGGAAGGCAGAAACTGATTTGCTGAGATAAGGAAAGATAACATCTACATATATCTAATATATGTTGCTGGCTTTTAAATTAACACGTGCTAGGCTAGGTGGACAAAAGAGGTGGAGGTGTTTTAATCTTTTCACGTGTTGGCCTTATATGCATGGATGAGATGATTCATTAGTGGAATGAGGAATAGGATTTAATGAAAGAAGAATGAGTGTTGGGCTGATGCATTTGCTGATATACGTGCTACTCCATCGGTTTCTAGTTAGAAGAATGAATTAGTCAATGAGTTGGGTTTTAGATGATGGGCTTTGTCTTGCGGCTCCAATATATGTAGACCCAAGTTGAATATAAATGAGGACTGGAGAATTTATTTTGCATATGCATTGTTGGACTACTTAAAAAAAAATTATCCTACGTAGCCCTCTTCAAAACTCTTATTTGCACTTAAGCTATTTGTTCAATTAATTGCAATTATTGATTAATCATTAAATCCTAAATTTCCAATAATTACTTTCATAATCATACTTATATCCTAAGATTAAAATTAGGATGTTACAGGCATCAGTCCCCCACTCCCCCACCAAGGCCAGGGCACGGCCCCGGGCTCTATGAGCACTTACTGGGGACTTACGAGATCGCCTACCAAAGGAGTCCCAGCAACGGCAGAGGGGATCGAACCCACGACCCAATGGCCTAGTCCTGGATCCCTTACCATCTATGCCAACTCACATTGGCTAAACGGTGGCAATGTCAATTTTTAAGTTATGGCTAAACGTATACCACTTTGGTCCTATTTATAAATCTCATTTTGATCAAATCACACATACCAAGGAGAGGTAGTTAGTTCAATGATTATGAGGTGAATTTTCAACTTTACCCTCATTTATAATTGGGTGCTTTTAACTTTTTCTTCTCTCTCTATTTTTAGTGGTACAAATATGGGCAAAATTGTCACAATCTCATTTATTTGGTCAAAGGGGACTTATAAATAGGATCAAATTTTTTTAGTTAAAAGAGACTTATAAATAAGACCAGAATGGTAATGTGTAAGAATTTATACATATATTTCTAATTTTAGAACTGTGTGTTCTTTGGATTTATTAGTCTTGGGCCACCATGTAATAACTTTCCTTCCTTTCATAATCCTAATCATTTTTACCAATATCCAAAACAAGTAGTAAAAGACTTACTTTCTTTTAATCACATCTTCGGTTCGAGATATAAAAATGAAGAAAATATTGTAAGTCTGACTCGGGACAAACCCAGATTAATCAAAATCAAAGGTTATGGTGAACAGATGGGGAAAAAATCATGAGGTATATGAGTGCAGCAACTGTCATTCTTATTCTTATTTCTTGATTCAAGATTGTGGCTTCTAGAAAGCTTCCTCAATTCTCAGGTGAACAAATATAGAACATGAATTAAGATTGGGCTTCTCAACACCAAGATCTATAACATGCTTGTGGGTGATGATGACCTACTAAGGGTACTTGGCAACGGTAATTTATTTATAAAAATTGTAAAAAGAGAAGGAAGATAAAGAGAAAATGACATATTTCTCAATTCTTAATTAGCTTCCATCACCTATCCTTCCCAACTAAATAAGAAACCAAAACATTTCTTCTTAGACCAAACAAAGTTCATAACCTTATCTCACCTAACTTTAATGAACCACGTATATCCTCTCCTTGGTTGAATCAATCAGACACACTCTGAAGTAATTTTTATACTTTGGTGCTGGATGCAGGAATGGAAATATACTCTCTTCGGTCCTAATTATAGGACATATTTAATTGATTTTAAAAAGATTAAGGAGAAGAGTTAAATTAATTAATTTTACTCATGTTCCTAAAATGTCCTTATATAAATTTAAAATGACATAAGCAAAAGTGAATTAACAACCCCACCACATATCTCTCCAACCAATTTTCCTTTCCACATGCTTTCTAATTGAAATAATGGTTTTATTATATATACATATATATGTGTGTATATATGTATACATATAGATCTATCTATCTACATACATACATACATACAAACACATCCATATATCTACACATATATATTGACACACACAAACACATATATACATACATATATCCACAGACACATATATATAGACACAAACATATACATACATACACATATATGTTTATAGACACACACGTGTGTGCGTACGTGTGTGCATGTGCGTGTGCGTGTGTGCACGTGTGCGTGTGTGTATTGCAACCCACATACGTATACTCACAAAAATCAAACACACTTAAGAAAATAAAATAGGGGTACTTTAGGAAAAAATTGAGAAAAACTAAAAAGTTGTCCTATAATAAAGACCAAAACCAACCCCCAAATGTTGTTTTATAATTAGGACCGGAGGGAGTGGGAGCAGATTTCCTCATAATCTCTTTTCTCCTTTTCTTCTCAGAATCTTATTTCCACCTTTGGATGAAAAAAATGTACCGTTCAAATTATGATAGTGTTTTATAAATTAATTTTTTTTATTAATTTTGTTTGTATTACAAGTATAAATTGTATAAATCATGATTTAATAGTTTAAATTTATTTATTCAAGTTTAAAATACTAGTTTTATAAAATATTAAATCTGAACCATCTATTTTTTTAAATCTGAGGGTGGAGATCAAATACTGAGAAGAAAATGAGAGAAGAGTTACTAAGAGAATCTAAACCTGAGGGAGTAATATTTTAAGTCTTCAACCCTATTTTTTTAACTTATAAAATAAAAAATAGGGTTAAGGTGCAAAAATACACATGTACTTTTGTCAGAGGAGCGCCCAGTAGCAAGTGCTTTTTTTAGGTGCAAAAGTGACTATGTGGTTACAAAATAGGAGCAAAAGTCACAGAAACCGTTAACAGGTAGGACGTTGACCATTAAGTTGGAAAGTTTGACTAAAATTAATGATGTGGATGCTGACTAGGACTATGACTGAGAAAAATGTAATTTATTTATTTAAGTAAATATAATTTATTTATCTTTTATTTATTTGCCAAAATATAACATCTAAGATTTTGGCCCATATTTGTGTCTTCTTCCCTGTCGATTACAGTTATGGCGGTGGGTTGCGGTGGGGTGTTAAGGAATCTAGGTTTTAGGTGGGTGGTAGCTAGTCGAATCTGATGCTCAAGATTTAATTTGGTTACTTTGTTAAATCGTAGGGAAAGGGCGAAGGGGGATGATCTCATTTGCTGGGAGATTAGGAGACGCTGCAAAGACTTGTCAGAGTTAACGATTTAGTTTATTCTGAGAGAGGGGAACCAAGTCGCTGATTGCTTGGCTAAGAGGGGTATTGGTTCTTCGGTTTTCCATGATTCTTGCCCTGTGTATTTGCAAGATTTGGTTTCACTTGAGAAGCTAGGATTAAATTCCTTGATGTAATTTGCTTATTTACTTTCTTGTTTTCTTTTGTATCAAAAAGTTATGGCGGTGGGTTCCTTACGCTGATTCCATGGAAGTGTTGGGAGCTCCATGGAACTGGACATTGAAAGACCAGATAGCCCTCCGTGCAAGAGACATTCGATGGCTGTAAACTGAAGCTTGTCACCTTTCTACCCCTTTCGAGCTTGTCATCGCCATCAAGAAGGAAATCGTCTTCGATCTCCTTCCTCTCCCTCATTAGATCTGCAAGTTTCTTTGATCTCTACACCCAGCGGTAGCAAGCACGCGATCTGTGTTTGTCTGGTAGTGCAGCTCAACCATGTAATTTGAGATGGTTTAATCTAGTTTTATGGTTTCGATTATAGATTGATTTCTATTATAGACATTGATCTACGTTTTCATTGTTCTAGGTTATTGTTATTTATTTTTTGTGTGATTTTTATTGCTTCACTTTTGATTATAGACAAGACTACTCCTTCTACTTGTTGTTTCTGTTTAAGCTACGATCTCGTTCAAGTAGTAATTCTCGTTGAGAGGTGTTCGGTAAGTTGTGTTTCCGATGACAGCAGTGGTCGTTATGAACGCGGTGCACGACGATTAATTTGGGTTGGAGTTGAAAAGGCATTTCTGCTTTGAGGCTATTTTGGTATTTTTATATTATGAGTTGTCTATTACATAGTTTTTGTCAGTGTCCACATCATTAATTTTAGTCAAACTTTTTAACTTAACGGTCAACGTCCTACTTGTTAGCGGTTTCTGTGACTTTTGCTCTTATTTTGTAACCATATAGTCACTTTTGCGCTTAAAAAAAACACTTGCTACTGAGTACTCCTCTAACAGAAGTACATATGTATTTTTACACCTTAACCCTAAAAAATATTAAAATTTGAATTTCTTGTCAAGACTTCCCAAAAGCTGCACTTCAAAGTTGAGACCCTCCAGAAGGGGCGGGGTTCTCCACGGCGCGATACCGTCAACACTGGTGGTACCACCAGCTCCACTAGGAAGAAAGACTCCCCGTCAACCGTCTCTTCGCCGGAAACAAAGACCTAATACAAATTTTGTCTTCTTCATCACGCTGGCCTTGCCCACAGCAAAAGGATCCCACTTCAATCAACTACCCTGCAAAAAATCAGTTTATTCCCTTCGGTCTTGGCAGTATGCATAAGGGAAGGAGGCATTTTTGTCCATTGCAAGTAAGTTATTTCGGTTATCTTCCTCTATTTGATTTGTGTTCTTCTCGTCTTTCGAGTTTTCTTTTTCCCCTGGTTTATACAATGAATGGTCCAATGCTGGTATGCGGGTCGTTTGGACGATTGAATCCCAATTGACGGAATTGTGGATGCATATTCGTCATTGTAGGTCATTGGTTTCTACTTATTGTTTGTTTTACGGTCTTTCATTTGATCAAGCTCTGCTGTTGTAATTGCTGAATGTCTGTTCTTGCTGAGGCAATTTGATATTAATTTATGGATGTCCTGTTCTTTCTGGTCATATGGTTTAAGATTGGTTTGAACTTGTTGTTGCTAGGATCTGGATCCCCTGAATTACTTAAGAGGATCCAGGTCCATTATGAGACTTTGGGAGTTTTGTTTAATCTCCTCTTTTGGATCATACGTTAATTGATTCATGCATGAGTTGCATGAAAAATTCCATGGAATTGTATTATTGTATTGTGTTGTTCTTGAGGTTTTTGTTTTGGTTTGGGCTTCTTGCTGAATACTCTTTATTCTTTCGATAAGGCTTGGTGCCCCTAATTGAGTGTAAAAATCGTGCAGTTGATATTAGTTTTGAGTATTTAAACAATTTTGATCCCCCATAAATTCTTGGTTTTCTATATTAAGATTTGAAACTTTTTTTTGGCTCTGTTTTTTCTTAAATCTTTGTTGCTAATTTTTCATGTCAAAACTCTTACTAGTTGGTGTTCAAATTTCTTGACGAAACATTACTTCTCAGTGCTAGGATTTCATGTAAAACTTCAATTAGTTGGTGTGAGTTTTCGTACAGGATCATCCTTTTAGTTCATATTTGAATCCAAAACAAGAAACCTGGTCTTTTAGCAGGAAAAAGTTTAGACTGAGTTTTGAAGTTGATTGGAAAACTTGTGAACGGTTCCAGTAATGTTCAGGCTTAAAAAGGGAAGGAAAAGTCATTCAACTAGAGTAGTCTTACCTGTGGAAAAGCAAATAGAGAGGGAGTGGGTGGAGAAGAAGGCTTAATGACTAGGATGCCATGTGAGCAACAAAAATGCCAGACACAAAGTAATGGCAGGCATATAATTCTCATGATTCGAGTTTCTATACACTAGGAACTTGTCAAATAGTCGTAGAACAATTTAGAACACATTTGAACAAAAGGCTTCTTGTTTTTTTGTTTTTGGGGGACAAAATCAAAACTCAGCATAGAATTAAGGGATGAAAGCTTTTAGCTTTATTTTTTTATTTCTTTTTTCAAATATATATTTAGAGATGGCCATAGTTCAAATAACAGGATAATACTGGTCAGGTTGACCAAAAGTCAGTGGATGGTAAACATATCATCGTAGAATATGTTTCCTCACTTTATCGATAATTGACTCCAACAAAATACCACTTCTGATTTTAAAATTTCGAAGTCTTTTTCTACTTTCAAACTAAACTCTGAATTGTTTTGATATAGGAGTCTAGATATTTGGAGCACAAATTTCACTTATGTTCTTTTATGTTTTATTCATTTAGTAGCTAATGTTGTTATGTGTCTTGCTTACTCTTACCTTTCTGTCAATGATGAAGAAGATAATTATGTATTCTTAATGATAAAACTTATTTTAAAGTGTTTTGAGTTTGCTATATGTTTGGACTTTTGAGGAAAATAAATAGTTATCGAGTTTTTAGCAACAATTTTTTTAAAAGATATTTATATATTTGAAAGAACTCTCCCATTTGCTGGTCGGGTTTATACACGAAAACCAAGACCAGACACAAACAGGGCAGACACAAGGCAAGATGCCTTTTAAGGTTGCAGAGTTGACCTTTGTGTTTTTATACTCTTTTTGGAGTAAGTGTAGGATCAGCTGCTTATGTGATTAGGGTGGCTCCTGGGAGACTGTGAAAGCTCCTTTATTTTGAGTATATGAGCCGTTAGTTGTTAGGGGGATGGGTATGCGTGTTTTGAGAGTTATTTTGGGAGAGGAGGCTCAGGTCTGTGCGTCTGGACTAAGACTGTTCTTGGCTGTTAGGGAACCTCTTGGCTTCCAACAGATTGTGTAACTGTTATATCAGATTAATATATCAGATTTGAGTATTTTTTGGGGTACTACTTTGTTAGTTCCTAACAATTTGCTATCAAAGCAGTAGACCTTGGGAAGCATGGCGGACGAAGTTAGAGAGTTGAGGGAGTTGGTGAGTAGGCTGACGAGGGAGGTGGCTGAACTCACGGAGGGCATGAAACTGGTGAGAGAGATAGTGCTAAGACTGGATCAAGGAACAAGCAAGAAACACAATGACCACAAAGAGGCAGAGGAATCTCGCTCAGAAGCGGAATCAAACATCAATGGGGATGCTGAGAAAGGAATGATGAAATTTAGGAAATTAGAGTTACCTGTTTTTGACGGGGATGACCCTATTGGTGGTTCTGCCGAGTAGAGCGATACTTCCACATCAACGGTGTTTCCGACTCGGACAAGCTGGAGGCAGCCGTGGTGTGTCTCGAAGATCGAGCACTACTGGTACCAGTGGAAAGACGCTCGAGGTACCATCAGCGACTGGCCGGAATTCAAACAAAAGGTATTGGAACGCTTCCATACCTTTCAGAGGGGCGGTGAATATAAACTTCTCTTTGAAAACAGACAAGAAGGGTCGGTGATCGAGTATATCGAGGCGTTTGAACGGCTCTCGTTTCCATTGAAGGAGGCATCCGAGGAATGCCTGATGGGAGCTTTCCTTTATGGGCTGAAAACCGAGGTTCAAGCAGAGCTGGCGCTGGCTAAGGAACGCGACTTGGAGGGACTGGTTCGAATGGCGATACGCGTTGACGAGAAGAGGAGGTTGCTGGAAAGGGATAAAGGGGCCCGGACCTCAAACCCGTCCAGAACTACCGGGTCTAGGAAGTACCCGGTCCAGTCTTATCAAACCCGGACCACTAATTCCTTTGAGCCCACACGACAGACCACTCAGGCAACCCACCAAACCAGACCCGACCCCAAGCCATCAGAGACGCAAACGGGAAGCACTTCGACGGCTCTGTCCACAGCGCGTAAAACAGGGGGAAGCCGGAGGTTGTCCGACGCCGAAATGGCCCAACGGCGAGAGCTGGGTCTCTGCTTCAAATGTGGCGAGTGTTATAGTCCGGCACACACCTGCCGTGAAAAGCAACTGCAAGTCTTCTTGATTGATGTGGAGGCCGAGAATTGAGAGGGAAAATTGGAAGAAACAGGTGAGGGAGCAGAGGAGTTCTATGACGCCGTGAACGAGGGCGCTTGGATGGAGTTGTCATTAAATTCATTGGCTGGCTTTGAGAACAGCCATACCATGAAAGTGAGTGGGAACATCGCTGGCGAGGTCGTGGTGGTGCTAATAGACAGTGGCGCGACTCACAATTTCATTGTGGAAGACCTGTTAATGCGACTTGGAATTAGAACAGAGGAAGTGCCGGAATATACGGTCACGGTGGGGGATGGGTATTCAGTCAAAAGGGGTCAACGATGTCGAGACCTTACTCTATGTGTCCAGGGGCTCAAAATCATTCAAACCTTCTACCTTTTTCCTCTGCGTGGGATTGATGTAGTTCTGGGTATTGAGTGGTTGAGCACTTTAGGGGATGTAAAGGTGAATTGGCGTAGGATGACAATGGAGATTGGCAAGAAAAGCAACCGCATTCGCTTAGAGGGTGATCCTACTTTGTCTCGCACCCGAGCTTCCTTGCAATCCATTGTGAGGACGATGAAGAAGAAAGGCGAGGGATTCTTAATAGAATGCTACAACATTGAGAAGGAGCAGCGGACCGACCAGATAATTGCTCCAGAGATACAAGAAGTATTAGACAAATATTCTGCGGTGTGTCAACCAGCTGAAACGCTTCCTCCTCGACGTAACCAAGACCATGCGATCGTCCTGAAATCAGGGGAGCAGCCACCGAATCTCAGGCCATATCGGTACCCTCATGCACAGAAAAAAGAGATCGAAGAACTGATTAAAGACATGTTACAGGCGGGAATTATTCGACCTAGTACAAGTCCCTACTCTAGTCCTGTTTTGCTCGTCAAGAAGAAGGATGGGAGTTGGAGATTTTGTGTGGACTACCGAGCGCTAAACAAAATCACGGTGCCAGATAAGTTTCCCATTCCAGTCATAGATGAGCTGCTAGACAAGCTTAAGGGGGCCACTGTATTTTCTAAATTGGATTTAAAATCCGGGTACCATCAAATTCGGATTAAGGCCAGGGATGAACACAAGACAGCCTTCCGCACTCATGAGGGACACTACGAATTTAAGGTGATGCCTTTCGGCCTTACTAATGCACCTTCCACATTTCAGGCACTGATGAATGAAATATTTAGAGCATGCCTAAGGAAATTTGTGTTAGTTTTTTTTGATGATATCCTAGTTTATAGCTGTGACAGGGTGGCTCACTTGGCACATTTAGAAAGGGTACTAACCATTCTGCAGGAGAATCACCTGATTATCAACCTCAAGAAATGTAACTTCATGCAGCCTAAGATTGAGTATCTAGGCCATATTATCTCCACAGAAGGCGTACAAGCAGATCCAGCCAAAGTAGAGAGTATGTTAGCATGGCCCCAACCCCAAAATGTGAGAGCATTGAGGGGATTCTTGGGTTTGACCGGGTATTACCGGAGATTCGTGCAAGGATATGGGAAAATCGCAGCCCCTTTGACTGATCTTCTTAAGAAGGACGCCTTCAAGTGGACACTAGAGGCCACCAAAGCGTTTGAGACCCTTAAGGCAGCTTTGACAACGCTACCAGTTCTAGCCATGCCTGATTTTGCTAGCACTTTTGAATTGGAAACTGACGCGTCGGGAACAGGGGTAGGGGCAGTGCTAATGCAGCAAGGGCGGCCTATAGCCTTCTACAGCCATAAATTGTCCAAAAGAGCCCAGCAATGTTCTGTATATGAGCGGGAGCTGATGGCAATCGTGCTAGCAGTAAAAAAGTGGCAACATTATCTGTGGGGGCAGAAGTTCATCATCCGGACAGATCAGAAGGCATTGAAATATTTGTTAGAGCAGAAGGTGTTGGAGGAAAATCAACAGAAATGGGTGTCCAAACTAATGGGATACATTTTGAGATTTCATATAAACCGGGAAAAGAGAATCGAGTCGCTGATGCACTGTCACGAAGAGAGGAACCTAAGAGATTGTTAGCATTCTCTATGTGGCAAAACAATGATATCGAGAGTTGGGAGGTGGAAGTACAAGCTGATCAAAAGCTCAAGCGCATCGTACAGCAAATTCTAACCAGCGGGGAAGGTTTGGAGGGATACACGCTGGAAAAAGGCTGCCTACACTATAAAGACCGACTGGTTTTACCCAAAAAATCAGCGAGAATTCCCTTGCTGATCCAGGAATACCATGATTCTCCTATTGGAGGTCACTCTGGATATTTGAGGACCTACAAAAGGTTGGCTAATGTAGTTTATTGGGAGGGGATGAAGCGGGTCATTCAGAAATATGTGGCGGAGTGCGCAGTATGCCAAAGAAACAAACATCAAGCACTCTCACCAGCTGGTTTGTTGCAGCCCCTTCCCATTCTACAAGCTGTATGGGAGGATATAAGCATGGATTTCATCACCGGATTGCCAAAATCTAGAAGGTACGATACTATACTCGTCATAGTGGATCGCCTCACCAAATATGCTCATTTCTTGCCCCTTCACCACCCTTTTAGCGCCAAGGAAGTTGCAAACCTGTTTGTGAAAGAAATAGTCAGGCTGCATGGGTTTCCAAAGACTATTGTCTCCGATAGAGATCGCGTTTTCGTAAGTCTTTTTTGGCGAGAATTGTTCAAGCAGGCGGGAACTCAGCTTTGCCTAAGCTCAGCCTATCATCCAGAGACCGATGGTCAAACAGAGGTGTTAAACAAAGGGCTTGAAACATATCTTAGGTGTTTTACCAGTGAGAGGCCAGGCCAATGGGTTCAATGGCTACCATGGGCAGAATATTGGTACAATACCACTCATCAAGGGTCAGCCAATATGACTCCTTTCCGGGCTGTCTATGGAAGAGATCCACCTACTTTTCTTAAGCTTTCCCATGAGCCATAAGTTGTGGAAGAAGTAAGTGAACAAATCAGATCCCGGAATGCCATTATTGCAACTTTGAAAGAGAATTTGATCAAGTCCCAAGAGGAGATGCGACGACAAGCGAACAAGCACAGGCGCGATGTCCACTTCAATATTGGAGATCAGGTATATGTCAAGATCCAGCCATACCGAATGCGCACTTTGGCCAAGAGATTGAATGAGAAATTGAGTCCTCGGTTCTATGGTCCTTTTACCATCATCGACCGTGTAGGAGCTGTGGCATATTGATTGGACCTCCCACCCACAACTTGAATTCATCCGGTGTTTCACGTATCGGTCCTCAAGAAATCAATTCATTCAGGGATGGTCACTCCCACAATTCCCCCTGCTCTATCTAAACAGCTGGAGATGCAGGTCCAACCGGAAGAAGTGTGCAAGATACGGAAGCTCACAAATGGACAGACTGAAGTGCTTATTAAATGGAAGCATATGCCGGCCTATGAGAACTCTTGGGAAGATTGGGACACTATTAATACGCAGTTTCCCGACTTTCACCTTGAGGACAAGGTGGAGCTTTTAGGGGAAGGTATTGAAAGAACTCTCCCATTTGCTGGTCGGGTTTATACACGAAAACCAAGACCAGACACAAATAGGGCAGACACAAGGCAAGATGCCTTTTAAGGTTGCAGAGTTGACCTTTGTGTTTTTATACTCTTTTTGGAGTAAGTGTAGGATCAGCTGCTTATGTGATTAGGGTGGCTCCTGGGAGACTGTGAAAGCTCCTTTATTTTGAGTATATGAGCCGTTAGTTGTTAGGGGGAGGGGTATGCGTGTTTTGAGAGTTATTTTGGGAGAGGAGGCTCAGGTCTGTGCGTCTGGACTGAGACTGTTCTTGGCTGTTAGGGAACCTCTTGGCTTCCAACAGATTGTGTAACTGTTATATCAGATTAATATATCAGATTTGAGTATTTTTTGGGGTACTACTTTGTTAGTTCCTAACAATATTACAATTTAATTAAGAATTTGTTTGTAGTTTTGAAAACGATATTTCTCATCTGTTATTCATATGACAGAATAGTTTATTTTTAAAAAAAATATATTTAATAGAAAATTAGCTCTAGAAAGTAGAAACAAAAGACTATAAATTATAACATCTGACAAGGTAGAGATTAGTTGCCGCTCTTAACCTTTTCCTGTTATGCTCAAAGTGGTAATTGTTTCATTCAAGTTACATTATTTGTACTCATATCTTGTTAGATGCTGACAATGAAGTCAGGCTGTTCAAATTAATTCTGATTTTCTCTCTTACCATGAGACAGGGATGGGGATTGTTGCTCAGTCAATGCACCTTAAACTTCAATGCTCCTTCAGATCTTTAGTTGTATCAAACTCTCCATTATGCCACTACTGCCTAGCTATACCCGCTATTCTTCAGTATTCAACTATTCCACATAATCCAACCTTAGAAGAGCATCATCTGTATGGTTATCTGCTGCAGTCTTGCTTACGGGAATGCAGGCAAATCAAGCACCACTATCTGTTTGATGAAATTTCCGAGAGACGATCTTGGGTCTCAAGAATTAACAAAGTCATTCATGCCCACAGCATCAAAAATGGAATTGGGTCGAAAGGGTTACTTGGAAATGCCATTGTTGATCTCTATGCTAAATGTGGCAATTTGGGTTTTGCTGAGAAGGTGTTTGATCAGCTGGACAATAAGGATTTGTTGGCTTGGAATTCACTTCTTGTTATGTACTCCAGAAATGGGTTGCTGGAACGGGTTCTTCAGTGTATTGGGTTTCTAAGAGATTGTGGGCAATCGCCTAATGAATTCACTTGTGCTATTGCTCTGTCTGTTTGTGCAAAACTGAAGAATATTGAATATGGCAGGTTTGTTCATTGTTGGGTAATCAAGAGAGGTTTTGCATCATTTTCTTTTTGTCAGGGTTCTCTTACTGATATGTATGCCAAATGCAACTCCATGAGAGATGCTCAAAAGGTATTTGATGCTGCTTTGAATTTAGATATAGTTTCTTGGACTGCAATAATATCTGGTTACATTCAAGATGGTTTACTGGAGGAGGCAATAACAATGCTTGAGAAAATGCAAAAATCTGGTTTTTATCCAGATCAAGTTATGTGTGTAACCATTATAAATGCATACTTGAGCTTAGGAAGGTTGAAAGATGCATGTGAATTGTTTATACAGATGCCCACTCGCAACGTTGTAGCATGGAATGTAATGATTTCAGGTCATGCCCGCAGAGGTCTTAATGAGGAGGCCGTCACATATTTCCTTGAAATGAGGAAGGCTGGTATAAAATCCTCAAGATCCACTTTGGGAAGTGTTTTGAGTGCAATTGCCAGTTTAGAGGCTCTGGATTATGGTTTGTTAGTTCATGCAGAGGCAATAAAACAAGGTTTGGATAACAATATATATGTAGGAAGTTCTCTCATAAATATGTATTGTAAGTGTTTCATGTTGGATGCTGCAAAGTTAGTCTTTGATTCAGCAGATGAAAAAAATATTGTCATATGGAATGCCATGCTTGGAGGTTATGCACAGAATTACTATGTTGATGAGGTCATGGATTTGTTCTTCTGCATGATGAGATGCGGTATGGACCTAGATGAATTTACATACACCAGCGTTTTAAGTTCATGTAGTTGCCAAAAATACCAAGAAATGGGTCACCAATTGCATTCTATTATTGTCAAGAAGAGATTTACATCTAATTTATTTGTGAATAATGCATTAATAGATATGTATGCTAAAGCCGGGACTTTGAAGGATGCTAGAAAGCTGTTTGAGCTCATGGCAAATCGAGATAATATATCCTGGAATGCAATTATTGTTGGATATGTGCAGCAAGAAGATGAGACTGAGGCTTTCAACTTGTTTCAGAGGATGATTGATCATGGTGTTGTGGCTGATGAGGTGTCTTTGACTAGCATACTCAGTGCTTGTGGCAATGTTAAGATCCTGGAAGGAGGACTACAAATCCATTGTCTGTCAGTTAAGTTGGGTTTAGAAAGAAGACTTTGTGCTGGAAGTGCTCTTATTGACATGTATTCTAAGTGTGGGGCCATTGTAGATGCACAAAAAGTATTTTCTTGCATGCCAGAGTGGAATGTTGTCTCTCTAAATGCTCTGATTGCTGGTTATGTTCATGATAATACAAAAGAAGCTTTTAATCTTTTCCATAAGATGCTAACCATGGGGCTGGAGCCATCTGAAGTTACATTTGCGAGCCTTATAGATGCTTGTAGGCCTCAAAATATAACGTTAGGCATGCAAATCCATTGTGTCATCTTAAAGAAGGGTCTTTTATGCGGCAGTGAATTCTTAGGTGTCTCTTTGTTGGGCATATATATGGACTCTAAAAGAATTGCTGATGCAAACGTTCTTTTCTCAGAATTTTTGAATCTTAAAAGCAGGGTATTATGGACTGCTTTAATTTCTGGACATACTCAAAATGATTGCAACGAAGAGGCCCTAGCCTTGTTCTGGAAAATGCTTGAGAACAATATTTTACCTGACCAAGCCACATTCGTTAGTGTTCTTCGAGCTTGTGCTCTCTTATCTTCATTGCAAGATGGAAAAAAGATACATTCTCTAATTTTCCATACTGGTTTTGACTCTGATGAATTAAGCAGTGGTGCTTTAATAGACATGTATGCTAAATGTGGTGATGTAAGAAGTTCTGAGCAAGTTTTCAAAGAAATGAGTTCTAAAAATAATGCCATTTCTTGGAACTCAATGATCGTTGGATTTGCCAAGAATGGGTATGCAGGAAATGCTCTTAACATATTTAATAAGATGACACAATCAAGAGTTATGCCAGATGATGTCACATTCCTTGGGGTGCTTACTGCATGTAGTCATGCAGGGTGGGTTCCTGAGGGCCGTCAAATTTTTGATATGATGATCAATCAATATGGTATTCAGCCCAGGGAAGATCACTATGCCTGCATGGTTGATCTTCTTGGTAGATGGGGTTTTCTTAAAGAAGCAGAGGAGTTCATTGACAAACTAGATGTTGAATCCAATGCTAGGATTTGGGCTTCATTTTTAGGCGCTTGCTCTATACATGGAGATGAGAAAAGGGGGCAACAGGCAGCTGAAAACCTCATTAAGTTAGAGCCTCAAAATTCTGCTCCTTATGTACTGCTGGCTAATATATATGCTGCATCAGGACATTGGAATGCAGCAAGATCTTTGAGGAAAACAATGATAGAGAAAGAAGTCCAAAAGATGCCTGGATTTAGCTGGATTGTAGTGGGGCAAAACACAAACATATTTGTTGCTAGTGATAAATCACATTTTAGTTCAGATGAAATCTATGAAACTTTGAAACATCTTACGGCACTAATGAAAGAGGATAGATTTCAGGAAGGTGAACCTTTTCAGGTTTCTCAAATTTAGTCATTTGAAATAGTTGAAGTTCTGCAGTTGACTCTAGCTTGCTGCCTGACTGAACATAATTATGCATCTTTTGCTGTAAGGGGCGGAGAAAGAGATAAGATATGTACAACTCCATCTCTTTTCCTTTTATTTTTTTAATTTTACATTTCTTAGGAATTTTGGAAAAGGCAAATGGGGGGAAAAAAAATTTGTTAAGATGAACATGATACATTTATTGAGTGGTGGCAATTCTACTTGTTTCTTCCAATGCTTAATTAATTGTTTTCTTGCTCTCAGGCTGTTTTGTGTCATGTTCTTCTTATATAATGGAAAAATTTATTGTCTGGTTTAAGAACTTTAGAAGACTTTGAAGTTCTTTCATATGGTTTGTTAACTTTTATATTAACATCTGGGGGATATTGTAGCTTAAAGCACAATTGCTAACTGGAGGATTCAAAAGATATGATTTGCTGAAATTTGTGTACATGAATACTCTTTTAGGCTGAATTTTTTTATCAAGAAGGAATCTAATGAGAGGCCTGGAGTTTGCGTATAAAACCTCACCCATATTGATGCACACAATGATTTCTTCAAGAATGTTGCTGATTAGACTGAATCTATGGCGGTGTGAGGTGATCTGATTTATTGAACAAAGTTATTTCTAAGGATTGTCATGTCTATCAGACATATTCAACTGCTATGATTTGTGCTTTCTTGTTCTAGTGCGTATGCTCCAAGGGTGGTACTCATTCTTGGAACTAACCTACTATATACAGTTAGTTCACCCCACGTGATTACCCATGTGACCTTTGCCACGTAACAAAGTGTATTTATTGTTAGCTTGTCTTACATGATCAATGTTATTACCATGAATCCTTTCTTCCTTCCCTCCTTCTCTCTCTCTCTCTCTCTCTCTCACACACACACACACACACATATTGGTTGTTATTGGAAAGCAAGCAAAACTCAATTTTATTTCATGTTCAAACTTTTATTGCCCATTTGGACATGCAACAGCATTGGTCTTCCCGTACTGCCAAAACTGACCTATGTAAACTGAGTGATCATGCTTCTCAAGCATTATCCAGTGTGCAGATTAGGATTTTGAACCATTGTATGAACTGACTTTTGAAATACACGGGTTTTACTTTGGTTTCTCCATTCCAACCAATATGCATTAATGCTGTATCGTTTGCCCTTGCAGGCTCAACCTTGTTTCCTTTAAGAAAGCACAGCACTTATTTGCACATGACCATATGGGCCTGAATATTTGATTCTGAGAGCGTTTATCCAATGTGATGTTGTTTGTTTTTGGCAAAGGAAACTCGACCATTTTCACAGGAGATGCCACCCCACCAAGCATTGATGAGTTTATGTATGCATTTTGGGAATTAAGAACACCGTGATTCATTGGCAACAACTTTCTGGGTTCATGGCCTTGATGACCCTTGATGAAACCAGTGATCTATATGAGAGCCATTAATGGTCATCTGCAGCAAATAGCCCATATATGATAGCATGCCAAGAGAAGCAATTCTACGAAGGCTTTGTTGGTCTCAATCTCAATCTAGTCTTTGAAGAGGTTGGAAGTCGAACCACAAGCCTGGACCAATTGGCATCCCTTCGAGAAGCTAATTTGTTGAAGTTGAGAGAGAAGAAAGCAGGCAGGAAGAAGCTGACATCTGATAGTCAAGGGTTCTGAATATTGGCAGTAGTGACATTCCAAGCAATAGGGGTACCAGTTAGGCGCCTTCCTAAAGTCAGATAAAAATAGATTCTCTTGGCCGTCAGATTGCCAACTTCCTATATAAATCCACGTTATATTTGTGTGTTTTGGACACTTTGCAAGAGATTAGCATAAGTGTATCTTTCTTTCCACATTTTCCCCTTAACCCTAAACCCACTCCATCTTATTGCAATTTCTAATTTTTGAATCATTTGCTCTCCCAATAGCATATGCAATTGAATCCTGACCTTCAAAGTAGTTTTTTCTTTGTTTAGAAACGAATGATCCTGTCAAGCAAATGATGTGTTTTTTGGCACTTGAACTTTCTGTTGAACCTTTTTTTTCCTTGAGTTCCATTTGACATTTCATAATGTAATATGTCCTTTTGATGTGTACTTATCATCTCAAATCCTAAAAGAAGTTGGTAAATAGTCTTTAATGTCTTTCTTGTTTCAGAAAACAATGATGATGATGAAGCTGAAGAAGATGCAGTCTTTAGGATTTCTTTGGTTGATCTATGTGAAGGAGGTGAATCCTTTAAGATGGAATGCAGCTGCAAAGGTGAACTCGCTCTGGCCGACCAAGAATGCGCTGTTAAATGGTTTAGTATTAAAGGCGACAAGACCTGTGATGTGCGCAAGCAAGAAGTTCAGAACCTGCCTGTCCACCTCCTTTGAAGCCTCAACATTGGCAGTCTAAGCACCATAGATCAGTGAGAACATGTTAAGTAAACTTGGTATATAGACCATAGGTGTGACCATTTCCATAAAATTTGGTACACAAGACAGATTCTAAAAGATCATGTGAGGCTAGCAAATTGCGAGGAGGAACCACAAGCCGTGATGCATAACTTCGGTAAGGAATAGCTTAAAATGGGTGTCGCATTTGTCCGCTGCACCGTATCCTCAGCATGGTGCTATGATGCAGTAACTGCACCCAGACACGTGGATATATCCGCCATGCAGCGACACGGCAAAACGTCCACTAGGATAACAACATCAAGCGTTATTCCACCGTGTGAGGTGGGCTATATGAATCGCGCTGTTGCAAAAAGTCTGCTAGAAAAGCTTCATAAATTGATTGGCAATCGGTTACAGCAGCTAACATAAGGTAATACAGTGCATCGATTCTGGTTGCTACCGTATGTGATTCATGAGTGGCTCTAAACTCAGAAAATTCACAACAGTAATACTTGAAGCCACTGACCACCTAAATGGTAAATCTTCTGTGGGGAACATTTTACCTTGTAAGGTCGGTGTTCATTTAAAGTTAGTGGTTACGTGGTACACTTTAGTTAGTTGAAACATTGACCTTGCAAAAATGTGATGCTGGTTTCTAATTTGACATGCAACTTGTTTATAAGGTGGTGTTAAATGCGTATATTCTTGACATAAGCAGGCACCTTACATCATTACATTTTTCAACATGTGAAAGTTTTTTGAACTAACATCAAATATAAATTTATATAGCAAGTAGCATTATTTACAAACAGACTGATAAGATTTATTCTTTAAAGTAGATATAATACATGGGATTGACCATAAAATCTCAGTCTGTTTTTTCTTTTTCTTTTTTAACTTGAAGTTTTTATCTTTCTCCTCTTTGCTCTGGTGTTAATCCTCCTTGACCACAGGTGGGGCAACCCTTTAGCCCAAATCCTTGGCAGTCATAACATCTACACCAAATATTTTCACAAAGCCGTTAAAGAAAATGAATAAATAAATAAAGTAAAAACAAATTTGGAAAAGAAAATGTTTCATGGCTAGATAAAAGGTAGAAGAACTCACTTCCATCGCTCAAATATATTACCATTCTTTTTATTCTTTCCTGTTCCCTGTCAATGTTTAGGTATGATTAGTGTCAAGATTGAAAGAGAGAAGGTGTAAATATCACAAACAACTTTTTCTTTTGGATTCAATGAAGGGTTTTCAAACAAATGCGCTTCTCATTTATATTTGTCAATCATCTTTTTAATATTACACCTGGTATCCAATTCAAAGTTCGTAATTGCCCCTCTCGACACAAATGTTTCCTCTAAGATTTGAACTCGAGACTCAAAGGGATCTAGTGGGGCATTACACCACTAAACTAACTCTATGTTGGTTGTCAATCTTTTTTTTAATTTATCTCTATTGATTTTTTCACAACAATAACAGAGTAAAAGAGATAATTAAGGAAAATGATTAGGTTGCTTTAGGGGAAAAAAGTTAAACGTTATATTAACTATCTAAACTAACTTCTTCAATCTAATCAAATTAGTTAAATAGGTCTTATATTAGTAACGGAAGATTGATATATTTGTGTGTAGAGGGAGGGGGCAGACCTGGCATCCTGGACACTCTATGGCACCTTGGCCTCCACAAGTTTGGCATCTTTTAAATATCTGCACGAAAAAGAGAGGGAAAATAAACGAAAAAGCCAGAAAATAATCAATCTCATCAGAATGAACAGCAACACCCATTGCTGTTTTGTTACAGTAAAGTGTTCAAAAGAGTAATTAAGAACGCACCGAATTAAGCGAGAAGCCTCCAGATTTTGCAGCGAAACCCGTGAAGATGCGCTTGTGTGTGTGTGTTTGGGGTTTGGTCGGACCAAGTGATAGTGTTGGAGCAGCCAAGCTGTTGCAGCTAATATGAGCCATTCCTCTCTTCCTTCTGTGTGTGTTTTGCTGAAACTAGCAGAAGAATGGATAATATGAAGCCCAATATGCTTCTTCGTTTGTGGTGTGGGTTTTAATTGTGGGGTGTTTTTTTTATTAAAAAAAAAAAAAGATTACATTAATATCCCTTCAATTTTGTTTTTTAATGTAACACCTGATTATATTTTGATGAAATAAAGAAAGTTAGTTAAATTAGTTAATATGACAAATTTTTAAAACATCATAATTATCTTCATTAATTCTATTCATCTTTTTACTATTTGATTATTGTTAAGGACGTTAATATGGGTAAATTAAAAAAAAATGATAAATATGTGAAAATAAGTCTTACACTTAAATCCAAGATCAACTCTCCAATATCTTATATTAGAGACCGGAAGGAGTATATGAAAACCCGAGATGAGGCTCGAGTCCACAGCATTGGTTATTATTTATGCCTATGAAATGTATTGAACAGAAATTTTTTAATAATTTATTTAAGAGTAAAATATTCTAACCACATTTTTATTTTGCCTTAATTATATAGACCTTCCTCTATTTTAAAAACATACATTAAGTTCAAACTTTTAATTCCATTAAGAATATTCTAAAGATATATTTTAGTTAAAATTCATTTACTAATTTACCTTAATACTAAATCCTAAATTTTAATTGATGGAAGTAAATATCACAAACATTTAAAATTTTGAGTAATTTTTAAATGTTCGTAGAAAAAATGTGAAATTATAAATTCAAATAACCTATACAATCTCTTAAATCAGATAGTTTATTATGTTTGATAGGAAAAAATGTGTTTGATACATATATTAACTCATTTAACAAACTAAAAATAAATAAATTGAAATAAATATGGTGAAAAATTAAAATTATAAATTTATAATCTTGAAATTAATAATTTTTTAATATATTAGAAAGTTAAAAATATATTAGAATTAAAATTTGGTGGTATAAATTTGTTTGACCCATATATATACATGTGTATGCGATAAATAATTTTAGCCTTAAAGAGGAACGTTTTGGTTTTTTTTTTTAAAAAAAAGACCCCTAAGAATTGACAAATTGAGTTGACGGAAATAAAATCTCAAAATACTAGAAAAGTTAGTGTAACATACAGTTTACTCCCCCCTATCTCAATAAGACATAATTGTTTTTTTTTTCTAGATATTAAGAAAACTAATTAAATAACCTAAAAATATTTATATTTATCATTTTTCTCTCCTTATCTCACCAAAAAAAAAAAAGTTCAAGAACTGGAGCAAATAATTTTAAAGAAAGTCCAAAAGTGTCTTCAAAATAATAAAGAAGATATATGTGCTTAATGTAAAACAAAACGTACTAACAAAGAAGATATATGTACTTATAAAACGAGTTCGATGTAAATCGAGTCCAAGAACAGACTAGAAGCCTTGACATTTGATCATCTTCCTAAATTCGCAGAACCCTTTTTTTTTTGGTAGAACGCTGAAATTTAAAAGATTAATTTAAATTTTTAACAACTTTAACGATAATTACATAATCATGACCAGAAATTAAAGATCTTCAAATACATTTATCTCGTTAGGATTGGCAGGTCATCTGGCTTTTTTTTTTTTGGGGGGGGGGGGGGGGGGGTATTCTCCAACAAAAGCATGATAACAAACACCTCTCAAGTTAGTCAGACAATTAACACTGGAATGGAATAGCAGAAACTAAATTTTACAAACTTACAAGTGGCATTGATTGCAAAATTCAGTCATACTACTAAATGTTTATCAGGCACACATGTACCTGTTTCAAGTAAAACCTTGCACAAGTTCGCTAATACTAAGGCGAATATAAGAGTTTCCACACACTACCAGAATGACACCAGGGAATAAATTACAGCTACAAGGATTGGGAAAAGAGAGAGGAGGGGGGATCAGACCAAGACTGAAACAACTTCAATCCCTTTACACTATTCCATCATGCTATGAATCTTAGTACCTAGATCTCTTGGAGTGATCTCTATGACTCTCCCGCTCGTACCTCACATTTCCTCGATCTTTGTCTTCCCTATCCAGCTTTTCATCCCTTCTTTGCTTCCTTTCTTCTCGGTCATCCTCATCCCTTCGGCGCCTCCTTTCTTCTCGGTCATCCTCATCCCTTCGGCGCCTCCTTGCTTCTCGGTCGTCCTCATCCCTTGGGCGCCTCCTTTCTTCTCGGCCGTCCTCATCCGTCCGGGGCCTCCTTTCTTCTCGGTCAGCCCCATCCCTTTTGGGCCTCCTTTCTTCTCGCTCATCGTCAACCCTTCGGGACCTCCTTTGTTCAAGATCATCCCCATCCCTTCTGCGCTTCCTTTCTTCATGATTGTCCCCGTCCCTTCTGTGCTTCCTTTCTCCACTATTATCCTCACCCTGCTTGTCCTTTCTTTCTCCACCATCATAATCCTCATCCTTTATGTGCCTCCTTTCTCTAACATCATCATCAGCATCCCTTTGGTGCTTCCTTTCTCCACGATCATACTCTTCCCTTCTGTATTTCCTTTCTCCATGATCATAGTCATCCATTTTGAATCTCCTTTCCCCACGATCATCATCATCCCTCATGTATTTTCTCTCTCCACGGTCATCTTCCTTCCTTGCATGCCTTCTTTCTCCTACGTTGTCATCATTCTGTTTATGCCTTCTTAGTTCTTGATCATCATCATTTTGACCATTCCAACCTCTAAAACGGGATCCACTGTCCCTTCCATACTGTCTGCCTTTATGCTCAACAGTCTCATCATCAGGCTTGCTCCTGCTTCTCGTCATTTCTTGACTTCTACTATTTGATCCCTCCACAGAATTTCCCTCCTCTTTATGACTGTATGATTTTCTCAACGAGTTCAAGCCATCAGCATTTGTGCCACTCTTTCCTTTTCCCTCAGGACCTTCAGCATCATATCTGATTTTTTTCTCTTCCACACCATATCCTTTAACACTCTTTAGAGGACTATCATATGCCTCCTCATTGTGCCCACCTTGTTTTCTTGAAACAGTCTCTCTTTTTCTGGAGCTCTTGTATCTGTTATCAGTAGAATCGCTGTCTGAATCGCTGCCACTGTTGCTATAACTGTCACTTGCATCAGTAGAGGAGTATGATCCCCTAGCAGAGTCTACATCAGAGCTGTCGTCATCAGAATCATGCCTTTTTCTCTGCTTCTGTTTCCCATGCCCACTTTTTTTCTTCTCCTCCAACATATCATCGTCATCAGAGTCATGTTTCCTATGAGATTTTCTAAATTTCTCCTTTCTATTCCTTGCATCATCACTACTGTCAGAATCTGAACCAGAATCAGAATCAGAAAGACTATCTGAATCATCACTTTTCCTACCCTTGCCTCTCTTGTGCTCATTAGATATCTTCTTCGAAACTTTGGTTGTCTTTTTAGCATCACTATCAGAATCATATTCATCATCACTCTCCCTCTTTCCTTTGTGATGCTTCCTCCTACCACTTGTCTTCACTTCCATGCTGCTGTCTAAATCAGACGAATCATCCTCTCGCTTTCTCTTTTGACTGTCACCCTTTTTGCTTTGCCTCGATTCTTTGACACCTTTCATATCTTCATTTTCAACTTTTTTACCTTGAATCATTTGTTTCTTCCGGGTGAAATCTCTGTCCAAAAAAGCGTGTTCACGTTTCAGATGATACTTGTCATCCTCATCAGAATCACCTTTACGACCAATTCTTGGTGCATCATCATTTCCTTCTACATCCATTTCACTGACTTCAGATGAAGTTATGCCAAGTGCAGCTCTCAAGGTTTCCATTTGCTTTTCTTTTCTGGCGGCAATTTGGTGAGTCTGTGTGTCAGAAACCCTGACAACAAAAATAGAGTCAGAACATAGTATATTAAGCAATAAATCAAGTTATTCACTTCAACTTATCACGACCCCGATTTAAAAAGTCAAAGCAATCATTAGGAAAAGGTGCTTGATGCCCACATCCAGGGCAAACAAAGTAAGATCCATCTTAATAAACCCTGTTTTTAATGAAAGTACCCCTCCGGAAAATTCACATTAACACACTGCTAAAGCCATCAAGAAAAATCCACAGTCAAGACACTGCAATAGTATTATACACAGGGCTAAGAGCCATACAGATAACTTATGGGCACAAAAAATAAAACTTTTCATGCGCCAGTTAACTTGAAGCTACAAGCATCTCAGGGAAACAACATAAGAAAAGCTAAAAAAATAAATTATATTTTCAACTAACAACAAAAAGTAAATTTCAGGCACTCAAATATAGCAGCCAAAGAACATTAAAAAAAAATCATAATCACTTGGCCAATTAACTGTTTCAAAAACATAATATCAGTAAACTCTAATAATGAGACAGAAATTACTTTTTATCTGCCATTGATACAGGCATAGGTCCATCACTTTCCTCAGCAGCTGCCTCTGCTTCCAATTTCTTCCTAGCCTCATCCAGTTTCTCAGCAATCTCAGCATCGGTGTAACCTTGATCAATAAGTTTATCTTCAAGGATCACCAACTTGAGCTGAATCTGACGTTTGCGGTCATGCTCAAGGATCTCTTTGTTAGGCTTCCTAGTAATACCAGCAGTACCCTGATCTGCCTCATATCCTCGAGTATTTTCAGCAACCTTGTTAATCTTGGGCTTGACAAAAAACTTGTTGCCCTGGATGTATCCATTCGTACCAGATCCCCTAGGGGTCTGTAACCCTATTCCGTTGTACATATTGGTTCCTAGAGTAAAGCTCTGCAATTAAATGGGGAGGAGCAGTAAAACTCTGCAATTAGACAGGAAGGAGTAAGGGAAAGAAAGAGCAAAGACAGGAGAGGAATGAAAGAGGCGAGGAAATAACCTAGCTCTATTAATAAAGAGCTAGAAATATTAAAATAATAGTAAAAACTTAAATCAAATCCTGATTATAATAAAAGATAATAAATATATTTGCATAATTTGAATGCACTAACATCCTTATCAAAATCCCTAATGGATAACCTAAATATCAGATTAAACCCTAATTATTTATTATGCCATTTTAGTATTCAAAAATGCATAGACGGACCTATATTACACTAAGTGAGGCATCTGAAATCTTTAAAATGTGCACAGTTCATCTATTAATTTTAGTTTCAGGTGCTTTGGCGAAGATGTCTTAGTATTTGATCCAGGCACCTCCTCCAAAGCGACTAAAGTATGACAACTTAAACTCGAGCTTCTGAATTGCCAGACACGACTAGAGCCAAGTCATTTACCAGATCACGCATCACAAATACCTTGAGAATTCTTTATGTTGATGAAAATATAAAGGATTAAAAAACAGAATCCCAATACACAACATTGAACCACAAAACAATCCACAAAAATATAAGTCGCTAGTAATCAAAATGATGAGGGCAGTAGTATAATGGCCGATTACGCACAACTGAAGCAAAAACTAGTAATCATAGTCATTTTTTTATTAAAAAAAAGTTGAACCCGACCTTTATTAAAAAGCGTGGATATTCAAACGATTACACGACCAGAATCCAAGCCAAACTCAAATGAAAAGAAAAAAATAAAACAAAGCAAGAAACGGTGCTAGGGCGTCCAACAAGGGTTATGACTTATGACAACCTCGCAGGGAACAAATTCAAACCTAGATTTAAAGCCAGATTGAACAAATCAACCTCACGGGATTCTTTTGGGAGTAGAGAAAGCCTAGGGTTCGAACCTTCTTCAATACTTGCCGGACAACCAGTACGTCGGGCTGACACCGGTGGATGGCCTCCGACGGCGAGGTCGACTAAGGGTGAAATGTTTGTTCGTCGGATGAAGAAACAGGATCCGCTTCTTCTTCTTCTTCAAGACGATCGGGGGTGTTTGGTTCCTTAATTGGGGTGTGTTTTTATTAGGGATAGGTTTTCATGCGAGTTTGGTTTTGTTGGAGGTTTCTAAATAATTCCTTGATTTTTTTTACGCTGTAAATAATTACTTGGAACTAATTTACGATTATATCCTATATTCCTATTATCCTTACACCACACTTCTTTTTTTTTTTTTTCCTTTTTTTTCTTTTTTCTTTCTTACCCTTACAATGCAGAATTGGACATTTTCTTTACCTGCAAACAATAAAAAATACTCTCTATTGTCTTAATTATAAGACCAATTTTATTTTTTTGGAAGACATTAAAAAAACTAATTAAATTACTTTAAGGTATTTTTATTTTTTTCAAATTAATTAGGTTGACTAATAAAATAATATACTCTCTCTGGTTCTAATTATAAGAGCTAATTGACTTTTTTGGAGAGATTAAGGAAGCTAAAGCTAACTAAATTACTTTAGAGTATTTTTATTTTTATTTCAAACTAATTAATTTAACTAATAAACTAATATATAATTCAAGGATATACAATATATGAAATGATTAAGTAACTTATTTAGCTTCTTTAATCTCTCCAAAGAAAGTCAACTAGCTCTTATAATTAGGATTGGAGGTAGTATAATTTAAGAATACACAACATATAATATAATTAAACAACTTATTTAGCTTTATTAATCTCTCTATAAAAACATCAACTCAATTTTATAATTAGAATTGGAAGTAGTATATAGTAAGTGCAAAGTATTTATCAAAACAGAAACAGTTTACATTAGTTGTTCATCTTAAGACACTTTTTTTCAATACTACTAATATATCAGTTTTTTTTTTTTGTAAAAAATTTATAATTAATGACGAGTCCCTTAAGTATGTTTTTTTTTCATTTTTCTTTTATACTATATTTTGTAGAAAATTTATTTTAAATTTAGAGGAAATATATAAATAAAGTAGATAAATATAAAATTATTTATAAATCTGAGCTAATATATCCAAAATATACACATATTTAATTACAAACTATTCAAAATTAATTCCGATCATTATTATAATTACTTATTAATAATATCCAAATCAAGGGTGTTATTAAGATAGTCACTTTGAGTCGGTTTGGTTTAATCTCATTGAATGCATGCAATGGTAATCATGATTACGTCATTAAAATAAGAATGTTTGATTACTCTTTAATACAGTAAGAGGGTTTACCATGGTAATAATGATTACCAAAAAATTGGTGATCCTTATTCATACCTCTCTTATAAAAATACTTATTATCACCCTATTGCGTGGTTAAAAAGGTCTAATTTACCTTTTAGTCTTGTTTGTCCTCAATTCACTAGTCACGTCACACCACAATTGTCGTCACTGCCTCCATCGTTATCATCGCCACAACTATCTCATACCCTGTCGCCGCCGCCACAGCAATGTCCCCATCACATCCACCATCGCAACTATCACCATCTAACGATTTTGGCGAGGTAGCGTGATAGTTATAATGAGGTAATGCACCAACTCTTGACTCTTCTTCTACAAAGATTATATCAAGAGCAAAATAGACTTTGTGTGATTTTTTTAATTTTAAATGATTATTTTAAAAAATAACTCATTGCAACTTATTTAAAAATCAAACTAAAACTAACTATGTAATTAACATTGCATCACATTACCATTGTATAGCACTATACTGCACAGTGGAATAGGATCCAACCAAAGGGGCCCAAAGGCATTTGGCTACATATATATTTCATCCAAAGAGCCAATGTTGCTCATATATTTTTGCCTATATATATACTCCTCCAGTCCTTAATATAAAACAAATTTGGGGAATTGATTTTGATCCTAAATATAAAGCATAGTTTTCATATTTATCAATATTTTCGTAATTTACCCCTATTGATGATCCCTTTAACAATAATAAAGGTGGAAAGAGAATAAGACAATTAAAGAAGATGACTATAGTGTTTTAGAAACTACATGTCACATTAACTAGATTAATTAACTTCCTTAATCTAATCAAATTAAGAAAATATGTCTTATATTAAAGACTAGAGGAATATTACATATGTTTTTATTTATATGACGTGTTTTAAAATTTTTCTAGATAATTTTATTTATAAGCTATTTCTTAAAATCTATGAAGCAGTTAAGTTTTTCTAAATAATACTTTTGATTTTGATATTGTTGAGTATCTATGATAAAGATAGGAATTGCTATGTATATATTTTATAATTAAATATGTGTAGATTTTGGATACATTAGATCATATCTATAAATATTTTTATACAGATTTAATTTATTGTTTTTTCTATAAGGGCCTGAATACCTCCCCTCTTGACTCATTTAAAACCATGAGGATGATGGGTCCCCAAAGCGGACAATATCAAAAGAAGATGCTGAGATATTACAATTGGTATCAAAGTCGGGCTCAAGTTGATGTGCTAACAAGAACGCTAGTCCCAAAAGTGGGTGAAGTGTCATGTCCCACTTTGGCTGAGGGAGGAGAATGAAAGACCCTTTATAATGGCATGAATACCTCCTCCTCTCGATGCGTTTTAAAACCATGAGGGATGACAGGTCCCCAAAGCGGACAATATCAAGAGCTAGGTGTTGGGATTTCACAGTTGATATCAAAACTAGGTTCAGGTCGATGTGAGCCGATGTGCCAATGAGTAGGCGTTGTTACAATTGATATCAAAACTAGATTCAGGTTGATGTTATAATTGATATCAAAACTAGGTTTCAAGTTGATGTGGGCCAACGTGTCAGTGAGGAGGTTGGGCCCAAAGGTGACGGGTCTTTCGATGTGAGCTGATGTGCCAGCGAGTAGGCGTTGTGATGTTATAATTGATATCAAAACTAGGTTCAGGCTGATGTGTAGGCGCTGTGATGTTATAATTGATATCAAAACTAGGTTCAGGTTGATGTGGGTCGAGGTGTCAGGTGACGGGTCTTTAAAGCAGATAATATTGAGAGCGAGACGCTAGGATGTTAGACAAAGCAAATTTTTCATAATCATGAAGATGGAAGAAAAACAAAGAAGAAGAGGAATGCGAAAGTTTGAGAGATGGAGATTAGTCTTCATTGTAAGCCTCAAGTATCACTTGGATGGCATCTCAAAATATGCACAAAAATCACTCAGTATTAAGCGATTTTGATCGTCTTATTTGAAACATCATTGGCCCCAAGAACCCAGAGCATGTCCATTATGCCAAAATCTCTACATCACCCACAATCACTTTGATAAGTAAAGAGGTTCTCGTCTCCTACCTAATTTTTGAATATGAATCATCTTAGGGTACCACTCCCTTACTATCTCAGCATCTCATCTTCTTGTTTGTCTTTCATTCACGATTATAGTGTTGGCGTCGTCGTCAGCGTCAGCAACGATGTCTCCCAAACAACTTGATGGTAGCTTAAGGCTTTGGCGAGGTAGATTGATGTTGATAGAGAGGTAGTTATAGACAACACTAGGGAAATGGAGAAACTTAGAATGCTGACGTAGATCATGGAAGATAGGGTGAGAGGTGAAGACCATAGGCGGACCTTAATGGATACAAGGGGGGGCCAAAAAGAAAAAAATTGTTTAGAAAATAAAGAAGGGAGGTGTGCAGTCAAGGGGGGACCAAGTTTGAATCCAACAATTTGAGCATACATGGAGTAGATATACATGATGATGAACAAGAAGGAGAGGATTGAAAATCTGGAAGAAGATCTAAGCCCATTAATCTTGCAAGTTGCAACCAAAGTTGGTGTTTTTGTACATGGTGAGTTAATGATTTCTGATGAAAGATCACTCTCATTTTCTCCCTTGGCTCTTCTGATCGTTTTAATTTGCATCCTCTTCTCGAGTTCCAATTTAAATCAACAAACTAATTCGTGAAGTGGGCAAAAATACTATAAACTAGATCTCTAGAAACGAAAGTGGAGTTGAGAGCTAAGACCAACAACATCATTGAAGAGTACTTAGAAGAAGAATACCTTTTGGGATGCTCTGGTCTTCTGTATTGTCAGAAGGAAGCTTGAAAGAAGGTTGCTGCTGTTGAATGGGAAAGTGGAGAAGATGAAAATCAAAGAACTGAAAGAAAGCACACATGCAACTAGGAGGGTTCTTTGCATCTGCTTCTCCTCCTTCACCTCGTTTTTATGATTTCCTAATTACCAGTTCTTAAAAGTCAACCTTCTCTCCTCCTCTAATTATGATTCAGCTCACAATGGCGATTTTGGTCCTTAATGGCCTCCACAGTCCTCTAGTCCTCCCGTGAAGGTGATGAATAGTTCCCAAACACCCCCTTTCTAATCTCTGATTTTCGCTCATAGTCTGAAAAATAAGCACGTTCAGTGAACAATGGTAGCTGGCTCTTCAAAGACGATGAAGAGTAACCAGTGGCCCCCCAAATATTTGTGCCAAGATCCGTCCCTGGTGAAGACAGTGAAGAAGGTAGGGTGAGGGGCGAAGGCTTGCACACAAAAAGATGAAGAGGGTATTCTGATCAAGTAGAAGACACATCTGGCTATGGAATGGCATAATGAGAGCCATGTGAAACTGTCATGTGGTTGTAGCAGTCAAACTTAACATTGACCAATGGATTGGGCAAAAATCTACAATTTGGTAACTCACAGGGTAAAAATGCTCCCAAAAAAAAAAAAAATCTAGACACTCAGTCCTTTAGAACGAAAACTTTCGAAGTAAAAATAGATCTTAACTCATAAAAAAATGAGACTAGAAGTAAATGGTATGATCAAAATGAAGACTAAGGGTCTATTTGGTACAGGGGAAATGGAGAGGAGTGGAGGAGAGAAAAGATTTTAATGAATTGGATTTTAAAAAATTGAATAAAGTTCGGTTAAAAGCTTTTAATTATTTTTTTTTACTTTTTAATCTTGTGTACTTTTTTATTAAAATTTTATAATCCCATATCTTCATTTCTTCTAAATGAATCAAAAAAAATTCTCCCCTACTCTCCATTTCTCTAAGGCCCTGTTTGGTGGGGATTTTTGCGAAAATCCCATATAAATACCTTCAGATTTCAACTTGTAAAATGCCATATCAATCTAGAGGCACTAAATTGGAATTTACAAATCTTGCTAGAAGACCCGGATACCCCTAAGTTATACCTCCGTCTCACGCGCAGAATCAATGGCATCCATCCCAATCCAAGCACTCTCAATTGTGTTTCCTAATCCCCTGACCTCTCGTTCTTCGCCTCTACTCTCCCTTCTTCTCTATCCAACTCAATTTTCAGCCAAAATTTGCTTCACCCAGTAAGTCCAAATTCACACAAATGCAAGTGGAAGCAACGTCAAAAAGTGATGGGGGCAAAACTTCCTACTAATAAACCAAGCACCTTATTCTAAAGATAAACGAAAAGGAGGTCCATTTGGGATTCAATTCATTCATTACATGACTATGAATCCAAACCACAACCATTAAAAACAATACCAAAGTCATATCCCTTAAAAGGGAAGTTAAAGACGGAGAAAATGAAATCTTAGATCCAGATATTGTCCAAACCCACCAATTCAAAAACCACGATGACGCTTAATTTGTAAAAAACTAAGATCTAAGGGAAGGCACAATTAGATTAAGACCAGAGGGAAGGTTCATTATCTTCCTCCCATTTAAAAGATCATTAGGTTTAGCAAGATATGCCTCGTAAAATTTTAGAAGAGGAACCGTTTTTCACAGGGATCACGATTTCAATTCACAAGATTGAAAATGAAGAGGAGGAAGAAGAGAAAGAAGTTGAAGATATGCACATGAAATGCCGGTGTCAACCGAACATGAGGCCACAAGATGGGAGAGGGTGAGAGAAACGGCGGAACACAAGGCGATGAGAGAGAGTCTCAGCAGTATGAGAGAGGAGGATAAAGGGGTAATTTAACCACATTCACAAATTCCAATATGGTACGTTGATTGTGATTTGGAATTTGTGAAATTGGAATCACTTATTATTATTATTATTTATATGGGAAATACACTTTTCATGTCGTAAGAGAAGTATATCTCTATATCATAGATATTTTGATTTTCGTGCTTGAGCTTCTTTTTTCTTTTTTAAAAAAGGATATGGGTCCCACCATTTCATGTGTGTAGTAATATTCTTTCTCTCATGCAACATGAGAAATGTAAACCCCTTTTTATATTGTGAGAGTATTTTTGTAAGATTTTCCTAGTTTTTTTTTTCTTTTTTCTTTTTCTAGGGTAAGAGAGGGTTGTTTTGGTGGGGGGGGGGAGTGTGTTTGGTTGGATGGAGGGGAGGGAAGAGACGAGAAATTTTTTTTGTCTCTTAAGTGTTTGGTTTGATGGGAGAGAATGGGAGGTGATGAATCCCTAAAAAAGATATTGACTAAATTGACATTAATAAAGGAAATATTCATTTTTGTTGAAAGTATGTTTTTAGAATATTCAAAAATTTTCATAGGCTATTTAGTATCGATGATAGAAAAAATTTCTCTATTTTCTCTCCCTCCAAACCAAATAAGCTCTAAGTGCTTCCCTCCCCTCCTCTCTCAACCCTACAAAGTTGGTGTTTTTTGGGAGGGGTGAGAAATTTTGTGCCTAAATCTAATCAAATTGTCCATGCCCATGTTTTGATATTCCATTCTTACCCCTGAACTAAAAAACTTTTGGAAAAATCCTTTTCAAGGCGCATATTACCAAAAAATTCTCAGAAAAGGCCCCAAGATTCTGAAAATTCCAGAAAAGGCCTCAAAATTCTAAAAATCCCAGAAAAGGTCCAACGTGAGTTGTTAACGGAGCTGATATAATAGTTAGCGGGGTACTGATATAGTTGTTAACCGGGCTGATTTAGTTATTAAATTTTTTTTTAATAACTAAATCAGCCCGGTTAACAACTATATCAGTACTCCGCTAACTACTATATCAGCCCCGTTAATAACTCCGTAAATTCTAAAAGGCATTTTCTGGAATTTTCAGAATCTTGGGATCTTTTCTAAAATTTTTCCCCTCTTCCCTTTTTCACTCCTCTCGCTCAACTTCTTTAGCCTGTTTGACTTGAGCGTTTATACAGCTTTTGCAGTTAAAAAGCTTGATAGAAAGAACTATGGAGAAAAAGCCCGATCTAAGGTGTTTGAGATGACCTTTTTTTAACTGGACTTTTACAAAAAAGCTCTTTTATTCTAAAAGCTCACACATGGAGCGGCCGCACATCACGTTACCCCTCCACCATTTTTTTTTGTCCTTCACATTCTTGTTCTCTTCATTTCATGCTTGTTAGAAGTTTTCTGTCCTCTTTATATTTAGTCAAATTTCACTAAACAATTACCTGTTTTTAATTGTCATTATTTTAATTTGATATTTAGATATATTTTTATTTATTGGATTACTGAATACATCTAATTAAATGATTTCTAGTATTTACATTTTTTTATCGAAACATATTTTTTGTTTTTATAATTTTTTTAATCACACTCACACACACATATATATAGTATTCAATCAAATTCATACCTTTTTAATTATTTTACATTTCAATTAACTTTTGAAATAATAATCCAAAAACTTATCAATTTAGAGAGAAAAAAAAACCATTTCTGTAAAAGCTAAAAGGACAATTTAAACATAAATTATATTTATAATTTAACTTTTTTTTTATATTTATCAATTTAAACCACCGTTAACCTAAACAAGCTTGCTTTGCTCCTCTCCTTCTGCTCATTCAGCTTTCAACCTCTTCTTTTGCGATTATTTTTCCTCTTAATTGATTCCTTGATGTGTTGATTGCTTTGTCATTTTAGTGTTTGCCTCTCATGCTCATAATTTTTATTACAACGATTGAGTATTAATGAGTTCAATGAAGTCCCAAAACTAGTATCCAAAAATATTTTTTAAAATATCCAACACCTTAAAATATTTTTCAAATTGCAATGAGCACTCTACACTTAAGATATAGAGTGCTGGAGAAAAAATTATTTAAGAGTATTAGATGAAAAAAACTATTTTAAGATACAAGGTGTTATTGAAAAAATTATTTAGGGTGTTGAATGAGTTGAAAACTAATTTCTGATACTAGATGCTTTTAGAAAAATACTTTAAGATGCAATTGAAAAAAATATTTAGAGGATGTTGGACGTATTTTTTTTCTTTTTTTTTTTAAAAAGGAAAACTGTCTTATTCTACATCTAAAACGGTGAGGTTTTGGGTAAAGGAGTGGAAAGAGGCCGAAAGGGACCTTGCTTCTCTCCTCTACCCTTTCCATCATTTCTCCTTTTCTGCCATCATCTCACTTTTAATGTGTATATATATCACTTTTTGAAATTTGAAAGTATTGTTATGACAGGGTATAAGTATGTTTATTTGTCAAAAATAGACTTGTCCTCAATGTAAGAAAAAAAACACAGGATAATTCCTCCTTACCAAACTCCGCCTAATTTTAGTTCCTTGTTATTAAATCATTAAATTAAATTAATATTCCATTACTCGTGGGGGAATGGAAGCCTATATAGAGAGATAAGCCTTGCAAATTCAGCGAAGTCAAATTTTGGTCACATTATCTGGTTTTGACTGCGTTAGTCTTTGTTCAAAGCAGCGAAGGTGATGAATAGTGAACTTGCTTAGCTAGGGTTTGAATTCCAAACCTCATTGTGCAATAATGGCGAAATCGGACGCTCCAAAACCCAATTCCGCCAAAGTTCACCCCGCTAATGAGCCCGAGTTTGATGCCAATTCCTACGCCCTGGAGAAGTTTCGACTTTACGAGACCAGAGCGGTAAGTGAATAATTCTGTATAGCTGCGTAGATAATGCTGGAACTGCTATATTAGATAGCATAATTAATGGTTTATTTCTAAGGAGCATTTTATTTCTTTATTGGTCGTTGTTTTGGATCATTTTGAAGTAAATGTTTTTGCTTGGTAGAGTTGTGAACTCGTTTTTATTTTCTGGACGTTCATTTCATGGGCATTGATGGTTTATGATCATGGGTTTTCGTAGCAGAGATTTTACTTAATTGGAAGTGATCGTAACAAGAGGTTTTTTCGAGTCTTGAAAATTGATCGATCAGAACCCTCGGATCTCAGTATTAGTGAAGACCCTGTGGTATATACCCCTCAGGAAATCAAGAACCTGCTTCAGCGAATCCAAGAAGGCAATAGGGCTACCGGGGGCCTGACGTTTGTGACAAAGGTTTATGGGATTGCAGGTCAGTATCTGCATTAAGTGCATTGGTGCCCTTGACATTATAATTTTTATGGGCTTCGGGGACTAAATGGTTTTGTTTATTGTCTCTAGGCTGTATCAAGTTTCTGGAATCATATTATTTGATTCTGGTTACCAAGCGCAGACAAATAGGTTGCGTATGTGGTCACGCAATATATAGCATAGAGGAAAGCCAATTGATAACAATACCACATGTCTCTATTCAATCTGATATAGCTCACTCTAGAACTGAGCTAAGGTAATGTTTTTTTGCCCCTTGTATCATTTGTCTTTTGCTGTGTTGATATATGTTCATAAACAGTATTTTAGTAAACAAACCTAAAAAAGTACTTTTGTTGAATTCCTTTTGGTTGTTATCACATGATTTCTTTAGTCAGAAAATTAAACTAGATAATAATGCTGTATGTAAATGGCATGCCCTGTATATGTTGACCTCAAGGTTTGTGTACTCTAAATTTATTTGTCATAGTTGTGACAACTTTTTACATATGTTTATTGGTGATCCTGCTCAATAACACATCTAATTTGAAGTTTGAAGTACCTGGTAATATTCATTTTTTCTGAGTTTTATTGCTATAATTATAATGAGAGTGATTGCTAACTGCTGTAATTTTAACCTACCAGGATTATTATTTTTGTTTTGCTGTTTACCTCTAAGAAATTACAGTGACTTTTGCATGTTCCTTAAGCCATTTCCGATGTGAAAAGATAGATTGGGAGGGTATGTTAAACCAAGGTTATTGTTGTCAGATCTAGGGGCAGGGTGTTCCAAACTATGTTGTATTTTTATTTGGGCTTGTATGGTATCTTTTTATGGAGCAAATGTGAAAATTGCAAATTTCTACTCTTGCCTTATGGGACAGACTCGTGTTCTTGGTATTTCTATAGAGAGGAAAGTCCATATTATCTTGACTGACTTTTTATTGAGTAATTTGAATTGGGATATGAATTTAGAATTGTATTTTGGCTTCCCTTTGCTGTTTGGTTCATGGCCTCTTTAGGTTGGTGTTTGTTTTGAATTTAGTAGGAGACTGAGCTCCTCTCAACGGGAAGAGATCTGATTCTCCCATTTATTGCCTTTTTTTTCCTTAATAAAATATTTTCTCCAAGAAATTTGAAAACATGGAGGAGCATAAAGTTTGTGGCACAAGGTTCAGCCACCTTATTCAATCTAAATAACTGCAAAGCATATTGTAGTTTACTTGTGAATGTAAGCAATGTTAAATGGACATGTTGTGCTGATGAATTAGAGTTTATGTTAAAGAAACTTCAAACCTTCATTTGTCATGTACGTTTTCTTTGCAACATGTTTAATTTTCTGTCTATAACAATCTGCAGGGTTTATTTGTTAGACAATGTACTTGATGCATAGAATTAATGATCTTTTTGTGGGAGCAGAAGCCAACGGATCTAGCAATTTTAGTGAATATCATTTTTGATTTACAATTAGCTTTGTATCAGTATATGCTTGACTGCAAGGCAACTTAAGTTCACATGTTCTTCCTAGCAGGTACAAAAAACTTTTATCAAGTGTTGACTTGACAAAGGATTTTTTCTATAGTTATACCTATCCTATAATGCGAAGTTTACAAAAGAATGTATTGTCCAATGAAGATGAAGGGATGCCTTATGACAATATATTTGTTTGGAATGCTTATTTAACACAAGCAATCAGATCAAGATGCAATAACACCATTTGGACAATAGCTTTAGTTCATGGCCATTTTAAGCAGGTAGGCTGCTTTGTTTCTTCTCCTTTTTGGTTAATACTAATTTTTACCCGTCAAATGTGAGTTATGCATAGTTATTTCATGCATTCTCCCATAAAAGATTCTATACTATTGCCTTTTAATATGTGCATACACATTCTTTTTTATGCTCCATGAATGTAGTGATATAACCGAAAGAAGAAAATATACTGATTCATTCACCAAAAAGGAAATAACCCCCAATACAGCATGTATATTCCCACTATTTCTCTCTCTTCTAACTAACTTGTGAGCTAATACGTGTTGCCCTTACTATTATTTACCATAAAGTCCCTAATAGTGAATATATGTATATCAATACTCCCCCCTAACAAGAATCCTTGTCCACAAGGATTTCACGAGTTGCAAGTGCAGCAGTAGGAAAGTGAGGGAACTGAGCTTGGATGACTGACAGATCTTCCCATGTAGCATCTTCAGGATTAGTCAACTTCCACTGAATTAGAACCTGTGTGACAGGCAGATTATGGCGACGAACAAGCTTCCTGCCCAAGATAGATTCTGGTTCTAAGGCAAATTGGCCATCATCATCAATGGGAGGGAAGGACTGGTGGACCGAAACAGAGGGCCCAACATGTTGTTTGAGGAGAGACACATGGAAGACGGGATGCACCCTAGTCGATGGGGGAAGCTCCAATTCATAAGCAACAGCCCCAACCTGTCTCAAAACCTTGAAAGGGCCAAAGTAACGGGCAGCTAGCTTATGAAGGGCAGAATTGTTAAGTAGATTCTTCCGGAATGGATGTAACTTAAGGTAAACCATGTCGCCTACAGAGAAATGACGTTCAGATCTGTGTTTATTGGCCTGTTGTACCATCCGGTGCTGTGCTTTCAACAGATTAGCCTTAAGGCTTTGAATCACTAGCTCACGAGACAAACAAGTACGATCCACCAAGTCATTAGCCGAATCACCAGCAATGTAAGGAAGGTGGATGGGGGGCGAAACCCCATAAACAGCCTCAAAAGGAGTCATGCCAATAGCTGAGTGATAAGTAGTATTGTACCAAAGTTCCGCTAATGCTAACCACTAAGTCCACTGCTTAGGGAAATCACCGGTCATACAACGGAGATAGCACTCCAAACAACGGTTAAGAACTTCAGTGTGCCCATCCGTTTGAGGATGATAGGCCGAGGAGTAGAGCAAATTAACACCATATAAACGAAACAGCTCTTTCCAAAATTTCCCACAAAAGATCGGATCTCTATCGGAAACAATAGATTTAGGGAAACCATGCAGCTTCACAATATTATCCATGAAGATACGAGCTACATCTACCGCAGTAAAAGGGTGCTTAAGAGCCATAAAATGTGCTGCCTTAGATAAACGATCCACTACAACTAGAATAGTAGTTTTGGAGAAAGATTTCGGGAGCCCACTGATAAAATCCATAGATAGTTCAGACCATACATGTTCAGGGATAGGAAGAGGTTGAATAAGACCCGGGGAAGCCACAAGTTCAGGTTTGAAGCGTTGACAAACAGTGCATTCGCGCACAAAGTTACGAACATCTTTCTCCATACCCTTCCAATAAAACACAGAGGCAAGACGTTTAAAAGTAGAATTGATACCTGAGTGTCCACCAATACTCTCAGTATGGAAGAAGGTAAGGAGGTCTTGCCGAAGCCCCCGATCGGCTGCTACCACAAGTTTCCCCTGGCGCTTAAGTAACTGGTGCTGCCAAAGGAACTTGGAATGAGAAGCTGGATCGCGTTCTAGCTCCTTAATTAGCTGCTGCAATGAAGGATCAGTCAACCAAGAATCACGCACACGGTCATAAAGAGGAGAGATAGGGACAGAAAGGGCTAAGCAAGTGCCTTCGGGTCAACGAGACAGGGCATCAACGGCTACATTATCGCTGCCCTTCCGATAAATAATCTCATAGTGCAGCCCCCAAAGCTTATGGAGCCATTTAAATTGGTCTTGGTTTAAATTGCGCTGTTCTAATAGATGCTTCAAAGGCAAGTGATCTGTGCGAATGAAGAACTTGCGTCCACCCAAATAAGATCGCCATTGTTTAACGGCAAAGAGGATAGCAAGAATTTCCCTCTCATAAGTAGATAAGTGACGCTTAGTAGGAGCTAAGACCTTGCTAGCATAAGCCAAGGGATGACCATTTTGAGATAGGATAGCCCCAAATCCATAACCAGACGCATCAGTTTCAATGACAAATGCTTCATTGAAGTTTGGCAAGGCAAGAACCGGAGGAGACATCATAGCATCCTTAAGAGCTTGGAAAGCTGTAGCAGCCTTTAAAGTCCACTCATACTTCGCATTCTTTCGTAGTAAATCAATCAATGGTTTACTAATGGATCCGAAATGGCGAATAAAGCGGCGATAGTACCCGGTAAGACCGAGGAATCCTCTTAGTTCCCAAAGAGACGATGGAACAGGCCATGTAGCAATAGCTTCTAACTTCTTAGGATCAGCTTGAACACCTTGAGCAGAGATGAGGTGACCCAAGTAGTCAATCTTAGTGGCAGCAAAAGTGCATTTAGAGCTTTTAACAAAAAGTTGCTGCTGTTGCAAAACAGAAAGAGTAGCTTCTAAATGTTGCAAATGAGAAGGCCAATCTTTACTATAGATGAGGATGTCATCGAAAAATACTAAAATGAACTTGCGTAAGAAAGGCTTAAAAATAGAGTTCATGAGGCCTTGAAAGGTGGCTGGAGCATTTGTGAGACCAAATGGCATGACCAAAAACTCATACAACCCTTCATGTGTTTTGAAAGCTGTTTTACCAATGTCTTCTTCCTTCATGCGAATCTGGTGATAACCAGCGCGTAGGTCCAGTTTAGAAAAGAACGCAGCACCTGTTAACTCATCTAACAATTCATCTATAACAGGAATAGGGAACTTGTTCTTGATGGTAGCTTCATTTAGCTTACGATAGTCGACACAAAAACGCCATGTTCCCTCTTTCTTTTGAACTAGAACAACTGGGGCAGCAAAGGCACTAGAGCTTTAACGAATGATACCATTAGTGAGCATCTGCTGTATCTGATGCTCTATCTCAGTTTTCTGAACAGGACCATACCGGTAGGGACGGCAGATGATAGGGGAAGGGTCCTTGAGATGAATGGAGTGATCAAAAGTCCGGCATGGAGGTAACTTAGTAAGCTCTTGGAAGACACCAGCAAATTTTTCCAGAAGGTGTTGTAATTCAAGTCTTTGGTCATTGGACAGAGTAGAGTCAGAATCAAGTCGCACTTGCAGATGAGAAGTAGTGTGAATGAGGTATAACTCATTAGCCACCATAAATTCACGAAGAACCAGAATCTCGCTGGAACAGAAATTTTGTCCTGAATTCAAACCATGTAAGGTAATAGGGTGACCCTTCAACTGAAATTCAAAGAGCCGAGAGTCCATATCCATGGAAAAGCGGCCTAGAGTCTTCAACCACTCCACCCCTAAAATTGCATCATATCCCCCAATCTTCATAACCAAAAAGTCAAATCAGAAAAAAGAACCTCCCATTTCCCAAGTCAAATTGGGACAGAATGTGGCAAGACGCACCTGACGATTATCGGCAACAGTCATACGGATTGCGTCTCTGTCATGCGTCTTCAACCTGAGCCGCTTAACCACCGTCGCATCAATGATGTTGTGAGTATTACCAGTATCAATTAACACGACGAGCTGCTGATTCTTGATTCGGGCGAGGATTTTCAGTGTTGAGGTGTGAAGGCGGCCCTCAATAACGTTAATACTCCCTTCGGCAGTTCCCTGAGCATCGCCCAAAGCATCTTCGAATTCCTCTTCCTCGTCATCGATGACCAACATGTAAACATGGGAATCCTTGCACCGGTGAGAAGAGGAATACTTCTCTGGACACCAGTAACATAAGCCTTGCCGTCGTCTCTCATCCATTTCCCGTTTCAATAAATGCCGTGAAGGCTCCGCAATAGATCTTGAAGAAGCCACAGGGTGCGTTGTGGAATTAGAGGAGTATGACGGGGTCGGTGGTTTGGAGGATTGGGTCAGAGACTTCGCTGGATCAGTGAGGGTGGATGGAAATGGGCCAAGCTTAGAGCCCGATACTGTAGAAGGTTTGTAACCCAAATCGATGGAGTGACCCATTGAAGGCACAGGGGCAAGTCGACGATCACGAGTAGGTGTGTGCTCGTGTAAGGTTTTGATTGTCGCTTCTTGCAGTCGAGCCGAGCAGGTTGCACTGGCGAGAGATGGCGGAGCAAAATTTAAGACAAATTGACAAATGTCCGGCTGAAGGCCACCGATGAAGAGGTTGATCGCAATTGGCTCTGGAATATCAACCTCAGAGAGCAATTCATCAAACTGATGCTCATAATCAGCCACGCAGCCGTCACCCTGCTGAAGCTTCTTGAGAGCAATTAGAGGATGCTCATCGCGAACGTCGGCAAATTTGGCCTCCATGTGCCGGAAGTAATCATCCCAGCGAATTTCAGCAAAGGATCGATGGCGCATGAACGTTTGATGCCACCGCAGAGCATGACCTTCGAGGTGGATACTCAACAAACGAATACGGTGGTCCAGCGGCGTACCATCTACCTCAAAAAACTGCCGACAACGGTAAGCCCAGCCACGGAAATCTGTGCCGTCAAACCTGGGAAATTCGACACAACTCTGCTTCGTGGAAATAGAATAGGCATATTGTTGTTGAGCGTGGTGGTGAGGTAGCTCCGGAAATGTGCCAAATGCCGGCATGCAAGGGAGAACGGTGGAGCTGGAACCATCACCGGAAGTGCCACTAGGATTGATGGGGTGTTTGCCCGTAGGCGAAGGGGGTGGTTGTGCGAAACGGAGTTCAAGCACCTTCATCAGCTCTTCTAGACGAGTAGCCGTTGTCCTGAGGTCTGCGATGTCCTTCGAACTCTGCTCAAAATGCGACTAGAAGGAAGAATGGAGGGAGTCGAGCCGGTGCTCAAGCTCGCCCAGACGCTCCTGGGATCGTGTGTCCGGCGGTGGCGCCATTGCCAGACAGATGGCTCTGATACCTTTGATATAACCGAAAGAAGAAAATATACTGATTCATTCACCAAAAAGGAAATAACCCCCAATACAGCATGTATATTCCCACTATTTCTCTCTCTTCTAACTAACTTGTGAGCTAATACGTGTTGCCCTTACTATTATTTACCATAAAGTCCCTAATAGTGAATATATGTATATCATGTAGTCTGAAATTTACCTTGCTTTGAAATGAGATTAACACAGTGTTGTGAGTACTGAATTGACTAAGGAAAACTTACTTAAATTAGGGTGACAAAAGAACTATAATTATGCCTGGCAATAACAAGGTTAATTAAGCATATGACTGGAATTAAGATCGCAGCTTATTGAAGATGTTGTGGATTCATGATTATTTGGTTTTTTTTGGTGAAATCATAATGACAAAGAAGTTACGTAGCATGGATCTTTCCTTGGTCATCTTGACTTCATTTGCCCCATTTCCTTACCTTGTTAGTGACTCCTATGGGCTTGGTTTTTCTAAACAATAGTACCAGTTTTTTACTCTTCGAGTTTTGATAATTTTATTCTTGCTAATCTTCTTCGGAAGCACGAGACTTTCATAAAAATCACATTGCCTTGTGAGATTTTTGCTGTTATGAGGTCTACTTCTATGACAATCATTTCTGTAAGAACTAATATCAAGAACTGATCAATTTGTCAATTTATGCTACCCATTAGTTCCCTCAATTGCCTGGGGGATCTACCTCACCATATTTCTTTTTCCCAAAATAAGTGTACACTTGTCACGTGTGTTTCTTTTATTGTACCTATCGCTGGTAGAAAATTTTTGGTATTTTCAATTATTTTTTGTTTCCCTTTTGTTTTTGGGTTTTTCTACTTTTCGTAGCCTACTCTTTTATTCCATTTCTTTCTTAAAAGGAAAAATAAATCTATTAGTTCCTATATTATAGTCTGATTTTTAATTAGATTCTTCTGGTTTCAAAATGTTTAAATTCGTTTTTATACGATATCATGGCTGTGAAGTTAGTCCTTCGGCTTTTGTCTGTTAGTAATTTTATCCCTAAAATGATTGTGTTACACAAAGTTAATGAGTTTGACGCGGTACATTGATTTTTGATGTGGAATCTGAGCAATAAACACTATGGGACAACACATCACCAGTACATGATAACTCTATTTGATAGACCAAAAACTCTTGGCTGTCCTGTTTTCTTTCCTTCACCTTCAGGTAGACCAACAAATTCAAGATTTGGAGCTTCTTTGATATAATTCATCTGATAATGTCCTGTATCACTGTTAGTCAAGCCCAAGTCTGTCTTCTTCCCCCACTTATTCTACCAAATCCATTGTCAAATTTGTATCTATAGTGTGCCTAAAAATTTAAAATTTATCATGATTCTTACCAACAGATTTGAAAATGCTCATTTATACAAAAAAGGACATAAAAAAAGGAAACTTCACAGACACTGCATCACCATGCTCAGTGTTCCATCAAGCAAATGGAGCACTTTTAGAAGTCTGGGAGCTTGAAATTTTTTACCAAAAATCCCCTAACCACTCTTAGTGTCTACCTTATTTCAATCCAATTCACCCTGCTTTAGCAGAATGACTTTGTCTTGTCCACCGAGTAGGGGGATTGGACAGATGTTAAGTGTAGAGAAATGGATTCAGTCCACATCACCATATTCATATGCTTCTTACTGAGATCTTTAGTTCTTATCATTAGTTGAGTTTCCCAACGATCATATGCATTTAGTATTGTAGATTTTATTTTTTAATATTTTATTTCATCTACCTGAATTTAGAGCGGGGAGATTAAAGAGAACTATTGGTTTTGGAAATCTTGGTTTATGTGAGGAAAAAGATCTGTGGACCCTGTACAGCTAGTGATTTTATAAGGAAATTTTTAAGGGGACACATTCTCTCAACTCATGGTCAATCAATTTCTTCCTCTTGTTGGTAGAGAAGAAGCTCTGGAGTTGCTTTTTGGTCTAGAAGTGGTGCTCTGCAGAATATTGATGATTTAGTTTGAGAAGTTGAGTAACATTTGTGCAGTAGTTGAAGTCACCTTATTAACTCTTCAAACCGAAATGTCTTTTTTCCCGTTGAGCAGAGATTAGTTGGGTAGGCAAAAGGGTGGTGCATGTCTGTATGAGGCGGCTTACTTTGTGTTGGTCATGTGTGGTCTTGTACTTCATCGCTTGCTTAGTTGGATTTCATGTCAGCATGTACTCGCTGCATTGGCAATTAGCAACGCTTAATTTTTCCTTTTAAGAAAGCTTATTTTTCTATAAAAATTGTTAAATGTTATGTTTATTTGTTAAGTAGGTTGTCTATGTATATACACTCACATAAACATTTTAGATATGTTTGGTTTTTCTCTTGTGTGATCAAATGATTTTATTGAAAATTAGTTTTTTAACTGTGGTATCATCGTTCAATGTATAACCAATTCTAGAATCCTTAACAATGGCAGGTGCGGCTTTCAATATTTGGGAGGGACTTTAGTGTTTGCTTGATTTCTAGACGATCAAGACATTTTGCTGGAACACGGTATGTTCTTGTTCTAATATTTTTTATTCAGATGTCATATTTTTACTTTTTGTTTTGAGCCGGATTGTTTAATACTGGCTAGAGTTCTGAGTTTGTTTACTATTCTCAGTTTTTTATTTAGTTCTTGATAGCATTCTTTGTTGATCAGTGTCATAAAGATAGAGTTCCAGCTTTGTTGTTGTTGTGGTTGTTGTTATTGTTGTTTTTTTGATAGTGTTCTGCTAAGTTTGTGTCCCCTCACCCTTTTCCCCCTTGCTGGGGGAGGGTTTGCTGATGTATGATAATTAGTGTTTGTTATGAATTACATATTTAATATTGTGATCCTTCTACCAGTTAACTTGGAATAATAGTGGGTTAGAGATCAGCAACCAGCTAGTTAGAGTTTTATCATTTGGGGCAAAGTTTGTATTACTGTACTAGTTATGTTAGAATTTCCTGTTTTCTTCCTCTAGCTGGCAGCATTGCAGGGTTAAAACCCTAGCCATTGGCTCCCCCTGTGATGGAATCAACTCATTAATGATGTGATTCCATCCCCTTTGAGCCATAACGGTTTCTTTCCTATTTTGTTTGTCAAATATCTTCTTTTAGAGGTTAGATTTGTGTTACTAATTGTGCTACCCCTTAACTTTTCCTTTCTTTTCCCTTCTTCCATGCTATTTTCCTGAAAGGTGAGTGGCAGGCCCTTGATGCCTCCACCCTGCACAAACTCTGAACATTATTCAAGAAACACAAAAATGTTGAGAAAATATTTTCTTGCCTCTTCCTTGAGCTTTTTGTCCTTTCCATTCAAGTTAGATAAAGGGCAGCGCAATGTGCACGGCTCCCACCAGGTGGGCCATTCAAGTTAGATATTAAAATAGAGTTTATTTTTGTTGAGCTTGGAGATATATGCGAGCCACTGTCTTGTTCAGGAAGAATTAAGTTTATCTTCTGTCAATGTTGGTTTGTGTGAGTGATTATTGAAGCCCTAATATTTAGGCCCATTTGATTCCGCAATCTGCTTGTAGTTGGCTAAATTTGTGCCACTATCTCACTAGTGTGCATCAAACAAGCCTAGATGGTGCCACAATATCATAAGAAACAAAAATACCCTAGCTTGAGTTCGTGCGCCAACCCTTTCTTTTATTTGAGATAGGGCTGTCGTGTTTTCCATGGAGCAGCAAGTTCTTTAAGCTGTCTTGCTTAGAAGATAGGTTTTGCTGATTTCACGTGTTCAGTGTGAAATTTCATCTTTATGTCCTTGAAACTCCGTTTTTTGGATACTCTAAATGGTTTATAAAGTTCTTTAAGCTGTCTTGGTTAGAAGATAGGTTTTGCTGAGTGTTCAGTGTGAAATTACATGTTTGTGTCCTTGAAACTCCGTTTTTTGGATATTAAAAATGGTTTATAATCAAAGTGTTACCCCGTAGGAAATTATTTATTCTGATGTGTCCAGGGAAGGACTGAAGGAGGAGGAGCTGCAAACCAGGTTAGCCTCTTTTTCTGTCTTCAACTGGATTCCTCTTGAAGGTTCACCATTGTTGGAGAATTTGGGAACGAGATATGATGACTTACTTCATATGAGACTAGAAGGATTGCTTTTCTCCCCTTCCTTCTGAGAAAATTTTCCTAAACCATAAGTTCCTTCTTTTCACTCCATTTCTCTTTGGTCCTTACTTTTACCTATCTCTCTGTCACTCACAGCTATGCTTCCTGATCACCTTTTTTCCCACATTCCTCATGTTTCTTAAATTTTTTGTTGAAGAGAACTTTTTAGTATGGTAATTCTGTCAAATTGTCAATCTCATTGATTTCCTGTACGTTTCATTTCTCTTTTATTTCCATCCATAATGAAAATACCACTTTGAACTGTTTCTTTTTTCCCTTTGGATTGGGATCGTCTTTTATTTTTGGATTCATGTTCCATGTTTATAGGACCATTCATGCTGTTCTGTATTTATCACAGGGTTCTTTTGTATTTAATTGATGAAGGAAGCAAACATTTATCTAAATACTTTCTTAAATGTTTTGGACGCTTAGGCAATTTTATTATGGTATTCTTCATCCTCTTTCTTTACATAAACTAGGTGCGGACCTTTCAATTTTATGTTCCTTTGACGTTCTTAGTGACCCACCCATTAACATATTACTTTTTGTCAGATGTGAGTTGAAACAGCTTGGGACTTATAACTGACTTCAGAGTCATTGATGTACGGTCTTTAAGTGGGTGACTAAGTTATGGAACCTAGTGTGGTCTATACCTTTTAATGGCATGTCATGTTAGTTGTCAAGCATGAAGTGAAACCTTCAATTGATGTGGGCCTGGAAATATTCTCATGTAGTGCATTTCATGATGCTTTGTTGTTTTCACTGGAGACATGTCATGTCATTTCGTTATCAGAGAAGTTCGCCCAGATGAATTATTTGCTATCCTATCTTGTTTATTCTTAGTTGTCTTTTATTATGGTGCATAAAGTGTCTCCAGCTATTTTAAGAATGGAAGAGTTCCATTTATGGTCTACCTTCTTGACGAAAGAAAACGTTTTTATTATTCTTTTCTTACCCTATTTTTATTTTCATATTCAGCGATTACTCTGTATTGATTGGAACATAATTACATAACAGTTTAATATCACCTTACTCATTGTCTTTAAAAGAAATATGTTAATACGGTGTGTGTATCTTGCAATAATGTTAAATGGTTTGAATTGGTCTGAGTTACTATGTTGTGAACACTTTTGCAGTTATTTGAAAAGGGGAGTCAATGACAGGGGGAGAGTTGCTAATGATGTAGAGACAGAGCAGGTTGTCCTTTATGAAGAAGCTGGTTCTTTCAAGGGAAGAATGAGTTCAGTTGTGCAAATGCGTGGCTCTATACCTCTTTTCTGGTCTCAAGAAGCTTCAAGATTCAGCCCTAAGCCTGACATTATCTGTAAGTGTTGGAAGTGCTGGAATTTTAACAATGTAATTATTTCATTCTTTTTAGTTTAGTTATTTTATTGTCCCCTCTGTAATTGTAATTTTGTCTCCTAGAGTAACCTTTACTTTAAGTATACGTTTCCTTATTCTATAGAATAGAACTGAGGATTTCAGACTTATTGTCAATAAATAAACTTGTTTATTTATATTAAAATTTATTTAATCAGTTCCTTATTTTTTTTGCTGCTGCTAAAATACATTGAGCTCATTTTGATTGGTTTTTCCTCTTGACTTCAGTGCAGAGGTATGATCCTACATATGAGGCAACAAAATTACATTTTGAAGACCTTGCTCAGAGATATGGCAATCCAATTATTGTGCTTAATTTGATAAAGGTAATCTTTCATTGGAGGATGACCATGCCCCTAAAGAAAATGGTGTGATATGTGAAGGGCTAGTAATGTCAGGTTATAAGTTATTTAATTCTTTTGTTAAGGATATTACTTTGGTCACCATCCGTGTGTTTGCAGAGAGAAACACTGTTTCAATATATATTCAAATATTCTGTTTTTGTACAAATACTTGTATATAATTATTATTCATCTTACCAATTTTTTTTTTAATTAAATTTTTCCACTAAATCAAGTTTTATGTAACAAGAATTACAAATCATAAAACTCGTCCCTTTTCGTAATTATACATCTAAAAGTACTTTTCATTATATCTCATCTAAACAAATTTCAGTTTATTAAACTGATTTTTGAACAAAATGTATCCAAATTTAAATGGACATTTGGCAAATGGCAAACGAATTTCTTTTCAAACTAGCTTTTGCCAAATATGTCAAACTGACAACCAAACACACACCAGACTATCCAAGAGTCAGAATTTATTACTCCCTCCGGCCCTTTTTATAAGGAACAACTACCAAAATCACGCGGTACAAAATATTAGTTAAAAGCAATAAATGTGTAAGATATATACTTTCCTTTCCAATTATGCCCTTAGTTATAAAGATGGTACATGAGAGGTAATGAGTGGCATATATTTAATGGGGGCATACATGGAAATACTAGTTTGAAATTTCATACAAAAGGGATTTGTTCCTTATATTAAGGATTTCTCCTATGAGAGAGTATGTTCCTTATAAAAAGGACCAGGGGTGGTATTGTTTAGGAGTCTTAATTTCATATTTATTTGAAGGCACTCTCTAGTTTTGATTACTGTAAGTGAAAAGGAGAGGGGATGCCCCATGCATTCAAGCCTTGCCATTTACCATTGTAATATCTTTGTCATTATCCATGAGGCTGGTTGAAAGTTTGCTATGATAGGATTCTGACTCTTGTGATCACCTATAGTTGATGAAAGAAGAGACCTAGAGTGGAACCTAATGCTGATATGTGGTCAGTTAATGATGGGAATGGTAGTTGGGAAGTTATTCACTTCCTTTGTTTTGGCAGTATTGTATGTATTGTGAGATTATGATTTTATATGAAGTCCTGGTGTATTATTTCTAAGTCTAGTTGTGATGTTTTTATGAGTTAGTTACTTTATAAGTGCCCCTTTTGTTATTTATGTGATGATGTCTTCGTATCGAACTATACGAGTGTTATTTTGAATGCTGAATGATATGACATGTATTATTTAGTAAATACCTGTAGGTTCTCCCTGGTTTGTTTGTTTATTTCTTAGATTCTGATTCATAAACTAAGATATTCAACCTAATCATTTATCCTTCCCGGTTTCTTCCTATTTTTTTATTTTTAATTTACATTACATACTACTTGCACTTTGTTCCCTGTAGAAAGCACTATCCTTTTTGCTCAAGTTATTATCATTTTTAGCAAAATGCCTTTAAACAATAAAGAAGAAACTCAACTTAAGTTATCCTGGAGCTCATGTAAACAATAATTTTAGACTGTTGAGAAAAGACCACGGGAAATGATGCTGAGGCGTGAATTTGCTAATGCTGTTGGGTATCTGAACCAAATTTTACCGGAAGAAAATCATCTTAGATTTATTCATTGGGACTTTCACAAGTTTGCAAAGAGGTGAGTTTGTCAATTTAAATGTTCTTCCCCACAATTTAAGCATATTTTTTAGTCCGTCCAAACTTAAATCTGACTATTATATTCTTCTGCTTCCAAAGTAAGTCTGCCAATGTTTTGGCAGTTTTAGGTGGTGTGGCAAGTGAAGCACTTGATTTAACTGGTTTTTACTTTAGTGGAAAACCCAACATTGTAAAAAGGACCAACAAGGGCAACCAACCAAGCAATGAAAGGTACCACTGAAATTATTGACCAATGCTCGTCATGCAGTCTTTTTCCTGTAATTTATTTTTTTTAATCCTAATTTGGATATCAATCAAAGTCACAAAAATACATGGGGCGAATACCCTTTACTTCATTACTTTTGTTATGAAGTTCATCCATGAGTTACTCAGACCTTTATTCACTCTCTTATATTATGTATGCATTTTTAAGAGTTTTAAGTTGGGTTTGTTATGCAGACTGTTATTGATTCTTGGGAATTTGTATTCTAGAATGTTTGATTCCCTTATTCAGTATGCGGGCATGTTTTTCTTTTCCTTTTCCTTTTTTTTTTTATTTTTTTATTTTTGAATCTTGCATACTTGGGAGTGCAACACCCGCATGAACTTTTTGATCTTCATTCCCACTTAAGGGTTGATTCCTGTGCATTGGGAATATCTTTTCCATTTTAGAAATACTGAAATACCTTATTTTCTTCGTCGCAAATTGTATCTCATCCAACCTTTCTTTTGTCACGTTACTGACCAGCCATAACTTGTTTGGCTGCCGCAGCTACTGCTATCACTGTTACTGCCACTTTCATGAATGAAGGAAAATGAAAAGACACGTAATATGAATTTTTAACAGTCTGCTCCAAGCCATAGGACTTTTTACAGCTTTTATTTGAAGTAAATCATTACCCAACAGATTCAACATGAATTTGCTCTGAACTTTTCTCCCTAGAAGAAAAACTGCCACCAGAAATCATGTTCTTCAAACACTTTGGCAACTTTAAAAATGCTATAACTTTCCCTTCTGTCTTTTTGCTGCTTCTGTTTCTGACAAAAATCATCCTTACACTATTCATTGAGCAAACTATTCTGTATCTCAATTTTAAAATTCATAAAGTCATCACCTAAAAACATCATTTCCATTTTTTCATAACCAGCCTCATGCTAATTCTTCGTCTAGATTGCCCTTCTCCGAGAATATATATACATGTATACGTGTGAATATTGTGTAAATATTTGTATTTATTAGACTTAAAATTAGTATTTATTTTCTAGATCGTTTTCCCTCTGTATATTTAGTGATGTAACTTGTTCTACAGTATTAGTGAGAGAAGGATATTTTCTCTCTCAAGTTCACAGTATATATTTATATCACACAGCTTGTAGAAACTGTCTCAATTTGTATGTTATATCTGTCTGATATCAGCTCTATAATTTGTCTCCCCTAAACACAGCCCCACATTCCTCTAGATAACCCAGGGGGATTCTGATTTTTTATGCAATTAAATAATGCGTATTTGTATATGTATTGTTATCATTCTATACAGGGATACTTCTCGAAAAGATCTAAGAACTAGTTCAGGAGATCTTGCAAGGATTGGAAGCAGTAATGAAATTCCAAATGCATTAGTCAATCAGGACAGAGAGACTGACAATGACCAACAGAGCAGCAAAGATGATGGTGTTGAAGCACCATGTTTTCAAAGTGGAGTTCTGCGCACCAACTGCATTGATTGCTTGGACCGTACTAATGTAGCACAGTATGCTTATGGCCTTCAAGCTTTAGGACGCCAGCTCCATGCTATGGGTTTATCTGATGTTTCCAAAGTGGACCCTGATAGTAGTATTGCTCAAGCTCTAATGGACATGTACCAGAGTATGGGTGATGCTCTTGCCCAGCAGTATGGTGGTTCTGCAGCTCATAATACTGTAGGACTTTTATGTGATTCATAGCTAATATAATTTGTTGGGTAAATGAGGAGTATTCATATTTGCTTCTGCTTCATGCTCCATATGTCTGATTTTTTGGCTGACAGGTTTTTCCGGAGAGGCAGGGAAAGTGGAAAGCAACAACTCAATCAAGAGAGTTTTTGAAATCTATAAAACGATATTATAGCAATACTTACACTGACGGTGAAAAACAAGATGCAATAAACTTGTACTATTCTTTCCTCTTCTATTTTCTTAGCAAACAATCACCTGCTTTAGAAAGCGTTGATACTTCTATTTTCCTTATGGTGATGGTCTTTTACTCTATTGGTAGATTTTTAGGTTACTTCCAACCACAAGATGGGAAACCTGCTCTTTGGGAACTGGATTCAGATTACTATCTCCATGTATCGGGGATTGGAGATGACCTGATCTCTGACAAGGGGTGAGCCCCCTAATCTATGTGATGAATGATTTATAAATACATCATGGACATATTTGTTCATGGTATATTAACCTACCTTAGCCTTCTTTATGCATTTTTTATATTATTCATTTGGCTTTTCTTTTTTGAATTTTTTCAAAATTTGCAGTTCTGAACTTATTACTAAGCCTTCTCAGAGAACTGGAACAACCCTCATACCTGTCCCAGCTTGCAGAGAAGACTTCTCACGGATAAAGTTGACGTCATTTGACAAGTTAATTGAAAAGACACGAAGTGAAATTAGGAATGTAAGACTTTGCAGTGAACCTGATCAGAAACCAGGTGGTTTTGGAAACAGTGGTGTTGCACCTGATGCAGCGTAATTTTTCTCATTCTAAACAGTTGATTTACTTCTCATTTTTATTCTGTCATTGAGTTCTATCTGTTTCACTAATATCTTCCATCCGTCAAATAAATAGTATCATATTTCCTTTGAATTTTTAAAATATGATGTTTCAATGTCTTTGTTCACTGATTTCTTGTTCTAGAATTTGATAGTCTCTTAATTTCTCGCACTTGAAGCATTCATTTCTATATGATTTTTGTTTATTAGTCGTTTCATAACTAAATCCATTTAGACAGTAACTCAGTATTTTTGTCTTCTGAAGGAAATGATAGAAATGCGAGAAAGAGAGCGAGCGAAAGTGTGAAAAAGTCTGTGAGAATTGATCTACCTGACCCTCTTACTTATGACGAGGGTACAATACCATATGTTTATGGCGGATAATTACAAAAATAATCTACCTAATTGTTTGCCATCTACCACAAACATCTTAATAATTTCCAATCAAATCATATCACAATTAACACTCACCCTTGAGTGGGAATGTATTGGTCAAATGACCAAGCTTGTTGCAAATGTAGGTTCATTTGACAATGCGTATGATTGCCTCCCAATCACTAGTTGTGGCGATTGTAGCAATTGGCTTGCTACTCGTATAGCTAAATAGCGTCTTTTCAAGTAATTTTAGAGATATATTCACCTAATTTGATTAGATTAAAGAAGTTAATTAATGGAGCATGTATTTTCTTAAACTCTCTAATCATCTTCCTTAATTTTCTCATTCCCTCTCCTCTTTGATTGTTGTTAAGAGAGCATTTATAGAGGTAAATTTGGAAAATATTAATAAATATGAAAACTGTATTATGTTTAGGACATAGATCAACTCCCTAAATATGTCTTATATTTAAAATGGTAGGGAGTAGTTTAATTTTCTTACTTATTGTTAGTATCTACAAGGATCAGTCAGAAGAAAGTGTGACTCACTCTTAAGTTTATAACCTGCATCTCTACATCAAGGGAAAGTCCTAACCTGAACTTAGCGTTTCATTCTATGCTAATGCTGCTTCCTTTCCTTATATTCTCTTGAGTGACAGGGACTGACTTACTATGCTGTAGATTTGTAGGGAACAAAGAAAGAATACATGCTTGTCATAACTCAGGATCATTTTTGCAATTTCACTGATTGTCTTGTGCTCTTGTTTAGTGAGATACAGCTCAAAAGCCCAAATTGGCTTTTTGGCCAGAGAAAGCATGAAGAAGGTACAACGGCTGGAAAAGCTGCTTCTCGTGAAACTGATATTGAAAGATCTCAAGCTGAGACAAAGTGTAATGGTTTTTATGACCTAAACTGGCTTTCTTCTGGCAATGATTTGAATGAAAAAGATGCGTTCCAAAGGTATGTATCTTGAAAGTGCTTCATTCTTTTCTAGTTCATTGTCTTATGATATTTATAATCCTATTTATTAATATTTTTTCCTGGCTGGTGTATTTACTTTTATTTGCCAGTAATTAATTTTTATGTCTACTTGTTTTATCCTGAGATTTAGCCTGTTCTGAACTGTGGAATGAATACTTTATAAACGTTGACCAAATTATGTGCATTTGAAACTGATAGACTTATACATGTTTGATATTTTTACATAGGATTCTTGACTCTACTTTCTGTGATTATCATACATTGAGCAGACATAACTTTTGCCCTTTGTTAATTACCATGAATATGTCATTAACATTGCCTAACTCATCTAGGCTCCACTATATTTGAAAATTTGGGATTTTATATAAGGCTTTTGGTCATTTGCTGTTATTTCTTTACTAATCTGGTGTTCTTTTTTATTTCAAAACGATAATCTTTTGTTGTCTCTTTATAGAGCCCTAATAATTATGGGGTATGGTTAAACACTAATTTCTTATCGTTGTCTTTGATGAGTCAATTATTGTCTACTTTGAATTTCCAGGTACCTGACAGTGACATATAATAATGAAGACAATGGTTGGTACGGAGGCACTCTTCTTGGTGATCAAAATGAAAGTAGTGAGATATATAAGCAGTATGCAGCGTTATGTCAGGTATGCATGTATATGCAACCTTTCAATCATACATGCCGTTGCTTCCACGTGAACAGAAATTATGCTCATCCTGGCTATTGGGATGGTTAAATAAAATGGATCTATGATAAAGAATGATTTGTTAGGAAACTTTAAATTAATTTTATTTAAGTTCGTGGGAATTACTATGTGTTGTACTCTAGAAGAGGTATGGAATATTTTGGATTCAAGTATTACAAGCATCTTAATGTCAATATGTATAGTTCTTAACAAATGTCAGTGGTGGAATGTGCAGGGACCTGACATGGAACTATTTCGTAATGACCCCGAGAGTGAAAGGCATTATGCAGATGTTTTGACCCTGAGCTCATACGACATGGTTAACGATGTCGTTGCTGCAGAAATGGAAGCAGCTCTCAAGGAGTATGAGCAAGTTGGAGCTGACCTTGGCATCATCCCCTCATCTTGTAAATACTTTGCTGAAGACCCCAGCTGGTTGTCAAGATGGTTGATTGGAGAAGAGAAAGTACCGGGGACATAATGCCCCACCATCTCTGGTTTGCTTACAACGTTTCCTGCTGTAAAGGAATGGGATAGGTTATTCAAATACTTCGTCCAGTCTTCCATGAGTATTTTCTTGTATCAAAGAATTCGAACGATGGTTATGTCTGGTGAAGCGTGAAGTTGCAGCAAATTTCAAATTTGGAGTAATGTACAGTTCACACAAATTAAACTTGCATAAAAGCTGTATAGTGCTTGTGAAGAATAGAAACTACAGCCAGGTGCTTTGTGGATCAGGAATATTATGTAATTTATTGCCTGAATTCCATAAACAAGACAGTGGCAATGGCTTTTTTTTTTTTTTTCCCCTGTGCCTTGATTCACACGAAACTGAACCATAAACCCTTTTATGTCAAGTTCTGGGCGTATTTTTGAGTGGAAAATGAATCTCGTGTCCTCCTAAGAAAATTTGGGTCAGTCCTTTTCTTTGTGATCCTTTTTATTTTTAAAAGCCAATAGTCCTTTTCTTTACTTGGATTCGAGATGGATGAGTCTATTTTATTCATGGAAGTGGAGACCACTGCATCTGTGAATTGTTGGATCACGTTTGAGCATTCTAAATTGATGGTTTTTAGATTTCATATTAATTTATATCATATTATACTCCTGGCACTTCTTTGCTCCAATCGGATTACCCCTTCAAGGCCCGCCTCAAGAGTCAGTGTTGAATTCACCATGGCAATTACCTCCCCATGGTTTGATCAAGGTCAACGTTGACGGAGCTGTTTCTACTTCAGACAGCAAATCAGGATGTGGAGGGGTTTTGAGGAATCATGATGGGAAATTGATCAAGGGCTTCTCCTCACCAATTGGTTGCTGTGATCCGCATGAAGCAGAAGAATGGGCCTTCTTGAAAGGCCTCCAACTTGCTTGGACATTGGGATATAGAAAGGTTATTAACCGGCACTACTAGTGCAATAGTATTGAGAGTAGTCTCCCCACCCTCCTTGTACTGGGTTTGAATCAGATTCCAAAAATATGATAGATATACTTATCAATGATGCCAACGGACCAACCCACAGCTTGGTAATTTTCCAGATCCAACAATTAATGGGTTTTTCTTGGGACCTTCAGTTTGGGCATATAGGGCGTTCACAGAATCAAGTTGCTGACAAGCTTGCGAAGGATGGTATTTCTAATACCTTCTTTTACGACTTGTGTCCTCCTCAATTGAGGACTCTAGTTCATCAAGATTGTATGCGATCTAATCCCCCTCCTACTTTATCTTTAATATAAAGGCTTTTGCCTCCTCTTTTCACCCCAAAAAAAAAAAAAAATCATATTAATTTCTGTTTAGAATTTGATTTGAAAGGTTCAAAATTGCAATGGAGGCTTAACGGAAAGGGGGAAAAGTTGTTTTATTTATTGCATTTCAAGTAATTACATCCTTTTAATTCACATTTTCTTCTATTTTATTAGGAAAATGATTCTTCGTCCCAATCGACTAATTCTGAATGGTTTATATATATCCTTCACTAAAAAGAAGACAAGAATTTATTCATATATGTATATCTTTTAAAATAAATAACAACCTAAATTCAATTTATATTAGGGTTAAGGAGCGAAAATACACACGAGCTTTTCCCGAGGAGCGCCCAGCACCGTGAGTTTTTTTTTTTGGACAAAAAATACACACGTGGTTACGTTTTGGGAGCGAAAATGCCACGGGCCGTTAATTGATCATTAGTTGACCGTTAACTTGGATAGAACGCTGACGTGGCGCTGATTTGGACTGACAAGCTGATTTGGCGCGCTGACGTAGAATAAAAAAATTTAAAAAAACTAGAAAAAAATTCAAAAAATTAGGAAAAAAATTAAAATAATTAGAAAAAAATTAGAAAAAATTCAAAAAATTAGAAAAAAATTAAAATAATTAGAAAAAAATTAAGATAATTAGAAAAAAAAATTCAAAAAATTAGGGAAAAAAATCAAAAAATTATGAAAAATTAAAATAATTAGAAAAAGTTAAAATAATTTTTTAAAAAAATTAAAATACCCCCCAGTGGCCTCCACCACCGGCCACCCTACCGTTGGCCGATTTATCAAAAAATTAAAATAGTTTTTTACTAATTAGTCAGACTTCACACATCAGATTAGATTTATCTCTGTAGGGAGCATTGACAAGAAAATTATCTTAATTAATTAATTATTATTTTTTTTCAATGAACAGCTTACCCTAGTGCATTTTCCACAATTGCACCAGCCCGTGTCTATACAACTTCTCTTCACCAGTTGGTTATCCGACCGCCGACGCCGGGTGGCGGCCATCGGCAACCAACCGCTGCCGGCCAGCCGATTGGCAGCGGGTCGGTGGTAGGGCCCACTGACGGGGGTATTTTAATTTTTGAATTTTTTCCTAATTTTTTGAATTTTTTCTAATTATTTTATTTTTTAAAAAATTATTTCCTACTTTTTCTAATTATTTTAATTTTTTTCTCATTATTTTAATTTTTTCCTAATTTTTTGAATTTTTTCCTAATCTTTTTTCTAATTATTTAAATTTTTTGATTTTTTTTCTAATTATTTTAATTTTTTCCTAACTTTTTGAATATTTCCCTAATTTTTTGAATTTTTTTTTTCTAGTTTTTTTTTCTAATTTTTTAATTCCACATCAACGCGCCAAACAGCTTGTCAATTCAAATCAACACCACATCAGCATTCCATCCAAATTAACGGTCAACTAACGACCCGTGACAATTTTGCTCCCAAAACGTAACCACATGTATATTTTTGGTCCAGAAAAAAGCTCGTAGTGCTAGACGTTCTTGAGAAAAACTCGTGTATTTTTGCTCCTTAGCCCTTTATATTAATAGAAGGTAAACATTATTCTTTTTCATTATTTGAAAATATTCAGTACCCTATATCTGGGTGTGAATAGTGCATGCTAACATAAAGACTAACAAGGTAAAATTTGTTCGTCTTTATAACAAAATAAATAAAATAATAAGTTTTGTTGCATATTCAGACCCAAATTTAGCATGATGCGTTTTTTTTTTTTAAATATAGGGAGAAAAAAAACCCGTGCTCTCTGGCCTAATTAATCTAGAAACCCAAAACAAAATGTAAAAATACACAAGTAATTGAAGTTACAATCTAGAAACCGTGCCTTGAAGTTACAATTTACAGCAAGCAATTTAAGTAATCAATGCTTGTTCCCTTTTTAAGATTTTTTTATCATCAAAACCAAAAACATTCTTGCATGACTTGTACCCAAGGATTTGAGAAAGAATAAACTGTTATTTGCAATTAATCACTAAACAAAATTTTTCTAAGACCTTATTGACATTAAATTGAATTTTTGGGACCTGTCATTCACCCTCTAGCAAATTTGTATTGAGCATATATCCCACTAATACTTGTCAAAACGATCCCATAAGCTTCACTATAAATGCATCACCAATCAGAAAAGTTAACACGTTCTACAAATACCTCATCAGAAACTTCATGTCAAACTAAATCATAGCACCATTTCAGGGTTTCAGAAATGCATATGCTGTATCATAGCTTCAATCACAAAATTCATATCATGCAACACATATAAGCTTGGCATCCAGGACACATTCAAAGCAAAAGATTTCAACAGGGGGAAAAGATATAACTATAAGCTAGGAGGACATAAGGATTCCCAAACCTGTTGTCTAAGTACACTATGACGACCAAGATCAACATTGCCCCCACAGAACATGAAATTAAACAAATCACCATTGAGGACATCTGGATATAGGATCACATCAGAGTCATTGGTCTTATCGCATTCATATCAACCGCCAATTGTTACGCATTAGCATTAGCAGTAGGTTCAGAATTTGCTTCAGATGGTTTAACCATATCTTCAAAAGCTTCCATGTCAATGGTCATTTCATCACCGATATCAGCCTCAGTCATAACTACGTCCTTGTCAGCAGCTAGGGGTTCAATACCATTATCCGTAATATTAGGTTCCTGATCCTGCTTTTCAATCGCTTTCTCTGATTCATCTGACTCTTGCACAGTTGTTTGTGGATATGGATCGGTGCAGATAGTCAATGTAGACGTAACCAACAAGTTCTGCAATAGTAAATGAAAAAAGGAATAAGAATACTTCTAGAGAAACACGCCAAAGATGTAGTATACAATGCGTGCCATTTAATTAGAAGACATTTATCAAATCCAAATTCCAGAGTGTCCATAATTCAGCCAAATTTAATAAATTTAGTTTAAGCATCTCTAATTAAATGTTGCAAGGAAATTCTTTTTCTTTATTTAAATTCACTTCTAAATAATACTGATAGCTATACTTTGATGATCAATCTTTCTTAGCAATTAGCATGACAATACTCCGTTCATTCTCATAGTACAAGTCTCACTCAAACTTGCAAATTTCACGGCAACACCCATTGGAAAGCTTATACCGGGCTTAGTGTGTTAAAGTAGGTAAGTTCATGTACTATCCCTCAATATCTTCCAACTCAACCAGTGCACTTTATTGGACATGCTCATGTTTTAATTTAGCCTTCATGGGAGTGTCAGCTAATTTGCACTATGCATTCCTGTCTCCAAGGATGTGTATTCCGAACTCCTAAATTCCAATTTCCCTAGCAACAGAAAACCTTCCAACCATCAAATCTCTTTTGTGCAACCACTCGTGACAAATATATTATTTATATATACAGTGAAGAGAACGAGTTCACCACCAAAAGAGAATTTAGGGAATCAGCTGTTAAAAGCCTAACTCTAGGTACATCCATGGACTTTGGCAATGAGGTGTTATCAAAGTATTCCTATAACCTTTCACAGCCTAAGCAAATTGTTAGAATATTATAAATTATTTAGATTAAATCATTATCTTATTATTAAGTTTGATATTTATTATATCTTAGGATTAAATATAGATATATTATATCTTTATCATTTTGATGTGATTTATATTGATTAATTAGATTAAATTCTAGAGTTAGCTCTAAGTTTGTCTATATAAATGCCTATATGTACTGTCTTTAATTTACAGAGATTAAAAGAGTGTGGTTTATCCCTCTAAATTCAACACAAATTTGTCAAACCAGGCCCTGGGGGATTGTTTAAGGCCACAAAAGGGACATGTGAATCTTAGAAGCCATGTAACGTTACTTCCGACACACACATCATCAATAAATGTGGAACACTAAAGATGTGTTCCTATTAAGTGAATGCCTGATAAGAGAAGCTTTCCTGACCCCCTCGTTGCTTGAAGTGACAACTTCATTAGTAAAGTACTTTTTTTCCTGCAGTCATCACCATAGTTAGCCCACATTTTATCATCTTGAAGAGTTTTTGTAGTAAAATTTCTCTGATTTGGTCAATATTCATCCAAAGGAGAACAGGGACAAGGAGACCTGACAGCAAGTTCTGCCAATCAGTCTCCAAAATCCACAATAAGGATTACAAGATACAAGGAATGGAAGGGAAATGAATGTTGACAAACAGCAAAAACCTCCCAACTAAATCCATGATATGCCAAGATGGAGGGCCCCTCACAAGATTTCATTGCTTTTACTTCTAAGTGAATGGATTATCATTTTGCCACATGTAAGAAGTTTACATAATTAATCATCAACATTAAAGTAACTTTTAAAAGAAATAAAATTTCAGGGGATAATTTTAACAAAATTGAACAAAATTAGGCGCACCAAACTATGAAGCAGTAAGCATACCTTCTCAAGAGCTAAAGCAAGCTTTAAAAGATTTGGGTAAATATTTTGTGCATCCAATAGGATCTGCGCAATATCAGATAAAGAACCAATAAAGGGGAAAAATATTTCGAGAAATGACATATATGTAAAAACTAATTAAAAAGCAGGCAAATTGATGGTCCACCAAGACTGAAACTATCTAAAATAAAAATATACAAACATTCAATCCATGTACACTAATGGCATTGTTTTACATATTTTGTAGATGCACGCCATATTTTGTATGTACAGGGAACAAGTGTTGGACACATGGGAATAGGCGGACTTTTGAGTTGAATTGGAAATTTACTTGGTATCAAAGTTTCTGGAGACTGATCAAAGTGCAATCATTGCCCCCTCAACTTTTGTTAAACAAATTCAACTTCAGAGAAGGTATTATGGTCGTAGGGGCTATGTTCTAAATCACCTCAATTCTACAAGCATTCAAGGGCATAATAATACACTCACCATAGCTACCTAAAACGTGAGATCTACCACCCACCAGATAAGAATCATTTTTTTTTTAATTTTCAATGGTATATGGTGACAATTAAAAAATAGTGAGAAGCCAAATCAGCCATGACACCAAGGCATATGCATGGCAGCTGCCGTGAGCATGCACAACACCCTAAAAAAATATAAAAATTTTATATATACACACAATGAAAACAGGAAAAAAGAACTACGAAATACTCAAACTAGGGAAATTTTAAACTGTAGTGAAATAATAGAGAGAAATATAGAGAAAATATACTCTCAAATGAATGTGTTTATTCATATGCTCAATAGCTTATTTGTACACAAGAGAGAAGATAAAAGAGTAATGACTCATTATGATGATTGATTTCCTAATCACTCATAATTCCTATAATCCTGGATTATATGTGATACTAATTAATTATAATATATTTATACTAATTTATTTCCTAACACTCCCCCTCAAGTTGGAGCATAGATGTTGATCATACCCAACTTGTTACAAGAAAACATAATATAAATAAATCCAAACAAAATAATTTTCTTCTTTATGAGATCTTGAATCCACCAGCAAGTTTAGCCACATCCAAGAATAGTTCAACCCAATGTCACACCAAGGACATTCAAAAGAAATGATCCAACAACTTCACCAAGAGTTTGAATAACAAAGAGTACCAAACCAAAGTAGAAGTTGCAGCAAACGGTCTTACAAGAGTCCAAACAATACTCCAAATGTCTCACCAGAGACAAAGCAACAATAAACGTCTCATCAAAGACGAACACTAAATGGTCTCACTAGGGACTAAACAATACTCCAAATGTCCCACCAGAGACAAACACCAAAGAAACACCTCACTAGAGGCAAAGAACAAACAGGTCACACAAGGACCACCAAACTCCTCACCAAAGGACGCAAAGCATAGCAAATGCCAACGGAATTACCCAACCACAAGTACAACATTCATGACAAAATAGCGCTTCACGAACGTGATGGAAAACGTAACAAACGAATAACCCAACCACTAGAGACAAGCGAATGTGCATGAAACAAAATGCCGTCTGTGCTAAAACAACGTAACTGAGTCTCACAATGCAAACCTTCGAAGCAAAGAATTGGCCTACACACCCTGGGAATGAAGGCTTGACGTCTTAGAACACCAGAAAATGCAACAACCAAACAGCAGAGGAATCAACAAACACTTTCTCTCTCCCCCTGTGAACAGTGACGAGTAACGTCATTGTTCACGATAGAACCAAAAAACTGCAAATCAGCATAAACTGAGGAAGTGCAAAACACTGAATCCCAGTAAAACAACGAAACTCAATCGCCAAACGCAGTCTTCTAAACATGAAACCGGCCTAGTCTTACCGGAAAAGAAGATCTAACATTGGCTAAGGAGCCAAACCAAAAACAGAGATGACACGAACACATGCACTGGAAATTCACAAGCATGCTGGAAACTGGAAATGTGCGCACCAAAAAAGACAGAACACCCGAAGAACACACTTTGGATGGCCACTGTTACTGTTCACGCTACAGTAACAGTGGCCACCGAAAAAGAAAAGCTCAAATTGGCCAAGAACTAACCAAACTCTGATACCATGTAGTGACATAATAGAGAGAAATATAGAGAAAATATACTCTCAAATGAATGTGTTTATTCATATGCTCAATAGCTTATCTGTACACAAGAGAGAAGACAAAAGAGTAATGACTCATTATGATGATTGATTTCCTAATCACTCATAATTCCTATAATCCCTGATTATATGTGATACTAATTAATTATAATATATTTATACTGATTTATTTCCTAACATAAACAAATGATGTCATCATTTAACTAAAAGCAGTACCAATGTCCAATCAATACCCCCTTTGTATGCTCCAATAGTTATTCAATGGAAACGGCTTGGTTCACTAGGCTTGCTTAAGTCTCCATCAAAACCAAATGATGAAGACATAAGCAAGGGAAACACACTCATATAAACCGGCTTGGATAAAAAGGTATAGGGAAGGAAGACTGAGGAAATTGTTATGTAACACTCATGGAAATCAACAGTGTAAATCTTCAATCCATTCCTAAGAAAGACAAACAACGGACTGCTGGTGTCACAGACTCACAGCTACCTTAAGAGAGGGATCAATTGGAAACAAGCATTAGTTTAGTTGACTGTGACCCTCCATTGTTGTTTTGGACTTTGGTTGCCATTTTAATAGTTTCAAAATTCATAAAACAAGAGGATAGAGTTCAAGGTATCAAACTTGATGGACCAATGTCGGGATCCTACAAAGCTAAAGTGTACTTCACCCTAATATTTATAGTAGTTGATGGTTCATGTGAATTTTAACTGAATCACTATAACCAACACCATTCATTAATGTTATGCAATGTCATTCTACTAATTTATTAATATTAGACTGATAAAAGTATCCTTAATTTTTCAACAAAAATTGCCTGATTTCTATGTCAATGCTCTAATAACTTTAAAATATATTTAGGTTATAACCAAGAAATAATATCAGAGGTTGGAGAAGAAATACAACTATGGGATGTATATTGTACCCCAAAGACAAAATGAAGAGTAAAAAAGGCTCAATAATGCAACAGAGCTATCCAGTCTCGCAGCATATCACCAAGACTAAATTGAAACAGCCATAGAGAGGCTACCAAGGTGAAGAAGCACTAGACAAGGCTCTCATTTCACGACATATGAAAGCAAAGATCAAAACAAAAGCAAGACACATCAAGCTAGAAAAGGTGCATTTATTAACATTTGCATCCAAGACAAAGAGACGATTACTAGCACACATGAATCTTACAGCCAGAACATAATACCACACAACACTTACCTAACACAACCTCTGCAACGTAAAGGAGGTGCATTTATTAACATTTGCTTACAAGAAAAAAACAAATGTTCACTAACACACATGATTGTTACTGCCAGAACATAATCCCAACACTTACCTCACACAACCTCTGCAATGTAAATGGAGGCCCTTCATAAAAGGAAAGAAGAGCTGCAATTGAAAAATGCATTCAGTAAATTTTTTGGAATAAGACATGATTGGGTAATCTATCCAGCACATTAATATATTAAAATACATTCTTTCAAGTTAAAACAACAGATTCAGTCTTCTTGATAAACGCTTTAAAATATTTAGAAAATCCTCTACTAACATTCACATAGTGAATAAAAGGAAATAAAGCATCTTCTCCCTGAACAAAAGGTAACTAAGATGCCCACAAAACACACTTCTGGCTTTCAAGAGCCAGGTTTCTCTCCACCTCTTCCGAAGAGATACCTTAATTTCTCCAACTTCCTTCCCCATCATAAACAACTACCTTAGATGGACAATCTTTCTCCACTAAAAGTTTACATGACAAAATTAATTATGCCCAATTCACTATCAACCGTTGTTCCCTGCCACTTCATTCTTAATTCTATTTTCAGACCTCACTATTTTTCCTTAAAACACTTTTCCATCTACAACAATTTTGGGCCTTCTCTTTCTTCTTACTGTGAACCATGCATCCAACATCGATACATCCATCAGATACCCATCATATACCAACAAATGAAAACACAATTATTACATCATAATATTACTTGAGAACAAACACTTCAGATACAAGAAACTCATCTTCCCTTTAGTGCCATAACCCTGTCAGTAATTTGTAATCCTTCATAGATGTTTTCAAAACAATAACAACAACAACAACAAGCTTTATCCCAATGGCTGGGGTCGGCTACATGAATTGTAAGACGTCGTTAGCAAATCCGGTTCAAGAACTTCATTGAGTGTTCTCTTTGGTCTTCATCTACCCATCTCCACAAGACTTAAAACTATTTGTTCTATCCTCCTCACCGACACCTCCAACAACCTTTGTATAATTCTGACCTACCTTAAATGATTTTATACAATTTTCTCTTCATATATGCCATACCAACTCTTCCTCCTATTCATTATGAATATTATCTTTTCTTGTATGAAAACACATCCATCTCAACATCCTCACCTCTTCTGCCCCAACTTTATATTGTTGTTATCCTTTAAAAGCCCACCATTAACCACCATATAGCATTGCTAGTCTTATAGAAATTTGATAAAACCTCCCTTTAAGCTTATTGGCATAAAATAAGGTAAAATACCTTCATCCAATTTGTTTACTAGATCGGAGTAGGACTCTCCTAAAGAAGCATATTGCTGCTCACTTGTCATTTTTGCTTCAGGGTACTCAGACAATACCTATATAGCAGTTATGAGGCAAAAAGTGTCAGGACAACCATGCAATAAAAATATAATAGTAAAATCCCATTTAACCTATGAAAATATATTATCAATGTCTTTGAGACTTAATACAAAATATATAACGCCTACTTGCTAGCATACCTCCCCATACCTGCTTCAGCTGAATTGATAGCATGCTCTTCAACTTATCCCAGTCATGCCTATTATTTTGAAAGTTAGGCGTGAAACAATGAAAAATGACTACATTAGCATTATTAATAATATAGACCTAGATGGAATCATACTGACTGACTTTATCAATATAAACTATAAAGCCCTACTAAAGTAAACAAATAGTTTATCTGTTATCTCTTCATAATGAAATAGATTCATGAGACCATGTGCTCATACATTGACATATTGTCATTGAAACCATTTGATCTAAAAATAAGAAAGACCACAAAGTACTAGTAATTTTTTCCATAGACACAAGAATTTTCTTATATAAAATAAGAATTACAAAAGAGAAGGATAAGATAGCGTCATAAAAACAGGGGAAGGAAAAAGGGAAAAGATACAAAATTAAGGAGAACAAAGCTCCCTGACTTCAAAGGGAAGCAAAAGAAATGACCCTTTATGTTAAGTCATTAAGACAACCTTTGTTAGTTGTTTAAGCATCATAAATTATATCATTTTGCCAGGTAAGATTCCCTTTGTTAAGAACACTGATATAAAGACAGATTTTCCTTGTGAAAAATTTTGCTACAAGAACATTTTTGGTTTCTTCAGCCAGTTGCAATCATATATTCAGGAAGAATACACACATCTCAGAAAAGCCATAAACAAACTGATAATACTATTCAACATACCAGAATCTCCCAGTGGAAGCAATAACTTTTAATATGTGTTTAATTTCTTCCCTCGAAATATCATGCTCTGATTCAGCACCTCTACAAAATCTCAAGCATAACCATCAATCAGAAATGTACATATTCAGTCATACTTTATTAATCATTATTGCACAAAAAAATACTAACGATAAATGAGTTTTGTTTTATTAAAGAAAGGAGATAGTTAAAAGATAAAGAAAATTTTCAACAGTTAAAATTGTTCAAGTAAAATGTATCTTCAATTTTTCCCCCTTATTACCAGAATTTATGCCTATCATGGTTAACTTGAACATCCCATTAATGTATCAGTAAGTTGAATCTACTGCCCTAAAATCCATAAGCCCCAAGCATAAATTCTGCATCTTTTATCACATAATCCCGTTTTTGGGGGGGGGGGGGGGGGGGAGACCAAATGCTAAAGCAAGGCACAACACAGCCTTAGCAGCTTCCGTGGCATGAAAGGAGCTGGCTTGGGTTGGCCGCCAAAGAACACTCCCTTTGCTCAGCAGCATAAGGCAAGCATCTTTGGCACATCACTGATATTGCCAGTAGGTCTTTTCTGAGGGATGACACTGCTGTATTGGCTTGGAGATGATGCTGTTGAGGGTGTAGTAGGTTTAGGTGTTTAATTCATCAGAATAGGGAAGTTTCATATTTAAAATATCATATGACAAGGGAAAATTTTATAATAAAAAATAAGAAAGTCTTAGATTTAAAATATTAAGTAAGATAGGAAAGATTCCTAATAAAACTAGGAAAATCTTAAGGTTAAAATATTAGATAAGATAGGAAAATTTTAGACAAAATATCATAGAAGTTAATAGCTTTTAGGGTTTTATAATGTAAATAAATATGAGAAAACAAAGAGCACGTAGAGGGACAACCAACTGTAACATGAACTTGAGTAGTGCACCTTATCGTTTATTAATAATATGATTGACATGACTACTACATTTATGAATTTCTATTCATACATCATAACATTTTTTCAGAATATATCTATGTATGCATGTATGTATGAACATTATTTCAATTTACATTTATCTATAGTTTTTGTCTACATATCATATGTTTCTACTTATTGTAGCACCTCACTTCACTAGGGTGAGCACCTTTCTAGCACTTCCCTAGGGCATTTTACATGTTTGACACCTCAAGGATGCCTTTCACCTATAACTACCCTATTCCAAAGAGCCTTCAAGTTCAACCTATAAACTATCATATGCTTCCCCGCCTCTCTCCTTCACAAACAAAACTATTAAAATAGAAGAGTTCTCCAATTCCTCTAGAAAGGACACTCTCTGAAAGAAACTTATTCCATCTGAGCCACATGGAGAAGTGGAAGCAACGTATACCTGTGGTTTAAGACACTAGCCACTGTATCATTGTTCTGATGGTCATTATCATTGGAAGAAATAGGTGCAGGCTGCAAATTTTCATTTGAAGTCTCCATCAATTACCCTCCACCTACAAAAAATGATAGATATATCAGTTTATGTAAATTTCAGATTCAAGCAGAATAAATGTTTCCAGTTACCCCAGATTAGATGATGATCATAATAATAGAAAACTTTATGCCGTCAAAGCACCCGCCTGCAAACCACTATAGCCTCAGTGGGCCAGTGAGACCCAGCAACTCGTTTTGCCCAAGGCAAAGCATGCATCATCAATTTAAATTACACAAGAAAACTCCAAAAGACCTTCAATTTAACCCAGACTGTATAACTTGATTCCTCCATGAAACTGGAATTTCATTTAAAAAGTGAGGTAAGACTCAGAAGGTCTCTGAGGCGGAACAAGTTGCTCCATTACGCATGGACTGATAGGAAGTGAGTGAGTATAATTGATTTTTTGGTAAATGGCCCATTTGTTACAGTTTTACAGAATCCATCGGTGCATCCTCTTGCAAGCAAACGAGTAAGAATTAAGAAATTGTTTGAACCACTTAATGATTTTGAGTAAAATGTTGGAAAGCTAAATATCGTTCACAAGATGGCAGCAATTAGCCTCTAAAACACCTCCTTCCCTGCCTTGCCTCCTACAAATTGAATTCACCACCCCATTTCGGAACAAACGCAAAAACCTCCACCTTGCATCATCATAAATACTAGGAACCGTTCTCAATGAAAACACAAGGCCAAAATAGAGATGAAAAGATCGCAGCCTTCCTTTCTCTTATAAAGGCCCACCAAATTAGACCAACATTCAGCTAACGAGAGGGGGGAAGGAAATAAATTTGAGTTCAAAAATCGAGGACGAAAGAAACCGCCCAAAAATCCCAGAACATTTGAACCATGAGACCCACTCACCTCAGCCAGTAAGAGGATCTGGCCGGCGGCTGAACGAGCGGTGGTGGCCAGTGGGTGTGGATCGAGGCGCAAGGGCTCTATAATCGATTTCTTTCCTTGGGCTTTTGGAAAATGGAGTGAAGAGCGATCAGTTAAAAGATGATTCGTTATTTTTATTGCAGAAGTGGGCAGTCAAGGGGAAAAATATAGGGGGAGGATTTTCTCTTTGGCACTATTGAGCTATTGATTGGGAAGAAGAGAAAGAGATTAAAGTAGTATTGTGATTGATTGAATGGATATGATTTAAAGATGATGAGGGATAATGAGAAAAAAATGGGGAGAGAAACCCAACCCAAAAATATGAGAGAGAAACCAACAAGTGGTAAGTGGCTTATGTTACTTAAGTCTCGAGTTTGAGTCTTGTAAATGCAGAAAAACTTCATTGAGAGACTTTCCCATTATAACTAGGTATGCAACGCAAGTCAGATCTAGATTATTTAGGGTAAAACTCTAGATACCGGATAGGCAACCAAAAAAAAGGGATAAGGGTCTTAAATGCCATTGAAGTTTTCGCTCAGGAGAACTGGTAAGACGGAAGTTTTTTTTGGATAAAAAATGCCACGGAACTTTTCGTTGAGGAGCAATTTTGCCCCAGAAGTTTTCACTAAAGAGCAATTTTGCCCCGGAAGTGTTCACTAAGGAGCAATTTTGCCCTTCTGTCCCCAAATATTAAATTTGACTATTAACTCAGTCAAAGACCACAGATGTGATGCCTTGAAAAGGTCAAACTTGGAGCCAGAGAAGGAGATCCTTGAGATGTTGAGCTCAAGGCTGTCAGAATTTGTGAAGCCAAACTGGTTAAAGGGACTGAAAGGTCGACTGTCATAAAACCCAAAGGAAGCATCACTTATGATCTAAGCAAATGATTAATCTATACAAACGTAAATATTATCACTATTGATTTGCTTTACTGAACCAATTTTTGAAACAATTCATTTCTCGTTTTGCGTTTCATTTGCGTTTTGTGACAAACCTTTTAGTCCCTTTGACCAGTTCGGCTTCACAAATTCTGGCCGCCTTGAGTTCAACATCTGAAGGATCTCCTTCTCTAACTCCAAATTCGACCTTTTCAAAGCATGACATGTGTGGTTTTTGACTGATTTAATAGTCAAATTTAATATTTGGGGATAAAGGGCAAAAAATTGCTACATTTTGTAAACTTCCGAGGCAAAATTGCTCCTCAGCGAAAACTTCTGTGGGAAAAATGATACTTCCGGGGCAAAATTAATACTTCCTGTGAACTTCCGTGGCATTTTTTGTCCAAAAAAAACTTCCGTCTTACTAGTGCTCCTAAACAAAAACTTCTACGGCATTTAAAACCCTTATCCCAAAAAAAAATTATGAAAGAGAAAAAAGTTGCTCCCAAATCAAACCACCAGTCAAATGAACGGTATTATTGTTAATTAATTTATAAATAATAAAAAAAATTGAAGAAAAATATAAGTATTAAGAATTTTTTTGTACAGTATTAAGAAAATTATTAAGAAAAATTTAATCAAATGCATGGTAAACTATCCTATTCATAAAAATTCTCATTGTGCAATCGATAAAAATAATTTTAAAAAATTATAAATTTAAGAAATAAAATAAATTGAGATATTACATTTAGAATCAAAGCTAAACCCCTACACTAACTTCTATGTTTAGGATTGAAGAGATTAATTCATAAAGATAAAATATTAATTAAAATTGTAGAAATTCTCTTATCTTTTTGAATATACTATTAATTAATTATAATATATTCTAACATGCGTTCAATTAACTATTTTAATATTTTTATCAAAATTATTCAACAACATATATATAGCAAAGGGTAATGTTAAAAAGGGTTAAGGTACAATTTTATCTATAAGATTTTTCTCAAGGACTATCTAACTGGCACAAATAAATTTTAGAAAGGGGCAAAAATACCAACGAATAAATTAAAATTATGTGGATTCATCAAATTTCATCAAACGTCTGCTATGTTTTACTTCAAATTGGTCTTAGTGAATTTAAGGGTGTTTGATGAAATTTAATGGCCTTGGTGGATCAATATTATTCTAAATTGTTTGTTGGTATTTTTGCTCCTTCTAAAACATATCTTCTGTAGAAAAACTTTATTGGTAAAATTACATTTTAACCCTTAAAAAACAGACTTCATAAATTTTTGAAATCATTTACAAAAATAATAACATGAAAAGGGTCATTATATGTTGCAGAACACACTGATTAATTTGGTCAAAACTAACATTTGATTATTGCAAATTCTTACTCTGATAAAGGGGGGAGGGAGAATCAAATATCTTCAAATCAATATCTATATCATGAGCATCGTAGTTGGCCAAAAAATATATATATATCATGAGCATCGTAAACTAACCAATTCATATAGGCTGCATTTGTGTATATTCAAATTCATAAAACTATAAAATAAAGAAAGGAAAATGATATTTAAATACCATAACAAAATTCAAACCCCTGAAAAGACCATTAAATTTTTGAAAAGACAGAGAAGAGAAGGAATAAGGGCAATCAAGAATTTGCGTATTTTGCCAAAAAAGACTAAAGTGCGTTTAAGACTAAAGTAATGAAAACAGAGTATCGGGGTTGATCGGGTTCATCTTCTTCTTCCTCTAACTCTAAAACATCACAGACTAAAGTGACCTCACACATGATTGCTCTCAGGTTCATCTTCTCCTTCCTCTAACTCTGAAACTTGGTATTGTTTGGGCTCCATCTTCTTCTTCCTCTAACTCTAAAACATCACAGACTAAAGTGACCTCACACATGATTGCTCTCAGGTTCATCTTCTCCTTCCTCTAACTCTGAAACTTGGTATTGTTTGGGCTCCAACTTCTTCTTCCTCTAACTCAACATCACAGACTAAAGTGACCTCACACAAGATTGCTCTCAGGTTCATCTTCTCCTTCCTCTAACTCTGAAACTTGGTATTGCCTGGGCTCCAACTTCTTCTTCCTCTAACTCTTACAATCGGGGTCGTCATCCCTAAATCAGTAAGGTGGGTGTAATGTGTCACGCAGTTGCCTGAAGGATAAGGAAAGTAAGCGAGTACTAAGGTTTTGGGTTGTGGGTGTTGCACTGTCGCCATTTGTTGGAGTGGAGGTGGGTTTGCCCTGTTTTGAAGGTGTTTAGTCCGTTCGGTTGATTGAGTGTGGTCGCAATGATGTGTAGTGTTATTCAGAAATGATGATATTGTATTAATTTTGTGTTTAGGGAGTCAGGAATGTTCATGTCAATATCAGATATGAGATTAACTAAATGTAAAATGAAATTGACAAAATTTGTAATGGTATTCACAAGAACAATAATTAGTTTGACAAAATTCGTAACGGTTTTGACAAAAGCGTTTTCCTAATGGGAAAAAACATTAAACAAGATTCACCAATATTTGTGGTTGTTGACAAAATTTGTAATGGGATTCAATGACTTTGATAAGATTTGTAATAGTTTTTAAAAGAAAATTTCCTAATGGAAAGAATGTTAGATGAGATTCACTAACACTTGTAGCCTTTGACAAAATCTGTAATATGATTCACAAGAACAATAATGAGTTTGACAAGAATTGTAATAATTTTTACAATGTGTTTCATGATTTTAAAAAAAAAAATTAAGCACCAATTTTGTCCTTTAGGTACGCGTCTAGGAGCAATTTTAGCCTTTAAGTTTTCAGTGGAGCAATGTTAAGTCATCGCTTCTACGGCTGACCAAACAGACCATTATAGGGTGGGAGACAGCGATGCAGCAGCCATGAAAACAAGAAACAACCTCTTCAATATTCTGAGGATTTGACCCATAGCATGAAAGCGCGAAGTTGTGTGTGAAAAACAAAGGAAATTTGGAGATGGTATACCGTGAAGCAGATTTGCAACACGACATCTATTGGTTTCTGGAGGAACTCCCATACAATTCAGATTACTAGCAAATTAGCAATTGAAAATTTAGGCTAAAACACTTAATTCAGAGATTTTTGAACTAGTTTGGAGTTCCATCGGAACAAAAAATCGAAATGAGTCTAGTCTGCCCTCGTTTTTTCTTCTTAACTATAGAGGGTATTATGGTCTTTTAACAACATTTAGAAATTCTTAATAAGGATTATTGGCCTGATGAAGAAGACTATTTTGATCAGCAAATTTGTAAATATAAGAACTGACATCGTGATATATGTCTAAAAATCACATTCTACTTCAATGTGATCAAAAGAAAAGATAGCTTTGTTTTGGAGCAATTGAAATATTGGTAGGGCGTATTAGCAATTGAAAATTTAGGCTAAAACACTTAATTCAGAGATTTTTGAACTAGTTTGGAGTTCCATCGGAACAAAAAATCGAAATGAGTCTAGTCTGCCCTCGTTTTTTCTTCTTAACTATAGAGGGTATTATGGTCTTTTAACAACATTTAGAAATTCTTAATCTTAATAAGGATTATTGGCCTGATGAAGAAGACTATTTTGATCAGCAAATTTGTAAATATAAGAACTGACATCGTGATATATGTCTAAAAATCACATTCTACTTCAATGTGATCAAAAGAAAAGATAGTTTTGTTTTGGAGCAATTGAAATATTGGTAGGGCGTTGTGTTTGGTAAAAAACTTCAGGCAAATTCTTCTTGTTTTTACTCTATGGAAGTAGAGAAACTGTCATCCTTGAAATTAGTTTCATCAGAGTGTAGCTGGGAAGGAGAAGACAATTCAGCTACTTAAATAATGATCCATTGTTAGAATAGGGATATGATCCTACATAGTAGATTCACCTTATCCTTTATTTTGTTCATAATGATCTACAAGATACTTCTTCTTTCGCACAAGACTCAAAATGCTTCAATAACTCCTCAACCATGTATAAATTGGTAACTTCAAATACAAACTACAAAATGTATGATATAGATTGTTTTAAGATACAAAAGAAAAGTGTCCACTAAGGAAGTTTGAAATGCAACCCAAGTGACATAATGAAGATGGAATTTGCAGCCAAACTATGAAGTATTGCACTAAGGACACCCAATTAAAAACAAGTAAAAGAAAAGAAATGAAACCAAGGATTTCCTTTCCTATTTTTCTCATCCTTGCAATTCCTCTTCATGGTAATAATGGCTGACCCCTGTTCGCTGCCATTCGGTTCTCTGGCAGTTCCTGCAACGCAGTTCTTTTTCTCTCCACTTCCTGCACATTGATAAATAAGAGTGAATTAGATTGTTAATACGAATATAATCACCTGAAGTGTAACTGAGAATAAAAATTGCAAGTGAAAAAAGAAATTCAGCCTCACCTTAGCAACAGAATTACTATTCTTGTCGTTATTGGTTTGATTATCTAATGATAAGTTCTTCAGCATCTTCTTGAGCTGCCTCATGCTTTTACTGTTCAGATGATCATTGACCTGGTTTTCCTTCTGCTTATCTCCCTCCTCTTCACACAGCTTCGTAATTGTAACCGATTTTACTTCCACTGCTGCATTATTTTTTGGTGCTGGCTGATCTTGATAAGCAAACTGAATTGGGACATCAGTAGTCAGGGTTGGAACATCAGCAGTTTCCTTACTTTCTTCATTGCCGATTTGAACATCAGTAATTTCAGATTCTGCTTCAGCTTCTTTTCTAACCAATGAAGATTGAACATCTGCAGTTTCAGATTCTGCTTTAGCTTCATTTGTACCCAGTGGAGATTGAGAATCTGCTACACTTTGCACATTTGTAGTTTCAGATTCTGCTTCAGCTTCATTTCTAACCAATGAAGATTGAACATCTGTAGTTTCAGATTCTGCTTTATCTTCATTTGTAACAAATGGAGATTGAGAATTTTCTACACCTTGGGCATTCATATTTCCTTCCGAAGATAGAGAATCTGCTAAAATTTGGACATCCGTATTTCCTTCTGATGATGATGGTTCATTGCTGACCTCCATAACAGCATCCTTCTCTACATGCTCCTTGGATTCTTCAATGTCTGATGAGGTGTTAATTCCCAATTCTTCAGCTTCAACTACTTCTTTCTCATCAAAGAACTTCTCTACATGCTCCATGGATTCTTCAATGTCTGATGAGGTGTTAATTCCCAATTCTTCAGCTTCAACTACTTCTTTCTCATCAAAGAACTTCTCTTCAGAATTCTGAATGTTACAGGCATTTTCAACTGCTTTGTTCTCAGCGGAAAACATTTCCTCAGAATTCTGATAGTCATAAGCACTTTCAATTACTTTGTTCTCAATGTCAATTGCCTCATTCTTGTTTTCAACAACCATCATAGAAGCATCAACCTCATCATCAACTTTGGAAGCATGTATTTCTGCCAAGTCACCATCCATTTCAACTAGAGCTTCGTCCTCAGCATGAGAAGAAAGCATCAGTGCTGAGTTCTGAATATCATTTACCATATCTGAAAAATCACAAGAATTATCAGTTTGACATATAATCTCAGTTTCTGCAGAGAGCAGCATCACACTTCAAACTCAACGTCTATTGAAGAACATACTAATGAAATAACAAGATCATTGTACTAAAGAATTTAACACAAAAGGAATCATTCAACCAATGGGAAAACGCACCTGATTTACTAATAGCATCATTCACTTCAGTGGCATTTGACTTGGTTAATTCAATGTCTGATTCAGAACCATTGTTCATATCGTCCAATGGAGATCCTGATTTGTCGATTTCCACGGGACTATCTTGTGGTTCGGCCTGCAGATTTGCTCCTGTGTCACTTGCCTCCTCCGAAACTAATGGCATTTCTGAATTGGAATGGTTTGATTGGCATTCAAATTCAATTTTCTTTTCTGAAGAGGTAAGTTCCAATTCGTCAGTTTCCTCAATAACCTCAATGTACTAAAGAATTTAACACAAAAGGAATCATTCAACCAATGGGAAAACGAACCTGATTTACTAATAGCATCATTCACTTCCGTGGCATTTGACTTGGTTAATTCAATGTCTGATTCAGAACCATTGTTCATATCCTCCAATGGAGATCCTGATTTTTCGATTTCGATGGGGCTCTCTTGTGGTTCGGCCTGCAGATTTGCTCCTTTGTCACTTGCCTCCTCCGAAACTAATGGCATTTCTGAATTGGAATGGTTTGATTGGCATTCAAATTCAATTTTCTTTTCTGAAGAGGTAAGTTTCAATTCGTCAGTTTCCTCAATAACCTCAATTGACATATTCTGTAAATTAGCTCCTGCATCATAAACTAACCTAATTTAGGACACCAACGACAAAGGTCCCCAAAAAGAAATAAACAAAAGATGTGCTGCTCAGACATACCCTCCACAGCATCTTCTGATTCTTCAACCTTCTGAGGAAGATCAGTCACTTCTTCAGAGATCTCATCAATTTTCACTGACTCTGTTTCATCAGCGTCAACAAAACTTACCTTAGACAAGTTCTTTGCTGAAGAGGTAAGCTCCGATTCATCAGTTTTCTCTATAACTTCAGTTGATATTGCTAGTGAGCTAGCCCCTGCATCATACCCTCTGCTAATTTAGGTCCCGAAAAGTAAAATACAAGATGTATCTCAAGAAGAACAAAAGATTCGAGGCTTAGAAAAGAGAACACATGGGACATACCATTTTCAGTGTCTTCTGAGTCTTCCATTTGAGAAACACTTGACAATTCTTCAGAAATCGCATCGACATTAACCGAAACTGTTTCTTCATTGTCCATTAAGTTCATCTTGGACAAGCTCTTATCCAACAACCTCACTGACCTCCTGGTATTGTAAGCCGAAGTAGCCTTGACCCTACTGTTTGAAGCTGCAGGAGTTTTAGAGACATGATCAGCTGGCTTTTCATCCTCCTTCTTTCTGCGTGTGGACGCTGCTGGAACTCTTCTCCTGGTTGTTGCCGCTGCAGGAGTCACGGGAACATTAAGATCTTTGTTCTCTTGATCGATTTCTTTATCAGTTTTTCCTCTTGTCCCACGTCGAAGCCTGGTAGAGACCTTGGAGCTTTCAGGTTCTTCCACAGCTGGTTTTATCCGAATGGACGTCCGGCAAGCTGAGGTTCCAGCTCCCTTCTCATCGGGAAACTTTTGGGCATCAGTGTTTACGGGATTCAAAAATTCTTCTATTCCTTCAACCTGACATATTCAATTGAAGATCTCAAAATCCATAGTTAAAATCAGAAGAACAATGAGGAAGAACCTTGATTACAGATTTAGATGATTTCTTGATGCTCCAATAACATTAAAAGACGATGAAAAAATTTGAAGACTTTCTATTCTCTGTTTTCCCATTAGACAAAGCAAGTTGCTCAAAGACTTTTCCAAAACGCAGTAGAAAAAGAATCAAAGTGCGGGGTATTGCCTGATTGCTGACACACACACACAATATCACGTAAATAGAAAAAACACTAAAGGGCTCATAAGAATGCAATATCAGCCTAATGAATAGAATCAGTTTCAGCAGCGAAGAATATCATTGCTTGATATTTGAATCGAAATGTATAATTAAAACGCTTTAAACTGAAATCAAAGATTACCCAATCCAAAAATGTATTTCAATTTTATTGTCTCAAAACTCCCAATAAAACGTATTTACAACCAATCATGAAAGTCAGAAACAAGTTGGAGAAAGGAATAAAGAAGAAAAACACGTTACTTGCTCCAGAGCAGCAAGAGAATCGGCCATCGCAACATTAGTCATGTTTGCTGGGATTTTGTTCTTCTTGCACAGGGCTTGGAGCTGCTTCCTTGAGAGGGCGTGGAAGTCCATGATTAAGGCTTCTCAATTGAATCAAAACAAGATGTTTTTTGTATTTGGGAACTGAGAATCGAGAAATGCGTAGAAGTGTCTGATTCCGAATGCAGATCGGTGAGGGAAATGCAGATAGGCGGTGCTATATGTACAGTTGGTCGTTAGAGAGACGTTAGAGAACCCTAGAAGTTATGACCGTTGGAGCGTGATTTGAAATTTGAATTTATGGGTTCAATTTCTGGTTCTTTAGTTTAGTCAGATATCTGAGCAAAAAAAAAAAGTTTAGTCAGATAAGATAAGGTAAAGGGAGCGTCGAGCAGACAGAGTTGCCCTAAGAGATTCAAGTTTTTTTTTTTTTTTTAAGAATATATATATATATATATATATATATCTCTCTCTCTCTCTCTTGAGTTTATTCTTTTAATATCAATATTCTGCCAATTATAAAAGAAAGAAAACGTCAGTATAGAAATATATTATTACGTTGGAAAAAAAATATTATTACATTAAAATTTAAAATTAACGTTTTTTAAACCTATTAAACTAAAAGCATCTCTTAATGTGTTTAATTGCTTTTACTGTTATTTTTATTTGAAATCAATTTTGGATTTGCTTATGTTATTATTATAAAGAAAAACAAGAGGATTAAAGTGCAAATTTGGTAATTTTAATTTACATCAAATTTCAACTCAGTCTCTTAAGTTTGTAAAATGTTTTTTTAGTCCCTTAATTTTAACCCTGTTAGTCTCATCTAATGCTAACTAAGCATATTTAAATTGTGATTATACAAATAAATTTTGAAAAAATATGTTTAAATTTTAAAATATAAAAGTGATGAGATTAAAGAATTAAAGTTTAAGTATGTTTTGTTGGTATTTAACGGAGGAGGATTCTCTCCTTATCATTTTTCTCATTTTCTCTCATTAGCTCATCTGGGCCATTGATTGAGAAGGTGGGAGAAAAGTGAAAGTGGTATTGTGATTGATTGGATGGATATGATTTAGAGATGATAAAAGATAATGAGAAAAAGATAATGAGAGAAACCAAACCCGTATTTAACTGCATGGTCTTCATTTGAATTTGCTGAGCTACCATTTTTCATTAAGTGGGACTAATGATGTTACTAAGATAATAGGATAAATAACTAAAAATAGTGTACCAAAAAATAACTAAAAATACACTTTTTAAATATAAGAGATTAAACTGAGACTTGATATAAATTAGATGATCAAACACACCAACCAAAATCAAAGAGTGAATTTTTGTTAGCTTTTTAACATTTGGCTAGTATCATGGTATTTTTAGTAGAATAAGTTAAATAATTAAAATAAAATAAAATTTCAAAAGAAAAATCCCATGCCAAAATGACTTGTGATTTCTTTTTTAGGGGTGAAAACTTATGATTTTGTCTTCAAATGAGATACAAAACACATTGTCCCCATTGATGTATTGTTTGCGTTTTTTGAGTCAAACATGAATATGTGTTGCTGGAGAATCTGGTTTAAAAAATATATCAAAAATTAATTAAATATAATCTCCTTCTTTATCATTATGATCTTATGTAAGAGAATAGAGGGATTTATCTTATTTCTTAGGGATAAATATTATTTTTACTATGGCCAGCGCCTTAATAGCATAGTGGCATGAGAGCTTAACTTCCCTCCCATATGTCCAGGATTCGAACCCTATTTCCCTCCCCTACTATGTGTATAAAAAAAATATATTATTTTTACTATGGAAGTTTTGTCTAAAGAGTCCTGGTTATCCAAAAGTTTTTTTTTCTTTTTGGTCTCATTTTTATCCCTAAAGTTAACAAAATGGAGCAATTTTGCCATTGAAGTTTTTTAAGAGCAATTATGCCCCTAGAAGTTTACAAATTAGAGCAACAATTTAAAAGTAAAGATCAACAGGAAGGCAAAATTGCTAGGTTTTTAAACTTTCAGGGCAATTTTGATCTTTTTTTTTTTTTTTGGTAACTAGTGCTCCTTAGACTAAACTTCCATAATAAAAATAGTATTTATCCCTATTTCTTAATATAAAATCTCAATTCACTTTTTTTTATTATAATATTTTCCTAAACTCTTCCTATTTATTTTTTATACTCCTCTGGTCTTTAATATAAAATATGTTATGATTTGATCTTGGTCCTAAATATAAGATATAAGTTTCATATTGGTCAATATTTTTATAATTTACCCCAATTTTTGCTCTATCAACCTTAATCAATGAAGAAAGAGAAGGAAAAAATTAAGGAAGATAACTTAAGTATTAAAATACATGTTATATTAATTACTTTAACGAATTTTCTTAATCTAATTAAATTAGGTAAATATAACTTATATGAGTAGTAAAACTCTTCCTCTTTGTCACACATATATTAAAATAGGTTTTCTATTAATGAAATAACATCCCATATAAAATAGTACTTCAAAAAAAACCAATACATATTTTTTCATAGATAACTAACTTAACTATTTTTTAATATTTATAAATTCATTATTTAGTCAATAAAATGAACACACATATTTATTTTTGGGAAAATGATTTGTTTTATTTAATTGTAACTCATTAAACCTTGACTTGACTGGTTTCTATAATTTTTATTCGATTGAAACTTAGTCCTAGACTTTAACTCTAGCAAACTTTTTTTTTTTTGGATTGAACTCGGACAACTTAACTTCTATAAATTATAGTTACAAATTTACATTGTCTATGTTCTTTCATAAATGGATAACTCTCACTTGCAAATTAGTAGTTGGGAGGTCGCAAATCAAGGAATAAAAGTATCAAACCATTGAAAATATCTTTGATTAACATTTTAGAGTTGGTTTTTGTCTTAATTATAGGACGGACATTTTAATTTTTGTCAATTTCTTCCTAAAATACCCCTATTTTATTCTTTCAAGTGTATTTAGTTTTTGAGGAGTATATGTATATGGGTACATAGACTCTTCCAGTCAAAGAAACTTTCAAATTGTTAAGTTTCAATTTATTTATCAATCAACTGACGTTAATTTGCCAATATGTACATAGAGACACACGCATATATAAATATGTACATACACAGATATGTATGTGTGTCTGTGTGTTTATATACATGTGTATATCTACACACAAATATATACAGACATACATACTCTGATACACACACATGTATGTGTGTGTGTGTAACTCTAAATATATATGTGTGTGTGTGTTTGTGTGTGTGTAGATATATATACACACAAACATATATGTGTGTGTCTATATGTATATATAGTCAAACTATTATTTTAATTAAAAAGCATGTGAAAAGGAAAATTCTAGATGGGAAAGGTACTTGATGGAGGTTGTTGATTCACTTTTACTTTTGTTATTTTAAATGTATATAAGGACATTTTAGGAAAATGAGTAAAATTAACTAATTTACCCCCTTTTTTTAATCTCTTCAAAATCGGTTAAATATGTCTTATAATTAGGACCGGAGGAAGTATTAAATTAATTTCATATTTAGGTCCTCAAAATGTCATTCTCCATTAAAAAAAGAAAAAGAAAAAGAAAAAATTGTGCGAAGGAGAGTATTATTGCTTCCACACTACATAAAGAAAACATATATGCTACAATTCTAAAATAACATAAATAAAATAAAATTGTATAAGCACTTCTCATTAATTCTTGCTTCCTTCCCAGTGGATTGGCAAAAACAAGTGAACTCAAGGAGAAGAGGATTCTCTCCTCATCATTTTTTTCATTCTCTCTCATTAGCACATCTAGACCATTGATTGGGAAGGTGAGAGAAAAGTTAAAATGATATTATGCTTGATTGGATGGATATGATTTAAAGATGATGAAAGATAATGAGAGAAACCCAACCCGAACTCAAGGTTGAAACTGAACAACTTTAGAATTTCAGCAAATTCTAACCATATCTTCTATAATTAATGCATAAAGATGCAACATATTTTTGTGTTCTCTGACCCATCAAATTCCAAAAACAAAACAATCATAATCCCCTAACTAAGCTGTCTTTTCTCATGTATATGAACATAAACAAATCCTACCTGCAAATACACCAAAATATTGACAGAAGCATCTTCCAACCTCATGGAAACTCTGGTGCAAAATGTCATCCACCGATATGCATGTCGCTCTTTGGTCCAGAGATATTTACTGATCAAGTGAACTGTCTTCTAATGTATGTGTCTTCATGTACAAATACTGGTTCTTGACTGGTCTGGGTTGGTGGGAACTGTGGTTGTCCCATGGCTATTCCTCCTTGATTTGGCATCGACGTACCATCGACAGCATTCTTTCCCGCGCTTAGAGTGATGTAATAGACAATTCCAAATGCTGCACTTGCAAGGGACAGGATTGCACCTCCAGCAAAAACTCCAGGTTTCACCACATAGCAGTTGTAGTAGTCGAAGTAACTGCTCTGATCACCACGTTGATCATTAAGAGCAGCACCAGTTAGTAGCAGGAGAAACCCAATAACAAAAGTGAACCTGTTTCAGATCAAACTACAATGTTAACTGATCAATATGCTAGCTGTATAACTTATAAACCTAGCCTAACATACTAGGCCGATAATTCAAGACGCATAAAATACACTCCTTAGAAGTTAGACCACTGTTGATATAGTTGATGGGAAATAGATGGAATGGAAAGTTGAGAGAAGTGGAAAAATTAACGGATTGGATGTGTAGTGAAATGACACCCATATCCCTCTTTCTTACAAGAAAATGACCAGTACTATAAAATAATAATGTTTTCCTCTCCTTATCTTTTCTCTTTCCCTCATACCAAACAATGCCTTAGAGGAGAACATGGTGAATTTTCAAATATAAAATGAAGCCTGCACAGTTTTTGTCATTGTCATACATGAAATTCATGTCAGAACAGTTCAAGAAGAAAACAACCACAAATATTCTATTCACAAAGCCTTAGCCTTGTACGGAAATCAAAATAAATGATTTACAGGGGTTTTTTGGCCTGAACATGTTTTACAGGTTTAAAGACTTCAATGTGCTTACAAATTTAGAAAGTAAAACAATAGAACAAATTTAGTGATTAGCTCATACAGCTTGTGAATAAGCTTTCTATCAAATCTTTAGTAATTATGTAAAAGTTCAAAAAAGAATTTCCAAAACAAAGTCAACAATGAAGAAGTTAATATAAAGCACCAAATCTGTGAAATCATGCATCATATTTATGTAACCTAACCTAAGAAGAAATACTACACATGAAAAGGGAAACAACTAGAACAATCTCATCAGTATGAAGTTTTCTTTTTCAATAGAATGTACTAAAGTTTTTATATACTAAAAGTACAAGCATGTCTAAATAAGACTGATGCTGATTATGAAAATTCACTAGTAGTCATGTATTATATATACTTTAATGTTATCAATACGTTATAATGATTTATTAAAACACAACAATGTGTTGACTACTAATAGCCAGATTGTAGTATGTTAATATTTGGTAGTTATTGGATCACATATTACAATAAAACTACTCACTGGCTTCCCTAAATGGATTACAAAGAGTTAAAAATATCCTTTTTATGACATAAAAAACCCTCTAAGTTTGGATGATGTCTTAATCTGTGGCCAGGCATGCTGGAATGGGTCGTATTGCAGTTGAATAAAGGGTGGTGTGTTTCTGTCTTAGGAGAGTGGAAAAGTATAGCTAATTTTTTCTCATCATTTACTATTTCTCTTCAATTAGTTTGCAGTTTCAGATTCCGAATACGGTTAATCACAATCCAAAACTGACTCTCACTAGCACAGGCTTAAACAAGATGTACCACTTTCAATCACAGCACAACATGCTACACCCTTATAGGCAGAAGAACACAAACAAACAGCCAAAATTCATGCAAAAGCATATAACTAGATAAACAACACTTACTAACTATCAGGATGATGCTTCTCTATCATGGTCCCTTCACAAAATTCTACCAGAATTTCCTAGTTTCCCCTTTGATTATCTCTCTCCTCAATTGTTCATCATAACTCCATTTTTGCTCCTGTGTTTCTCTGTATTTTTCAGCCATACCGACTTTTGTGTCTGACCTTTACTACTTTCTCCTCTAGCAGTCTCACTCACCTTCCCTCTTTCATTACCTTCATGTTTAATTCCCTATGTCCTAACATTCTGCCATACTTATAGTGAGGCAAATCAGCCTAGTGTTCTGTTTGTAACAAAAGAATATGGGGTCGAATGTCTCTAGTCCCCCCAAACTAATAATCATAAATCAATCCCTTTATTGTTGCAGTGATCCATCTGAATTTTAAAACATTGATCAAAGGGGCAAAAATCTGAAGAGTCTATTCTGAAGATACTAAACTATAACTATCTTGCTGAATATTGAGAATTTTTTTTTTAAAAAAAATTGAATTATATAAGGAGAAATGACAAGGAGTATTGTGTTTTCTTTTGCACATTTCAGAGAAAATGAAAATATTTAACTATCAGCATGTTACTGCTTAGTGTTTGTAACCTTTAAGCTTGGAAAATACTTTCATTTTACATCTTTGGGGAATTTGTTACTACCAATGTTACTACCACTTTTACACCGTTAGATCAAAATCTTAACAGGAGAGAGAAATTATAAAAGTAGATGAGATTCTGATCTAACAGTGAAAAAGTTGTAGTAACAAAAAATGGTAGTAATAATATCTTATCACTTTATTATATCTTAGGATTAGATATAGATATATTATATCTTAGGAGTTAGGATTAGATATAGATATATTATATCTTAGGATTAGATATAGATATATTATATCTTAGGATATTATATCTTAATTATTTGGATTAATTAGATTAGATTAGATTCAAGGGTTAGCTCTAGGTTTGCCTATATGAAGGCCCATATGTACTCTCTTTTATTCACATATGAATAGAGTATGCTTTATCCCTCTAAATTCAACATGGTATTAGAGCTAGGGCATCCTATTTGAATGCATAGAGGCAACTGCGACTCTCTTCTGTCCGACACAGTGAGTTTGATTTTGTCGAAAAATAGAGTGACGAAGAGGGAGGCTCGATCTTAGATTCTTTCCGTTGCTGTCAACAATCTCCATATCCCAAGAGGCATAGAGAAACTCTAGGAGTGAAGACGAGAGATTGGGTTCAGGCGAGAGAGGAGAGAAACACAAGCGGACAGAGAGAACAACGACTTTCAAAGGAGGAGTTGCAACTTTCAGATCTACCTGAGTGAGTGCACGTTAAGCTACACCGCCACCACAAACGGAATTAGTGGGTGCCGATTGGCAAAACCCATCCTCTCGGCGCGTGACCACCACACCCACCACCTTGCCATTGCGTGACACTCACGCGCGCCATTGTGAATAGTGACCTTCAGCAACCCCCAAAATATAAAAAAAAAAATAAAAATAAAAAAAACAGTGCCATGGATCCCTCTCAATTTCCTCCTACATTCGGATCAATTCCTGAAAATACAACTAGAATGACTCCCATCACTTTTATGACCGATACATATTCTCAAACTCAAAACTCTTCATCAACAGAACCACCAGACAAACATAATGGGCCTTTGAGACTCAAAAAGAAGTATGAGCCCAAGCAAAAATAAGGGGCCCTTGAGACTCAAAAAGAAGTACAAGCCTAAGCAAAAATAACGGACCTCCGAGACTCAAAAACGAGTACAAACCCAAACAAGATATGGGACCTTTGAGACTCAAAAATGAGTACAAGCCCAAACAAAATATGGGACCTTTGAATCTCAAAAAGAAGTACAAGTCCAAACAAAATATGGGACCTCTGAGACTCAAAAAGGAGGACAAGCCCAAACAAAAATATCGGGCCACTGAGACTCAAGAAGTACAAGCCTGAAGGATTTCAAGGCAAGCTGTGAATAATCGACATATACTCTCCACCTTGAGGGGGAGTGTTAGAATATTATGGATTAATAATTATCTTATTATTAAGTTTGATATTTATTATATTATATCTTAAGATTAGATATTGATATTTAGGATATTGCATCTTAATTATTTTGATTAATAAGATTAGATCAGATTCTAAGGTTAGCTCTAAGTTTGCCTATATAAAGGCCCATATGTACTCTCTTTTATTTATAGATGAATAAAGTATGCTTTATCCCTCTAAATTCAACAAAAATAAAGCATTAAAACTCAACCAGATCTGGCAATATTTTCAGATCTTCCATGATTCCGTCTTAATGAGGGATAAACACAATTTGGCTGTGATTAAGTTCCTATGTTTTAGCAACAGTCATCTTACTTAATTCCTAGCCTTTGAGTACTTAATCCCCGAGATATGTAGACCTTAAATATACTTCTATTCCCTGTTTTTCCTTTTCTGGAAGTGTTCATTCACCCCTATTTAATGTAACTTCTGGTCTCTTTTGTGTAGAGGTTGAATCATCTGTAAAACTAATATTTCTATGCTCTTTAGACTCTGATTCTGTTTCATATTTTATCCCACGAAATGAATTATCCCCATTTCTCTATGCTGCCCACCAATGCAGGCCTGTTCAAAGCTAATTTCTCTTCATAAGAATGAAATTCATAATTCTACCTTAAAGTGAAGAAATTGACAACATGAACATAGTCCATAAGGAATAAGAAGGTAAAAATGATTAACTGAAATGAAAATTACCAAGATAATACAAAGCAAAGCAGTGCCAGCCTCCAACTAGAATCAGGGATTCGAGGGCTTCTTCTACAACAAATACACCCAGTTGAAACGTTTATGATGATTTGAGCAATCAAAAGAGACAGAGCTGCGGTTAAACCAAGAGGTAGGGCAGGACTTCGCGGATAATTACATACATCAGGAGGATCAGTTGAAATTTGAGAAATCTGCAGAAGTCGCAGAACAATACGTCAATGGTTTTTGTGGATAACATACGAACAGCAAAGTAGACAAACAATGCTAGAGTTAGCAAGTGCAACATCAATAGCCTGCTTGATACAAACTAAAAAGATTTCATGACAAATATATTACTAGTCCTACCAGTATCATGTTTGGGTACAATGCTACCATCGAGTTCCATGTCAAATACCACAACTTATTTTCACATTTCAGGACAGGAAAAGAGAGCATACTAAAAGCCGGAAGATAACATGATAAAGGAGAACAGACAGCATTAAATTTATAGTTAATGTTCAAAAATATAATTGGAGAAATAATATTGAGAAAGAAGATAAAGAATCTTATTGTATTGACCACAAAAAACAACATGCTTATTCAATGAGTAACCCACTTGGGTTAACTCCAAAACCTAGAAGGAGACCAAATTAACTCTTTCTTGGAAAACTATTCAATTTAATTTACCTTACCATTTATTTTTGTGTTGTTCAAGTTGAGCACTTTGTTTTGTGTTGTTCAAGTTGAGCACCTTATTAAGTAGTATTCAACTTGAGGAGGCGCGTTAGAATTATAAGGTGATTAGTTGTTTAGTTAGTTAGGCCTAGTCTATATAGAGAGAGTCTTAATTATTGTGGTGAGTGTATGTTGGATGTGGAGTCCTCACGAGAGAGTTAACTTGGTCTCCCTCCAAGAGAGAATTTACTTGGTCTCTCTCCAAGAGAGAATTTACTTGGTCTCTCTCCAAAAAGGAGTTAATTTGACCTCCTCCTAAGTTTTAAAGTTAAGGTTACTCATTAAATGGACATGTTGCTCTTTGTGGTTAATACAATAAGATTCTTCATCTTCTTTCTCCATACTATTTCTTCCATTGTATTTGTTAACAGTTAAGGATGGCACTTTAGGTCAGACTTGCGGTGTCCCGACTCGTCACTCCACAGATAAATCAATGTTCGATGTAGTTTGATGCGTGTTTGGGGATAAAAGAAAACCTAACTTTTATAGTTCAATTCCAAGGTGACATTAGGGTTCCTATCCCATATCCATATACAATATACATTTACAAAACTTCAGAGGTAAGATTCATTCTAAAATTAAATAGTTGGCTTCCAAACTAAAAACCTTCCTTGCTACGTCGTTGCCATAACCACTGACAGTACAACATATGTAAGGCAACATGGGATTAAATGCCGTGCTAATCCCTCATGTGCTGTTTAGACATAATTTGGACAGTTTCTTAATTTGTTCACTAAAACTGCCATTTTTAATTTGAATTTTTTTCCTCCAAAAGTCTAGAGATCAGCACGGTCCTCATCCTTACTTTTCATCCTATGAACACTGGATCCATTTCTATTAAGAGAGGCTCTGGTTAATTGCTCAGAACTGAAAAATGATGTTTCAAAACTCCTCAAAAGCACGAAAAAGTGTACTTTTTTTAAGGTTTCTTCAACCGTTCTAGGAACTACCGGACCCAGCATCGATGAATAAACCACAACCATAAAACAAAGCGAAAAAGAAAAAAAATGCACAATAAACAGTTCGAATCAAACCCATAAACAGTTCGAATCAAACCCTTGAAACACAACACAAAGAATCACCTTAATCCGAGTTCCCTCTGCACCAAACCCAGTCGCAGCCGATAATAGCCCCAAGAAACCGACAACCCCACAAACCACCAGACCTTTCCTCTCCATCTCTGGCTCTCTGTGCGCTCGCGCGTGTGTCAGTCAAAGGGTCTTCTGGGGTTGCGTGGGCAACTGGCGACGAAGAAGAAGAAGAAGAAAAAAGAAGGGTAAAGTTGATGGAGGCGTACTACAGGCGTCGAAACTTGAAATGTGAACTGGGAAGTAGGGATGTGCATGGACATGGACCAGATTGGACCAGGTTTGGGTCAACTCGAGGTCTGGTCCAGGAGAGACATTGGGCCAAACTAACCTACTGGATTGCCTGAACTGGTCTAAGCAGTCCAGAACCTATTTCATTTGTTTTAGTTTTTTTTCCCGCTTCTTTGGATCAGTAATTAAAAATGCAAACATTTTAAATCCAATTATACACATATAAGAATCTCTAATAACATTGAACAAAAATACAAAATAACAACATTCTATATGGCTAGACTGAAGAAGAAAAAGAAGATTGAAATGGGAAGAAGACTCCGATATTTTTTTTGCTGAAGAAGAAGACTCACTAATGAGTAATGAAGAATCGTAAAGAACACAGTAAAAAAGGATAAAGGGTTAGGTTAAGTTGTGATCCTTTTTAATATACATACATATATATATATATATATATATATATATATATATATATATATATATATATAATATATTGGGCCGGACTGGACTAGTTCAGGGGATCTTAGCCCCTGGATCGAAGTTCGGTCTGACCCAGACAAATTAGTTCGGTCTAGTCCGCCTCAAATGATCCCAAACCAACTTCTTTTTCTAGAGGTCGGGTCGGGTCGGATCATGTCGGGCTGGACCAGCTAAACTATCGGGGTTTTTAAACATCGAAGTGTGAATCTAGTCCTTTATCTTATCATATTCACAAAAACTTGTAAAAGCGGTCAAAGCCCGAATTCCTATGGGTGAGTGAGAGAGGATCAAATCTCAGTTTCAACGGATTAGTTAATTAGTTTCAATGTTTCATCCTAGGTGGGTCCCAACAAAATTTTAAGAATAGTTAATATAATATTTGATCCTTCAAATTTATCTTCATTTTAGTTTTAGTCTTTTAAATTTTTGCCATTATTTTAATTTTAGTCCCTCAAATTTCATTTTGTTTAAAATAGTAATCCATACCACTCTAGTCTTATTTATAAGTTCTTTTTGACCAAATCACACATATCAAGGAGAGGTAGGTAACTAAATAATTATTGAGTAAATTTTCAACTTTACCCTTATTTATGATTGGATACCTTTTAACTTTTTATTCTCTCTCTGTTTTTATTAGTACAAATATGGGCAAAATTGTCACATTCAATTTATTTGGTCAAAAGGGACTTATAAATAGGACCAAATTTTTTTGGTCAAAATAGACTTATAAATAGGATCAGAGTGGTATAACTTAATAAAAACTTGAACTATTTTACTCCTATAAAGATCAAAACCTATGATTTAAAATATAAAGAACCAAAACTAAAATAAAAATAAACTTAAAGGACAAAACATGATATTAATCTTCTTAAAAAAATTACTTTCTTCTATTTCTTAACATGAAATGGCTGGATAACTCATTTTGTTGAATTTACTATGGATTTAATATTTCTACTTTTACTGCATAAATTTTTTTTTTGTCACACTCACATAAAAATGAGTAGGTCCTATTATAAAAAGAAAAGGGATAAAAATATTAGTAGGACTCACTCACTTTTATGTGAATATGGCAGAAAATTTATTTCTGCAATAAAAATAGAGACATTAAACCATGGTTTAGGAACCCTGACGGTTTGGACCGGAAACCGGCGAACCGGCCAGAAAACCAGTCCGAGTTAGGCGAAAACCGGTTTGACTCGGTGACTCCGAGTCAATTTGACCAACTCGGTCTGAACCAGCCGAGTTGAGGAGTCACTGAGTCAATTTTAAAAAAAATGGAGAATAAAACGAAAACATAGATTTGAGAAATAGAAGAAGATCCGAGTTCAAAAGAAAACATAGATCTGAGAAGTAGAAGAAGGTTCAGGTTCGATCTTTAGCTAGATTTGTGTGACGGCGGTGACGACAGGGGCTCGATGGAGGCTGTATGCGACAATCTGGGAGGAGAAGGAGAAGATGAAGAGGTAATCAAAGAGAGAGAAGCTAACCAAGGGTGTGTTTTCCTTGCTTCACCAACTAATCTGGTCGCCGCCTCTGTTCTCAGCAGAATAATGAAGAAGACGATCTTTCTATTTCTCATTTTGTTCTAATCGCCTTTGTTCACCAACTGATATGCAATCCTCATTTCTGAGTTTCTCTCTTCCCATCGTTCCCTGTTCCCTGCCCTATGCCGTCTTATCAAAGCCCCATTAACTTCTTAGTTTCCCCAAAGGCCAAATCTCGATTCAAGATATTCAATTCAAATATTAATAATATCATATTATCTACGCTGCTTCCCAAGTATAAAGATAAAAATATATATATATATATATATATATATATATATAAAAATTAAAAAGAATAAATTAGTGGACATCAATATAATATATTCCAAATTCACATCACATCACATATTTTGATCACAAAATATTTTTATTTATTATATTTTTTAATTAATACCGGTTTGACTCCGGTCTAACCCACTGACCCTTAACTCAGTACTATCGCTGGTTCACTAACCGGTCCAGTTTTCAGAACCTTACATTAAACCCATTTATTATTTGAGTTTAATGTTTCTGCTTTAATTACAGAAATGTTTTTTCTGTCACACTCATTTAAAAGTGAGTGGGTCTCATAGTATTTTCTCCCTCTTATATTTATAGTGGAACCCACTCATTTTTATGTGAGTGTGGCAAAAAAAAAGTTTTCTGCAGTAAAAACAGAAACATTAAACTTTTATTATTATTATTATTATAACATATGGATGCATTTTTTTCCCCGTGTTTTGTCAGCGGAAGATCGGTTTCTCCCACAGATTGATCGACATCTTGGTTTGCATTTTCCCCCCCCCCCCCCTATTTTAAACATATTTTTATGAGATTTTCCCAAAATGAATATAGTTAGTGTGTAATTTCAACAAAATTAAGAATCGCATAATAACTTCTCTTTTTTTCTCTATTTTTGGAGAGCACTGAAGAATCATGTAATAATAACTTGTTTCAAATGATTTAAAACTTTGACAAGGTAATTTTTTTATAAAAATGTACAATTTACTTGTCTAGCATTTTATATTTTCAGATGTTAAATTATATATATGGGAAAAGTATTTCTCAAGTCTGGAGATAAGTTATCTCCCATGACTCCTAAAACTACGTCGTTTTAAATTAATGAAAATGTGTGTTTGTAATTTTAGGTGAATTAATGAAAGATGCAAAATTACATAAACACTTTTATTAATCTAAAACGACGTAGTTTTAGAGATCACTGGAGATAACTTATTTCCAATGATTGGAGAAATCCTTTATTTTATATATATATATATATATATGGGAAAAATACTTCTCATGTTATAGGAGAAGTGTTTTCTCATGTCACACACACACATATATATATAATGTTTATATAATTAACATTATATATATTTGAGTCTCACTATTTCATGTATGTGTAGGAATCTTTTTCTTCTCATGTAACATGAGAAGTTAAAACTCCATATATATAGAAAATACTGATTTTAAATATTGAAAATAGAAATATCATTGCTTTCAGTTTATACTTTTAAAATATTAATAAATTACAATTTCTTTGGGGTTTTACGGAATAAATTACTTTTCAGATTGTTTAGGAAGTTGAGCATATTTTGAACCAGATAGAGACAATTTAACCCCACATCAAGTGATAGTGTATTCTACAAAATTAATATTTAAAAAAATATTATTTTTTATATAAAACTGACATAAATAAATGAATAACTGTTTTTACGGGTACTGTTCCTCTGCCCAGCGCCCCCTCTGCCCATCCCTCATTGTCTTAATCTTGACCATTCAAATCTTGATCCAAGGGCCCAGAATGATTTTTTTTTAAAAAAAAAAAAAACCCGCATGCGGTACATACACATACCACATGCGGTTTTTTTTTTAAAAAAAAAATCATTATGGGCCCTTAAATCAAGATTTAGACGGCCAAGATTAAGACAATGAGGGATGGGCAGAGGGAGCGCTAGGCAAAAGATATTTTTCCCTGTTTTTACTTGAATTTTGTCTTATCTACATGAATGAGAGCGAGAGAGAGATATATATGAAAAAGAGGAATCATTTTTCCTTTCTAATATTTCATATTTCTATTCTCTTTTAGACTCTGATATTCTATTTCATGTGGTATCCCACAAAATGAATTATCCCCATTCTTCTATGCTGCCCCTTAATGTAGGCTTGCTCAAACCCAATTTCGCTTCCTAAGAATGAAATTCATAATTATACTTTATACTACTTCCGGTTCTTTTTTTTTTTTTTATACAAATATTACTTCCGGTTCTAATTATAAGATCATGTTAATTTTTTTGGGAGATTAAAGAAGTTAAATAAGTTACTTAATGATATCATATGTTTATATTCTTCAATTATATTAGTTTATTATTCAAACTAATTAGTTTGAAGAAAAAAAATAAAAATAAAAATATTTTAAAGTAATTTAATTAGCTTCCTTAATATCTCCAAAAAAGTCAACTTGGTCTTATAATTAGGACTGAAAGGAGTAGCTAAGAAATTGGTATCAAGTTTCTTGTTCTTCTCCCCCTGGCTATGTATAGGTATCCTCTTATTAGAAGCAATCATGTTTGAGACATTACCAGACAATAAATGGTGGGCATTTTTCTCAATGAGAATTCAAACATCAGTTTGCTAATGTTGTGAGGAACTAACTCCTTCTGCTAGATTCAACCTTAATAGTGACATCAAACTTATGAAATTGGACATTTTAACCCTGAAGGACATTCAATTATAATTGTTCAAGAAGGATTGGTAAGACTTGATATATAGATGAATTAGTGTAGGGAGCAAGTTTTAGTAACGCATTTCAGCAGTATGGATATGAAAATAAATCTTCTATTGATAATTAAACATATTAATCTTTATTTAAAATAAAAATTAATTAACAAATGCTGATTGTTAATGTCTATGTTTACCTAGAATGTTCTTCTTCACAAGAAAATTTTCCTAGAATTTGCCCCACTTCTTTTTCTTGGCTTTACACAACAAGGTCTTCTCTTTCTTCATCATCAAGTCCAATGCCCCAGTCAGTCAATGTTAGGGTCTCATTAATGGGCGATCTGTAATACCTTTGTAAGCGCTCTTTAAACTTGGAGGTGTGCCTTGACCTTGGTGTGTTACCGGTGTCTATCCCCGCCTAAACTTATATATATATATAAAGTCCAATGACCCAGCTTGCAGTTAGTAGCCTCAGCAGAGTCTTTACTTAATTATTTTGCATTAATTCTAGGAAAAATTAATCTTTTTATCCTCACATTTTCTTACTCGATTGTACCTCAATCGCTACACTTTTGACTCATTGTAACTTAATTTGTTTTTATAGTTTTGACTCAGTTATAACTTAGTCCTTGTGAACTAACTGCACCTCTGTCCATGTTGACTATTACAACTCAATTCCTATAACTTTAAACATTTTATAATTTACTCCTTAAACTTTATTATAGAAACAAAAGATTAATTTTCCGTCTATTCTATCTTGAGGTTAGCAAACTACACCAAGAAAAGTGTTATGTCTGTTTATGTATGGAAAATTGTTATGCATCTAATAATATATAATATATACTATAAATATGATTAAATAATTTATTTAATTTTCTTTATTTCTTTTAAAAAACAAAAAACAGAAAAGTCAACAGACTTTTATATCAATGGCCTAGGTAGTTATAATTTTAGCTGTAACAATCATGGTATTGTTCAAAGTCGAGGAATTCAAGGCTCCTGGGTCCCCAAGCCTTAGGTTCCATAAATTCCACGACGTGTCGTGTCGTAAGGGTTTCGTTTACGTGCAATGGCATATTTGCGGAATATTATTGGTCCGTCTAACAGTACAAGAGATGGTTAAGGAGCAAGGAAGGATTTCTTGTCTCATCATTTAATATATTTACTATCAAATTAAATTTTAATGGTTAAGATTTATTATAATACTCCTTTCAGTCTTAATTATAAAACTTAATTGACTTTTTTAGAGAGATTAAGGAAGCTAATTAAATTACTTTAAAGTATTTTTTTTTTGTTTTTTTTTTCTCAAACTCATTAGTTTGACTAATAAACTAATATGTAATTTAAGAATACACGACATAAGAAATGATTAAATATTTTATTTAGCTTCATCAATCTTTCCAAAAAAAATCAACTAGGTCTTATAATTAGAACCATAGGTAGTATATTTTTATCATATTTAATGTTATATTACTATTTTTATATAGTATTTGGAGAGAGATGGCGGAAACATTTCTAAACTACATATATTTTCTAAAATACCCAAGTTATCTTCCTTAATCTTTTTTTCTTTCTCTTCCTTGATTGTGGTTGAGGGAGCATCGATAAAGGTAAATTAGAAATACATTGACAAATATAAAAACTACGTCTTATATTTAGAACTAATATCAATTCCCCAAATATACCTTCTATTAAAAACTGAGGGAGTATATTGTAAGGAAAACTAAAATAAGATGTTTGTGAAAGAAGTCAAGGGAGGGTTCAGAAATCTCAAGGAGAGAGCTTATATTATCAGAGAACACATTAGTCATGACTCATGAGAGAGAAATCAACAACTGTGTATCAACTAAGAATAATACTCTATAAGACATATTTATGGAATTGATCTTGATCTTAAATATAAAACAAAATTTTCATATTTAACAAAATTTTCCTAATTTACGCCTATCAAGATTCCCTCAATAATCATCAAAGAAGAGAGGAAATAAGGGAATTAATAAAAATAATAATGATGTTTTAAAAAATATATGTTATCTTAGTAAGTTTTTTTTTTTGATACATAGGCGATAGGGGATGAGGGGATCGAACCCAGTACAAGAAGGTGGGGAGACTACTCCCAATACCACTGCACTACTAGTAGTGCCGGTTGTTATCTTAGTAAGTTGAAGTTGATGTATTATCATATTCCCACAATACTCCAAGCAACCAAAAGACTACAAGTTATGAAACATTTGTTGAAACAGGGGACAAACACCCCCCCCCCCCCACCCAAAAAAAAGAAGAAGAAGAAGAGAGACATCAATAAATAGAAACATTTGTTTTACAAGGTCCGGCCAAGGCCGAAATCTATTTTTTTAAATTTTAACTATCTCTTTTTTTTTCCACTAAAGAAATATAATTAATAAATTATAACAATTAAAGTCTTAATTTAACAAATAAATATTGTCAACATTAAGGCTTAAATAACACATATAATGCAACAAACAAACACAATGATTAAGTCATAATCAACGGTAAACTATTGTCTATATATCACAATTATAAATAATTAATGAAAAAACTTAACAAAATTAAAAATACTACTTATAAATATGTCTTGAAAAGTGTAATTAGTCAATAAAATAAACAACACAAAATATGAACAAAACAATAATTAGAAAATAAGTTAAAAAATACAAAATTAGTAAGAATACTTATGAAATAAGAAATATCTTTTATAAGTTTTTAATTTTTAGGATTCTTAATGCAAGATATTCTTATGTAACTTAATTCCAAATAAGATAATAACAATTAAATATTTGTAACATCATTAACAATATATAAAATCTCAATAATATTATCATATAAACAATTTTAAAAAATTAAAAAACATATGGGCCTAAAGGGGCCGGCTTCTGGCCCTACAAGCTAACTCTTATAGACCTTCGGCCCTACAAGGTTGGTCCTTTTAGGCCTGCTTTCATTTTTTAGGCAAAAATCTTAAGCTCGGCCCTCGTAAATTCAGAGCCTAAACGGGTTGGCCTAACGGGCTCGACGCTTTTTCCTAGCTCTACCCTTTTGAAGCATCAATGCTCTTGTTTTGCCATCAGGTTGAAGCCCACTCTCATGCATTTTACTGTAGAACTTATTAGCCAAATTAATCTTGCCCCTTAAGCACATCCCTTGAACGGCAGTATTATATAGAGACACATTTGGTGTGGCCGTCTGCAAAAGGAATAAATAACAGAGAGGTCAGATATTTGAGTCAGATTTAGAACAAAAGGAGATGATTGTGGTGTTAAAAGAAGGTAATCGATATTTTATCCAGCAAGCTGTTTTTTTAGCTAAGACATAAAAATCACCACTAGTCTGTTTAGGCCCAAAGAACTTATTTCTTAGATATTAGAAAATAGGGTTAATATAATTTTTGGTCTCTCAATTTTACCCTCATATTGGTTTTGATCCCTTCGAGGACAAAATGACCTAGGTTTTTATTAATTATATGGACTAATGTTTTAAAATGAAATTTAAGGGATCAAAACTAAAATGAGGGCAAGCTTGAAAGACCAAATATTGTATTAACTGAAAATATTTTTACCCACATCTAGGATTTCCTCCAGTTCTTTCCAGAGATCTCCCCAACTGCAACATCTAATCAGAGACAGATATGTAAAAACGTCTGGTTTGCACTTCTGATGAACCATATGCTCATACACCAGCAATGCAATTTTGTGCTTCCTTGCACATTCACAAGCTTTAATAACAAGATTATATGATGCTGTCACAGCAGACAACCTAGCTTCCATCTGATATAAAATCTGTAAAGCTCTATTCCACAACCCAAGCTTAGAACAAGACACTAAAACGGTGTTGTACACATGTACATTCAACTGACCCATTTCGTTCTCTTCAATCTTTTCAAAAAACTGAAGAGCGTCAAAATGCATGTTAGCCTTGTTAAGGGCACTTAGTAAAGCATTAAATGTATATGCATCTGGTTTATGGCCCAACGATTTCATGACGTCAAAAGCCTGAAATGCTAGTTTGAGTTTCCCTGCTTTGCCCAGTGAGTTAATTAACGCGTTGCATGCAACCAAGTTTGGATGAAGTCCTTCAGTCACCATTTTCTGAAAAACACCAAGGGCAGCATCCCATTTTCCCTCCTTAGCACATGCACTAATGATAGCATCCATGGTACCAGTTCTTGGTTCAAAGCCATTTTGAACCATCTCAAAATAAGCATCAAGAGCTAGCTCAACCTGACCACACCGTACAAAACTGCTAACCAACAAGTGGTATGTGACTTGATTACCAGCGCACCCTTTTGCCTTCATGCTCCTCCAAATTCTCTCAATTTCAATCCATTCATGAAATTTTCTACAGATTGAAATCATGGTGTTGTAGACAACAGCATCAAAATTTTTCTCATTGTCATATTCACTTTCTGATTCTTTGAAGAATTTAAGGGCTGAATGAAAGCCTTGAGCATTTTCAAGTCCAGCAAGCATCAAGCTATAAGTATGCCCAGTAATTATCTTTCTTCTTCTTGTGACATTAAACACTTTTAAGCAATCATCAAACCGTCCATTTCTCAAAAGGGAAGATATAAGAGAATTACAGGCATGTATAGTAGGACAAAGACCCAACAATTCCATAGACCTGAAATATTCTAGAGCACTTCGTATCTTATTACGTCTGCTAAGAGCCAAAATCCGATTAGATAGCACAGTTTGATCTACTTCCTCTAAAAGATGCACTTCAGGTTCATTAACAAGACCCATATCGATTGAAGCTGTCAAAGGGGTCTCTGTGGGTCCAAAATCCTTTTGGTGCTCTTTATTTTCTACTTCTTCGCAGGGTGGAAATTCCTTTTGATGCATAAAAGATGCATCAAACTCTCCTCCTTGAATATATCCATCTTCTTCTTGATCCACACACAAAAGAATATCAACACTAGGAGCAACATCTTCACCCAATTTTGAGGATCTATCAAATCTTGTCGCATGATTTGTTGACCCAATTAAGATTGGATTGAGTTGCTGCAATTTTGACTCTGATATTGAAACAATGCCACTATGATTTGCCATTGCATAGTGTCTGTTCATTTGAGCTACTGACCCAACGTTAGGGCCAAGGGAAAAGGGCCCACTGACCCAGTGCAGACAACTAATAGCCTTGTATAACTGAATTTGAGAGCTCAACATATCAAACACGTTCGGTTGGGCGAAAATTTAGTACAGGAAATGAAAATCAGCCTCTTTTCCACCTGCTCACAATGTTTGGTTGATCAAGGGAAGAGAACATTGCAGCAGCTAGGGAAGAACGCTTCCTTCAAACAGAGGAGAGATGTTTCCTGCCACATGTGGGGGAAAGCTGAGTCTAGGAAGGGAGAGGGGGATAAATTTATGGAACTACCGATGAAGAAGCATAAGAGATTGATAAAGAGGCATTTGTACCGGATTTTCCCACGAGAAATGGAACAGATAGAAAACTAATTTGGATGGATTGAACTTAAAAATATTTGCATAGATTGATAAAGAGAACTTAAATGTTCTCAGTATTTTCAGAGATTGAAAAATTATTTTCAAAGACACTATTCACTTACTTGATGCATTCCCAAATGCATAACTCACTCTTACCTAGCTGATTTTGTACATATTTTCACTCTTGAATCCCCTAATGCCCAAAGTAACACCATCGTCATTTTCTTTTACCCAAACTCTTCAGAATCTATAAGATCTAATTAACATAAATCCTTCCACTACTTAACTTGTAACTATCATTAATTATCATAGTCGACAATCAAGCATTGTCCCCTTATCAATTCCATAAACTTCCTTTTTGAACCTTTCAGAAAACATTTTATATGCATTACAAAGACTGAAATAAGAGCAAGCAACCTTGGTTCAAAAATTATAAGTCAAATACTTTTCAGTGTTGACAACTTCATTACTAATAATGATTTTTTCTTATACCATAACCAACAAGTAATCTCTATGACAATCCAATCAACGTACAGGAGAACCTCTCATTCTTATTCCATACCCAAACTTAACTTCTAAATCCATAAATCACCAACAAACATATCCATGACTAGAGTAGTCTTCAATTCCTTGTCAAGATTTTTCCTAAAGCCAAACAGAGGATAATTCCCTTCTTCTCTATCAATATCTTTCTTAGTCAGTAGCTTAAATCACATAATTCTAACTCCTTCCTACACATTTTTACAAACACCTTGTACGCACCCATTATCAAACAAGTTTATCGAGTATATTAAACTACAATTTCAACTTGCTTAAATTTCCGTCATCCCTCCTGCACCACGCACAGACCACAGAAACAACACCAGCAAGTTATTGGAGCTCAACGCATTTCCACATACACGCGGCATTCACATATATATTCAGGAGAAAAGGCAGGAGCTTCAACTTACCCCATAGCATCGTTTAATCGAGCACATAAAGCAGAAAAATATGAACGAGATTCCCACAATCACGCAGAGGAGAAAGAAAAGAGGCCGGTTACAGTATACTCACACCTGACGAGCAGAGCAGAGTAGAGGCAGAGACGAAGAAGCAGGCAGATCAAAGGGGGAGGTAGCTGTCCCACACGCACACCCCACGTCAATTTTTTATTATATAATTTTTCAAAATTACGTTTAATCAAGATAAGATGAGATGAGATATTTCTTGGAATGAGTCAAAAAAAAGTTCTATTAATTTTTTTTAATACATAAATTTTAAGAAAGAAGTTGGGCTCACCCATAATCTAAGGGCAGTACGCTTGAAGTCCAGTTCATAGGAGATATTAGTCAGAGAGTACACATGCCTCCACCTTTACCAGTATTACTACTGCTTCCTAAACCCCTAGGATACTTTCCCAATATCTTGACCAACATAGGGATCGAATCGCCTCCTTTAAAGTCAGGAAGACGAACGACACATCAGTTAAATTCAAAAACGAGGCTTCTATTGATTTTTATAGAGAGTCTTGAATTATGGACCATGGAAAAAATGAGTCTTAAAAAATTGGGCCGGTGGTGCCCTGTTACTCCTCCTGGGTTTTTCATACTATATGAATTTTTCAATGGATTTCATCCTTTTTATAAGGTTCCGTTTGATTGGCCTAGATATTAAATATGTAATTATCAATTTTATCCTTAACTAATTCCATTATTTCTCCCCATCTTTTTTCCATTCTCATACATTTTCTTGTTTGTCCCTTTATAGAAAAAAACATACTAAAAAGAGCATTTTTTTAAAAATATATTTATTGCTTTTAATTAATTTTAATCAATTTTTAAACCACAGTTAAAAAAATTATATTAAGGAGTAGAGGTAGTAATTCTTTTTTTTAACTTAAGCATTTAATTGTTATTTGGTAGCACTGCAGGGTTGCAATGTGAATGAACTAAAGGGCCATCTAGTATGGCAATTTGGTAATTGTCATTTCAAACTTATTTACTCCCAAATCCCTCGAAATTCAGAGCCATTTGTCTATTTAGGGGGACTTTTTCGTATTTACAATTTTTCTGCAGAGTCTTAGGGCCTGTTTGGTTCAAAGAATTTGGGGGAGGGAAAGGAACTTTGAGGAGAGAAATGAACTTAAAAGAAGGGAAAGGAAGATTTAAAAGATGAGGGGAGATGGTTTGAGTTGTTTGGTAGGAAGAAAATGAAAAGGGTGGTAGTTGGTAAAAAATTAAGAAATGTATATTTTATCTTTAAAAGAAATTAATTCAAAATAAAAAAGAAAGATATTTTTTTGCTAAAATATATTTTTTAAAAAATGTCCCTATTAAGTTCAAATTTTTGACTCAAAAAATTTTCGCAAAGTTTGAACTTTCCCGCAAAGTTTGAACTTCCTACCAAATTTGAATTTTAGGGGTAAATCTGTCCAAAAATATGAATAGTGATCAGGGAACTTAAGAACCCACCAATTTTGGTGGGATCTCAAATTCCCAAGGGAAGAGTGATAGGCCCGGTGTGGGCCCAGGAAGTTGGGTTCCAGACACTTGGGGCACCAAATGGTCTTTTTGCATGAGAACTTTATTAAGTTCCCTTTCCTTCCTCCAAATTCTGTCAACCAAACGGGCACTTAGTGTAATTTCCCTAGTCCATTTCTATAATGTCAAGCCACTTGCTCACTTATATTTTGTTTAATAGAAATTTTTTAAATTAAATAAAGTAGGCCAACAACTCTATATATTTTCTTAAATTATATTTAGATATGAAAAACAAATGAATAAAAAATTTTACTCAAATTTTGACTTGTTTATATCATAGAACAATTAACTAGAGCATTTCCTTAAAGCACATTTGGTTCGTGGATAATTTAGTATGGGAAAGGGAAAATCAAATTTTACCGTCAATGGCAGTCATTTAGGGTGTGTTTGGTTGGGGGGAGGGGAGAGAAAATGGAGAGAGAGAAAAGGGGTTTGTGGTGGGGCCTACAAAAATTTTCTCTCATTTGAACATTTTCCTTCTATTTTCCCTCCCCTCCCCTTTCTCCCACCAACCAAACACACCCTTAGTTCGCATCTTCCAGCTGAAAATGGATTTCCTTTTCCACTGAAACCAAATTTCAGCTGCATAATTGAAAATAGATAGCCGTAAGAAATGATGTGAACCAATTTTCCGAAACCTATGAAAATGGGCTAAAGACACAAAAGTCCCTAGATGTGACCATTGATGTGACACAAGTGTAGATAAGAACAAAAATGTTAGTTGACCTATTTTTCTATCTCATTTTCTTCATACTAAATAAAAAAATTTCTATTAATCCATTTTCTTTTCAAATAGGGTAAAAGTGCAGATTTGCCAACTAACTATTAGCCGAGGAGCGTCTAGGCCAAATAACTATTGAAGGGACCAAAATTACCAATAAACAATTAAAAAGTGAAAAAAAACACCAAATAACTATTAAAAGTGAAAAAAAACACCAAATAACTATTAAAAAAAACAACTATCACAATTAAGTTAAAATGTGAGGCATTGGCATAGGACGGTGGTGGAAACACTGGAAAAAAGAGTGGTTAAGCCTTCTTGTTGGAAAATGAAAACACCAACAGAGATGGGACCCATGGGAGCAGGCATTGCGGCAGCATCGGTTGCTGCTTGTGGCATCGGGGATTCGGTTTAGGTTCTATACCCTCACCATCCTTTCCCCCCCCCTTTTTTTTTCCTTTTTCTACCATTGGATTAAGGTCTCAATGGTTTAGATTTACCATATGATAAAAATATTTTTATAAGGGAAAAGGAAGGGAAAAGATGGTAAAAAAATTATGATAGATCTAGACCGTTAAGATCTTAATCCAACAGTTAAAAAGGGAAAAAGGAGGGAAAAGGATGGTAAGGGGTATAGCACCCAAGCCAAATCCGTGGCACCAGAGGGATGGAACCAGGGTACAAGGTGCGTGCCAGTTGAACGCTGTGGACTACTGGATGAGTTTAAGAGGGTGAGTGGAACACCTAGCAACAATAGAAGCTTTGGAAATGTCAACGTCATTGATACTATGACAGTCAATGGAAGACAGAGACACCAATACAGTGACGGGGTAATAGTTCGTTGGCGAATCTGCTCCAAATTGTGTTTTTTTTTTTTTACTTTTTAATTGTTGATTAGCAATTTTGGTCCCCTCAATAGTTATTTGGCCCAGACGCTCCTCGAGTAATAGTTGATTGGTAAATCTGCACCTTGACCCTTTCAAATACAAACAGAACACTTATAGGCATTACTTTTCGCTCATTGCCATTCAATTCCTTTCTACAAGCATTCCATTTCTTTCCAACCTTTTTTGCGAACAACACGGGCTCTAATTTTGAACCCTCCCAATAATATTAGACGTTGCATATTTGGTTTTTAATCATATTTTCAATAAATTTCTAAGGAAAAAGATGAATAAATACCATCTTAATTTGCAAAAATATTTTTGTTTTTTACAAATCTTATAACGCAAATTACAAAACTCATAATCCAATTTACAAATCTCATAATGTAATTTACAACTTTTTTTTTAGGTTTACACTTTTCAACTCTTTGATGTCCCTAGTTGTTTTTTTTTTTTAAAAAAAAAAGCATTTTTACAAATCTCATAACGCAAAATACAAATCTCATAACGCAATTAAATTTTTTTTTTTAGGTTTACACTTTTCAACTCTTTGATGCCCCTGATTGATTTTTTTTTGAAAAAAAAAACACTTTTACAAATCTTATAACACAAATTACAAATCTTATAACATAATTTACAAATCTCATAACGCAAATTACAACGTTTTTTTTAGATTTACACTTTTCAACTCTTTGATGTCGCTATTTTTTTTTTTTTTTAAAAAGCACTTCTACAGATCTCATGATGTAATTTACAAATCTAATAACGCAAATTACAACGTTTTTTTTTAGAAATCAGGCTAGAGTGCATTGAAAGTGCACTTGAGTGACTGGAGTGCACTTTCAGTGCATAGTCACTCTCGAGTGCACTTTCAGTGCACTAGAGTCAACTGTTTTTTTTTTTCCTCCTTCTCTTCTTCCTTCACGCCTCATCTTCTTCTTCCAATTTCTTCCAATCTCTCAACGTGAGCCATCAAAACATTTACGGTGGGTGTTTCGTCTCAGTGTTTTTTTCTTTTTCACTGTCGTCATCCAGTACGGCATTGACGGCAGAGGCTGGTGTGGTGTCGACGGCGGAGGCGGGTGTGGCGTCGACGGCAAAGGGGTCAAGACGGTGGTGAACGTGCCTTTGGCAGTCAATCACATTTCATGGGGAAATGGAGCCTGAGAATGAATCGATTCATCTCTCTCTCTCAAGGGCATTATGTTCATTTTGCACGAATTTGCATAACCCCTCAATAGTCTGTCTCTTAGTCTTTTACAAATTCGGTGGGCTTTTGGGGGGTTTTGTAAATTCAAATGGTATTTATTCGTCTTTTTCCTAAATTTCTATTCTAATACACACACATATATAAAAACAAGAATAATACTCCATCTGTCACTTTTTTCTTTCCAAAAAAAAAAAAAAAAGTTTCATCACTTTAAAATCAAGATTTTATATCCAAACCGTTCAAATCATTTTTTTTTTTTTTCAGTAGATTCAAATCCGATGAGCTCCAAATTTTAGGTCTTCATTTTGTGGAAAAAGGGTTACTTACAAAATTCTTCTAAGCAAAGGGTCCAATTAAGTGCATATAAGCCATCTCCAATTAACTCTTACCCGTGTATTTGATTTTATATTGGAAACCCAAAATATCAACCTTTCCCAATAGAAGTGTTGTCAATGGCCTTATAACCTAATGGTATGAGAGCTCTCCTGTAAGTGAGGGGTTGCTTGTTCAATCTGACTTGTAATTTCATACCATTAGTGTCTGGCCTTATAATTAAAAAAAAAAAGTGTTTTCTAGTTTTCCATGAATTTTCCATTTGTGCACAGTCCAACTTTAATAACTCAATTTGCAGAATTGCAGTACATATATTTACTATATTGAATCATTCTTCAACTGTAACATCCAAAATGGAAGTTGTTTTTGAGATGCAAACTCATAGATGGATCAGAGGGGTAGATTTTGGAGGATTGCCCATAAAGGCAGCAGATTGATACAAGAAAACTTAACTACTGAAGACCATAAACAAGCAAAGCTCCTACTGCTCCTACACCAGCAATCAGTCCAATAATAACTCCAATTGGTGGCAAACCCCCACCAATAGCTTTCCCTGTGTTTGGGTCATACCGAGCAAACCTCTTCTTTGGCGCCTGACACTGGGGGCACACGTATCCTTCAGGCTGCAAAAGACAGAGATCAGATGTTATGGATATCGTCCATTGAAAAAGGCTAATTTGGACATTTAAAACTCATGAATGGCCATAAATCAATACAGATCTTACTGTGTACAGAAGTGAATGCATATAATACATTTGAGAAGAGACAAAGGAATGAGATTATGAGTATAAAGAAGGATGCCAGTTTCCCCCTGTCATATTCTTTTACATTACTTTCTCTTCAAATTTATGAATGCATGAATGTAAGGGATTTAGAAAGTTTATACTACTACGTCCAGTTCTTACATAGGATCTACTTGTTAAAAATGTGTGTTGGCTTCCTTAAAATATCTTTTTAAATAATTTACATTGAAACTACACCTTAATACAAACTCCATTAAAACGTACAATTAATTGGAATAGTTTAGAAAAAGATAATAAATATGAGATATAAAGTGTATTGAGATCTTATATTTAGAACCAAATCTAACCCCCAAACTAGCTTTTATATTAGGGACCAGAGGTACATCATTTTGTGTTGAGGTGATATATTGTTAAGAAGATGAAAGCTATTTTTCTCTCAGGTAGATTGATATTGTCAACACATGACAACAGAGAAACAATGAAAATGCAGCCACTTAATGGGCAACTAGATTTTTTTTTTTTTTTTTTTTTAAAGAAAAGTCATTTTTCTGGCAGTGTTCTATCACTGATATGCCTTTCTGCTCTTACCTGCTCTTCGAAAGGTTTCTGTAACGTGTATATGAATCCACAATCAAGGCAAATGTGAGTGGCTCTAGCCTGCATGCACCGTGTGGCACCTTATTAGCCATTAAATATAAAAAAGACACGACAATGTCATCATGGGCTTAGAAGATAAATAGACGTGAAGAAGCAAATAGTCATTAGTTGCCTTTTGAGCCTCGGTCAATTTTCTTCCAAAGCGAGGAGGGGCAGGGCGTTTCTGAAGTCTTTTAACATCTACATCAGCACCTCTTCATTAACCAAAAAAAAAAAAAAATTGAACATATTATTACTTGATATCTCATGACAACCGTCAGTGAGTACGACATAATAATCTTCAAGATTGCATGAAAATCACACAGCCATCAAAGCCCTAAAATCTCAATCCTTCCCTCTTGCACATTCACATGTATACAATGCATTTGATGTGTTGTAACAAACCGATGCACATAATTGGTGTTGTAGAAACAGATTTCACGGAGAATTTATCACTGAATGCATACCAAAAATCAAAGCTGATCAAATCGAGTAGTTATGATAGCCCTTGATGTTTCCATATTATTTTCCCTATAATTAGACTAGTTGAGCCAGCATTTGTCAAGCTACCTATAGTACTGATTTTTCACTGTTTGTCCCACCCCAACCATGCTTCACCAGCATGATCGCACGCCATATGCACTATGAAACAAACTCACAAAGCAAACCGGTTTGTAGCATACTACTTGGATTCATCAAGCCAACTAGGAATTGAAAGAGGCATCAAATTACAAGATAAGTAGAAACTAGAATAAATATCTTTATCAGCATAAGTTATTGACAACTTTTGAACTGCGTGCACATGCATTTGTGTATGAGCTAACTAATAGCAACTTAGTTTTCTAAGAATCGATTGCACTTGAGCAAGCGACTATAAGGCTTAAAAACACAAAAGGGTAGGGAATGAAAAAAACCTGCTGACAACAAAGTAGATAGAATCTGGCTTTGCTTGAATGGCAGTTTTTGTAAATCCAAGCTTATCAGCTGGCCACAGTTCATCCCCAAAGAAACTGCTAGTATACAGGACTTGATCCCCTGCTTTCAACCCTGCTTTAGCTGCATTCCCACCACCTTCCACACCCTAAAACAGACCATAAGTTTCCATTAACAACCAAAAATCTAATATATATTGGCCTATTTGGTATCACAAGGAAGAAACATTCGTTTTTATGATGATATTTTATAATTACTCAACAATGACTGTATTTTTATATTTAGGCAAAAGTATAAATTTGATCCTCTAACTTTATACAAGGTTTCAGTTTAGACCCTTAACTTTAAAAATTATCTTTTTAGTCCTTTAAACCAAGACCGATAGTCTCAAATGATGATTTTTTGTAACAACCCTTATCATTCTGAAAACTAACTACGTATGCTAGCATTTGACAATGTTTTGTTAATATTAGATTTTTTTTATTAACGACTGTTAGGATAAATGACTGAAAAGGCATTTTTAAAAATTAATTGACCAAGTTGAAACCTTGTATAAAGTTAAAGGACTAAAGTTATACTTTTGCCTTTTATTTATTTTAATCTATCTTCCAATCCTCTTTTCATACGGCCAAATGTGAGTATGTTTAAACTAAGGAGAATTCAAAGGGGCCAAAAGAGAGGAAAATTTTGAATCTAAATGAAAAAGAAAAATTATCTAAACTAAATTTCTATCCGCTATTCTCTTCCATTCTCCAACATTTAAACATATCCTCCTGAAGACATTAATAAATTAAATATACCCTCCTCTAACCAAATTAAAATTCCAAAGCAAAATAGTACTCCCTCCCGTCATAATTATAGGACAACCTTTGGGATGAGAGTTGGTTTTGGTTGTAATTATAGGACAACATTCTAATTTTTGTCAATTTCTTCCTAAAATATCCTTATCGATATTTTCTCAATAATAATTTAATAATGCAATAAATAGCTAACAGGAGAATAATTATTTATTTATTTGTAGTTTTCTAGGGACAGGTGTTACGGTCCACTTAAATCCAGACGTGAAAAATATCCTAAACAAACTTGCTCCTGCGTCATTGTTTAACGCCAACTGATTTTTTTATTCCCCCCACCTGTTGAAATGGGGACAAAAATAAAGACAACTCGAATAGGCAAAAACGTTGTTCCCATGATAACCATGTAAGGGCATTTGCATGCTAGGAAAATGAGTAAAATTAACTAATTTAACCCTTATCCTTAATACCTCCAAAATCGGTTAACTATTGCAATTAAGAGTTCCCACAGAAATCATCAGAGCCCAGTACAAAACAACTGCATCAAGTTTTCACAATGCTGCTTGATGTGTACACAATAAATTTGGGGAAGAATACCTTTGAGGATGAAATAATTGGGTTGGGACAATCTGATGAAGACATGCAACAGCAATCACCAAACCAAACTGACTAAAATTTTCCCATTTAAAGGTAGAAAACAAGCAAGTTTACTCACGGTGATGACGACGCCGCCACCAGATTTCTGGCCCAAGGTGAGGCCAAGTGGCTTGTCGACCTCAACCTCAATGGTCTTCGCAGTGCCAGCAGCCCTAGCAACGATCTCAAGCCCTCTTCTGGAAATGGCGGAACATTTCTTCTTCTCAACCACGAAGAAGGAATCCGAAACAAAACTTTTGGCATCGCGAAGTGAAAGACCCTGAAAAGACGATTTCTGGAGGAAAAAAACAAAGGAAATCGTAAAAATCTAATGGCCAACAAGAAATTACAACAAAAAAAAGTGAACGGAATGAATTATACCTGGAATTGAGATGAAGGATTAAGGACAGGGTTCGACTTGAAGTAGTGAGGAAGCTGAGAATTTTTGATGGAGTGGTTGGAGGAAGAAGAGAAAGTGGCAGAGCATGAGGATGAGGAAGCTGCTGCAACAACACCTGACATGGCTGATCTTGCGCGTGAGAGAGCTGTGTTTTGTGGACGAGAATGAAGTGGGTTAATTTCCAAACGAACACTCGAGGGAGTGAAGCAAAATCAGAGCATGGTTGCTCTCTCTCTCCCCTTTTTTTTTTTTCCATCTTTTTTTAATTTTTTTTTTAAAAAAAATTTTGAATGATGGAAGATAATCTTTGATTGGTGGGGGCGGATGAGACTTCGGGCTGCCACACGCCCTCACGTCCCGCCACGAAGTTATTCCAAATACCATTGGTTTCATTATTTTAGTGATAAAATTACAAAGTTGGACTCAGACCCATTTTAAATTTTTTTTTTCTGGAGAAAATTTCAGTCAGTAAGGCATAGTAGTGAAAACGTAGTTTTTACCTAAAAACGGAAGGAGAATGAAAAATCGTAAAACGTAAAATCGTAAAATAAAACGGAGTTTTTACCTGCATATGTATATAAAAAAAATTCGAGAAAAGTAAGGTACCTGCTATCATATACACATATATTGATCAAAGTAATATCAATCAAAATGTCCAACATTGTCATTGATCAAACCATATTTTTTTATATGATTTTACATGATTAAATTAGGATTTTTAATGCATTTTCTGGGACATTATTGTATGATTAAGTACTAAGTTGAGTTAGGAACATTCGTATTGAATTAAGTGCAATTAGGGGTAAAATGATCTTTATTTATTAATTATAGAAAAGGACCCAGATGTTTTTGAAATTTTAGTTTTGCCCCAAAATAGTTTGAAAATTCTCACTTTAGTCCCTCTCCAGAACTCTTAAAACTTTCACTTAAGTCCCTTAGTAAACTCTGCGTTTTTTGCAAAAACGCAGCGTTTTTACGTTTTATTGTGGCGTTTTTTAGGTTTTTACTTTGAAACCGTTTTTTCCATAACGAAACGCGTTTAACCCAAAATAAAACGTAAAAACGGCGTTTTTTGCGTTTAAAGCGCGATTTTGACTACCAACCCAAAATTTTCTAAAATTTCATTACACCTCACAGTCCAAATAAAATTAATTTTTTTTTTAGATAAAAAAACAATGATGCCCTTTTTTATTTTATTTTTTTTTCAGAAAAGCTTTACAAATCAAATAAAGACATTTACAAGATAAATAAAGGGATTCGAAAGGACTAAAGAAATTAAAAATATATTAGAAATTTATAAGATAAATATGGGGATTCGAAAGAGAAATATGGACATTTATAAGATAAATAAAGGGATTTAAAAGAATCTAGGAATTAAAAATATTTTAGTTATTTATAAAATAAATATGAAAATTTATAAGACAAGTATAAATATTTGCAAGACAAATTAAAGAAGGGTATCATTCTATTTTCACTCATAAAAATTAATTTTATTTTCATCATAGGATGCAGTGAAATTTGAAAATATAAGTTTTAAAGGTTGACTGAAATTATTAACTTAAGAAATTTTTAGAGGTAATCCGTCACTATTTGTAAGTGATATACTCCACTTTCATTTTTTATATATAGGAGGAGGATAACTTAATTATGCAATTTAAGAAAATAGATTAAAAGTACTCCCTCTAATCCTCTTTATACGTAAGTCTCTCTTTAAGAAATGTTTCTTAATATATGAAACAAATCCATTTTCTTTGAAATTTTAAACTGATTTTTTTTTTTCCAAATTTCACCCTAAGTAAATATATGTCACTCGTGATTTCTCTACAATAGATTTCCACCTATTATCTCTCACATACTCTTTTTAAACAAGGGTGTAGTTAGAAAGAAAAGTACAAAAGTTATTTCACCCAAAAATATAAAAAAATACAAAAGTTACATATTTATCGTTTTTAACTAATATTTTGAACTACATGATTATCATAATTGTTTTTTTTTTTATAAAAGGGCTAAAGGGAGTAATAAATATATAATAAATAATTTCAAATCAATAACGGTTTATCTTAAAATAATCATTGAAAGTTGAGTCAAAATTTCAAAAATATCACATCTACTTTTTAAATTATGTTTTGCTAAAGGTGAACGTTCAGTGTCATTAACTTTATTTTTGTGTAGTAGTGCATCCACCAAAATTTCTAGAAGTCATCAGTTAGAACATCACTTGGAGAGGAAGTCTGTGACAAATGACGCACTCCATCATTGGCAATATAAGAACTCGCTACATTGCCTGTTCAAATTATTTTATTAGAGTAGTTCAGAATGGAGACCTACATGTCAAAAGGTTTTGATCAAATGGTGATTCCATTTAGAAGAATTCTAAGAGAAGGGGACATGCACTAATAGATTAGCTACTTTTTTTTTTTTTTGATATGAAGATTAGCTACTTGTTGAATAGATTAGCTACTTGCTGAATATTCAACAAGGCAACATGGTCCTGTCGCCTAGGCCACCGAAGGTGGTGATTATAATGGGTATTGAAGTTTCATTCCCTAGAGTCTATTTGAGCTTACCAATAATGACATTTGCATTATCAGAGATTCCTACCCAAATCCAAGATGAATTGTAAGAAATCTTTGTTGGGTTAATGTGCTCTTTAGTCACTTAAGCCCAATAAGGCTTAATTGAGACTACAACCCAAAAACTCTATGATCCATGTGGTTTAGGGTTAGGTCTTGAATGTAATAGCATATAAACCTACTTTCACCTGCTTGTAAATGAGACGCAAGAATTAGGAAGCTTTCATCAGAAACAAACCCTAGAGGCAGACGTTTATCATCTAAACGGTTGGCCACACAACCATCCTATCCCCTTGAGAGATAGTCTGGAAGATCAATCATAGAGCGAACTACGACTGTTCGTGGATAGGCTTTTAGATCGCCGCATCTTTCCAGGTAATCAAAACGATGAAGGTTTTAACTTTTCCTATATCGCGTGGTACGATACGCTTCCGCATTTCTGATGAGATTCCTACAATTTTGATGATAGAAATGCTGTCAATATCAGTATACTTAACCTTCAAAGTGGGAGTCAACGATGATTGCTATTCAGAGTTTATGATTTGCCAAAGCCGCTTTGCCAAAAGGGCCTGATTAACAATCCTGATGTGCCTTAAGCTTGAGCCCCCTGTCCATGGGTTGAAATAGATAATCTCTTATGAGAAGATGAATTTTCCTTTTTTGTATTACAAGACCCCTAAAAGAAATTTGCACAACTAGCATCAATGCGATCACATATATAATTAGGCAGTTGAATGCGTGACAATATATGAATATTCACCGTAGCCAAAGTTGATTTAATAAGAGTTAACCTTAAGGCTCGGGATAAAAGCTTGGCTTGCTATGAAGTCATTCACGAATTCACAAAATCAATTACTTGCTGATATATTTGACTTTTAGTTCTGTCAAGATCAACCCAAGTCCTAAGTACTTTCCAAGTCTTGAAGAAAAAGAATAGCCCAGTAAGTTATACATATCAAGTACAAGCTTGACAAAACAAAAATTTATAGTTGTACTCTTAAAGAAAAAGAGGGAATCATCAGCATAGAGCATGTGCGAGATGCTCTATGACAAATTTTAATCCCTTTCCAATGATTTGAGGATTATAGTTTAGAAATCATACATAAAAGCAAAATGGCAGAGAGAATATACAAGTATGGTGACAAAGTATCACATTGACGAATACCACGGTTAGGACTGACCATTGAAGTGAGTTGTCTATTAAGGAGTATTTGAAATAAAACAATTGATATACATTCCATAATTAAATTTATCCATTATGCTATTTTGATTTTTGAGGTGTTGGATTATGATTTACAAATTTAGAGAAATTTTTGTCCTTCCCCCCGATTTTATAATGAGATTCATTTCCCCCCTCCTAGTCCTGGGTTCGATCTTCCCCTCCCTTATCGCTTTGTATTAAAAAAAAAAAAACTGTTAAACATTGCAATAAATACATAGAAACTCATAAATATCAAGTTAAAAAACATGTGCACGTAGGAAATAAAGTAAAAGTTTGGTGACAGGTTTTAGTCATATGCTGGAGCAAAACAGGAGGGAGCATATTCTAATCAATTGAGGGCTTGTTTTTCCAAACTGCATATAAAGTTAAAAAGATACTCTCTCGGTACTTAATATATGACAAATTCAGGGAGTTGATCTTAGTTCTAAATATAAGACATAATTTTTATTTTTGTCAATATTTTCTTAATTTACCCTTATTGATGGTCCCTCAATAATAAACAAGAAGGATAGTGAATGAGAGAATTGAAGAAGATGATTAGGGTGTTTTAGAAAATATATATCATATTAACTAACTTCCTTAATCTCATCAAATTAGGTAAATATGTCTTATATTAAGGACTGATGGAGTAATATATATATATATATATATATATATATATATATATATATTATAAGAATTCAAGGATAATATTTTTTATAAATTGAGAGTTAATTTATATATATAAAGATTACTTGAACAAATTTACAAAGTTTTTTTTTTTTTTTAAAAATGAAGCATATATTAAATTATTACTCTCCGATCTTTAATATAATATATATTTGGAAAATTGATCTTGCTTCTAAATATAAGAAATATTATATATATGGGTTAAGGTACAGATTGGTCAATAAAGTTTTACTCTAGGAGCGCCCAACATAAAAAGTTTTAAGTGGATTAAAGATATCAAAAAACTTTTTAAAATGTAAAGTTATCACAATGTTGTTAAAAAAAATCAACTTCCGTTAAAATCACAAATTTTTAAGGGTTAAAGTGCAGATTGACCAATAAAGTTGTACTCTAGAAGCGCTCAGTATAAAAAAGTTTTACTTCAGGAGTGCTTAGCACAAAAAAGTTTTTAAGTGGATTTAAAATATGTACCCGTTACATTTGTAATTTTTTTGTTGCTTTCACTTTTCCTAATCTCAATGCACATTGTTGGGGGTCCGGGCAAGGATTTGCAACAGTCGAATTTTGAGTGGATTGCACATGGACTTGCCCAGGCACGTTCGAAAATGTAAACTTTTAAGGGTGCCCGGGTAAGTTTTCAAATTTGCCCGGGTAAGTCTATGTACAATCCACCTAAAATCTAACTGTTGCAAATCTTTGTCCGGACCCCCCAACTATATGCATTGGAGTTAGGAAGAGTGAATGCAACAAAAAAATTACAAATATAACGAGTAAATATTTTAAGTCCACTTAAAAACTTTTTTGTCTTGGACGCTTTTGGGGTAAAACTTTTTTGTGCTGGGTGTTTCTGTAATAAAACTTTATTGGCAAATCTGCATCTTAACCCTTAACAGATGTTTTTCCCCCCCCTCTAATGGCGTTATGTTAACTTTACATTTTTAAGAGTTTTTTAGTATTTTTGATCCACTTAAAAATTTTTTATATTGGAGTAAAATTTTGCTGGCCAATCTACACCTTAACACTCTAATATATATTTATCATTATTTTCTTAATAATAAATAAGAGGGAAGAATTGAATTAAGGAAAATGATTAGAGTATTTTAGAAAATATATGACATATTAACTAATTTAACTAACTTCATTAATTTAATTAAATTAGATAAATATTTTTTTTATATTAGTGAAGAACTGAATGGAGTAATACTTTATGAGATTCTTAGCCAAATTTTCCTTCCAACCAACTACTTACGTGTTAAACAAAAGATGATCAACTTTTCAAGTTAGTATTCTCCTCACACGTGTGATTCGCTTGCTCACGAACCTATCTTCCTCTTCTAGCGACGTGTCCCATCGCTTTCCTCTCCAATTTCAAGTTTTCGCCTCTTATTCAAATTTGTTTTTGAACCGCGTTGTCGTTTAACTCCATAATCGCATCACCAATTCCAATTCTACGACTAATTACTACCCGTCTCTCTCATCCGATCTGCTCTGTACATGACCTTTATACAGCATGTAGTGGCGTCATTTCTGGTTTTGTCCAACGTTTAAAAGGTCAGTCTTTGCAATGGTTTTCCCATTTCGGTTACTCCATTCTCCGTCTTCTTCTGAATCTAATTGGCATTGCTTCAATTTTCTTGTCTCAATTTTGTTTACGTTTTTGTATGAATTGAGGAAGATTTTGAAGGGCTGAACTCGAATCTTTGTATTTGTAGAACCGTGATGATGATTTAGAATTATAGTTCCAAATGTACTAATCATGTGATGCGTTTACTTCCATTTTTTGCATCTTTTTCATCTTTGTGTGGGTTTAGTTTGTCATTTGTTTTCGGCATTGTTTTTTTGGCTCACGGCTGTTCGTGTTTTTGCTTATTGCTGATTAGCAGCTAACCGCACTTGCGAAACAAAGCTTGCTAATTTCAAGTCCACTGGATATTCTTGGATGTCATAATGTACAAGTTCCTCTTTAATCATATTAAATTTGAGATCGTGATTTAATTAATTTTATTTTGTGACTTATGTTAGTCTATTTTTTTGTCCCCTTTGGGTTTCTTTGTAAGATAAACAAGATTTGTTTGGATTTGATCGTGAGTGTGAAAAAGGATCATATAATATTTAATTTGGAATGGCTTGATGCCCATTCTACTCTTAACTGACTGATACTGTTACTTCGCCTAAGTCTTTCGTAGTTTTCGTTTTGAATATTAAACAGATCCCCAGAATAAATGCGATGAATTGTAGTTTTAGCATTTGGGTGTCCTCTATCCCAAGCTTTTGTTTGTGTTTTCTTTTTGGTTAGAGTAATTGATGAAGAACCTGCAACGCATTACAGGATGTGTTTTACCCCACAAGTGGGAACACAAAAGAATGAATCTACTCCAATTCTTTTTTTTTTTTTTTTTGGTGATACAGCCAGTGGGAGGAGGGGGAAGCAGGGCTCAAACCCTGGACAAGGGGGAAGGCCAGCTCCTAAGGCTGGCACTAGTACCATCGCGCTACGAGGCGATTGGCTGAATCTACTCCAATTCTAAATATAAAGTTTAGTTAACTTTTTTTTTTTTGTTTTTTGTTGAAGTATTAAGGAAACTGAATAAATTACTCAACCATATCATATGTTGTGTATGATTAAATTATATATTAGTTTATCAGTCAGACAAATTTGTTTGAAGAAAAAACGATAAATATAAACACTTTAATGTAATTTAGTTAGCTTCTTTAATCTCTTAAAAAAAGTTCATTCGGCCTTATATTTAGGACTGGAGGTATTATTTAAGTAAAAGTCTTGCTATCATGTATTGTATTTTTAGATTTTGTCATCTTCATAGTGTATTATCTTTTGTATTCTAATTTATCCATATCATGTTGGTTCTGCCATTGGGAGTTCGTTCACAATAAACGTCAACATGCTTTTCTACCCACCATTTTTTTCTTGAACCATAAATTTTCTACATGGTGAGTGCTTTGTCATCCACTATAGTCTTAGCTTACATTTCCGTTGATTTAGATGTGACTTTTGTGTCTGTTTCTGCCCATGGTTGAAATACGAAAGGTCTTACAGTCACCAATTTTCTTTCTTTCTCTACTGGTTGTTATGTATCCTACTGATGACCGGCTAATTCGGAGGTCATCTTCTATTCCTACCAGAGTTCTAGTTATTTATCTCATCCCGTTTTGCTTCTTATCAATGGAAACCACTTTTACTAAGTTAGTTGGGCACACCATGCAACTCTGGAAATGACACAGTTGATTTCGCATCTTTCTGCCAATATCTCTGGTCTCTGCTCATGTCTGATCTTCTCATTATTCGTGGTCATTTCTACTGGCACTGTTTGGTAATTTCTGATTATCATATTTCACTTGGTCACTATGCATTCTATTCCAAGCTGTTGTGGATGTATTTGACCTCCTTCGTGATGTTCCGATGTATTTGACCTCCTTCGTGATGTTCCAGTTTAGGCATTGTCTTTTCATGCTTCTAGCTTTCTCACGTGTGTTTTACCAGGGTTTTCTCCTTGATGCTGTACAAGCCCCTGGCCATTTTTCTGAGCAACCATCTAGACTGACTGAAGGATATTCTCTAATGTTTTTGCAAATTGACTTTTTGCACATCCCTAATCTTTTCAGAATTATGAAGTATTTGTCCATGATACCTGAACAGTGTATATTATTCTAGTTTTGTAAATTGGAATTTAGTTATGTTATCCTTTCTTTTGGGTTGAATTCATAGAAATAGCTTCTCTAATTGTAGGAGTAAGACTGTGTACATCTAACTCTCCCCACACCCTATCCAGTGAGAATCTTGTGCACTAGGCCAACCGTTATCCTTTCTTTTTGGTTAACTTGGTTTTAATATAGAGTATAGACTGTTAGTTTCAGTTTTAGGCTTGGATCAACATGCATTTTTTCAGATATTGGACCAATTAATATCCACGTATCTTTGAAGTGTAAATACTAACTCTCTTGTTGGTTTATAAGCACTTGCAGTTGAATCTTAAAATTTAGGAAACTTGTGCTAATATCTATTTGTGCGTTTAGCAGAATAGTGTTTTGGTGATGTATGAAAGTGTTAGGATGATATATGTTTATATTTCTATTTATTTAGTTAAAATCAGATACAAGATGAAGTTTTTAGTTTAATTCCATGGTCAGTTTTGTTCTTCAAGGTTTTATGCTTACTTATTCATTTGCAGTTTTTACTTTCACTTTTCATACATCTGAGTATATTCTCTTGCCCTGCTACGCATATCAAGTTGTCTATATATTACTGTAAGCTCATTCGTTTTGTTTCTATTTTCTGGGTGCAGCAAGTTTGATGGTGTCTCACTGTTTATGTTCTGAACCTCTCCATAAATTTTTAGCCTCAGCCCTTTCAGCCTCCCTTTTAGCAGTGGGAGGTTTAAATGAACATTGAAGTGATGGTGATGATGACTGAAACACTAAAGATGAGTGTGTCGTCATATCAAGACCAAGACAAAAATTCCCAGCTGACTTCTCTCCCTCCTGGCCAATCTAGAAGCCGTCAGTTGCGTCAAAGCCGTACAGGTACCTGGGCAGTTGCAATCGCAGCACTACTCATCTCCACAATTGCTTGGCTTTCCCTTATTTTCTCTAGCACCACCACTCAATGTTTACATCACCTAAGAGATTGGGAGGGTAGCCCCCGTTTTCTTCCTTGGAGAATCTGTTTTCCTGATCGACATTCTAATGCTATGCTGCCTGCTCCTCTCCCATTTGGCCATAAGGGAGATCATATTCACTATGACAATCACAGTACCTTTGAACAAGAAGACTTGTCACTTAAACATATTGTATTTGGCATAGCTGGATCATCTCAACTATGGAGACGGCGGAAAGAATATGTTAGGCTGTGGTGGCGTCCCAATCATATGCGTGGCCATGTATGGTTAGAGGAACTAGTACCGCAAGAACCTGGAGATCATTTATTACCCCCTATAATGGTTTCTGAGGACATCTCACATTTTCACTATACTAATCCTTTGGGTCACCCTTCTGGCCTGCGAATTTCTCGTATTGTCATGGAGAGTTTTCGTCTTGGCCTCTCAGATGTGCAATGGTTTGTCCTTTGTGATGATGATACCATCTTCAATGTGGATAACCTTGTCCATGTTCTCAACAAGTATGATTCCTCTGAAATGGTTTACATTGGCAGCCCCTCAGAGAGCCATTCGGCAAATACCTACTTCAGTCATTCCATGGCCTTTGGTGGTGGTGGGATTGCCATAAGTCATACCCTTGCCAAGGCACTCTCTGATATTCTTGATGAGTGTATTGAAAGATACCCCAAACTCTATGGTAGCGATGATCGATTGCATGCCTGCATCACTGAACTTGGTGTTCCTTTGTCCTGGGAGCATGGTTTTCACCAGGTTTTTTACCCACTCAAATTAATTTCCATCTGCCTTCTAAATATTTATCTGTGTCATATTTGTATTGTACCATTCTTAATTTCTGTCTATTTTCAGAAAGATGAAAAGTTTGATGAGAATTATTTTATGAATGATGATTAAATCTTTTCTATCCTATGTCTTTTTATTATTGAATATTGATAATCAATCTAAAGTTATTTTTCTCTCTCTTTCCTTTCAGTGGGATATAAGGGGTAATGCCCATGGGCTTTTATCTTCTCACCCAATTGCACCATTTGTGTCAATTCATCATGTTGAAGCTGTTGACCCCTTCTATCCTGGCTTAAACTCTTTGGAGAGCCTAAAACTATTTACAAAGGCCATGAGAGCTGATCCCAGAAGCTTCTTGCAGCGTTCTATTTGTTATGACGAAGCACGGCATCTTACGTTTTCAGTCTCTCTTGGTTATGTTGTTCAAGTCCTGCAAAATGTTGTTTCACCCCGTGAGTTAGAGCGCTCAGAACGGACTTACTCAGCTTGGAATGGTATAAGTCATAGGAATGAATTCGACTTTGATGCCAGGGATCCATCTAGGTCTATTTGTAGAAAGCCTATTCTCTTCTTTCTAAATGATGTTGGAAATGAAGGCAATGCTTCTAGGGGTTCGTATGTAAGGACTAGAGAAAGAAACAATCTCAAAAAGAAAATTTTCTGCTTTCCTCGTCAATCCCCTCTTCGTAATGTGCAAGAAATCAAGGTACTGGTGCAGCCATTGAGCAAAAATTGGCATCTGGTATGTTTCATAGCTCTTTATCATGTTGTGTGATGGTTTTGCAAGCTGAGTCATCAAGGTTAGTGACATCTTTGAATTCTACTGTTTGTTTGTCATAGGTACCACGTCGTCTCTGTTGTAGACAAAGCCATGCGGGGAAAGAAATTCTTCAACTAATTGTTGGACAGTGTGGGAAGGGAGCTTTTAGTTCTGTTTACTGATATTTTAGGTCGACTGTTTTATGCTTGTACATGGATTGGAGTTAGAGAAGAGCTAATTCTATGCGGCATCTGTTTGATTTTAACCTTTGGTTGAGCTTCTGTGAACTTCTGTTCTGTAAGAATTCCTGACACATGTAACTAACTATTGAGAAGAGATTCCTAACACCAATTATTGAGTTTCTAACCCTTAATTCAAGTATTCCTCCATCATTCTTTCCTAATGAAAGGCTATTTGATCATAAACTAAGACTTGCAGCATTTACATATATATATATGGACAAGTCAATTACATGTTTTGTATAGGTTGGTATTGAAACCGAAGAATGGGGAAAACAATATTACAAGTGATAATGTGAGCAATATAGGGATCAAGGATAAACATTAGATTACAATATTTTATTTTAATAGCTTTTGATTTATTTTTATTTTGATGCTCTCATCTTATTAGGATTTATCTTTATTATTTTATTTTATCTTATTCGAGTTTATCTCTTTGACTCTACAGAAAGCCTCCATAATTAGGTTAGGAATGCTTTTAGATTGATCATTGGATACAAGTTCTCTTAGCTTATTAATCATCTCCTCCTCTTCCTTCTTCCTCCATTCCCCTGTTTATCTCTGCATCTTCTATTTTGACAGCCCTCCTCTTTCTGCACCCTTCCCCTCTATTATTTCTGAGCTACTGTTATCCATGATAAGGTCAAGTATTGGAGCACGCATTTCTTTCATGACAAAATGGCATATGTCAATTTGATAAATCAAAAGCCTGAAAGCACAGCAGTATTTTCGTGAGATATAACCTTACAATCAAATAATGGTTATTTGTTATTGACTAGGACTTAGCTAGGTGATAATTTTCTTTGGCTTATGTGCTATGCTTGGGTCAAGGGTCATAGCACCCATTAATACAAGGTAACATTTATGAATTTAGAGACAGAATTGATTTTTAGAAAAATATATATATCTAATACAAGGTACAATTTAGGGCACAATGTTTTTGAGTAATTATTCAATATGATTGAAAAATTTCAATTTGAAGGAAGGGAGTGATATAGAACTTTGTTAACTGTATAGAATAGGTCACTTTTCGATCTGGAAAGCAGGCATTTCTTAAATTTCTGTTTTTTATGATTCTAAATTTGTTGATCTATGATTCATCATATTGGTGCAATTGTAGTGCTTGGTATTGCTTGGACTACCTTTATTTTGTCTCAGCTTTTATTGTCACGGGTTTGTTTTTCTCAATTCAAAAATTGCTGGGTCATTCAACTTTACTGCATTGCCTCGAACTTTTCCTGTTGCCTTTCCTCTGTTGTGATGTAAACCCATGAAAACAGATTCTATTGAACATCAAAAACAGACTCATTCCTAAAACATCATTACTGATAGGTCTTCACCTTAATTTTATTGACAAAGTGATTCTCCACATTAATAAAATAAATGTAGACACATGTTTGAACCTTTTTATAACATCTTAGGTTTGTCTCTATCATTTCAGCCAGAGCAAAGTGGAATTTAATTGATGCCTTAGTTTTCTCTGTGTGGGGATTGTTACATGCAGTTTTTCCTCAACCAAGTCTAAAGTTTTGTATAAGTTCCAGAGTATATATGTAAGCAGTTGAATCGCAGGTTTATCTCTCTGAGCTTCTGACCAAATGCTTGAAGCTGATTTGCATCCCCACATCAAAGGTATCGATCCCTCATCAGATACCTGTGAGTATTATCTCGGTTTTGTCTTAGATATATTATATGGGTGTGAACGGCGACTCCAAAATTGATGATATTGAGTTGTTGATTGATGACTGAGATATATCAGGTTTTAGAGATTGTCTGTTTCTTATAACTTTTTTCAAGAATTGTGATCTACCTCAACAACAGTTGTTTTGTTCTGACATTAATAACTAGTGGAGGCAATTTGTACTGCCAACTAGTGCATAAAGTTAACAATCTATATGTGCCTTGTGCAATGTAATTAATTATGTCGACTATCATTTTTTTTTCCTGGCTAGAGGCAATTTAGTCTTTTTGTTTTAATATTTTAATTTTTGATCTTTTAAAATAATTACTATTTTTATGGTCCTTTTAATAAATATTATTCATCATAGGTCTTTTATTATAATTTTTCTTTATTTTTTTTAATTTGAAAAAAAAATGGATAAATTCTTCTAAAATATACATAACCAGATAAGCAACCCAAAATACTCGACTGACATTGAAATCCCTATTTCCATTTTGGAATTATTTTTTCTTAAAATGATCTAATTGCTCTCAACATTAGACACTAGATCTCTTCTGTCAACCGTAGCTGTCAGAGCTCTGGCAATAATGGCGAGCGAATTATTGACAAAGTTATTTAAAGTGAAATTTGATCCCACCACCTTTTGAATACTCAAAAGATATACAACTATTAATATTATTCGATTAGCTGTTCTAATCCTTTAAATGCAGATCTAAGCCTAAACTTGTCAATGCATAGCACAAATAACTTGTTATGTTAAGTCACCCCAAAACTATGTCGTTTTGGGGTTAGAGGAATTAATGAACTCTCAAAACGACGTAGTTTTTGGGTTAGGAGAATTAATGAAGGATCTTTTGGTAAAATTCATATCATATATACAAAAACAAAAATATCAAAACACCATTCATTAATTCCCTAACTCCTAAAACGACGTAGTTTTAAGGTGACTTGACATAAGCTTATGTCAAGTGACATGATAAACGATAAACCCATATATGTATTTATATATATGAACTATTTTGGGATTTGTTGTGCCTATGGAAGGCTTGATTTGAAATCTAATAATGTTGTTTTGATGATATTGGATATTCTTAGAGCCCATGGTATCACTTTTCTTTTAATCGGGTTAAATCTGACACCTCCTTGGTTGTGTTTTACAAAGAGGGGAGCCATGTTGAAGTTATGTGTAATGGATATGTTTTTGTTGAAGGATGTGTTATATGTTAGATCGCTCTAGTCCACGGTTATAAGAGGTGGTTAGGGTAATAAAGATGATCTATACATCAATAAATGTTTGGCATATTTTATATGTGAGATCTTGTGTGAAATGTTGGAAAATAAATTATAATGTTATGGATACCTTTTTGAGAGGAATTTTTGGTAACCAAATCGATAACTAATTTGTGAAGGATTTTATGTAAAATAATATAATTAAATTATTGTGGATTTTAACTGTATGTTCTCGATCTTGGTTTGCATCTATATTTCTGAATAACCAATAGTTATGGAGATTTTTGGATCTTACGGTTACTATGTTTTTTTTTTGTTCCAGGTGAATATTTAGTAGGAAAATTAGGGAAAACACATATAGAATGAGTCGTGAAGGCTCATTTGTATTGTTATGTTATCTGTATTTTCCATGACCATAAGGCTTTGACATTTTAGAAACTTTGATATATATTATTTTGGATTTAATTTGGCCCTTATAAATGGATCTTTACCTTTGCCATATTGTAAATATGTATTTATATGTTAAACATCTTACATTTGAGGTATTCCAATTATTTTGGTCAAGTTTTTAGGTGTTAAATTTGGGATGTTACAGTTGACTACCACAAGTTTTTTTTAAATAATTTTTTATTTATTTTTTAATTTTTATGAAAGGGAAATTAAGGAAATGAAAAAAAACTTAATTCCAAAATCATCCTAATTTTTTTTTAAATAAAAAAACTCAAATAATACTTCAGTTTTACCGTAAATAAATGCTTCACATTTTCCAAAATTAATTATAAACCCAATATCAAACACCTCCATACATCATAAAATCAATTATAAAGCCAAAATCAAACATATTTACATATGCCAAAATTAATTATAAAACCATAATTAAACACCTTTTCATTGGTCTAAAGATTAATTTTTTGAGGAATGCTTGGTGGCCCAAAAACTAATTTAGGTTAAAAATCAATTATTAATTAGAAGTCTAAACAAATTATATTAAATGATGAACAGATAAACATATTACATTTTTTTTGGCCAAAAGAAAAAAGCATATTACATTTTTATTCGGGCTAAATAGCAAATCCACATCAAAAGTGTACGTCCAGGAGCAATATTGTTCTAAAAGTTTTTTTTTTTGGGGGTCTCAATGTTGTCTTAGAAATTTTAAAATGTAGCAATCTTGTCCCTCAGTTAATAACCAGTCGAACATTAGTTAACTTCACCACCGTCCTTCTTGTCCCTTGTCCATCTCATCATCTCTTGACCCCTTTCTCTCTCCCTCTTTCAATGTTCATGGCCGACCCTCTCTCTCCCTCTACAACCACTTGAAGCTAAATCACTAAAAATTACAGTATGCTACAATCATCAAAGGCAAGCCATATATAGTAGGGAAAAGCAAAACGTAACATGCATTTCCTACCAAACGAGCACAATCTTGAATTTCTAAGACTATTAGCACAAAGAAAATAAAAGGAAATACAAGAGAAATATTCTAACTAGTAAAACTCCTTAAATTTGGACAATCAGGAACCACTTCCGTTTGGCCTTGTTCTCTTATCCTCATCAAACTCGTCAAACACTGGCCCTCACCCCTTCCCGCAGATTCAGACCTTGACTCCCAACCCTTATTCTAACGTCCTCCATTTCTAATCAAACGCTATATATTAGTGGCTATGTGCAGTTAGGAATTAATTCTTATAAACTTTTGGAATGCTTTTTTTTTTTTTTTTTTTAAAAAAATAAGTATAAAAATTAAAATATGTTAACTCCACGCAGAAAATTTGACCTAGATTATTATGCCGCAACGCTGCATTTTCTAGTTATTAATTTGAAAGCTTAGGGATAAGGCGCATTAATGAGATATGATTAATACATTTGCAATAAATGATTGTTAGTTTGTTAATTTTTTCTTAAATTAACCAAAAATTTAACTTTATTAATATTAAATAAAATTTTGAAAGAGAGGAAAAAAAATTACAAGGAGCTACATCTTTTTTTCACTAATTCTCTATCATCTCTTTTGTTACTTATTCTCTCTCACTCGCTCTCCCCATAAATAAGGGTCCTTAGAAAAAATAATTTGCATTTTTAGATATTTATTGCCTTAAATTTTAACCAACTTTTTTAGTTTCGTACTTAAGTTATTTGAAGCTTATACGATGATGTTAAAATATAGGATGTCATGTCTTTTCAACATAGTTTCTTTTAGTTTAATACACTCTTTAACATATTTGTGCATATTTTGGATATGTGCATTTGGTTCTTGGTTGTACATAAAATCCTAAGAGTATATGTAAAAAATGTATCAATGGACCACTAACCCTAACGCTTAAAACATGCAATAATATTTACAAGAATTAAGGTGTAGATTGGCCAACGAACTATTATTTGAGGAGCATCTAACACAAATATTAATTGAGGGCACCTTAATTATCAATTAACAATTAAAAAGTGAAAAAAAGTACTAAATAACAATTAAAAAAAACAACTATCATAATTACGTTAAAATATGAGATACTGGCGAAGGATAATGGCAGAGACGTTGGAGAAAAGAGCAGTTATGCCTTCTTGTTGATAAGGTAAACACCAATAGAGATGGGACCCATGCGAGCAAGCGTTGTGGCAGCAACGGCTACTGCCAATGGCATCCTACCAGGGTGCAAGGCGCGTGTCGGTCGGAAGTTATGGATTGTTGAATTTGGTTTCGGTGCATGATTCTCACGCTGAAGTTGCATACAGACCTTGATGAGTTTAAGAAGGCGAGTGGAACATCCAATAACAATGGAATCTTTGGAGACGCCGACGTCGCCGACATTGTGATAGTTAATAGAAGCTGCAAACACCAAGATAGTGATAGGGTAGTTTAACAGCATTGAGTTTTGTCACTTTGTGTGTGTGTGTGTGTGTGTGTTTTTTTTTTTTTTTTTTTTCACTTTTTAGTTGTTGGTTGATAATTAAGGTACCATTGATTAATGTTTGTGTCAGATACTCCTCAAGTAATAATTCGTTGGCTAATATGGACTTTAACCCTATTTACAAACATTATTTTCACTTGTTCCAAAATGGAATGATAAATTTCTTTATAAATAAAACACATCAGAAACATTCACAAAGAGTACTTTTTCCTTCTCACTTGACACCCATGCAAGGAAGCAAGGTACAAACAATAATTTCTTCTGTCATAAATATAACCGGTCAGTACAGGGATTTTCTTTGATAATAAATCTAAAAGTTTCCATTGTAAATAATTAAAAACCCTATGTTAGATTATTAAACTCCTATGTTTAGGATTTAGGATCGGAGGGATATGTGTATCACAAATTTATACATCTATAGCATAATTAGTGACAAAAATAATGATATATAGAAGGTGTTTCCTTCAAGGAAAAGCTTGAGCTCATATGACACAACATTATAAATTGAAGCAATTTTATTAATACTTCCATACATGAGCTTTCAAGAAAGAATAATTAAGAGCCCTATTGTTTGGTACAATCTGTTGGCTTGAAAGAGAGCACACGTTCTTCTAAATCAAACCCAATTAAGTAGTTTGCTTGCACGCAATTACCATAAATCCCAATATTATCATTACTAGTATTAGTCATGGCAAAACAAAAAACCCCGTCTTTTGGAGGGATAAAGAAATGAATTGGGCTCAACACCACGTCAGCGCTGCCATCGAAATGAGCCGTTAATTTTGGCCCACTAAGATTAGTCTTTGTCTTGTAACAAAGTTGGTTCCCTAATTCTGGATCATCCTCAATAGGTTTCATTGAGACCACTTGCTTCTTGACTTCTGAAACCAATCTGTCATAAAAATCTTGAGGTAATACAGTTGGAGGTGTGCCTGAATCAAGAAACATGTTACCTTTTGAAATTTTACCATTAAAGGGAATGAATTTATCCTCCACACTAATTCCTTTTAGTGTAACTAAGTAAAATGTTTCGTCTTGTTTAGACACTAAAGGTGTTGAAACAACACCATTTCCTGAAACTTGACTTCCATCACCAAAACTCATCTTGCCTGGAATTCTTGTGTCAGTTTTGAATGGAATCAAACATTGGGAAAATGCGCTTTTTTGATTCCAAATGAAGAGGCCATTTGAGAAATAAGGGACAATGGTCCTCCACCTAGTCCTATGATACCCATCTCATGATCATTGAAAGTTCCTGTATCATGATGTCCACAGCCAAAAACAACGTTCTTTAAGGACACCTGATCTTGTCCTGTGGTTGACTTCAAAATGAGTGTTTCCTGTTATCACACCAAATAATAATAGAGAAGAAATATTATTGTATTCATCATCTTGAAAGTGCAGAGGTGCAATACACCAATATGGACTTGTTAATTTTTTTGGATTAACGATTTGGCAAAAATGACTTTAATCCCAACAAACTTTGACAAACTGAAGTAAGTTGGGGTAGCAGTTAATTGGGGTAATATTTATGTTTGGATAGGATTTTATTAAAAAAGTCAATCTAACAAAACCTTATTTGAATGAAATTGAAAAGACAATTTTAAAATGTTCAAATATAAAGAAAAGTAAAAAGTTCAATGGTCAGAAAAAATTTAGTTTTTGGACAAGAAGGCAGTTGCTATGTCAAACATAAAAAAATTTAGTTTTTGGACAAGAAGTCAGTTGCTATGTCAAACCTCTTCTTCTTCTTTTTTTTTTTTTTCAATCAAACTAGCTTTTTTCCGTTTTAACTGGCTTCTAATACTTGCTAGCTAAACACTCTGCACCAAACAAGCCCATATGTATAATTAGTACCTGCGATAAAAAGCCATGAGTTTCTGATGAATCTCCATAACCGTAAGTGTAATTGCACACTTTTTGATCACACCCATGGTGGAGCATGAGACACTGAGACGATGAACATGAGACAGTTTTGTAGGTTGACGAGGTTTTAGGATTGAACAAAGGATTGATTTGTTTGTAGCAGTCATTGCAGGGAACACATTGTGTCCACAAAAGGTCACTTCCTGTGTCTGCTTCTAAAAATATGTCTCTTGGTGGTGTCCCCAATGATATGTTCATCAGATGTTGCCCTAGATACCCACTTACAGGTGCTTGAGCTATTTTTGATAGTGATGGTGACTTCATCGGACGACGACCTTGCCACGGAATCAGGTCAACGCTAAAGCCGCCGTTAATGGCTTCTACTAAAGAAGATGAAGATGAGAGAAGAAGTAGTAACAGATGAAGAATGAGGATCTTCGTTATAAAGCGAATAGCCATTATAATGAGAGAATATGATACTATGAAGGGTTTTTTTATTGTTGTTAGAATGCTGGAAGTTGTGCGGGTTTTATAGATGATGTTTGCTAGAGTTTCTGTTCATTGTACACGACTGTGTAATAAAAGACAATATTGATGAACCAACAAGGATGTCGTTTGGGTTTTGGAATTTGAATAACTACGTATTAACTAATTTTGGAAATATATCGTCTGCATTAATAATAATCAATTTTTTTAAAAATTCAGTTGACCTTTTTTTTTTTTTTTTGAGATTAATGAATTTAAATAAGACTCATATGTTGTGCTTCTTCTTCCAATCTTCATTATAAGACACCAACTAACAATTCTCACAAACTAATAAGAACAGTTAAAGTCATTAAATTTGTCTTAAAATTTAAGTAATTTTTAATATTACTCGTACTAAATACACTAAAACTCTAATATCATATTAATTATTACTCTCACTCACTACTTTTATTAATTATGGGCATACATGAAAAAAAGATATGAGTCTTTTTTTCATGTATGCCACTGTTACGAAAATCGCGTTTTAACGCGTGAGATCGCACGAAATCGCAATTTCCATATACCACACGATCCAGCTATCGGCAAAAATCGCAAATTGTGTTGGAACGTTAAGATCGACGGGAAATCGTAGCAATCGTTAGGATCGACTGGAAATAACGATCTTGTTGGGGTTTTTAAATTAGAGAAAAAATGCCCAAATAAATACCCATAAGGCCATGACTCAGATTTGATTAAAAAAGATTTCAGATCAGAAGTTCAGAACCCTAAATCCCAAATTTTGGAACTTACGAAACGAGCCTTGTTGCGGCAATGCTTTCAGAACCTTGTTGCTGGTATCTGTGCTTTCAACGCTTTTTTTGCCTCACTCCCGAAGCGCCGCCGCAGCCGGAGATGATTCCAGATCCCTCCTTGCACCTCCGCCGCTCAAGGAAGAGGAACTTCCACAGATCCACTCTCTAGTAAGAACAAGGACTTTAGGAATTAGAGGGACTGGATGAGAGCTATCTGTTATTCTGCTATAAGCCTCTGTAGGTGTGTCGTGTGTAGATCTACATTTCTGATTCTCGACTTCTCGCTTCGCTGGACTCGTGTGACTGTGTGAAGTGTGAACTCACTATTCTCTCAAACTCTAAACAGTCTAAAGTCTAATAAAGAAATAGTCAGATAAAGTAAAAAAATTGTTTAGTATTTAATGAATAAAATAATAACCATGAATGCCTATTCTTGTTGGACTCTGGACGCGTGTGAACTGTGAAGTATCTATATGAAAGTATGAAACCAAATAGCCAGATAAAGAATTTGTTTAATATTTAATATTTAATGAATAAAATAATGAAACTACATAGTCAGTTAAAGAAATAGCTATAATGAGCAAGATTTATTTTTTATTTTTTAACTTTTATATTATGTTTATGAGTTTTACAATTGATGTTAGTTGTTTTACATGTATATAGATAATTGAATATAACTTTATATCTTAAATAATAGGATCTTACGATTCGTGTCGATCCCACGATTTACGATCTTCATACCTCTTTCCGATCTTATATAGGATCTCGATTTTAACAACATTGATGTATGCCCATAATTAGTACCTGCGATAAAAAGCCATGAGTTTCTGATGAATCTCCATAACCGTAAGTGTAATTGCACACTTTTTGATCACACCCATGGTGGAGCATGAGACACTGAGACGATGAACATGAGACAGTTTTGTAGGTTGACGAGGTTTTAGGATTGAACAAAGGATTGATTTGTTTGTAGCAGTCATTGCAGGGAACACATTGTGTCCACAAAAGGTCACTTCCTGTGTCTGCTTCTAAAAATATGTCTCTTGGTGGTGTCCCCAATGATATGTTCATCAGATGTTGCCCTAGATACCCACTTACAGGTGCTTGAGCTATTTTTGATAGTGATGGTGACTTCATCGGACGACGACCTTGCCACGGAATCAGGTCAACGCTAAAGCCGCCGTTAATGGCTTCTACTAAAGAAGATGAAGATGAGAGAAGAAGTAGTAACAGATGAAGAATGAGGATCTTCGTTATAAAGCGAATAGCCATTATAATGAGAGAATATGATACTATGAAGGGTTTTTTTATTGTTGTTAGAATGCTGGAAGTTGTGCGGGTTTTATAGATGATGTTTGCTAGAGTTTCTGTTCATTGTACACGACTGTGTAATAAAAGACAATATTGATGAACCAACAAGGATGTCGTTTGGGTTTTGGAATTTGAATAACTACGTATTAACTAATTTTGGAAATATATCGTCTGCATTAATAATAATCAATTTTTTTAAAAATTCAGTTGACCTTTTTTTTTTTTTTTTGAGATTAATGAATTTAAATAAGACTCATATGTTGTGCTTCTTCTTCCAATCTTCATTATAAGACACCAACTAACAATTCTCACAAACTAATAAGAACAGTTAAAGTCATTAAATTTGTCTTAAAATTTAAGTAATTTTTAATATTACTCGTACTAAATACACTAAAACTCTAATATCATATTAATTATTACTCTCACTCACTACTTTTATTAATTATGGGCATACATGAAAAAAAGATATGAGTCTTTTTTTCATGTATGCCACTGTTACGAAAATCGCGTTTTAACGCGTGAGATCGCACGAAATCGCAATTTCCATATACCACACGATCCAGCTATCGGCAAAAATCGCAAATTGTGTTGGAACGTTAAGATCGACGGGAAATCGTAGCAATCGTTAGGATCGACTGGAAATAACGATCTTGTTGGGGTTTTTAAATTAGAGAAAAAATGCCCAAATAAATACCCATAAGGCCATGACTCAGATTTGATTAAAAAAGATTTCAGATCAGAAGTTCAGAACCCTAAATCCCAAATTTTGGAACTTACGAAACGAGCCTTGTTGCGGCAATGCTTTCAGAACCTTGTTGCTGGTATCTGTGCTTTCAACGCTTTTTTTGCCTCACTCCCGAAGCGCCGCCGCAGCCGGAGATGATTCCAGATCCCTCCTTGCACCTCCGCCGCTCAAGGAAGAGGAACTTCCACAGATCCACTCTCTAGTAAGAACAAGGACTTTAGGAATTAGAGGGACTGGATGAGAGCTATCTGTTATTCTGCTATAAGCCTCTGTAGGTGTGTCGTGTGTAGATCTACATTTCTGATTCTCGACTTCTCGCTTCGCTGGACTCGTGTGACTGTGTGAAGTGTGAACTCACTATTCTCTCAAACTCTAAACAGTCTAAAGTCTAATAAAGAAATAGTCAGATAAAGTAAAAAAATTGTTTAGTATTTAATGAATAAAATAATAACCATGAATGCCTATTCTTGTTGGACTCTGGACGCGTGTGAACTGTGAAGTATCTATATGAAAGTATGAAACCAAATAGCCAGATAAAGAATTTGTTTAATATTTAATATTTAATGAATAAAATAATGAAACTACATAGTCAGTTAAAGAAATAGCTATAATGAGCAAGATTTATTTTTTATTTTTTAACTTTTATATTATGTTTATGAGTTTTACAATTGATGTTAGTTGTTTTACATGTATATAGATAATTGAATATAACTTTATATCTTAAATAATAGGATCTTACGATTCGTGTCGATCCCACGATTTACGATCTTCATACCTCTTTCCGATCTTATATAGGATCTCGATTTTAACAACATTGATGTATGCCCATAATTAGTACCTGCGATAAAAAGCCATGAGTTTCTGATGAATCTCCATAACCGTAAGTGTAATTGCACACTTTTTGATCACACCCATGGTGGAGCATGAGACACTGAGACGATGAACATGAGACAGTTTTGTAGGTTGACGAGGTTTTAGGATTGAACAAAGGATTGATTTGTTTGTAGCAGTCATTGCAGGGAACACATTGTGTCCACAAAAGGTCACTTCCTGTGTCTGCTTCTAAAAATATGTCTCTTGGTGGTGTCCCCAATGATATGTTCATCAGATGTTGCCCTAGATACCCACTTACAGGTGCTTGAGCTATTTTTGATAGTGATGGTGACTTCATCGGACGACGACCTTGCCACGGAATCAGGTCAACGCTAAAGCCGCCGTTAATGGCTTCTACTAAAGAAGATGAAGATGAGAGAAGAAGTAGTAACAGATGAAGAATGAGGATCTTCGTTATAAAGCGAATAGCCATTATAATGAGAGAATATGATACTATGAAGGGTTTTTTTTATTGTTGTTAGAATGCTGGAAGTTGTGCGGGTTTTATAGATGATGTTTGCTAGAGTTTCTGTTCATTGTACACGACTGTGTAATAAAAGACAATATTGATGAACCAACAAGGATGTCGTTTGGGTTTTGGAATTTGAATAACTACGTATTAACTAATTTTGGAAATATATCGTCTGCATTAATAATAATCAATTTTTTTAAAAATTCAGTTGACCTTTTTTTTTTTTTTTTTTGAGATTAATGAATTTAAATAAGACTCATATGTTGTGCTTCTTCTTCCAATCTTCATTATAAGACACCAACTAACAATTCTCACAAACTAATAAGAACAGTTAAAGTCATTAAATTTGTCTTAAAATTTAAGTAATTTTTAATATTACTCGTACTAAATACACTAAAACTCTAATATCATATTAATTATTACTCTCACTCACTACTTTTATTAATTATGGGCATACATGAAAAAAAGATATTTGATGCTCTTTAGAAACGAACAAGATATTTAATGCACTAAAACTCTAATATCATATTAAAGGTGAAAGCCACGTAAGCATGCCAACTCTGTATAAAATTGGTCAACAAATGTTGATTGTTTGGTTTGTTAACAGAGGGCTGAAATTGCCCCCATTTTTTAAGCTTCTAGGGTACATTTTACCCCCTTAAAACTTCCCGGTGCACGGTAGTCATATGAGAAAACTTCCGGGGCTTTTAAGCCCTCTAATCCTAAATTATATATTAGTTTTAATTGTAAGTCGGGAAAATTAGTTTTGAAAGGAAATAATAAGCATAAATATTTTAATATAATTTATTTAAATTCATTAATCTCTCCAAAAAGTCAGGTGGCTCATATATTAAGAACTAAAAGAAGTCAACATTAAGAATAATAATCAATTTGCTACGTTTTTTGTTGGTCTTTTCATTGTCATAAATTGTTTTCAATTTTACTTGTTCTCGTCTTAAATGAATAAGAGCTCATTAAGGGATTTGTTTTGGTCTAAACAAGACTTCAATCTATTTTGTTTTTATAAATTTATAATTTTTTGCAAAAAATTAATGAGTATTTTAGGAAAACTAACAAACAACTAACTGAAATAATTCTCTTATTTCTATAAATTAGTTAGATAATTCTTACTTCTTAAATTCAGAATTTTTTAAAAATAAGGGTTCAGGGGCAAATTTATTTCAAAAGTTTTCACTGATGAGCAATCTTACCATGAAAGTTTTTTTTAGGCTCAATATTGCCTCAGAAGGTTGCCATTTTCTATTAAAAAGTTGATGTTTTTTTAACTGTCAATGTTAGTTTTTTACCGCTATGGAGCAATATTGTTACGTTTTAAAACTTCAGGGATGACATTGAATTTGAAAAAATTTTCAGGGTAACATTGCTCTACAGTGAAAACTTTCAGAAAAAATTTGCATGTTAACCCAAGAAACAAAAGAATTTTCGCATTCTCATTTCATGATGTGCTAATTATACAAAATGATTTCTATTACAGAAAAATATACGAATCATCACTTAATTAAAGTAAAGAATTAATATTATCAAAATAAATCAAAGATACGTAATATATAATTAAAAGAAAGCATAATGTGCATGAGTCTATCGAGAATTAATTAGAAATGATATCTTCGTTTTTTCAACGCAGAATCGAGGAGACAGTAATTTTAGTTAATTTCCTTTTCAGAAAAAAAATCAATGATTATTCTAAACTTATTGGAAGAACCTAAATGTTAGGTATTAAAGAAATTTGTTTTGCCCTTAATTATAAACATTAGTTGACTTTGTCTCTAAAATTTATAATTCTTTTCCGATTCTAAATAACTCTCACTATTAGTTGCAAATTATTAAAATGACGGTATAGGTATTAATCTGGTTGGAATGAGCTTTGGCCACTTAATTACAAGATCTTGACTCTTGAGTTTTTGCTCATGTAAATGTAGAAAATGCCTCTTGAAGAGCTGCCCCTGATTGGGCTGACAATCCTTAAATTTGATTTAATCAAATAAACATATAAAATGAGTATTTTTGAAAAATCAATATGAAAGAAGTATGATATATATATTTTTTATTTAGTACTAGTCTAACCTTACCGACCTTACCGGTTGTGGGGGAAGGGGATGCGGCTTTCCTCCTTTACCCATATCCTCCGCTGTCATCCTTTTCTCTCAAGACGGCACTGTTTTGATGCAAAATCACACTGTTCCTTTTTTTTTTTTTTAAATGTAGCATTTACCATCCTATTTCTTAAATACTAGATTTTAGAATTTTGAAAAAATATTTTAAAATACTGATTAGTACTAAGAAGATACTTTAGGATATTAATTAGTATTGAAAATATTGCTTTATGATCTTTAAAAATTATTTTATGATCTTGAAAAAATATTTCAGTTACTGGAAAAAAAATATTTTATAATCTTGAAAAATATTTTAGGGTAATAATTGGTACTGCAAAGATACTTTAGGATACTGTCTGTTACTGAAAAAGATACTTCATGATCTCCTAAAATAATTTTAGGATTTTGAAAAATATTTTAGGGTATTGACTGTTACTTAAAAAATATTATAGAATGCTTACCAATATATATATATATATATATATATATATTATAGAATAGATTTTTTTTTATTTTTTTAAAAAGGGAACAATGTATTTTGCACCAAAGCAGTGTCGTAAGGAGGAAAACGTTTATTGGAGCAAGTATTCCAATGAAGCCAGCCTTGGGGCCGCGACTAGAGAACAAGCTAGGACTTTGGATCTCGTCGGAGAAGAGAACCTCACCATGCATCTTTCACTGTCCTTCATTTCACCTTCATTAGAAACCCATTCCAAATTCAACCTCTACTCCTTCTCTCCACTGCTAGCTTCGTCACCCACTTACTTCCTCCACGCCATCTCCACAATTGATTCCACCACCATTACCACAGACCCTTCTCTCTCTTCTTCTAGATTCGATGTGCAGCTCGTGTGGGCTTCTCCAATGGATATGAGTAGCTAATTCCCTTGCTTCTTGGTGATATAAGGATGTGTGTTTGAGCTTAATAGATGATGACTTCCTATTTTTAATTGATTTGTGATGTAATTTGATATATTTAGGAAGTCATCAATGCTAAATTAAAGAGATTTGATTGAGATTTTAAGAGATATCAATTTTAATGCATGATTCAAGGGATTTCAATTTAAAATAGAAGTTTTTGAGTTTAGGAAACAAATCAGAGTAATGAGGGGTTTTGAATAAATTCAGTTTTCTATTATTATGATTGTCATATAATTTCCTTTTTCTTTGTCAGAGGCGCATAATGGCACAGCACAACACAATTGAATATAAAAGAGGGAGCATCATTCAACAGGAAAGGAAATTATGCGCTGGAAAAGTCAAACAAAAAAAAAAGAATTGATTGTGTAATTCAGAGAAAGAATCAGTAATTGAATGAGAATGAAGACGTGGACCCCACCCTTGATATTATATACGTCTCATGCATCTGAAGAAAAGAAGAAGGCACGCATCAGAATTGGAGGGCTGAAAACGCAAAGAAAAATAAAAAGACGCAAGGAGAGGAGACGCACGGCTGTGAAGAAAACTTGGAGCGTGAGGTTTTGCAGTGGAGGAAAAGAAGTAGAGTGTGTTATCAATTCAAGAAGCAGAATTATTCTGGGATCTTTTCTTCATCTTCTTCTTCTTCTTGCTATGCTTGAATCTGAATTTCTTATTTTTGTAATGGATTTTCTGTTAGCCATGCGTGGCTAGTTTGTTTTGCAACCTAGAGAATCTATGAACTTGTTTGGGTTTTAGAGATTATTCCCACTTTTTAGTTTTGCTTAATTTTATTTCAGTTTATTTAATCCTGTTTTTATTATTTATTGCTTATTGACTGATCACCATTGAGCATGTTTTGGGGATTTAGGGTTGGACTTGAAAGAGGGAATCCTAAATTGACCTTGGGATTGAATAATGTGGAATTAGGTTTAAATCTAATAAAGAAATTAGGCCTTAATCTAATTTACGTCTAGGATAGACATATACCTAGAAGCTCCGCATAGTCAAATTAGAGTGAGCCCGGTTTGAATTGCATCTTAATTAATTGTGTGAGACATTGCATGATTATTTGAGGTAGGTATATAAGTGGACCGACAGGCACTTATAAACACTAATACTCTAGATTAGCTGATGAAATTAAGTTAGAATTAATGTGGTGGGAATAAAATCTAAGAAACAAACAAGGGATTAGTATCTCTAGGTTGTCCTTTTGATATTTGAATTCTCTCTCTTTGAAAGTGCTTGTTTTTATTAAATTCTTTTGTTTTACTACTATTGAAAACACTTCTTATTTGCTCAACTTAAATGAAAAAAGGAAATTTGACGCCTAATCACCAGTTTGATTGAGTCTCTGTGGGATGACCTTGATTTGCCACTTACTATTTTCATGACCCGTACACTTGCGGTGCTTAGTTAAATTTTTGGTAGCATCAATAGACTTCATAGGGGAGTTTTTCTATCATTCAATTAGTCTAGAGTTATATATTTAGATTGTCTAGTTTTAGAAACTTTTTTAAATGATTCTAGAACTGAGATTGATGTTAATTGTCTTTGCAAGTTTGATACTTATAGTTGAGATTGAATTTTGTAATGTGAAAAATATATATGTTTAATTTTCTTTGTGGTTGCAATGAGATTATATTAATTAGCCCGTTATTGTCTAATTAATGTGGTTGATTTGTGCCTTTAGGAGATTATTTAGTAGTACTCAATTTCATGAAGACTCAAGTTGTATTATTTCAATTTTAATAACACATTAAGTGGTTTTAGACAATATCTCAAGAGGTAGTGATTAGTTATAGTTTTAGGAGTTACTATTAATTGGGAATATTAGACTCAAGTGTTATCTAGTTGTTGTTGTTGTTATTGTTATTATTATTATTTTATATTAAGAATTAATAAATTTCAACTCCCATACTTTTTGAGCAACGATAGTCATTTCTTCATTACTAAGAACATTTAATTAAATTGAATTCCCATTTTAGTTTATTAATTTGAAAAGCCAAAACTAGTTTCCCCATTGTTTTCATTGCATTTGCGTGATTTTTAAATTACTTAAGAATCAATAAAAGGATCTTCGAGAAGAGAGAACAATCCTAAATTTATCTATATGCAATCCTTAGTTAATTTTTTATTGTGGACCTCAAGGCTAATAAAAGGCCCTTATCTCATCACCTGATGCTCAACGTTTTGGACTTTTGCTCTATTTTGATCCTATCATCAAAAACAGAGATTTTTTTTTTGAAAGGGTCATGTTGTATTAGCTAGAAACTGGATTAGGAAAGCTTTCCAATGATTTGCCTAATTTAGATTTTAAATCAAGAAAGTTTTGACTACTGGAAGTTAATCTTCAAACTGTCTCCTAGATATGAAAATTGATTTTGCCCCACAAAATCGATTTCAGCTAATCATGACTAAATTAATTGTGTTAACATAACATCAGCAAAGTTAACTCCGGCAAGAAAAAGAAGAAGTAAAGTTAATACTACTAGGCTTAGGTGCAAGTATTTATGAAATACTCCACAAGAACCAATGTTTTGGACGGTATAATTATATAGATGAAGGATAAAAAACAATGAAAAGAAAATATATAGATTAAAATTATGTTGGAATCTCACCAGAAACGCGGAAGCGTATCGTACCACGTGATATAGGAAAAGTCAAAACCTTCATCATTTTGATTACCTGGAAAGATGCAGCGATCTAAAAGCTTTTCCACGAACAGTCCTCGTATCTGAAGAGCGATCTGAAAGCCTCTCCACGAACAGTCCTTGTCCGCTCTATGATCGATCTTCCAGACTATCTCTCGAGGGGAATAGGATGGTTGTGTGGGCAACCGTTCAGATGATGAACGTCTGCCTCTAGGGTTTGTTTCTGATGAGAGCCTCCTTATGCGTCTGTTACTCTCAAGCAGGTGAAAGTAGGATTATATGCTACTATACCCAAGACCTAACGCTAAACCACATGGGTCATAGAGTTCTTGGGTTGTAGTCTCAATTAAGCCTTATTGGGCTTAAGTAACTAAAGAGCACATTAACCCAACAATCTCCCACTTGCTCTTTAAGATACAAACTTGAGTTCGTAAACCCAAGACCATGTAGCCCATAAGCCATCATCATCTGATTATATACCCTATCCCTTGTTTCGAGCTAGCCTGGGGATCTACCATTTGTCATTCTTCAAGGCTCATGATAATCTATAGAAGATTATCTAGTTTGGTGCTATTCCACTAAAAGCCCAAAAGTGATCTCCAAGAATAATGACACTTATAACAAGAATATGCATTACCCCTTTATAGAATGTCTATAATTGATTGACTAATTTTCTGTAACCCAATCAATTATTTATTCCCTTGACTTTAACAGTTTCTCTAATGGATTACATGCACTGGCCAGTGTCTTAAATATCCAAGTACCGAAACATATCAAGGGGACATTTCCTATAAATTCCATGTTGTTGATCTCATAAACAAATGGTCTCAATCCCAAAATACCGAGTTATTGGCCGTCATATAGATCAAACCTCACCCGTTGGTAAATCAAAGAATGAAAACCATTCGACTACCTATTTAAAATAAACTCAGGATTAAGAGTAACTATATGACTATAGTTATCTGGAGATTTGATTCCTTATGACAGAAAGAACAGCCTTAATCAAATCTCTCCTTGATTCATTCAATGTAAGTATTAACTCACACCAATATTTCATAATGATTCGGACAAAACCATTTCATAAAATATTGCAGCCTAAATAAAGTGCCCAACTTAATTTAATAGCTGTGAACCAATTCATCAATTGTGAGAACTTATGACCATGTCCTTTATGAACGTATCCATGTGATCATATACTCCACAATTGATCCGAACCTTAGAGTTTGTAAATAGTGTGCGAAATAAATGAAAAACACCTCATTTATTAACATTCAGAAAAAAATGCAATGTCATAATGTCTTGCTCAAAAGGCACAAAATAACAAAGTGAAATAACAACTACCTAAAGTTATAGCAAATCTGGAATCCTCCTAAGACCCATGGATGAAACATGCCTCTCGAACACACGTTCAGGCAAACTCTTAGTAGAAGGGTCAGCAAGGTTCTCGTCTGATTCCTTTGCAGCCTCAGAAGCAGCTACATACTCAGCCTCATTGGCAGAGTCAGCCACACATGATTGTTTTACACTTCTCCAACAAATGGCACCGCCATTAAGAGTGTACACATATCCCAAGGTGAACTTACTTGAATCAATTTCTCCTTGGAAATCTGAGTCCATATAACCAATGGTTTCAAGACTCCCACTTGAATAGACCAACATATAATCTCTCGTTCTCCGTAGGTACTTGAGTATATGTTTAATCACTACCCAGTGTTCCTCTCCAGGATCAGATTGGTACCGGCTTACTACTCCCACTGCATAGCATATATCTGGTCTGGTACATAGCATAGCATACATGAGACTACCTACTGCTGAAGCATAAGGTATTCTACTCATGCGTTCTCTCTGCTCAGGAGTTTTAGGAGATTGCTTCTTAGAGAGATGAATCTCATGCCTGAAGGGTATAATTCCTCTCTTGGAATTCTCCATGCTAAACCTGACAAGTATTTTGTCAATGTATTTAGCCTGGGATAATGCCAAAACCCTATTCTTCCGGTCTCGCAAGAGTTTAATTCCAAGAATATAATTGGCTTCCCCCAGGTCCTTCATATCAAAATGCTTGCTCAGCTAGGTTTTTATGCCTAACAATACCTCTGTATCATTTCCGATAAGGAGAATATCATCCACATAAAATACCAGAAAAGATACCGCACTACCTTGGATCCTTTTATACACACGGCTCATCAGGACTTTTCTCAAATCCATAAGACTCAATGGCTTGACCAAATCTGATGTTCCATGATCTGGATGCTTGCTTAAGTCCATAAATGGACCTCTGCAACTTGCATACCATTTCTTTTTGTCCTTTGGCTATAAACCCTTTTGGTTGCTGCATATAGATTTCCTCTTCCAAATTTCCATTTAGAAAAGCAGTTTTGACATCCATTTGCCAAATCTCATAATCAAGATTTACTACAACAGCTAAGAGAATCCGGATGGACTTGAGCATGGCAACCGGCGAAAAAGTTTCATCATAACCCACACCTTCCTTTTGGGAGTACCCTTTTGCCACCAATCTAGCTTTGAAGGTTTCAACCTTCTCGTCTGATCCTCTCTTTCTCTTGTAAATCCACTTACACCCAATGGGTCTTACCCCTTTAGGTGCATCTACAAGAGACCAAACTGAGTTGGAATACATAGAATCCATTTCACGATTCATAGCCTCAAGCCATCCCTAAGCATCAACATCTCCTAGTGCTTCGTCACAACTCTTGGGATCACCATTTTCATCAATGATGACATCCTGATTTGACTCACCCAACAAGAGATATCTTGCAGGTTTACGAATCAATCTCCCACTATGACTTTGTCGCACTTGATGTTGTGCAACTACAGGGGGTCCACATTTTGTGGGTTAACAGTTTCTAGATGAGGACCCTCATTAAATGGAGTAACCAATTCATGATTTTGTTCTTCATTAAGTTCATCATCATGTTGAACTTCATCATTATGTTGAACTTCTGGTTCTATCTCTGGTTCCTGTGTATGTTCAGGTACATTTTTTTTTCTTTGAACAACAACAGGAACAAAAGCTGGAACCCCTTGAGGTTGTGGTGAAACTTGATCTGAGACTAGCTCATCAAGAATAACCTTACTCCTTGGCTTATAATTTGTCATATAGTCCTCCTCTAAGAAAGTTGCGTGAGTGCTCACTATGACCTTCTGTTCTTTTGGACTATAAAACAACCAACCTCTGGTTCCTTTAGGATAACCTACAAACATGCATACTTCAGTACGCGAATCCATCTTATCTGGTTTCTGTTTCAAGACATGTGCCGGAGCACCCTAAATCCGAATATGATTCATGGTGGGCTTACACCCTTTCCACAATTCTATTGGTGTCTTTGAAACCGACTTGGACGGAGCTAAGTTCAATAGATACATAGCTATTTCTAAGGCATATCCCCAGAATGAATCAGAAAGAGATGAATAACTGAGCATAGATCTTGTCATTTCTAAAAGGGTTCTATTTCTCCTTTCAGCAACTCCATTCTGCTGGGGTGTCCTTGGAGAAGATAATTGTGAAACTATCCCCTCTTTGGTCAAGTAAGACCTAAACTCTCTAGATAGGTATTCACCCCCTCGATCAGATTGAAGAGTCTTAATTTGAACACCTAGATGCTTTTCTGCCTCAGCCTTGAACTCTTGGAATTTTCCAAAAGCTTCAGACTTTTGACGCATTAGATACACATGTCCAAATCTAGAGTAATCATCAATAAATGTGATGAAATACTGATACCCGCCTCTGGCTTGGACATTTATTGGTCCACATACATCAGTATGTACCTATTCCAGCTGAAGTGTGGCACGTTTTCCCTTGGCCTTGAAAGATCTCTTGGTCATTTTACCCTTTAAACAGAATTCACATACTGGTATCGGTTCAAAGTTCAGGGATTTCAAAATCCCACTTTTTACCAAACCTTGTATCCTGTTAGAGTTAATATGACCCAATCTCAAATGTTAAAGATAAGTTTCATTGGAAACTTTTCTTTTCTTTGATGAATTAATATGCTCAACATCTTTTAATTCAACATGATTAACTTCACAGGGAACATGATTAAGGAAATAAAGACCATTAAACTTTACACCAGAACAAATAAAAGAAGATGAACTTCTTATTGAAACTGAGGAATTAAACTGAACTGTCTAACTATGTTTATCCAAACAACTAACAGAAATTAAATTCCTCTTAAAATCTGGAATAAATAAACAGTCTTCTAAAACCAAAGTCCTGCAATTGTCAAAAGATAAAATAACTTGTCCCACTGCTAGTGCAGACACAAGCTCCCCAGTTCCAAGCTTCAAATCTCTTTGTCCTTTACTTACAGGCAAGCTATGTCTAAATCACTGCAAATACTAACAAACATGGTTAGTGGCTCTTGAATCAACGATCCATTTATCATCGTGATTCTCCACTAAACAAGCCTCAATCACATGTAAATCACCTATGCTAGGCGTAGCAAACATGCCATCAAGAGTCTGGAGCATTGTTGCTCCACTCTCAATCATGCTCACTTGCTCTTGAAGGTGATTGACGAGACTGGCCAAAATGTAGCAGTAAACTGACACATTCGCCTTCTCCCATCTATCCTTCTCCTACTGAAATCGAGTCCGAATTGCATCAGACGCATCTGCAGCAGGCTGCGCTGGCATAGGAGTAGTAAGAACAAAGTTGAGCTTTTCATATTGAAGAACAATATTCAAATTAGTTTTTCATTGTTTGTAGTTTGTACCATCCATAGGTTTTTGGCTCAAGATTGTAGCTAAAGGATTGAATGAAGACATTTTTCTGAAAATAAGGAAAAGCACACTAATTACATGAAGGGATTCGTACACGCAGCGGATTAAAATTTCTTACGAATCCTTCTTGAGGATCACTCAACGACGTTTAAATCAAGGTTTGGGAACCGAATCATACCTTATATTGAACACGTCCGCGTCACGTTCTCTTTGATCAGGTGGGCTACCTTCTCGATCAACACGTCCGCGTCTCGTTCTCTTTGATCAGGTGGATTACCTTCTCGATCAGCAGAAGTCGACTCTAGGATCGGCTTCCTCTACTGGTATCCACACGAACAATCCCCGAACACGGTTGCAGCAGCGTGCTAGCGCTTCTTGTGCGTCTCTCTCTCAAGTTGCTCTAGGGTTTCTTGCGGCTTTCTAATACTCTCGACTGAAAAATCCGTAAGTTTTTCTAAAACCTGATAGGCGTATTATATAACCAAAACTAATCCTGATTAATTTTGGAAATTCGGAATTTCGAATCTGGTCAATATATTAATCAGATCTATCTCATAAATGTAATCAAATATATTAAAAGCCAGATTTGAAATCCGAATCTTGAATTTAGATCAAATCTAAATTTAAAGCCTTTTTGATTTAATTTATCATTATAAATTAAATCCGAGATATGATATCTATCCATTTAATTAAATCTGAGATACTATATCTCAATTTAATATTAAACAGATATACGATATCCTTATTCGAAATTAAATGAGATACAATATCTCTATTTGTTTCAGATATTTAATTTATCAAATAAATTAAATACTAAACAAATATCATATATAATATTATAATCTTCATTTATAATATACATATTAATTTCGAATATATATATATATATATATATATATATATATATATATAAATCCTAGATCAAATTTAGTATTCATTTAATCTCAGACTAATCTGGGATTCAATGAATCTGGACACTTTTACCCGTGTTGGATTATTCTTGTGTGCGACCCTGCAGGCCCATATGAGATTGGCAGTGGGCCAACACTGTATCAGCCCACAAGTCGCAAGCGGCCTCTAGCAAGACATTGCGACTACCCAATTCACATGGGGATCGACGACACGATACTACCTATCGTACAACCATGTCACATCCCTTTTGTCACGCGATAATTTGGTCAAGGATGAGGCATGGATAATGTCAACTTCCTTTTCTTGACCATTGCTTTCTCGATTCTCGAGTAGTCTAATAAGTGAAATGGAAACTCTTTTCCATCACAGTATGGCCATACATTTCTTAGACTCACTCATCGAGGGGCCCAGCATTATCTCTCTACATATGTGAGGGACAAATCCCATCTTGACCACTTACATTCCTCTGCATGAAAACCACTGATCCCGATCCGAGCCTTTATCATCACCCGGTCAAAGGTGACTTTTGACTAGGTCAAAGACCAATGACTCATCATGTAGGAATCTATGATGGTCTTAGGTCATAGGGCGTCGTGACACGGTTATACATGAGATAAGCTTATGACTTAATCCATGCAGCTTTCTCATAGTGGGTCGGTCCAGCACCTTGTACTCTTACAAGTGCCCATGACTTTGATTCGTATCTCCATACCTCATCAAAGTCATACTGGTCTTATTTCATCTTCACTCCCGTGTAGATGACTGATCAGGGACATTTAGGATAATCTATAAGATTATCCAGGGATGCAGTTATCAATACGAACATGCAAACGAAAATGATAACAAAAGAGAATACTTTAAATAACTTAAATATCCAAAGTACAATGAATTGCCCCTAGGGCATAATTTCCAACATTACAAACTATAATTAACAACAAACAGATATAGCGCTAGTAGATTCTAATAACTACTATTCATTTATTGTTTAACAATCCATTAATTATCTTTACAAGGCTTACGATGTGCAAGATTCTTGTAAAACTAATATTGTTAATTTGGGCCTTCAGTTCCATTGCCAGAGCCTCAATGGGAGGGTTAACAATTTTACCAAAGTTGAATGTATTTAACCATTGTTTACTTTCAAAATTATCTTTAGTATCTAAGTATTGCCGATGATGGGCCGTACAAAACTTTACTAAAATTTTGAAAATATTAAGGTTTAATCTAGCGAAATCCAATTATCCTTATCCGATGGGGCTTCAGTGATAACCATTTCACTAATAAACCCACAATTGGGGCCCATAGGTTTTAAAATTAAATACTTAATTTAAAACCTTCACCCATTCAATATTTTAAATTTTCAATTTTCAATTTCCAAGAATTTGTTCAATATAGAGTAAATTATTAGGTATATAAAAACTAGTCATGATCTGGCAGAGTGTGCATCACATGACCATTTTAAATAACCCACAAACTACTCCAAAAGGTACAATTCTCTTAGGAAATTTCCTGGATTATTTGTCTAGATTTTAATTCCACGATTATTATTCTAGATTTTAATTTAAAATCATAATAATTGATAATTAATGTCTAGATTCTAATCCCACGATTAATTAATCCAATTATTATTCTAGATTTTAATTTAAAATCATAATAATTGATAATTAATGTCTAGATTCTAATCCTACAATTAATTAATCCAATTATTATTCTAGATTTTAATTTAAAATCATAGTAATTGATAATTAATGTCTAGATTCTAATTCCACAATCAATTAATCCAATTATTATTCTAGATTTCAAAATCATAATAAATGATAATTAATGTAGAGATTTTAATTCCACAATTAATTAATCCAATTATTATCCTAGATTTCAAAATCATAATAAATGATAATTAATATAGTGGACAATCTAAAGAATCTCGCATAATAACTATCATACTAGTCAATTCAAGGCATAATAGCTACTATGCATTTATGACATGTGATTATGCAATAATATGGCATCTTCATATTCTATATGACATGTTATTTACAAACATCATGTTGATCGCATATATAATTCATACAATTTAACAAAAGCATTAAATAATCAAACAAATAACTTTAATCCATGGCTTTCCTAAAAAAAATAAGAATAAAGTTTACAACTTTGGAATTTCTCTTTTGTCCAACCCATAGTATCTGTCTCTAGCCCCTTTAGGGTACCTATGGGCCCAAAAAACCCAAACCTTGGCTAGAAACCCTAGAACACAAAAGAGGAACCCTAGCCGTCGCCTTTGCCACGCCGTCATCCAAAGTCATGTCAGCACGAAACTCCAGGGGAAGGACCGCCACAAAGAGACAAGCACACGACCGCCGGAACCACCAAGAAAGGGTGTGGGACACGCCCTCACGCGCGGCTTCTTTGCCGGCACGTGACGACCACTCGCAGCCACTTGTGGCGGCGCGTGGGGCATCTTCTGGCGTCGATTCTCCCACGCGTTTGCTTGTCTTTCCGTCCTCTTTCCAATGATATATGGATCGTCCAAATCCGAGGTCCAGAGGTCCACAAAAAATGCTTGAGAGTGTTGAATGCTCATCTTCTTCGCAGTTTCTTGATCTCCAACTTTTACAGAAATTTGAAAAATACATAGAAATTCCAAAATTTAATAAAAAACAGCAAGGAGGAAACCTAATCATATGGGATTAGCCTCCTTGTTACACATCAAAAAATACACGAGAGAATCTAACCATGGATTAAAGCGATTAACCGATTGAAATTAAAACTTATACCAAATATAAATTATAAACGAATAACTACCATGAAATAAACAACAAATATAGAAAAAGATGCCATATTTTCAAAAATAATTTTCGAAAAGAATCACATGAAATATGAATTAATATCAAAACTTGGTTCTTTTCCTCATCGCTCTTGGCTCTGATGCCAATTGTTGGAATCTCACCAGAAACGCGGAAGCGTATCGTACCACGCGATATAGAAAAAGTCAAAACCTTCATCATTTTGATTACCTGGAAAGATGCAGTGATCTGAAGCAGCGATCTAAAAGCTTTTCCACGAACAGTCCTCGTATCTGAAGAGCGATCTGAAAGCCTCTCCACGAACAGTCCTCGTTTGCTCTATGATCGATCTTCCAGACTATCTCTCGAGGGGAATAGGATGGTTGTGTGGGCAACCGTTCAGATGATGAACGTCTGCCTCTAGGGTTTGTTTCTGATGAGAGCCTCCTTATGCGTCTGTTACTCTCAAGCAGGTGAAAGTAGGATTATATGCTACTACACCCAAGACCTAACCCTAAACCACATGGGCCATAGAGTTCTTGGGTTGTAGTCTCAATTAAGCCTTATTGGGCTTAAGTGACTAAAGAGCACATTAACCCAACAAATTAAAACTTGCTAAAAGTGGAAGGACTTGAGATGGATTTAATCCAATTCATGAGGTTAACCACCATAGTGCTTCAATTTCGACTTTTGCAGTTAAACATGGCTGCTTCAGTAGTTTAATCGATGTATAATCATTTTGTGTGCAATGGCATTAATATACAAGGTCTACATTGAAAATCCTAACACAAAATTCAATGCTGCAGATCCCAAGCACAACATCTAGATGAAGAATGACAAAGAAACAATATGTATTGTGCTCCAAGCTTTAAATTTTCAGAGTGCCCGAATTCAAAAGGGGAAAAAGAAATAACGTTATGGCTCTTAACTCGTAAATCCAATCAGCACCAAAATTCAAGAACAGAACAATCACATGGAAAATGGGTAAAGCCCTACTTGAGGGATGTCAGAAATCAGGGAATCTGAAAATCTCGAGTAGGTTTTGAAATTGAAACAAAACCCAGAAGAGTCCTGGTGAAAGCAAATGAAATGGGGTGACAGAGGCTCAAAGTCTCGACCTTAGAAAACTCAACAAATGCTCTAGACAACTATACCACCACTAGACTTATTGAAAAATTCAACGATTGTTCTTTTATAAAACAATCGTTGTATATCAAAATAAAATTAAAAAAGAAATGAAATGGGGTGACGGAAGCTTGAACTCTCGACCTTAGGAAAACTCAATAAACACTCTAGTCAACTGTGCTATCACCAGACATGTTGAAAGTTGCAACGACTTTTTTAATAAAATAGTCGTTGTAACTCAAATTCCAAAAAAGAAAGAAAGAAAAACTAAATGGGGTAGCATAGGCTCAAACTTTCGATCTCATGATAACTTAACAAATGCTCTAGCCAAATGCACCGCCACAACCCTTGTTGCAAGATTCAATGAATGATTTATGAAAGCAATCGTTGAAACTCACAAATATATACTTTATTTATTTTTGGGCTTAAATTTCAACTATTGTTTTTCATAATAGTTGTTGAAAGTGACTTTTACGACTGTTTTTAAGAATAGTTGTTGAAAGTTAAACTTTCAACAACTGCTTATCTTAAAACAGTTATTGAATGTTAAGCCAAAATTTCAATAATGTTACTGCCTCTTTTTTAACTCCTGTTTTTCTAAAAATGGATGTTAATTAGTGTTGTTAAATTACTTTTTGTAGTAGTGAAACCATTACAAAAATTATCATCTAAACCGGTGCAAAATCTGTCACATCAACTACTACAAGATTTATAGAGATCCATATAGATACCCGCACGACGCCTCGTTTCAAATACTCCTCCATTTCTTCCCACCCCTCTTCTCTCTTATTTTCTCTTATCTGTAAATGTTTTTTAAAGAGCTAAGTAAGTTGATCAAATATGATAATTTTATTAAAATATTTGATTTCAACATTTTATTTTTCTTCTTCTTATAATACTAATACTAATTATTTCTTTTCTTCTTCTCTAGAAATTGAAGGACTTTTCCTTAATATTCCTTCTATAATCATTCACATTCTTTCCACAATCAAATATCAACTAGTGGAAAACATAACAAGTCATTATTACCTACACATTCTCAATATTGAATTAATCTACATAATAGTTATACTTATCTAACTTAATTTAATCATTGTTCTCAAATATTAACAACTATCATTTAAATTGTTACTTAAATAATAAAACATTCAACATTAGATTGTAAAAATTCACCCAAATGATGATCTTGCTTTTTGTGTGTGTTGCTTTTGCAATATTTTCTAACAGTTTTAAAACCGCTACAAATTTAACTTTAAATTTAAATTCATATTAAATATTTAGCACAATTTTGAAATTTCTTCCAATATTTGTAGTGGTTATATAACTGATACAAATATTTTGGCACCCATTTTTCAAACTCCTTGATCTATTTAGAGGCGTTCTTAGTAACGCTATAATATTAGAGCCAAATTTTCAATTCACCTTTCCCGCCACACTAAATTCTACCAAAATTTCCCACCAACATTTGTAGTCGTTGTAAAACCACTACAAAATTATCAGATAATGTGTCCTCTAGATAAGCATTTAATTTTGTAGTGATGACTCGAAACCACTACCAATATGGTAGAGGTTATCTTACTTGAGTAACGATTATAGAAAACCACTACAAATCCATTTGCAACAATGTATTTTGTAACAGTTTTTTGAACTACTACTAATAATGTTTGTAGCGGTTAAAACCATTACAAACACACAATTTTAATCACTACAAAACGCATATTTTTTGTAGTGTTTAGAATCTATTATTGAAAGGGTAAAATTGAACCATTTTCGTACATTAGGGACAAAATTACACCCCTAATAGTTTATGGTGCTATTTGCACCTCCAAAATTAGTTCAGGACTCTAAGTGCAGCTTTACCCTTGCATTAATTAAAATGTTGACTTTTCTCTTTATTAAGCTCCCTCTCTTATTCATAAATTAGGGCAATTTTTTTAAAATTATTTCCTATATGTTTATTAATTTTAACTATTTTTTAAATAACATAATTCGACTAGAAAGGAAGTATAAATTACAAACTCATATGACAATCATTATTGTTATAGTTTGTGAATGTTCAATAATTATGGTAAAAAATTAATTTTTCTGATTTTTTTTTTTTTTTACCCCGCCGGAAGGATCTCACGCATTTCCATGGTGTGAAGTCCCATTTTATAAATACCTTTTCAATTGGAGATTTATGGCTAATCTCTCCTACTACTACTACGACAACCGTGGATAATAATAATAATAATAATATATTGGGAAAATCCTTTTCAGGGCCTTTTTTATCAAAAAAATTTCAGAAAGGCTCTAAGATTCTGAAAATTCCAGAAAAGGGCCCAAGATTCTGAAAATTTTAGAAAAGGCCCTTCAGAATTTACGGAGTTGTTAACCGGGCTGATATAGTTGTTAGTGGGGCACTGATATAATTGTTAACTGGGCTGATTTAGTTGTTAGTGGTGCACTGATATAATTGTTAACTGGGTTGATTTAGTTGTTAAATTTTTTTTAAACAACTAAATCAGCCCAGTTAACAACTATATCAGTGCCCTGCTAACAACTATATCAGCCCCGTTAACAACTCACATTGAGCCTTTTCTGGAATTTTTATAATCTGGGGTCTTTTCTGGAATTTTCAGAATTGGAGCATTTTCTAGAATTTTCAAAATTTTGGGGTCTTTTTGGGGGCTTTTTTTTTTTTTTTGGTAATATAGGCCTTGAAAAGGATTTTCCCAGCACTGAACATGGATAAGGATAATAATGATAATAGTTTATTGATTTATTTGGATTCACTTGGAACCAAATAAATTCTTTTGCATAAGTAAGAAAGAATGTATATGTGTTGCTAATAGGAGGGAAGAGTAGTACAACTCCCATAACATTGGCATATATTTCATTATCGTTGATGCAACACTTAAAATTTTTCTCATCAGAAGCCAACACTTAAAAGCCAACATACTTAATAGATCAGATGCTCTTATGGCTCCACTCACTATCCATTCTCCTTCAATCACTAGGAGAAAGAGACTGATTAAACGAGACTAATGAGTAATAAATAGCAACTCATTCAATACAAAGATAAAGTTCATTGCATTGTCTGCATGATTTATAAGTAATGAACAATATGTTACGGAGTATTATGTTTTTTGGTCAAACAATATGTTATTATGATTTCACAATACATGCATGTAAATACTAAATTACATTGATGTGTGTGTGTGTGTCATTTGATACACAGTACACACCATTTTCACTCTTAAAATTATACCTACTTTGTTCGAAAATATGTTACCATATAAAATGAGAATGGTAATGTGTTTATGACTGCCTAATTAATTAACATTCAATGAACCTAATCGTGACTTTCATAGTAAAATATGTGGGGAAGAGAGAGAAATTAATTGGGGGAGAGAAAAATTGCAGAAAATGAAAGTTCGCGGGACCCACAAAATGACAGTGATGCCATGTGTGACTGAGTTGGAGCCATTAATTTTTCAGATTTTTTTACCAAAATAAAATGTTCAAATTCAAAGAACATAATTACGACTTTCATGTATAACTAATCAATTTTATCTTATTTACTTTTCAATTCGGAAATACTATTAGTAGTTTTTTTTTAAAAAAAAAAATTCCAGCTCGTAAATGGAAGATGATACACTCCTCATTTTCTTCTCATAATCCCTTCTCTGTTAAACCATTAAATGGATTTATAAAATTATTGTTATAATATTTTATAAATTAAAATATATTTTATAAATTGCATTTATGAACCATATGTATCGGATGTTAAGGGTTTCAAATTATTTATTTATGTTTTTAGTAATAACTTTATAAAATATTGAATATGAGCCATTTACCTTTTTAATCTAGCTATCAATGGATATAATATTGAATATGAGCCATTTACCTTTTTACCTTTTTAATCTAGCTATCAATGGATATGAGCAAGGTTGTTAAACTCACAAATTTATATGAGCAAGGTTGTTAAACTCACAAATTTAAATAAATTCGTGATGGTGACGTAAATTTGTATCGTGAATTCATATATAAACTTCTAAGAGTTTAGTTTATTATTAAATATGTATTAACAGTGTATAATTAAATAATTAAAATATAAAAATAATGACAATTTGATTTAAATATATTTTAAATCCAAATAATCAAAATTGAATCCATCAAAACTTATCATTTATCATATTTAACAAATAAATTTCTATAAAATTTATATATAAAGCCGTTGAACACATGATCAAATAAAAAAAGTTAGCATAAGTTTAAGAATAAGTTAACACAGATTTGTAAGCTAGAAATGTAAAAACAATAAACTTGGAGCAACAATTCGTGAGTTTACAACTGGCATGAGTTTATTAATGACTCGACTTATTTTTGTAAGTTAGAAATATAAAAAGGGTAAATTCAAAGAGTCAACCCACGAGTTTGACAACAATGAATATAAGAATATGAATAGTAAAAACTAGAAAACTTAAAATCGAAGAAGTTTGGTTTAACCGATGAAACTTGAACTCTAAATTCAAGGGCAGATCATTAATTAACCTTTCCTAAAATTTATTTATAAAAAAAAAATTGAAGAAGTTTGAAAACTAAGATTGTGTTTTGCTAATGAAAATAACTACTCCATCATGTCCTCATCATATGACACCTTCTAGAAAGATTTTTTTGTCCATAATATAATTCATCACTTGGAAAAACATTAATGCTTATTCCTCAATTTTTCCCTTGTAATTAACACTTAAATATGGCTTTTCATATTTTTTTTCTCTTTTTTTTTTTGGAAATCTCATTAATAGGGGTAAAATCATTTTTTTCTTACCAAATTAACACAAATTTAATGAGTTAACGGTTAATAATAAGTTCTTGTAAAGGTTCTTATGATAGAGAAGAGACGGATCATGTGTATGTACAAGCATTGTTGTTAAACTCGCGAGTTGACTCTCTAAGTTTACCATTTTTACGTTTTTACCTTGTAAAAACGAGTCAAGTTAGTAATAAACTTGTGTTAGTTATAAACTTGGTTAAACTCAAGAGTTTAGACACCGAGTTTACCGTTTTTACGTTTATAGCTTACAAAACCGTGTTAACTTAATCTTAAATTCATGTTAACTTTTTCGATTTGGTCATGCCTAATAGCAATAGAAATTTTGTAGAAATTTCTTTATCAAAGGGTTAAGGTGCAAAAATACACATGTACTTTTTCTCTGAGGAGTGCCCAGTAGCAAACACTTTTTTTGGGTGCAAAAGTGCACACATGGTTACAAATTAGGTGCAAAATTACTGTTTGACCATTAAATTTGACTTTGACCGTTACGTTTGACTTTGACCGATGACGTGGCATTTCAAAGGTGCAAAAATACACATGTGATTTGTCAAGAAGAGCGCCCAACAACAATTTTTTTTAATTTAATAATTTTATTTTAATTACTATCAGGTGCTAAAAAGATATTTAGAATACTGACTTGTACTGAAAAAATACTTCATAATCTTGAAAAATTATTTTTAGATCTGAAAAAAAATATTTTAGGGTACTAATTGGTACTAAAAAGATACTTTGAAGTATTTTTTCTATACCAGTCAATATCTTGAAAGTACTTTTTAGTACCAGTCAGTACCCTGAAATATTTTTTTTCAGTATCCTTTTAGTATCAATAAACATTTGAAATATTTTTTCAAGATCCTAAAATAATTTTTCAAGATTATGAAGTATTTTTTCAGTATCAGTCAGTATCCTTTTAGTACCGGTCAATACTTGAAATATTTTTTCAAGATCCTAAAATAATTTTTCAAGATTATGAAGTATTTTTTCTGTACCAGTCAGTATCCAGAAAAAAAATATTTCAGGGTATTGACTAGTACTAAAAAGTACTTTCAGGATACTGACTGGTATAGAAAAATACTTCATAATCTTGAAAAATTATTTTAGGATCTTGAAATAATATTTCAAGTATTGACCGGTACTAAAAAGATACTGACTGATACTGGAAAAAAAATATTCCAGGGTACTGACTGGTACTAAAAAGTACTTTCAGGATTCTGACTGGTACATAAAAAATACTTCATAATCTTGAAAAATTATTTTATGATATTGAAAAAATATTTCAAGTGTTGACCGGTACTAAAAGGATACTGACTGATACTGAAAAAATATTTCATAATCTTGAAAAATTATTTTAGGATCTTGAAATAAAATTATTAAATTAAAAAAAAATTGTTGTTGGGCGCTCTTCTTGACAAATCACATGTGTATTTTTGCACCTTTGAAATGTCACGTCATCGGTCAAAGTCAAACTTAACGGTCAAATAGTATTTTTGCACCTAATTTGTAACCACATGTGCACTTTTGCACCCAAAAAAAGCATTTGCTACTGGGCGCTCTTCGGAGAAAAGCACATGTGTATTTTTGCACCTTAACCATTTATCAAATATGATAAACGACGAATGTTAATAGATTTAATTTCAATTATTTGGATTTGAAATATATTTAAATCAAATTATTATCATTCTTATAATTTAGAATTTGAGTTCACAATACAAGTTTACGCCACTATTACGAGTTTGCTTAGACTCATGAGTGTGACAACCTTATGGATAAGCACCAAAAAGCTGAACTTTGAATGATTAAATTAGTAGAACGTTTTTTTGGTTGTTATAGTAGTAATATATAAAACGTTGATCAATTAAAAACGAAAATAACATTGATACTTCTGTCACGAAATAAAAACAACAACAACGATAACGTTGAATGAAATATCCGCTGGAAAAATGGAAATTCTATGTAGGTTACAAAATTAAAGATCACTTTATTCGTGCATGTTCAGACAAAAAAAAAAAAAGTATCAACCAGCACTATTAGTAGTGCAGTGGTATTGGGATTAATTTCTCCCCTCCCGGTCCTAGGTTCGATCTCTCCTCCCCTATCGCCTTGTATCAAAAAAAAAAAAAAAAGTATCAACATTGGTTTCTAAAATTATTACTACTATTGATTGAATTGTAACCAACCAATTTGACCAAAAAAAATTGTAACCAACCAACGTTCACATTGAAATTCAAAAGGTTTTAACTAACCTATCAAATATGCGCTTCGAACTCTTGAAATATTTAATTAATTCAATTTTAACAAAATATCCCATTGATTTTGTATTTATTAGGATGCCTAATTTTCCTTCTATATAAACCCTGATATGCCCAAGGAAAAAACCAGCAGGCATAATTTCCAATCATTTTCGCATCCTCGATCTAGCCCCTAACATTTCTCTCGTATTGTTTCTTCCAATATCATATCCCTCAAAGTCAAACACGGATTCAATGAAGAGCTACAAGATATTTGTCATCTTCGTACTTCTCTTTCTCACCTCAGGTATGCATAGTTTCTTAAACTGCTTTTTTTTTTTTTTTGGAATTGGGGACCTAATGGTCCCGGGCAGGGTCGAACCTTGATACAAAGGCTGGATAGACCAGCGTCATACCACTGCGCTATCTGAGCACTTGGTTTCTTAACCTGCTTTTGTTCTTTTCTATATACTCTTCTTGTTGTCCTATTTACAACGTAGGGAGAGAATATATATATTTTGTCCTATTTCTAAGTCATATTATTAAATTTTCATTAGTTATACCCCTTATTTATTATTATTATTATTATTATAGCCCTATTATCATGTGCATATAACGATATATAAGTGGCTTTCCCCCTCTTTTAACAATTATCATAATTATTATAAGCAATGAAATTGTACCAAAGGTTTTTTTTTTTTTTGTAATGCTGGTTTGTTTGTTATTTGTGTGTTTTTTCATTATGCCAATGAAATTGAAATTGTCAATAACCGTCTTTTTGCACATCTCTCACCGTCTTTTTCATTGCAGTTGAGGTAGCAAGGGCAGAAGAAGGCAAAGTTTGTTTCAAGCCATATAACTTGAATGGCTGCACCGACGACCTATGTAGGGTGGATTGTCAGAGGAAATATGGCGTCAACTCTAATGGACTATGCCCTCAGGGTAGTACTACCATTTGTCTCTGTTCCTTCCATTGTATCTAGTCTTCTCTCTCTCTCTCTCTCTCTCTCTCTCTGTAATAAGGATAGATACATATATGTCCAATCCAAAAATCTGATATATATTCAGATAGTTCTTATGAGCTTACAATCATATTCTTGTTTTGTGTGTTCAATGTTAATTTTCTGTTGTTGTTTTCTACAATAGTGATACTTACATGTAATACATGGATACTAACCTTCGTCTACACTTCTATCATTTTGAATCAATTTTTTAGGTTAAAATTTAATATTCTATAAAAAAAAATCGTTATATTATTAAATAAAATGAATAAAAATAAATTTATAAATTTAAAGATTAGCCTGAATTGTTCATAAATTCATTAAATAAATAAATATTAAAAATATTATCTTAATAATGCACAAAAAACAGAATTTTATTAAAATATGTGTACTTTTTACTTATTATTCCCTGCAATTCTGAACTGATGAATTAAATTTTAAATTTATTTAATGATGCACACACACGCACATATTTAATATAATTTAATAATATTTCTCTAGGATATTAAATCTCAACTATGAAAAATTGATTCAATGGTGAAGATAATAAGTAATGGAAAGGCAAATTAGTGGAAAAACTCCTCTTCCATGTTAATTAGTTGTCCTTTATATGTTACCTCACTTGCTTAGTGCTAAAGTTCAATGCCATTCTCATACGATGTCGTGAAGATCATAAATTTAAACTAGTTAGGTATGAGGAATTTATTAGATATAGACTAATCTTTTTACTTAAAATTGCCAGATATGGAGATATTATTACGTTGTATCCACGAAGTTCCTAAATCGGCAATAACACTTGAGCTCTTACTCTTGTGAAATATGGTCCAAGCCACCAAACTTTATTAATCGATTAACAAGATATTGGTTGAGGTAGTAAGCAGCTTTACAACCATAAAGAGGACAACACATATTTGAATTTCAGGAATTACACTTCTTGATACGAAAATCTTTTACGCTTTAGACCTAAAAAAGGGAAACAATATTTTATATATATATATATATATATATATATATATATATATATATATATATAAAGGTGAGAGGAAAAGACTTTGCAGGCTTTTTTTTTCAATTTTTCCCTTTTTAAATAACTATTTAAGTATCTGCCCCTATTTGAAAACTATTTAAGTATTTGTCCCTGTTTAGTCGACTAAATACTGTGGTTTAGTCGACTAAAACGTGGGGACTTATTTTTTTTAAACATCCCCGCTATTTAGTCGACTAAACCACAGTGTTTAGTCGACTAAATCAGTCCAGAGGGGTTTTTTAAAAACAACCAAATATATATATATATATATATATTATTTCTCTCTCTTTTTTTATTAATAATAATTATTATTATTATTTTATTATTATCATTTACTAATTATTATTTATTTACAATTATTATAAAACTCTCAGAGACTATTCTAATATTAAATACATCATCAATACTTTAAATTAGGAATAAATATTAACAACATAAAAAATATTTTATTATGATATATGTATGTATGTGTATATATATATATATATATATATATATATATATATATATATTTGTAACTTAATATTATAAATGGAATAATATCGGAGTGGGTTATATTAGATCCTATTATATAGGAGTTTATAAATACTAACAACATAAAATATATTTTATTATGATACATATACATTTAGATATAAAATCAAACATATATATATATATATATTTGGCATAGTGATTCCTCTTCAAACAACATAGCGACTTGTATATATATATTTATAAAATCATGTTTTCTGTATTCAAACAACATACACCACGACTTGCATATATATATATATATATATATATATTTATTTATATGACCCGCCTTTTATTCATTCCCTGCATAACAATGAGCTCACTGCCATCTAAAGAGATATAGTCTCTTTCTTTTCATTTACCAGAGACAACAGTGTAACATCCCAAATTTTTAGACTAGAAGGTTGGAAATAAAACTAAGATAAAAAGGGATCTTGCTAGAAGATCCCAAAAGTCTTAAGCTTATTATGAGGAAAAGTTTAAGATAATTATTAAAATTATTTTGGACCTTGGGAATTTGGGAAGGTTATGAAATAATATTTCGAGGATATAGAGATGTTATGGTGGAAATTAATTATGAAATGTTGACTTAAAATAATTATGAGAATAATTATTTAAAATATATGCTTACTTTTCCTCGAGAAATTTACAAGAAAAGAATAAATTCAAGGAATATTCGTAAAAGATAATTTTAGGCTTAAAAATTATAGAAGTTACTATCTCCGGTTCTAATTATAAGATATAGTTGACTTTCTTTTAAGATATTAAGGAAGCTAAATAAGTTACTAAATCATTTCATATGTTGTGCATCTTTAGATTATATATTAGTTATTAGTTAAACTAATTAGTTTGAAGAAAAAAACAAAAATAAAAATAAAAATAGTCTAAGCTAATTTAATTAGCTTCCTTAATTTCTCCAAAAAAGTCAACTATGTCTTATAATTAGGACCAGAGGGAGTATATTTTATGGCCTAGAAGAATTAATTTGGGGAAAGAAAATTCTTTACATAAAAGTAAGGATTTAATTATAACATGTATGTGATATTTGCAATTAATTGAGTAAAGGACTTACTTGCAAATATGAGTTTTTAAAGAGGATCAAGTAGGTAGTAAATTTTTTTTTTTTTGATACAAGTAGGTAGTAATTTGGATCTACAGCTCAACACATCACCCATATTTTTTATATTCTAAATACTTCAACTCAGCCCATACGTGCAGAATTATTTGGGCCTTATATCCATTAAATCTCATTGCCCCAAAAACTCATTTCTCCATATATCATCTCAGCCCAACACGTAACAATGTATATAACCACACCCATTCAATATTCTTGGCCCATATGCCCTGACCTCTTGCCAAAAACGCAGAGGGAGGTCAAACACGCAAGAAAATCATCACAGCGTGGTTTACGGAAAACGCCATACTGATGATCTTGCTTTCGGCTAATCACTGGGCACACGAAACAGTGATACCAGCAGCACAATACTCCTTCGCTCAGCAAATTTCATTGAGCCCAGCACCAAAAAGAAACCTGTTGGTCCATTGCTCAAACCAGACCCTGAATTCAGTATATATAGTCACTGCCCTTGATAGTTTACTTCATTCTCGTTGTCTCAAACAAAGAGGGAGCCGAGAGTGAGAGAGCGTGAAAGAGAAGGAGAGAGTTTGCTTCTTGCTCTGCATAACGTTGCCGTAACAGGGGTGGTGGTTCCAGCTGGACTTTCACCATAAAAACAGCAACCAGAGGTAATCACCAGACCTAGTTTTTCCTCTTAGCTCCATGAGTCTCCTAAGTAGAACGCTACACACTTAGAAAAGAGAAACAGAAACTTGTTGTCAAGAAAATACGTGTGTTTTGCTTTATATATTTCTGCATTTGGAAAAGAATGGAAAAGCTTACTGAAAAATTTCTGCGCACTAATTTTCTGGTTTTACTGCACGTGGGTTCTGCATAATAACTCTCAATTTTATGAAGTTGAAAAGAGGAAGCTTGAGCAGGTCATTCTCTGGTTGTGGGTGCCGAAACAGAGTATGACTAAAGCTTAAATATTCCATGCGTGAGTTAGTGTAGGTAGATTAGTTATCACATGAATCCAGAAACTTGGCTATCATGAAATATATACACGCACACACACGTGAGTTGTGGCATTTGGAAATAAAAGAAAGAGAAAAGGTTTTTGTTGCTGTCATATATATAGTTTGGAAAACCTAAACATTACTCTATATATATATATCAAACCTTGGAAACTTTTATTGCTCGTATATATGAATCTGGGGGAAAACCATACAAACGCCTATGACTATTATCGTAAATACATTCATGGATTCCTAAGGATGATTTGTTTAAAGTTTTAATGGAACTAAAGGACCCAAAATTAAATCATTCCTTATTCAAAAGGTTGCTATTTTAAATATATATATATAGATATAATTTGTACGCATATGAAAGTGTAGCCTCAGTGTTCCTTTAGCTCACATCTTTTTATCCGCTACTTTTAGCTGATGTTGATTTCCTAGAGGAGTTCCTCTAGATGTACAAGGTTATGCAAAGGAAAGATGTAAAACAGATGAAATTTAGACTATTGTATTTATGTAAAGAGTGGCGTAATTTGCCCTCATGTTGCTGTACTATTTATAGAAGGGTTAAAACCCTAAAATATACAACATGAGCCATCTGTACAATTTGCCTTTTACATAGGCCTGTTGGGCTATTATATACAAATGGATCCTAACATTCTATGAGCTTCATTTTACACGTATTGGGCCTGTGACTATAGGTTGTTCTAACACTCCCACGCAAACTAGGAAAGGGCCGACTATTGATTGTTTTTACAGATCCACGCAGACTATGGCTTGGCGGACGGGTTATTCCTAGTTTGGCCCTGAATTCAGAAAACCGAGAAGGCGACAAAGCCTTTGTAAACACATCTGCTATCTGATCTGCTGAAGGGATATACTTCACTTCCAACTCACGATCAAGTACCCTATTTCTGACAAAATGCACATCGAGCTCGATATGCTTAGATCTGGTGTGAAAAACTGGGTTTGCCGCAAGCACCGCCGCACTAAGGTTGTCACACCACGCTATCGGTGGTTGACGGAGATGCAGACCGATTTCCACCGTGAATGACTGGATCCAGGACAGCTCTGATGAAAGATCGGTAAGAGCTCGGTATTCAGACTCGGCGCTTGATCTGGAGACAACTCGTTGCTTTTTGGCTGACCATGAGATGAGGGAATCTCCAAAATAAGCGCAATAGCCTCCGGTAGACTTCCGATCGTCTGGACAGATAGCCCAGTCGGCATCTGAGAATCCCTGTAAGGTGAGTTGACTACTCGGTCTTATGTGTAGAGCTAGGTCTTTTGTTCCCTTCAAATATCTGAGAACTCTCTTTAATGCCTGCCAGTGAACACTTGTCGGAGAACTCAAAAATTGGCTGAGTTTGTTGACAGCAAAGAGGATATCTGGTCTGGTATTAGTCAGGTACTGTAAAGCTCCTATGATTTTCCTGTACTTTGTTGGATCTGTGAGTGGTATGCCATCTGTTTTTGACAGATACTTGTTTACAACCATAGGAGTAGGAACAGCAGATGAATTATGCATGTTGCTTCTATGTAGAATGTTCTGTATATAGGTCTCTTGTTTCAAATAGAGACCAGTTGCATCGCGGTAGGCTTCAATTCCTAGGAAGTGATGGAGGTGTCCTAGATCCTTCAGAGCAAATTTGTTGTTTAGTTGCTCAACAAACAAATTAATCAATTTCACTGAGTTTCCTGTTACTATAATATCATCAACGTAAATAAGAACAAACAGGACAGATCCTTCATGCCTCACAAAGAAAAGAGATGAATCACACCTTGAATGTGTGAAACCCCAACCCTGTAAGGTTGTTCTTAACTTGTCATACCAGGCTCTTGGTGCCTGTTTGAGTCCGTATAGTGCCTTGTTCAGCAAACAGACATGATTAGGGTATTTGGAGTCAGTGAAACCCTCTGGCTGTTTCATGAGAACAGCCTCTTGTAACTCACCATTGAGAAATGCATTGTTTATATCCATCTGTCTGATTTGCCAATTGAGTGTGACTGCAATAGCTAGGACAAATCTTAAGGTTGATGATTTTAAGACAGGACTGAAAGTTTCATCAAAGTCAACACCGGGGCTTTGTTGAAAGCCTTTAGCTACGAGTCTCGCCTTATGTTTCTGAAATGAACCATCTGAATTGAACTTTCTTTTAAGAACCCATTTGCAATCAACTAAGTTTCCTTGTCCAAAATAGGGAATCAACTTCCAGGTCTTGTTTTTAATCAATGCGTTATACTCCTCTTGCATGGCTGTTCTCCATTCATGACTTCTCAATGCATCTTTGACTGTAACAGGGACTGGATCTGCATCGTTTTCAGTTGTAACAGTGCCAACATAAGGTACTCAAGGTTTGGACACACCAGCTTTTCCTCTCGTAGTCATAGGATGTACATTTTTCACTATGATTTGTTGGTTTGAAGTGTTATTCTCCTCTTGATCTGTTGCATTTGGTGGAGTTGAAGAGGCTGAAGAGTCTTCACCATGAGTTATTGACTGATCTTCTTCATTTGTAGGGTTCTCATCGGGATGCATACATGCACCAGAGGAGCTACTAGCTGATAAATTTGGGTCAGATTCAGCATTTCCTTGCTGATGTGAGGACTGTTTGGAAGAACGTTGCTGCCCAAATTCAGGTAACGACACATTAAGGAAGTCTGGTGAATAAATTCCTTCTTCAATTGTCTTTCTCTTATTAATAAAGCCTGTAGCAAAAGGAAAATCAGACTCATTAAACTGAACATGTCTAGAGAGATAAATTTTTCCAGTAGAGCTAAGGCACTTGTAGCCCTTGTGAGAATTGCTATAGCCTAGGAAAACACATTTGGTGGTCCGAAAATCCATTTTGTGTTGATTATAGGGCCTTAGACAAGGGTAGCAGGCCGAGCCAAACACTTTAAGTCTGCTGTAATCTGGATCTTTCTAAAACAGCTTGCAGTGAGGTGAAATTCCACCTAGTACACTTGTAGGCAACACATTTATTAGGGCTGTAGCTGTGTGAAATGCCTCCCACCAATAGTGAAGAGGCATTTTTGCTTGAGCAAGCAGTGTGAGTCCCATTTCAACTATGTGTCTGTGTTTTCTCTCTGCTCTACCATTCTGAGAGGAGGTATGTGGACATGAGTGTCTGAAATGTATTCTTGCATCTTGTAAAATGCTTGAAAAACTTCTATATTCTCCACCTGTAACACCCGCCTTAAATACACCCTTAAATTGCATACACGGAAGCGTTCCTTACAAATTTAGCGTGAAGTTACAATTCACGTATACGATACTATTCACTAATACGTACAAATATACGTCTAAGTAAAAATCCGACGGAAATAAAAATCTTTTTCTTCCTTGTACTCATTCGTATGCATCTTCTTCGTTCTTCAATCTTCTGATACGAGCTGCAAATTAACTAATTCAAAGATATATGCTGGGATTCAAATGAATCCCAGTAGTAACGTTAATCATCGCTCACATAAAATGCATACACAAAACATGCAAGTCAACCATCAAATATACATACAATTCATTCAACACATTCAACATTCAGAACATTCAAACAATATACATATATATATACAACGGTAAATACATGCATGTAAAAGGCACACATAGTATGTGAGAGAAGCGTTACTACCTGATGGTCTTTCCAATTCCTGATCTGGTTTTCAATCATTTGATCGTCCCGGATAATATCGGCTCCTATATTTAAATATTCATGGATGGCCGAGTTATTATTTTTCCAAATTCTTTATTTTTCTTATTTCCAAATAAACTTCATAAACTGGTAGAATTTTCAATTAACTTTGAAAATTCATATTTAATTACACAAAACTCCATTTGTCGTGATTCCAAAAATCACTTGTTCCTCATTATGTCTATATTTAGGGAAAAATACATTCAACTGTCAAATATTCGTACACTTTTCCCAGAATTTTCATTCATCATCACTGTTCCAGAAAAACGTTCAGATTCATTGTCTAACTTCAAAAATACATATCTGGAGTTCTAGGTATCCAAATCAGGTGGTTCAAAAATCCATGAACTCCTCATTAAGTCTAGTTTCTAGGAAAATTGGTTTCAATATTTAATCATATTCCAATGATTCCCAGATTTCAAAAATGTAAACACTGTTCCGAAGATGTTTCAGAAAACGTCCAGATTTCATGCTTAACTTCAAAAATTCACAACTTCCTGAATATAAATCCAAATAAGGCTTGTGACCTATCAAATTAAAGCTTGATAAGTCTACTTTCATTCTGGAAATTTTCATAGAAAAACTTAAATATTTACTATTTTAAAAGTGAATCCGAAATTTACTGTTCATTTCTGGAAACCAGCGTTTTTCAGTGTTCAATTTCTAACTTTGAAAAATCATAACTAATTCTATAGAACTCCGATTAAGGTGATTCAAAATTCTATTTGAAGTTCTATAAGTCTAGTTTATGGGAAAAATATTCGTCAAGCCAATTAATATCTGTACAATTTCCAGAAATTCGAAAACATAACGCCACTTAAATCTGGAAATAGAATTTTCCAGTTTTTATAACCAAACTTAGAAAAATCATAACTAGAGTTCTAGACGTCGGAAAAATACGTTCTAGCACTCATTTGAAAGATTAAGAAGTATACTTTCAACTTACCAAATTTCACAGTCAGATGAAGTCATTAGACCGATCAAAATATTGCATGAACCCAACTGCCTTACGGAATTTCCAGAATAACAGTGTTGTACAATTTGATCGATGCTTCTCAAATGGCTTCTTTCTCTCAACTCTCACTCTCTTCTGAGCTCTCTTTCTCTTATTCGGTGTCTTCACCGAAAGTGGAATGGAGAGACGCTCTCCAATACAATTGAAAGAGTAAACATGTCGCATAGGATCCACCCGTGAATGAATAAGCAAAGTAGTGTGAGAAGTGTGTCCCATGCTTCCAATAAAAGATAGAAAGTGGGAGACAATTTGGCTGCATGTGTGTGTCGTCCTTGTGCAGCCCATGAAGAGATAAGGAGCATGTGAATGTATAGGAATGATAGTGGAAGAGTGGTTGATTGTAGACTAGCCAAAACTTTTGACAATAGGGTGTGAAACGAGAATATAAAGTAAGTTCCTATGACCTTGTGGCATTTGTGCGTCTGGACATGTAAGTAAGAGTTAATAAAGAAACCCATGTGGTCCCTTTATAATAGAATATAATATTGAAATTAAATCCTTAATACCAAATAAGGATATTTCTTTTATAAATTAGCTTTCATAAGCCATAAATGTTGACTCTAAAATTTCTAAGCCAATACTTATTCTCCAACCATTTTTCCTTGAATTATTCTTCTCCCGAAAATTCCAAGGAAAATAGGTCCTTAAATTCCAACAATTATTTATATAATGATTTCAGGCCAAATTTTATAATAAATTCCCACAAAATATTCCTTATTTTCAAATCCCGAAATTTGGGATATTACATTTCTCCCCCCGTTAAATAAATTTCGCCCTCGAAATTTGTACATTTTCACTTCGGGAACCATTCCTAATACTCAGTCCACCTTTTACATATGCTTACCAAGCATGTAACATCCACACAAAATTACTATTCATCTTGTACCTAATGTAATATTCAAATTCAAGTCTACCGGTATCCGCACAGCGCTAAGCCTCACAGTCGGTATATTCTCCTTCCAATTCATTTTGTTTTTATAGCGCTAGATATTCTGACCTTATTGTCCAGGGATTTACCCTTGACCATAGGTTTCTCAATTGTATCTAGTACAATTTCGAATATTTTGTCAACCTCAAAATATACTTTGAACACATCAGTCCATTTCTTAATAATCCTTTAAAAGAATTATTGTCACGAGTTTCATTTCTCATTCTTTCAACATCTCAAATTCTAGAGATTTGCTTGTTCAATTCTATTCTATGCTTGAGCTTCTTCAATTCAAATTCATAGATTACTTTCTTCTGCTTAGCATTATAGCTAGCGATTACTATCTGACTTATTAATATAGATTTTTGGATCATTCTGTCAGTTTCTGTTCCTATATCAACATAGTCACCCAATGCACCACTTTCGATTCAAAAACATCAGTGAAAACAATCACGTTAATGTTTCACATTTTAAAATACGGGCAATGATAATCACATCATTGCTTTTCAATTTTCTATGTTGTCTCAAATTCAACTTTCTGATTTTCAAATTCAAATATTCAAAATTCTATGGTAGCAGTACATTTTCAAAATTTCACTCTACAATATAATTCTTTCATATTTTCAGAGAAAACATATTCGCTGCCAGCTCAATTACAAGAAAATACATTCATTTCACGGCAGACCATATTGGCCGCTTTGTTACAAACTGTAATAATTTCCCTTATCGAATTACCACACCCGGCCTAAACCGCCATGGCATTCAGGGTTACCCCACATTCAAGGGCACTACCTCCCGGCCTAAACCGGCGATAAGGTTACAATTCTGCTGGGTAAATAACGCCTCTCCTCTAGAGGATTTGTTCGCTCAACTAAATTTAGCTGAGATAAGTATTCACAATTGCTCAACTTTGGATCTGAGGATAAATCCAAAGTTTAAGAGTCACTTTACCCACACAGCTTGCATTCTCAATTTCAAAAATATTCAATTATCATTCTTTCAATTTTCAATTCAAATGAGCTTTATTAATGGCAAGCGATTCAAAAATATTTCACAAGCACCTGGTAAGATCCAGCAAACTGAGTATTTCTACAACAGTTCTTGACCTTTTCCAGTACTGTACTGCTTTCAAAACCACAAAATTCAAAATTCAAAATTCAATTTCAGATTTTGGGTTCTACTGAACCCTCTCTACGGAACAACATCAATTCAAAAATGACCATTGCTCTGGTCTCAATTTCTGTTGAAAACCTTTCATTCAAGAATTCAATTCATAAAATTCAAAGTTTCAATTCAAGCTCTGGGTTCCAAAAGGATCCCTTCAATGAAACAATATTGTTCAAAAACAATTACTTCAAACTGAACTTTAATTCAGCTGAAAACATTCTTGTTCAAAATTTCAATTTAGAAAATTCTCAAATACAACAGGTGCATTGGAAAATTCAAAATTAAATTTTTCAAACAAACGCAGGAACCAGACAACTATTACAGAAGGTCTTCACTTCTAAATACACTTCAGGTTCTATTTTTAGCTACTTGAGCAATTTATAGAACATACCATTCACTCTAAGGAGACCTTTTAAATCAAATTCCAACACTATGCTAGATCAACATCTAGCATCCGCAAAATATCTTATACGTATTGGTACCATATTCTAGTGCCTTAATTCATTTAAATCAATCGGTACCACATTCAAGTACCTTTGTTCATTTTGGTCGATTCAATGCCTAAAGAATTAGTTCCATTACCAAATTTCATTCTCAAGCCTCAATTTAGTTGGTAACATGCTTTAGTTGTCTCTCCAACATTCAGGTTTATCAACCTAATTCTAAAAATTCAACCATATTCCATAAACTTGCTAACATTTCCAAGATTCATATCTTACAACATTCAGGCACTATCCTCAAACATTCAAATAAAATTCAGCAATTTCTACGAGGTTCTACTTCTACCTCCTTTCTCAATATCACCAAAACATGTTTTAAATATCATTCTTATACCTCAGAGGTAATAACCATTCATACACAAAACATTGTTGACAATGCAGCACTAATCACAAGGTTCACAAGATTTACTTTATCACACTCTGACCTAAACATTGTTTCGGCTCAGAACAAATTCAAACTTATCTTTAATCATACCGCATTCGTTCTTATATTTTCTTAGCATTTGAAAAATTCACCATTTTTCATACTTCAAGATATTCAGATCTTACACCGAGATATTTCAAATTCCCAATACTTCCAGAGAGTCTCCTTTCTCGAGATGGCTTTAACTGATCAGACTTCCATTTTTCAAATGCAAGTCTGACATCTCGAACCAACTACACGCTCCAAGACAAATTTCTAAGAGACACAATCTTGAAATAATCTTCATGCAACGCGTATTCGTCAAACTAAATTTCTTGAAGATACAACCGGCAATAAATGCTACACTGTCTTCTGTTTGAACCGAAAGTCTATAAGACTTCGACCTATAGAGGTGGCTAGGGCGTGTCAGATTGTATTAGGGTGCGGTGCCATAAAATTTCCACATGATAACAAAGTCTGCACTATTCTGAGCCAACGACAGATGAGAATCCGATGCTGCTTAACCAAATCTAGACGTTACTAGCCCAGCTATAAATCGAGTAAAGAAAGAGTAAATGTTTCATGTTCTCTCAAGCTTCATAAAACTTCCACATATTCATTTCCTCTCCGATCGTAACCTTCACTATAACCTTTCACATTATCCTTAAACATGGCCGGTTCAAGTAACTCTATTCCAGTCTCCGATTCATTCAACCCTTTCTTTCTTGAAGCCTTACTTCATGACTATCAGACTAACATATTGTCTGACTTGTCAAACAATGTATCATACCCTTATTCTTCTTTACTTCCCCAAAATCCCGTAAGTATGAACGTTCATTCATCTGCCTCAACGATTAACATTCCTACTCCTCCTCCAAGGATACAAGATTCTATTTTTACAACTACTAACAGAAAGGAATCTGAAGCAGGTCCATCAAGGCGACCTGTCCAAAGGTGTCGTAATGTGGCAGAACTTATGGAGTCTACGGTACCTTCTCAACCAAGGAATCCTGCTTCTACCTTGACTGAGACTACTAATCCATTTTCATGTGGTTGCTGCCATGTTCTACGAGAGATCATTCATACCAATGGACTTCAATACCATAAACTTGAAGTTCATGGGAGGATTGGTATGATATGCCACGCTGTCTTTCACCAGGACGTACAAGGAGGTTCTTCCAGTCCTCAAGTATTTGACTTTGGTAAGAAAAATTTAGATGATGTCAAACATTTTCTAGAAAATTATTGTTTGAATCAAAAATCTTTAGGGTATGTCCTGGTGTCAGATCCCCTATCAGCCTACTATGAGGCCCTCTGTGTTGGTTTGGAATGGACTAAAAATCAAAATGAACTCCCTAATAGTTCATTTCCAACCAATACAGAAAATATATCCAATAAAGGAAAAGAGCTCATGGTTGTAAATAATAATCCTTCAGTCCCCATACCTAGTAATCCATACCGATCAAGAGCTGAACAAAATATTAGAGCTGCATCAATGTCAATAAATGATCTTAGAGACTTATTCCATTTACCTCAACAAGAAGCGGCTCAACAAGTTCGTCTATGCAAAAATGTTCTAATGAAAATATGCCATAGGGGAGGAATAAAGCATTGGCCTTATGTAAAAATTCGAAGCACTATGAGGCAAATAGCTAGATTGAGAAAAACAATGTCTTCTGATGGTCCTCTCTCAAGTGCAGCCGCTCAGGAAGAAATTCATAGACTTAAACTTGAGATGGTCAACGCTTGTGGTGGGATTGTACCAACTGTTGCTCTTGATGCTTGAATTCATCTTGTCTTTTCTTCTTAGCATTCTAATTTCTGGTTGTACTTTTATACTAAGTTTCATGGGAATTTCCAAGTTTGAATATTTTTCTCACCCATTTTCAATTAATCACATAAGTTCAAGCTCCAGCAGCTCATTCTAACCTATTGTCAGAACTTATGTCCTAACCGGACTTCGAAATTCTGAGTTGATAATTCTATCATCAAAATTTATATTCTAATTCCAACTTGTCACTCAGAATTATCTAACTTTCAATACAGATACTTTTCATATCATCAGAGTATTCTAGCCAAATGCCAGAACCTGGCTCTGATACCACAACTGTAACACCCGCCTTAAATACACCCTTAAATTGCATACACGGAAGCGTTCCTTACAAATTTAGCGTGAAGTTACAATTCACGTATACGATACTATTCACTAATACGTACAAATATACGTCTAAGTAAAAATCCGACGGAAATAAAAATCTTTTTCTTCCTTGTACTCATTCGTATGCATCTTCTTCGTTCTTCAATCTTCTGATACGAGCTGCAAATTAACTAATTCAAAGATATATGCTGGGATTCAAATGAATCCCAGTAGTAACGTTAATCATCGCTCACATAAAATGCATACACAAAACATGCAAGTCAACCATCAAATATACATACAATTCATTCAACACATTCAACATTCAGAACATTCAAACAATATACATATATATATACAACGGTAAATACATGCATGTAAAAGGCACACATAGTATGTGAGAGAAGCGTTACTACCTGATGGTCTTTCCAATTCCTGATCTGGTTTTCAATCATTTGATCGTCCCGGATAATATCGGCTCCTATATTTAAATATTCATGGATGGCCGAGTTATTATTTTTCCAAATTCTTTATTTTTCTTATTTCCAAATAAACTTCATAAACTGGTAGAATTTTCAATTAACTTTGAAAATTCATATTTAATTACACAAAACTCCATTTGTCGTGATTCCAAAAATCACTTGTTCCTCATTATGTCTATATTTAGGGAAAAATACATTCAACTGTCAAATATTCGTACACTTTTCCCAGAATTTTCATTCATCATCACTGTTCCAGAAAAACGTTCAGATTCATTGTCTAACTTCAAAAATACATATCTGGAGTTCTAGGTATCCAAATCAGGTGGTTCAAAAATCCATGAACTCCTCATTAAGTCTAGTTTCTAGGAAAATTGGTTTCAATATTTAATCATATTCCAATGATTCCCAGATTTCAAAAATGTAAACACTGTTCCGAAGATGTTTCAGAAAACGTCCAGATTTCATGCTTAACTTCAAAAATTCACAACTTCCTGAATATAAATCCAAATAAGGCTTGTGACCTATCAAATTAAAGCTTGATAAGTCTACTTTCATTCTGGAAATTTTCATAGAAAAACTTAAATATTTACTATTTTAAAAGTGAATCCGAAATTTACTGTTCATTTCTGGAAACCAGCGTTTTTCAGTGTTCAATTTCTAACTTTGAAAAATCATAACTAATTCTATAGAACTCCGATTAAGGTGATTCAAAATTCTATTTGAAGTTCTATAAGTCTAGTTTATGGGAAAAATATTCGTCAAGCCAATTAATATCTGTACAATTTCCAGAAATTCGAAAACATAACGCCACTTAAATCTGGAAATAGAATTTTCCAGTTTTTATAACCAAACTTAGAAAAATCATAACTAGAGTTCTAGACGTCGGAAAAATACGTTCTAGCACTCATTTGAAAGATTAAGAAGTATACTTTCAACTTACCAAATTTCACAGTCAGATGAAGTCATTAGACCGATCAAAATATTGCATGAACCCAACTGCCTTACGGAATTTCCAGAATAACAGTGTTGTACAATTTGATCGATGCTTCTCAAATGGCTTCTTTCTCTCAACTCTCACTCTCTTCTGAGCTCTCTTTCTCTTATTCGGTGTCTTCACCGAAAGTGGAATGGAGAGACGCTCTCCAATACAATTGAAAGAGTAAACATGTCGCATAGGATCCACCCGTGAATGAATAAGCAAAGTAGTGTGAGAAGTGTGTCCCATGCTTCCAATAAAAGATAGAAAGTGGGAGACAATTTGGCTGCATGTGTGTGTCGTCCTTGTGCAGCCCATGAAGAGATAAGGAGCATGTGAATGTATAGGAATGATAGTGGAAGAGTGGTTGATTGTAGACTAGCCAAAACTTTTGACAATAGGGTGTGAAACGAGAATATAAAGTAAGTTCCTATGACCTTGTGGCATTTGTGCGTCTGGACATGTAAGTAAGAGTTAATAAAGAAACCCATGTGGTCCCTTTATAATAGAATATAATATTGAAATTAAATCCTTAATACCAAATAAGGATATTTCTTTTATAAATTAGCTTTCATAAGCCATAAATGTTGACTCTAAAATTTCTAAGCCAATACTTATTCTCCAACCATTTTTCCTTGAATTATTCTTCTCCCGAAAATTCCAAGGAAAATAGGTCCTTAAATTCCAACAATTATTTATATAATGATTTCAGGCCAAATTTTATAATAAATTCCCACAAAATATTCCTTATTTTCAAATCCCGAAATTTGGGATATTACACCACCCCAGTCACTTTGGAGTATTTTGATTTTCTGTTCAAATTGATTCTCAACAAGCTTCTTGAACTGAACAAACACATTTAGTGCTTCATCTTTGGTTTTTAGTGGAAAAATCCAAGAAAATCTGCTGTAATCATCAAGAAATAAGATATAGTAGCGAAAACCATTTAAGGAATGCATAGGTGCAGGTCCCCATAGATCTGTGTGAATTAGTTCAAGGGGTTTTGTGGCTTGTGATTGAGAGGAACTGAAAGGAAGAGAGTGTGATTTTCCAAACTTGCATGACTCACAAAATGTATCTTCATTTCTACTAGTTTGGAGATTACAATCACTAATCACTTGATTAAGCACCCTATCACTAGGATGTCCAAGTTTACAATGCAGTAAATTTCTACTAATACTAGAATGAGTAAATGCTGTATTAACAGCTTCTTTCTTGACAGAAAACACACAATTAGTGCTATTGTGTGTACTGCCGTTTTCTTTTCCTTGTGAGAGCCCTTTGGAAACTTTGAACATTCCTCCATCAGTGGGAACCCCTTCCAGTAGTGTCTTCCCTGTTTGCTGTTCCTTCACAGAAAATCCACTATTGTTAAATATAATATCAGCATTATTGTCATTTGCCACTTTGTAAACACTCAGCAAGTTCTTTTTAATTTCAGGAGATTATAGAATATTGTTCAGCTTGACTGTGCTATCATTCACATGAGATAAAGTAGAGGATCCAACTTTTTCTACTGTAAGTCTGTGACCATTACCAACTACCAGATTTATTTTACCTTTGGGATTAGTGGGATGATCAATGCGATTAACATCATTAGTGACATGACTAGTTGCTCCGCTGTCCAGGTACCAAGCATCATCATCAACACATTCAGGAGTGGCCCAATACGCCAGATCATCGTTGCTGGAGTTGGACGTAGCTGCTGAGTTTTGTTTCTGTTTTCCAGGTTTGGTAAACGACTTATCATATCTATAAAAACAAGTCTCAACTTCATGACCAAAACGTTCACACAGGGTCTGTTTGCATTAAAATTAGCATTGTAGTTGCTGGTTCCACCTCTTCTGCCATAACCTCTTCTTCCTCTTCCTCGGTTACCACGGAAAGAGCCTCTTCCACTCCATGTTTTGCTGGGTGGACGTTCTGAACCAACATAATTTACGTAGCTGTTGGAAACTGAGAGTTTTAAAAACTGAGTGAGCTGCTCCATTCTATTTTCATAGGTTAAGAGAGAAGACTGAAAACCAATCCAGCTGAGTTCATCAAGATCCTTGCTCAGCTACACAACTATGGGGTTATATTCAGCATCAAGACCTGCAAGGATCTGAATAAACAGATCAGATAGAGAAACAGAGCAACCAGCAAGTGAAAGTTGCTCAGAAAAACCCTTCATCTTGGTAAGATATTCCTTCATTTTCATGGAATCTTTTCTTGTGCGCTGGAAATCTGATTTGAGCATGAGAACCCTTGATTTGGTTTGTGCACCAGCAACTTCTTTTGCTGCTGCCCAAAGTCCAGCTGCAGTGGATACCTCGGTCATTTGGGAAGACACTTCTAGTGTCATGGTGTCCAAGAGCCAGCCAAATACTAGCTGATCTGCAGCAACCCAATCTTCAAAATCTGGGTTGAGTGTGCTTTTGCCATCTACAATAGTGAACTGAGGAGGGCAAGGCTTTGAGCCATTCAGAAAGCTTTCAAGCTTATGGCCCTTGATGATGGGTAGCACATGGGTTTGCCAAATAAGAAAGTTTGTTCCATCCAACTTGACAGAACAACTTTGAGAAATGCTGTTGGTAGCTGGTGTTTTTGAAAGAGAGGCAGCAGAGATGAGAGATGTAGCTTCAGAGCTCTTTTCCTTGTGAGGAACCGATGAGGATTCTTGGGTTGTGTGTTCTGCCATGGCTGCCAGCCGAAAAGCTCTGATACCAAGATGAAATTTAGACTATTGTATTTGTGTAAAGAGTGGCGTAATTTGCCCTCATGTTGCTGTACTATTTATAGAAGGGTTAAAACCCTAAAATATACAACATGAGCCATCTGTACAATTTGCCTTTTACATAGGCCTGTTGGGCTATTATATACAAATGGATCCTAACATTCTATGAGCTTCATTTTACACGTATTGGGCCTGTGACTATAGGTTGTTCTAACACAATGAGCAAGACCATGAATGGAAACACACCTCAGACTTACGCAATACTAAGCTTGTTTTAGAAGATAGTTAGATTAGAATTATCAAGTTGATTTTGGGTTCATAACACACGTTGCCAAAGTTTTATTTCACCTGACGTACAATTGGCACCCTGAATGTTTATTGTTAAATAGCATGCAAGTTGTCATCTTTAAATGTAAATTATATATATATATATATATATATATATATATATATATATATATATATCATAATAAAATATATTTTTTTATGTTGTTAATAGTTATTTAAACTCCTAATTTAAAGTATTGAATTTAGCTCGGAGAGTTTAAAATAATTAGTAAAATAGTAATAGAAAATATTATTATTATTAGGAAAGGAAGTAAGTAATAAAATAGATAAATAATAATAAATAATATTATTATTTATTAGTAAAAAGGGAATAAATAATAAATGGAGTTATTAATTAATAATAAATAAAAAGAGTGTTATTATTAATTAATGATAATTAAAATGGGTATAAATGGAATAGCATATCCACCAGAAGTAGAAAGGTCAATAGTGGCAATGAAATCCTTTAGGATATTATTTATAAGGGAAATAATGCGGTGATACTATTATAGGATATCCGGGAAAGTCAGGCATCAGTACCAAAAGGTGAAAGTACCACTAGCTATGCAGATTAAGGTACGTTCGCGTACTAGTAACTTTAACTCTGATGTGTCTTGTATGCATATATGTGATGGAATGATTCATGAAGTGATGGGCAAGACTAGGTCTTGGGTCATGCACTGTGACTAAGGTCACCTGTTTATACATTCAGCTTTATACGGGTTATCGTCTTGATAATGCCGTTGAGTTTTCCTAGCGCTGAGGACACGAGGGGCTGTCGTGGCACTGGTGAGTGCAAACGTGGATGACTTTACATGTTCTATGTGCTATATACTGTTGTTGTGTTGACATTACATCTGTTGTGTGCTTATGTATTGTTGTAACCTTACATCTGCTGTGTGTTATGTATGGTTGATGCTGATATGTAATGAATATCTGTCATATATACTGTTTATACTTTTCACATGAGGTTAACTGTTACCTGAGATTCAATGGGTATTGAATCTCAGAATTTACCCTAGCTTCAGGATTGGGAGCCGGAGACAAGGGTAAGCAGCACGCGTGAGGACTCAGCCGGAGTTTTATTTTGAGATAGTATTATGTATAATTTTTTGAATAGTTGGATAATTGTACCACTAACGTGCCGGCCGGAATTTAAGTTGTATCACACTTTTATTCCTCCGGGAATTTTAATTAACCAATATATGTCTGGGCATATGTTATCAGTAACTTATTCGTCCAAACGTTAAGCATGCTCTCTGTTGTGACTTACTCTGATCTGTTAACGCCTTCACTCTGATAACTTCACACCAATTAGTCTAATAAGGAATTTAGGATATAAATGGACATCATAATGGACGTAGGAATTAGGGGCGTTACAAACAGCAAAACTTCTTCTCTCTCTTTCTTATGCAGCTAAACATTTAGAGATATGATAGTAAAGTATATTTTTATTTATTTATTTTTTAAAGATACAGGTGTAGCAACTTCTCTCTCTCTATATATTTAAAAAACAGCACTTATACATATATATCTATATGCAAGACTTATATATACTATTATGTATATATGGATCCAAGATCTATATGCTTTAGTTGATTAGGGTTTGTGAAGTCGCGATTGGGATTTTTAGAAAACACCTCTGACTGATTTAGTCGACTAAATACTGTGGTTTATATAAGTCGCGTATGTTGTTTGAAGAGGAATCACTATGCCAAATATATTATTATTATTATTATTATTATTATTAAAAGTCTCTGATTTAGGAACTAATAAAATTTGAATGACAAATATAGGAAGCGTGATTTTGCTATTAGTTGAGATTTTGTGGACACGCACACATAGATATATGTGTGTATATAAGATATCTATTAAGGTTGTTTTTATATCTATATGTATATGTATCATAATAAAATATATTTTATGTTGTTAGTATTTATAAACTCCTATCTAAGCTAACTCACTCCAATATTATTCCATTTATAATATTAAGTTACAAATATATATATACACACACACACATATATCATAATAAAATATTTTTTATGTTGCTAATATTTATTCCTAATTTAATGTATTGATGATGTATTTAATATTAGAATAGCCTCTGAGAGTTTTATAATAATTGTAAATAAATAATAATTAGTAAATGATAATAATAAAATAATAATAATTATTATTATTAATAAAAAAAGAGAGAGAGAAATTATATATATATATATATATGGTTGTTTTTAAAAAAACCCCTCTGGACTGATTTAGTCGACTAAACACTGTGGTTTAGTCGACTAAATCGCAGGGATGTTTAAAAAAAATAAGTCCCCGCGTTTTAGTCGACTAAACCACAGTGTTTAGTCGACTAAATAGGGGCAGATGCTTAAATAGTTTTTAAATAGGAGCAGATGCTTAAATAGTTTTCAAACAGGGGCAGATGCTTAAATAGTTTCCAAACAGGGGCTGATGCTTAAATAGTTATTTAAAAAGGGGCAAATTGAAAAAAAGCCAGACTTTGCAACCCAAAAATCAAGAGAACAGAAAAGCCCTCGTGGAGAAGTTTGAAAAGTAAGCTTGTCTATTGCAAATGAACATAGCTTTGTCTATATAGATAGTACCAAGAAGCTGATGAACTTTGGATGATAAAATTAGCGGAACGTTGACTATTAAAATATAACACGTTAAAGAATAAAAAACCAAAATAACTTCGATACTTGAATGAAATCCCTGTTGGGAAATGGAAATCTACAAAATAAAGCTCTGTTATTTCGTGTGTACATGTATCAGCATTGATACTAAAATAATTATCCTTTATTTCATTTAACAACCCAACGTTCACATTAAAATCCAAATGGTTTTTTGACCAATTAAACATATGCTTCTACAAAACATATATATATGTGTGTGTAATCCTTTTCATTTGAACAAAATATTCAGCATAAAAGCCCCAAAGATGTGATCTCATTTCATTACTGTTCTGTTTGTGTTGATTATCATATAACTAAAGTATATTTTTAGCTTTTAAAATTTGTATGAGGTATACTTTTAGTCTATTAACTTTATAAAATATACTTTGAGTCCTATAATTTTAACACAATTAATGTTGCTAACACATCAAACATGATTGTGTAAGTTTAAGTGATGAATGTATAATTAAATGATATTAATCTTAAATTTGAAATATGTGTAAATTGGGAAAAAAAAATCTCAAAACATAATAGAGCAGTCAATATCAAGACCTCAATTGTATTAAAAAATTGTTTAATAATCTAAATATAAGATGTTTAAAAAATATCTTTTACAATATTTAAAAAAAAAGGGAAAAAAAGTATAAGATGGAGATGTAAAATGCAAAGTAAATTTTATATAGACAGTGAAGAGAGGACACCAAATTGACGAAGAAGAAGAAGTTGAGATAGTTTATTAAGAAAAGTCACCGACTAATCTAAGAGATTTCTATATATATGCCTCGTTTATATGATGCATTTAAGAAAGTAAAACCCAAATATACGTCTATACTATTGAAGCGCAAAGATCAATGAACACCATTTACTGAAAATAATTAGTATCTAAAAATACAATTTTCTTTTTTATTTATGCTTACTATCAAAGTATAAATTGCTTTTTATTAACAAAAAGTGTGCGTGTTGGTAGAGAATAGAGAATATATAGATGAGTGCTTCACTAGTCTACTACTGAAAACAGTTTTTACTATATTTTGCGGTATGTAATATAAAGGGCATGGAAATTAAACAAAATTTAGTCACATTTTTCATAATAAAATTGGACTTTAATGGATATTATATGTTGGGTGTTTGTAAAAACTGCGTAGTGACGATCGTCCATGTCAGTTTCTATTAATATAGATGTGGATTATAAGCTTCTGTATATATATAGCTTTATATAGGTCATAGTTTACCTAGCTAGATGGGCGGTGGATTTTGTATATGTTGTTGATTAGTTTAATTAATTTAGGTTGTGCATAATTAGAGGATTTGCAATTGGATCGAGTTCAAATCTAGATATATTGTACAAAACTTGGTAAGTTATGCTACCAATTCATTTTTATTAGTGCTAGATCTAATTTTGATGTGTAGACCATGTTCAATGATAAGAAAATAAATGTTACTTTAAAAAAAAAAAAAAAAGGAAGTAACATTTAACATCGGTTAGAGAGAAAACCTAAGTAAACATCATAATGGTACACTTTTATATTACTCCCTATATACCAATGCGAAAATTTGGGAGGTGGATACTTTCCTAGTTTCCTTTTCTTCTTTCTCATATTCATTTTGTTCTTATAATTTCATCTTCATGTTTAGAGCATGAAATGGATGGTTCAGATTTAATGTTATATAAAATTATTATTATTATAATATTTTATAAATTAAAATTTATTTATTTTTATGAATTACAGCTATGAATGGTGTAGGTTAGATTTGAAGAATTTAAATTTCTCTATGTTTATAGTAGTAATTATTTCTTAAAATATTAAATTTAAATCATTTATTTTTTAAAAAAATATAAGGATAAATATGAGATCTTGGCGAAAAAAAATGAGAAAAACCCAACCCGAAAAATTCTCCCTGGCCGATGTAGAAAGTTTCGCCTACTCCCTAGCTGATACATACATACTTTTTTAATGAAAGATTGTTTTATTAGTAGAGTAGCCTTCCATTTTATTTTTTTAAAGAAAAAGTTGCAAATGGTGTGATGACATGTGTATATAAATGTGTCAAATAAGGGAAGAGAAGTGGTGAGAGAAAATTTTAAAGAGGGAGTAACGTGAGGAAAGGTGTAAAATGGAAGTAAAAGGAAAAATGCACCTTGAAGTTGAGTTCCTCTCCGTTTTCATCTTCACATTTCTACAATTATGTTAACTCTTAGAAATTGATAAATATTCCATCACATCTTCTTCTCTTTTTACCTATATTTGGATTCAAATTGTGCATAAAAAAAAGTTTATTGAAGGAAATGTGCAAATCAAAGTATCAAGCAAAAATCAAAGAAATTATTGTCATATCTTATATAGTTTATGATATTGGGATCTTATAAACTTTCTCTCTCTTGTAGGAGGATGGAGACAAATTTTAAAGGTTTCTAAAAACCAAGAAGCAAGTATAAAGAGCAAAGGAAGTGAAGCATCACAACAGTAGAAGAAGTAAAGAACCTATACAACTTGCCTTAGCAAGTTGTGAACTTGCTGAAGCAAGCAGAAGAAAACAAGAAGATGAGCTCTCTATGCCATTGGCCTCAGCAAGTGGCAAACTTGTTGAGGCAAGTAAGGAATCTAAAATAAAATAGGCTCTTTGTGTCACATAGTGTAAAACTTGCTGAGGCAAGTAAGGAAAAGTACAGTTGCATATTTTGATTTCTGAAGCAGCAAAAGACTATTTAACCAAGGGAAAAGCGTCGAAAACACACATTCTGCACTCTGGGAAGTTGAAGCACACAAGAAGACACCTTGGAGAGTTTTGGAGCTTAGGTGGTGGTTTCAAGAGGGATTTTGTGACTTCTATCTTGGTTTCATTGATATTCTTCGATCTCTTTGCTCTTTGTCCATGGCACATTCTGTTATTATGCTTAGTTTTTCTCTACATTTGAACAAGAGTAGCCAAGCATTTCTCTTCTAGGATTGCTTTGAACCTCTCTATATGGATTGAGACTTTGTTATTCTCTCTTTTCTAGCATTTAATGAAGTATTTTATGTTGATTTTATTCTATGCTTAATGCCTCTATGTGCTTGATCACCACTTAGTTGATTTGTTGAATGAGATGATGTTTGAACGATATTATCTTGTCTAAAAAACTTGGATAAAGTCATATACTATATTGAAATTCATGTTTGAATGGATAATTTGTTGATTGGAAAGATATTTACTTATTGACCTAGTATTGTTAGTATAAGATTGGGTCTTAATGACCATTTTCCCTAGCTTCTTGTAAGATATTGAATAAGTACTTTGAAAATAGATGTTGGTTTTGACATGAGAAAACTTTTCCAATATTTTTTAATTTTAGACAAACACTTGATTTTTCATTGAAGCTAACTAACAAATTTGAAGAAATTAAAATGATAAGCCTTTATAAGAGTATAAGAAATGTATAGAACTTTAATTTAAGCACAAAAAAAAAAAGACAGAAAAAATGGAAGAAGCAGCATTTTTTATTCACTTTTATTCATACGTACATGCACATGAAATCTGAGAAGGGCCACTATTTATAAGCCATCAATTTGTTTTTGACCATCCATAAGCCTTCATTTATCCGGTTAACTGTCAGGTCAAAAAAATTTGTACTATTAAATAAATGCTAATAAAAATATTACAATGCATCTTTTCTAACATTTATGTTTTAAATTTCCTAAAGTGGAAGGATTATGATATATTTGAAACATACGAGCTCTCACAATCAATCAATCAATAATTTAATTAGCTTTTTTAATTATTCTAAAAAAGTTAACTAGCTCTTATAATTAAGACCGGAAGGAGTACTAATTATTCTTCCTCTTTGAAAATAATTCCAAGAACGTAACCTCCATATATATATATATGTAACATTTGTTATTTTTAAAAAAATACTATTATATATGATCCAACTTTTTCCAACAAAATAATACCACTTAGTTCAAACTCTGTAAAGTATGAGCGTTCAATCTTGTTTACATATATAAATTTGACCAAAAAAATACAGTTTGTATATATAAATACATGTATATATCATGTGTAGAAAGATAAGAAAATAGGAAAACCCCATATAAAAACGGTTGAAATACCTAAATTTTAATTTAGGATACTAAATATAACAAATTATTAATTAAGTTATGTGACACAATTAAGGATTTAGAATTTGGATTAAATTACCTCTATATCTATTAATTACTAAAAAAAGCAAAATTTGGAGATAGCAAATCATGATTCTTTGAGACTTGAAAAGAAATTTAAGTCAACTTTCTATAAGTAAACACGATGTTTTTTTTTTTTTTAAAAGCATTTTGGAGGATATTGATTCACTTTATACTTTGAAAAGAAAGACAATGGGTTTTCAGCATAGCGACTCACCCACTAATCTCGTTTCTGTAATTTTAGTGTAAATAATTATGAAAAGGATGAGAGAAAGAAGAAGCACCGCGATAGTAAGACGTTGGAAGATATCGAGTGAGGCAACACGCTTTGGCTTAATTACGGGGCTTCTCGTCAGAAATGCATGGCTCTGAAACTGGCAGAGTGCGCTGGAGAGTTGTATTGGCTTTGATTTCCACCATTGCTAGATTCTCTTGGAGGCTGAGCTCAGAGGATTAGCGTGTGAAGGAAAAATGAGTCTGAAGACTTTGAGGATGTAAAATCACTGTAGAAGAAATTCATATCCAACTTTTTGGCACAAACACGTTCCTCATGGTGATAGCGGCGGCTTCTAACTACGGCGAAAGCAATGACTTCTCATGGCAGCGACAGTGCGACTTCTCATGGTGTTGTTCATGCTCCACATGGCACACAAGAAAGAGCGATGATGGTACATCTGACTACTTCTAGCTTTTCCTTTCATCTTTTCTTTTGATCCTGTGTTAGAGGTATTGTTGGAAAATAACCAATATTTAAATATTCCAAGAACCCGTTTGGATCCTCTTATTTTTAACTTAAAAGCTACTTTTAAACTAAAGCTAAAAAAAAAAAAAAGAGCTTTTAGAAAAAAGCTAAAAGCTGTTTGGTAATTTTATAAATTTTTTAACTTAAAAGTTACTTAAAAATTGAAATTAAAAATAAGCTGTTTGACAAAATTTTTGTCATAAGCACTTTTTCTAATAAAAATTATCATAAAAGGTATATTATAATAGGGTGGTGGTGGTGGTAACGGCGGTGGTAGGGTGTTGGCGGCGGCGGCGGCGGTGGTGGCGGCGGCGGCAGTGGTGGGGTGGTGGTGGTGGTGGCGGCGGCGGTGATGGTGGTAACGGCGGCGGTGGGGTGGTGGTGTTAGTATTGGTCGATCGAGAGTTTACAGGTTCTCTTTTCAATTTTTTTTTAAATAAAATAAACTCTTATAATTATAAGAGCTTATGTAAAATCCTGTTTGGCTTAGCTTATACTTATAAGTAGTGGCGGAGCCACGTTTGGGCATGTGTCTGCAAGTACAGACATAAAATTTTTAGCATAGATATATATTTTGAAGGAATATCTCATGAAGAAGCAACAATGGTTTAGTGGTAAAATATTTGCCTTGTCACGCAAATGTCCCCAGTTCGATTCCACGTGTTGGTGCTTTATTCTTTTCCTTGCAATTCCTTGCAATTCGCACGTCGTTTGAATACTCTCTCCAGTGACTCAGGTTTAGTGCGTTATTCTTTTTTATTTTTTTCTTTAAAAAATTACATCATAATACCCACTATTTTCATTTTTTATATACTTTTAAAAAATTAGACATTTCAAACTCACCTTATATGACCTTAGAGAACTCCATTCCATATTTCTTAAAAAGCTTTTGCAGGTATTTGGTTTGGAAAATAATTATTTTATTCTTCTTTTACTTGATTCGAAGTCATAAGAAGAAATTTTATTCTCCTATAGTAGACATTTCAAACTCACCTTGCATGATCTTATAGAACTCAATTTCATATTTCTTAAGAAGCTTTTGAAGGTATTTGATTTGGGAAATAAATATTTCATTTTTCTCTTGCTTGATTTAAAGTCTTGAGAAGAAATTTAATTCTTTTATTGTAAACAATTCAAACTCACCTTACATAATCTTAGAGAACTCTTAACACACTTATGTTGAACGTGATATGTTTAATAAGATTGATGATGAAGATATAATACAATATTTTCAAGAACTGAAGAATCGAAGAATGCTTTTGTAATCTTTCTGTTGTAATAGCTTAGTTGACTCTTAATGATTATTTTTTTATGTTAAGTTCAAGTTTTCTTTTCTTTTCTTGTTTATATTTTTTAATGTTTTAATACATTTAAAATTTTCCAAAAAAAAAAAAAATTGGGTGCGCTGCCCCCGAACCCCCAAATACCCTCCACTAATTGTGCGGACATAAATAAAAAAGTTTGGCTCCGCCACTACTTATAAGTATAAGATAAGCTAAAAATAAGCTAGGTCAAACAAGCACTAAATTGGGTTATTAACCCAATTTAAGATTTATTTAGTTTACCAGCCTTATATAGGATTTTTATATTTCATTCGTCTTTATATGGGATTCTGTTAAGAAAATATGTCATTATTAAAGTCATTATTAGGTTCAATGAATGTTAGGCGGTCATAAACAACCATGAATACTATGGGCATCCTAATCTTATAGTTCGTCCGGACTTATAGGATCAAGATTAGGATACCAAACTTCGAGGGAAAAGCATTAATAGAGAAGGTGTAGCAGTCACACCAATCATAAATTATGTGGAACACAAGAGATTATAAATCTTTGAGGGTGAGGCGAGCCTTACAGAGATTTTGAGAGATGTCCATCACCCAGATCTCATAGGGTGAGGCGAGTCTCACAGATTTAAAATAAATTTTAAATATTTTAGTTCTCTTAATTATTAATTAAAATTATTATTTATTCTTTTTATTATTTATAATTAATTGAATTATTATTTATAATTTTAAATATAATTATAAAATTATTAGTATTATTTTTTTTTAATAAATGGGCACCACTTTAAAAAGTGGCACCCATTATTTTTTTTTAAAATAAATGGACCCATTAAATATGTTGACGCCACCAAGTGTGGCTAGCATCAGAGCGACACCCAGTGGCGTCAGACATCTTGACGCCATTGGTAGTGGCGTCGACTGTCCCAAAACAACCATACTTTAGTAAATAGTTTCAAAAGTGCTTCAGATTGGTAAATTTTTTTTAAAAAGTATTATTTTGGTAAAAATGCCACTATTTATTTCCCAAATTTATATTTCTATTTTTTTTTCTAAACTCTCCTTGTTGGTTGCACGTAAGGTTGTCAAGGTAAACTCATATCATGAATTTGAATCGTAAACTCATAAGAATTTATTTTTACCTTTAAATAGATATTAGGGTTAAGGTGCAATTTTGCCCTTAAAGTATACGCCTAGGAGCAATTTTGCCCCTAAAGTTTTCGGCGTAGCAATGTTGCCCTTGAAGTTTCAAAACGGAGCAATGTTGCCCCTCCGTTAAAAACCCTAACGGTCAACTAACAGTCAACGTTATGGTTTTTAACGGAGGGGCAACATTGCTCCATTTTAAAACTTTAGGGGCAACATTGCTCCAAAAAAAAGTAGCAATTTTGCCCCTGAAGTTTCAAAACGGAGCAATGTTACCCCTTCGTTAAAAACCCCAACGGTCAACTAATGGTTAACGTTAGTTGACCGTTAGAGTTTTTAAGGGAGGGGCAACATTGCTTCATTTTGAAACTTCAAGGGCAACATTGTTACGCTTGAAACTTCAGGGGCAAAATTGCTCCTGGGCGCATACTTTAAGGGCAAAAATGCACCTTAACCCTAGATATTAATAGTGTATAATTAAATAATTACAATATAAAAATAACAACAATTTGGTTTAAATATTTTTAAATTCAAATAATTGAAATTAGATCTATCAACATTCATAATTATCATATTTAACAAAAACATTTCTGTACAATTGATATTTAAAGCCACTGAATATAATCAAATCGAAGAAGTTAACGCAAGTTTAAAGGTGAGTTAATATGGTTTTGTAAGATGGAAACGTAAACTTTAGTATATTAACTAGTGAGTTTAACCGAGTTTACAACAATCAAGAGTTTATCAATGACTTGATTTGATTTTGTAAGCTAAAAACGTTAAACTCAAAAAGTCAATTCACGAGTTTGACAACAATGGTTGCGCATATATACCAAGACAAATATTTTTTTCTATCAAGGAAGTAGTTTTCTATGCTTTTGATTGTACTTTAAGTAAACCAACACATATTTTTATAAATAACTAACTAAATTAATTTTTGTAATCTCTACATACAAGTTAGTTATATCTAACTCCTACATCTAATATTAGAGTGGGTAAAATCCAATTAACTAGTTTGTATACGTTAAGAAAGTTGGTTAAAATTAGTTCTTACTTATAAAATTCTCCCCTAGTTGTAACAAAAAATTTACTCCTCCAGCCCAAAACATAAGAGCCTATTAGCATGTTAATCTTGATCCTAAATATAATATCTTAATACTTTTTATCTATAATATTTACCATTTTTTAAACTAATTTTATTTAACTTATAAACCGATATATATATATATATATATATATATATATATATATATATAGTGTTAAGTAAGATTAGAGGTATTGTAGGAAGATCATGTCGCATTTATTATAATTAAATAATTTATTTTACTTATTTAATTTAATTTAGCCAACTTAGTTAAATCAAACGAGTATAAAAACTATCCTCAATAAAAATTATTCGTTAGATAAGTTTGAGTAATTATAAAGTTTTATTGTACATTAGAGATACTAAGTTTTTTTTTTTTAAAAAAAAAAAACCAATACTTCAAAGAAAACATGGAGAAAAAACAAGCTAAAAGGGGGTGGTGTTTCTTGAAAATTATCAGGATTCGTGTTCTTCTTTATTAATTACAATGAAGTTTTAGATGATTTATTTAAAAAGTAAAGTCCTTGCAGCAAAAGCATCTGAGTCCAGCTTAAGTGTTTCTTACTTTAAAATTTTTTAAAAAGCAGCATGCTTTGCAATGAAATCAATTTATTTATTTTGGGGAAAATGACACTAAGGGCCCAATTAATGATATCATATAAGTCTCATAACTTGTCAATGATGACTTTTTTATCTATCAATGTCTCCTCTTTCACTTGTTATTTACTAGCCATGAGACTTTAATGATAGTGTGTTTTTTTTTTTTTTTTAATTTGGGATCTTAGTGTCATTTTCTCTTTATTTTTACGTTTTTAATGTTTTGAAGACTACTTCTGGTTCCTCAGGAAGGGGATGGAAATAAATGGGGATGGGTACAGGGGAGAGGGCATTTGGGGTGGGGAAAACATTTATTATATATATATATATATATATATATATATATATATATATATATATATATATATATATATCGAGGTACTAAATGTTAGACAATAATCTGTGTTCTCTAAAACATAAATTCTCATACAAGAACACAATCTAAAGGATCTTAGGATATCACGCTTTCACATAATTAATAGAATAATGCATACTAACCTTTATCCATGATTGCGGAAAATACTTTAGCGATTGATACTTTTCTCAGAGTCTTTCCTTCTCTCTGCTTGTATCTTCTTTGATAGGAATGAGAAACAATTTCACGGCAAACTCTGAAGGCATTTTACGTTCTATATATTTCTCTTTTCTGAACGTACGCGCCTTTCACTTTCTGAAGACTGCGCCTATCAACAGTCGCTTTATTATAATTTTTATTATATAAATTATAATAACTCCCAAACCAAATTACCTTTTTGCCCTTCTTTTATTAAATCAAAATAACACTTATTTATGCATGAGACACAAATATTTTTACATTCTCCCACTTGGCTCATGTCACAAAGTGTTCCTTCATGATTCAATAAAATCACCATAATGTGCACATAAAAGGCTAAGGATTCTATACATTGGCTTCATCATACATCATGATCAGAAATAAAACTAATATGAGTCATGGCGGTTATATGCTATCAAATCGGCATATTTCCTTCCATGTACCACTATACTAGTTCTTCTTCCTAACATGATACTTTAACGGAAGTAAACATAAGGTCCCACAACAACACTATAATGTCTTCATTAGGGACAAATCCTATTTTTCAAAATAAACATTTATGCATGCATGCAAACAAAATATTTTTGAAAAAACAAGGTGACTTTCAGAAACTTATACATAATTGAATTCTAAGTGTCAATAATCAATAATTACAATAACGATCCATCATTCATTAGCTGACATAATACCCATACTATACAAATGACCAGTAAACACCTTGGGTGGTAATCCCTTCATCAAGGGATCAGCTATCATACGATCAGTGCTAACATGTTCTATAGACACTCTATGTTTCTGAACCTCTTCTTTAACGGCAAAGTATTTCAACTCCATATGCTTAGCACCCTTTGAATACTTGTCATTTTTAGAAAAGAAGACTGCTGCGGAATTATCACAATAAATTTTCAGCGGCCTTTCAATGCTGTCGACCAATCCAAGCCTTGAAATAAAATTCCGTAGCCATTTAGCCTGAATCATGGCCTCAAAGCATGCCACAAATTCAGCTTCCATAGTGGATGTAGCAATCACCGACTGCTTCGCACTTTTCCATGATATAGCTCCTCCAGCTAAAAGATATAAGTAACCACAAGTGGATTTTCTTGTATCCACACATCCTGCAAAATCTGAATCTGTGTACCCAAACACTTCAGGGTTGCTAGACCTCCTATAAGTAAGCATGTGACCTTTAGTTCCTTGTAAATATCTCAGAACCTTCTTTGCAGCTTTCCAATGACCCATACCAGGATTACTCTGGTATCTTCCCAACATTCCAACTGCAAAGCTAATATCTGGTCTAGTACAAGTCTGAGCATACATTAAACTCCCAACTAATGATGCATATGGAATTGTTTCCATTTCTTTTCGTTCCAATTCATTTTTAGGACATTGCATGAGACTAAACTTATCTCCTTTCTGAATTGGAACCGGAGATGATGAGCAATTTTCCATTCGAAATCTCTCCAAAACTTTATTAATGTATGCCTTCTAAGACAAGCCTAACAATCTTTGTGATCTATCACGGAATATTTCTATCCCAATCACATAAGCTGCCTCACCCATATCTTTCATTTCAAAGCTACTAGAGAGAAATTTCTTAGTCTCATTTAAAAGACCAAGATCATTAGTTGCAAGCAAGATATCATCAACATATAGAATCAGTAATATAAACTTACTCCCACTGATCTTCAGATATATACACCGGTCAACAGTGTTTTTTTTTAAATCCAAAGGAAACAACAGTATCATTGAACTTAAGATACCATTGTCTTGAAGCTTGTTTAAGTCCATATATTGATTTCTTTAATTTGCACACCATGTGCTCCTTTCCTTTTTCTGTGAACCCCATTGGTTGGTCCATGTACACATCTTCATCTAAATTTCCATTTAGAAAGGCTGTTTTCACATCCATCTGGTGTAACTCCAAATCATAATGAGCCACCAATGCCATAATAATTCTTAGAGAATCCTTCTTAGAAACTGGTGAAAAGGTTTCTTTATAGTCAATGCCATCTTTTTGAGTAAATCCCTTTGCAACTAGTCTAGCCTTGTAACGTTCCAAGTTACCATAAGAGTCACATTTGGTCTTAAAGACCCACTTACAACCAACTCTCTTACATCCTTCTGGCAACTCAACAAGATCCAAAACATCATTTTGTTTCATAGACTTCAACTCATCTTTCATGGCATCTAACCACTTGTCACCATTTTCATTATTCATGGCTTGTGAAAAAGTAACTGGATCATCTTGAATACCTAAGTCAAAATCAGACTCTTGTAGATATACCAAATAATCACTAGAAATAGAGGATCTCTTTTCCCTCTGAGATCTTCTTAATGCTATTTGTTGCGGTTCTTCTACAATTGGTTCATTCGGTTCATTGACAATATTTTCATTATGAGTAATGGGATCATTTATTTGTTGTTCTCCATGATTATTAATTGGTTCAATAACACGAGGAACAACAACTTTACTAGAAACACAAGTTAATGGAACAACAACTTTACTAGAGACACAAGTTGGTGGAACTTGTACTCTAACTTCTTGAATATCCATTTTACGTGGTGTTTCACTCCCACTAACTTCACCATCCTCAATGAACCTAGCATTTCCAGTTTCAAGAATCCTTGTGGTATGATTAGGACAGTAAAATCTATACCCTTTCGATTTTTCTGGATAACCAATGAAATAACCACTGATTGTTCTTGCATCCAGTTTCTTTTCTTGTGGCTTGTAGTGTCTAAGTTCTGCTTGGCAACCCCAAACATGCAGGAGCCTTAAACTAGGTTTCCTTCCAGTCCATAACTCAAAAGGAGTTTTTGGAACTGCCTTACTAGGAACCCTATTTAATAGATACATAGCAGTCTTTAGAACATAAGTCCACAACGAAATGGGTAAAGAAGAGTTACTTAACATACTTCTAACCATATCTAACAAGGTTCTATTACGCCTTTCTGATACACCGTTTTGTTGTGGTATACCTGGCATTGTGTATTGAGCACAAATACCACGCTTTTCAAGAAATTTAGCAAATGGGCCTGGATGTTGTCCACTTTCATCATACCTTCCATAATACTCGCCACCCCTATCAGACCTGACAATTTTCACCTTTCTATCTAATTGTCTTTCAACTTCATCAATGTAAATCTCTAAAGCATTTACAGCTTGAGATTTATCATGCAGCAAATAGATATAACCATAACGTGAAAAATCATCAATAAAGGTGATAAAGTATCTTTCTTTATTGAAAGCGGTAACATCAAAAGGACCACATATATCAGTGTGTATAATTTCAAGAAGCTGAGCGCTCCTTGTGGCTCCTTTCTTTGTGTGTTTTGTTTGTTTACTTTTAATACAATCCACACAAACATTCAGATCAGTAAAATCTAAATCCGGAAGGATTTCATTCCTTACCAATCTTTTCATTCTTTCTTTAGAAATGTGTCCTAAACGTTTATGCCACAAGAAAGCAAAACGTTCATTTATTAAAGCACGTTTAGTGCCAACATTATGATGCAAAGTCATAAGCGTTTCAGCATATAGATTGTAAAGACATAATTTATATAATCCATCACATAAAATACCATTACCAATCAAATGATTGTGCTTGTACAAACTGAAATAACCACTACCAAAATTAGAAAAATATCCAGCTTTATCAAGTTTGGAAACAGAAACTAAATTCCTAGACATACTAGGTACATAAAGAGTTTCATATAAGTCCAAATGATATCCACTGTCAAGAATCAAACAGTACGTCCCAACAGCTTCCACCAGAACTTTCACGCTATTGCCCATAAGGACATACTTTTCATTTGGCTTTGTGGTCTGGGTTGTAAGAAATCCCTGCATCGTATTAGAAACATGAGTTGTACCTCCAGAATCAATCCACCAAGTATTATAAGGAACTTCAGCTAAGTTTGATTCAAGACATACATAAGCACTAGGCTTACCTTTCTTTTCGAACCAAGCCTTACGTTTCGGACAGTCTTTCTTGAAGTGTCCAAACTTACCACAGAAATGACATCCTTTTCCGTCATGTTCCTTCTTGCGGATTTGAGAAGAGGAGTCCCCATTGATCTTTAATGGTCCTCTTCCTTTCTTCTTATGTTTCTTACCACGTTTCTTTTCAACTCCTTGATGTTTCACATAATTAATGGAATGAGTTCCCTGGTTCTTAATTCTGGTTTCCTCCTGAACTAGCATATTATGCAATTCATGCACATTCCATTTGTCTTTCATGGTATTATAGTTCATTTGGAAAGGACCATACTTAGACGGTAATGAGTTCAATATGAACTACACCAGGAAATTTTCATCCACTTCCATTCCCAATGACTTTAGTCTTGCTGCAATATTTGTCATTTCAATAACATGCTCATGCATGGTACGTGACCCATCAAATTTCATGATGGTCAGTTTACTCATAAGTGTCCCAGCAAGAGACTTGTCAGCAGTTTGGGAGCACTCTTCCACAAGTTTTATCATTTCTTTAGCACTTTCAGTTTGTGGAAGAGTTGACTTAATGTTGCTTGCAATGCTCATTCGCATGTACATCAAACTCAATCTATTGGATCTTTCCCAAATCTTAAAATGGTCTCTTTCACCCTCGGTGCTTTCATCACTAATAGCACTAGGTTTTTCTTCTCTAAGAGCTAAATCCAAATCGATCACCCCAAGGTAAAAGTGGATTTGCTCCTTCCATTTAGAGAAGTTCAGTCCATTAAAAATTGCAATAGTTGAGAATAGCGAATGTGTGGCAACAGGTACTACAAGGAATAAAATAAAATAAAAATTGAAAACATTAATGCTTTGAGTCACACTAACATGCTTCACAAATTCAAATATAATTCATTTAATGCATATCAATGTTCACCTTTGGGGACCCATTAACATACAACATTCAACCATAATGATGCTATAAAAATTTCACATAATTTGGTAGTGATGCATATCCCAATTATAAATATTTATCATCTTTGGATGTCTAAATAAAACTTTAAATATATGAACAATACCAACATTTATGTTTAATTATAATAAGGACAAATAACCAACCTTTGGGTTGATCCCTAATCACCCTATAATAATAAACTACAATTTACCCGCAAACACAAACATAATTACATAGCATCAAGATTATGGGTAATTTGAAATCATTACAATAATAATTGGAATTAAAATAATTCATAATAATTTGACCACTTTTGTGACTAACAAATTTACTATACTTAATTCCAAAACTTAAATGTTGAAATGTACTTATAGTTTCTATTCACAACATCTAAGTAATTTATTTATTTATTTTAATCAATATATGGAGGCTTTAACAAAATAAATAAATAAATAAAATCATAATAGGCTATCAACAAAATAGTTTGTTCCTTTTCAAAGTGAACAATTCAAAATTAAAGCTCAACTTTGTCCCAAAATAAATAAATTAGGCCCATGGAAAAAAAGGAAAAGCGTACAGCCCATTTCATTAAGGAAAAAAAAATTCTAGCCCAAAACAATTCTGGGCTAAGCCCATAATCAGGGTCTATTCTTACTTTAATTAAACTGTGCGTTTAGTCATATACGTGAGAGTATGGTTCAATTGGTGAATCACTAGCTTTCAGGCACCTATTAACTAATGGTCCCGGATTCAAAACAGCAGAGGACCATTTTTGGTTTTTTTTTATTTTTTTTAAATAACAGCCCAAAATGCTAACAGGCCCAAACTCACAATTAAATGAAACTGTCCGTTTCATCCTACCACGATTACTGATCGTTTCTTTCCCTTTCCTTTTTGAAATGAAACGACGCGTTCAGACCTTCTTCAACCTCCAGCCGGGTCAAGACAGACCCGGATGGGGAAACGGGTCGGGTCCTCTAACCCGACTAATCTTTCAGTCATACCCGCCTTTTCCGGCATCGGTTCTTCGCGTTCTTGGTCTCTATCTCTTTGTTTTTTCGAGATCTACCCAATAAAACCTCTTTTGTGACCTTTAAACACTAATTTCTTATGACCCAACTTCAAAAACACATACAACCAAATATGTATTGTTTCATATTTGGCTTCCATACTACTACCTCTGGTCCTAATTATAAAAGCTAGTTGACTTTCTTTGAAGAGATTAAGGAAGCTAAATAAGTTATTTAATCATCTTATATATTAAATTTTCTTATATTATATATTAGTTTATTATTCAAATTAATAAATTTGAAGAAAAAAATAAAAATAAAAATACTTTAAAGTAATTTAGTTAGCTTCCTTAATCTCTCTAAAAAAGTCAACTAGCTCTTATAATTAAGACCGGAGGGAGTATTTCTCTATAATATATGGATCTAGAATTTTATAAACATGTCTTTTAACAAATATACAACATGATAAGAGGTAGATCTTTATCAACAGAATCACAACAACAACAAAAACGACCAAAGATTCCGAAACGCATAAAAATAAAATATTCATTACTTTTATATTCATACGCATATCATGGATGAAATCAGATCAGACGAATACTTCATATTTAGATTTTAAATATAGCATGAAATACTTCTAATTTAAAATCACAATGAAATCCAATCCTGAAAACAACTTTATCCTATGAAATATCTTTTGATTGAAAATAATCACGACTTTTAAACTCGTACACAGCGGAATACATAATCAAAATCTCATATCATTAAAGATTTCAAATCCTTTCACCAATTTCTATATCCATGAAACACGCAACACAGGACATAGTCAATTTGCATTAAACATAAAACAAATTGATATTCTAAAAGCAGCAATAATCATCCAAATCATTATTTGGATTCAATAACATATAATCCCAAGATTATATCATAAAAATTGCTATAGAAAAACATTAACAGTAGAAACCCTAACTTTTCAAAATAAAAAATTCCTTTATCATCATATATGGAAAACATGAATTCTTAAACACAGGCTCTGATACCACATGTTAGACAATAATCTGTGTTCTCTAAAACATAAATTCTCATACAAGAACACAATCTAAAGGATCTTAGGATATCACGCTTTCACATAATTAATAGAATAATGCATACTAATCTTTATCCATGATTGCGGAAAATACTTTAGCGATTGATACTTTTCTCAGAGTCTTTCCTTCTCTCTGCTTGTATCTTCTTTGATAGGAATGAGAAACAATTTCACGGCAAACTCTGAAGGCATTTTACGTTCTATATATTTCTCTTTTCTGAACGTACGCGCCTTTCACTTTCTGAAGACTGCGCCTATCAACAGTCGCTTTATTATAATTTTTATTATATAAATTATAATAACTCCCAAACCAAATTACCTTTTTGCCCTTCTTTTATTAAATCAAAATAACACTTATTTATGCATGAGACACAAATATTTTTACACTAAAAACTGAATTATTATTAAATTCATCACGACAATGATTCAAGAGTCTATGGTGATTAAAGTATCAAATTGTGATTAAAATAATATAACTAAAATATATAAAAATATTCACATAAAATCCAGAAAATCTAATATTGGTAATATAAGATTCATTTTTACTTATTAGTTTTTAAAATCTCGCAAGTCAGTTGGTTGAAAGAATGTTATATATAGTGATAGCGAGAGTATTGGTTTAATTGGCCTACGCAAACAAGGTTTTATATACTACCTGTGGTCCTAAATGTATAACCTAATTTACAGTATAAATTGCACTACAAATTAAAGGATTAATGTACAATTTTACTAACAAAGTTTTTCCTTAGGAACATCTAGCACAAATAAGTTTTGAAAGGAAAAAATACTAATAAACAACTGATCACAACTAGCTTGAAGTTCTTTGGATGTCATTATGGTCAACTACTTCTTCTTGGCCAAAATCACATTCAACAACCATGGTATCACTGTATCAGACATAATGTGAGCTTTGAAACATGACCTATATGAAGCATGCTCCAATAACATTTGCATGTTAGAACATAAAGAAGGGAAAACACTTCTTTTCCATTGAGTTCATTAAAGAAAACTACAAAAGAAAAATTCAATATTATCAATACAATAATGCTGACAAAAAGAGGAGAAATTTAGTCAGGTTCACGACAGAAGAAAAACTCAAGGTCTCAGTATGACATTGCTGGAAAAAATACAGTGACAAATTTAGTTATGTTCCAGCCAGGAGAAAAACCAAGGTGCGAGCATCTTAGTAACTCACACAAAGCTTAGACAGAGAAGTAAAAGCAAAATTGAGAAGGAAACCCCACCTTTTTGTACAATGAATAATTAATAAAGAAGCCATGCACGTAGGTTCTGAGGAGATCGGTACCAATTAAGAGCACAGCAACCTCATCTGAAGAATGTAAGGTTGTGCATAGGTGTTCTAAGAGCTAAGAATTTGCAAAATCATGTTATGCATAAAGCTTCTGGAAAGATAAAACTATAAAAGTAATGCCGTTCAATATTCCTTATCAATGGAGCAGGCATACTGATAATTCCTTATGTAACACAGATTTGTTGATCAGAAAATACAAGAGAGAACCATAAGGACTACTTTACCGATTCAGGATCCCATATTCTAACAACATGCTTATCACTGGTAATTAACTTCGGTTGTTCATAATTAAGAGTATGATGCCACTTAATATCCAATATGGCACTTCCATACCTGCACAAGACATTTTTCAAGCAACATTAATAGAAAAATTTATTTTAATCAATAAAAGTCTCAAACACAAGCATGTTTTCTTACATGTGATCCTTAATTTGTACAGGATGTGCAATGAGCGCAAGTCATAGATGAGAACCTACATGCGTGTAAGGATTTTTTTTTTTTTTGAAGTTATAACAAATAAATAACAGTCCAAATTTAGCTATTTAATTTTGAAGAAACAGCATAGCAACTATCTGATACACAAAATAAAGTTGTATTTAACAAAAAATCGTATACTAATTGTTGAAAAAGCTAGGAAAAGTGTTATAACTTGAGCATTGTTTTTCTTCAAGTCATATTTCTGCTAATCCTAAAATTCAACATGGTCTTGGCGCAGTTTCTATGAGTTCGGAACCTGATTTGCCACATTGAGAAGCTTTGGGTTTGTTGTCCAAGCGATTCTGAATAAAAATGGAATTATTACTTTGTTTTAAATTACTGTCAATCTTTTTAGGGTAAATGATTTCTCCTGTCACTGGAGATAGAGTTTTCTCCAGTGACCCCAAAACTATGTCGTTTTGGATTAATGAAGGGTTTGTTAGTAATTTTAGATGAATTAATGAAGGGTGTTTCTGTAATTCTGTTTATTTTTTAATCATATATATTTTACCAAAACACCCTTCATTAATTCACCTGAAATTACTAACAAACCCTTCATTAACTCAAAACGACATAGTTTTGGGGTCACTGGAGATAACTCTATCTCCAGTGACAGGAGAAATCTTTTTCCCATCTTTTTATTAGGTTAGCTCTTTCTTTTAATGTTCGGACAATTTGTAGTTTAACAGTTCTATACACAAGTAGTTGTCAAGGTTTTCCTTAAAAGGATGATACACATTTCATTAAATACGAAGATGCAAATGTCACAGCAATGTCATAATTACAAAGAATTACACCATACCTTCCCTGCACTACTTCCAACAGCCATCAAATAACCTCCATCATCAAACTCTATTGCAGTGACCTCCTACAATATATTTAAAAAGAATTAGCAATAAAGATGTCAATTATGCAGGAAAACCTTCAAAAAATTCTAGACCCACATCAGCACAAACGTGATACTTGACTAATAAGGAACACTTTTCCGTGGCACATTCAAAGTTACTGAAAAAAAGAAAGGATATTATCGTATCCTTGGCACCTTGCAACATTCATCTTTCCCTAAATTGTATGGGCAACAATGAAAGAAGAAACCAATACCTGGTTAACATCTCCACTTGGTCCAGTGGCATCAATTCTACCAATTGAAGATCTCTCCCGCATGTCAAAACATTCCACAGCACCATCTTCACCACCGCAGGCAACTAGACCATGAAGCTTGCTAAAATACAGAGGAAGTTGAAGCTTCAAACACTTAATACCAGGAACAAGATTAAAAGGTACAAGGCTCTTATAACTGAAGGAAACAAAGCATGGTAGCATAATGATAGTTCCACAAATTACCTTTGAGATACTACATTCAAACCCGGGGATTGTGTGGAAAGGGATGGGAGAAATCGTCCCTAACATATCAGAGATCCCATCAAAATACACACACCAAAAGGCTAGTCTAAGACTTTGACATGAAAAATCTCAATTACATTTTTTTTTTCTGTTGAGACAAAAACAAATTGTAAGACGGAAAAATGGAAGACCATTAAACTGGATATGCATCTCAGCATCCAATGTATAAACAACAACAAATTATATGCTAAATGACAAAGGAAAGTTCATAAAATGTAATTTAAACATTGGAGTGAGAATTCAAGCACAAGTGCTAAATACCTGCTGTAAATTAATTCTGTATAAATCTGGAGATGAGGCAGCACAAAGCAAGTCACAAGACCAGCAATCATAAGCAATATCCCTACCCATCCTGTAAAGTTGAAACATCATTAAAATCTGTGACAATTCTCACAAAAGAAACTGACTACACATGAATCAATGCACAGAGAACAGCATGTCAAAAAAGTTCTCAGAGATTTGTGATTATAGTTTAATTTCAAAAATCTTCCAGGTATAATGACTTGGGAAGCTGTATAACAGCAGAATGTTGGATCCAAAATGGAATACTGATTGAAGAAACTTCCACAAGACACTTGATCTCAGCAGTAAACCTAAACTTCTGAAACACTTTTAATATTTCATCATATGTTGTGTATTTTGAAAATAAATCTCTCTATCAATAAAATTTACCATTCTACAATTAGGACTGAGGTCAATATTCAGAATTAATGCCTCACTTTCAATAAACAACTGGGTCTTCTTTTAGATGACCAAGAAAACACTATTAAAAAGAGAAAGATACATGGGAGGAGAATAAGATACACTAATATTAAGAGAGGGAAAGAGAGAAGAAAGACCAAAAGATAAATGTTTTAAGCATGCAACAAACCTACCCAATCCTGTAGTTAAAGAGGAAACTTTGAATAGTCATCGCTCAAAACCTACATAGTTAATCAAACAGATCCATATAAAGGGATGACTGGCTGAGTGAATCTTGAAAAAGACCAGAACTTCAAAAACGTAATATAACACGAAACATAGAAATAACAACACTATAAACAAAAATGAAAAATTTACATGCAACATACATCACACAAAAAATACACTGAAGAGGATCAATACCTCAAGATATTAGCTTTCAAAATAAAACCAGTTTCAATACCTTAAAATCAACAATCTCAGAATCTAAGTGCCTTTCAAACTTCAACCCAAGCTCCCTAACCTCGTATACTTTTACTTGAGGTGGATATATACCTAAAATTCAAAATTATATCAACATTAGTTATCAGCTTTGAAAATGACATTTTTTTAATAATTTGTTTCCACTAATTTTATGGAAACACAAAAAATTCATTTCATAGCTGAAGGTTATAATCTTGTGACTCATCATTTGCTGGTCAACTAACCATGTCAGTAATCCCCAAATAATGAGGAAAAAATCTCAAATGCAGTATTAAATACCAAATTCAAGTGTAAATGCAATAAAAAGTTTAAAAATGAAGGCCACATGAAATTTGTATAAATCACTATCTCATCTCCGCTTGCGGAGCAAAGCTGCGTATATCTATCTCTCTTCAAACCCTATGAGCTTTATGCAGTGGGTCACCCTCTCACTATCTCATCTCTACCCCTTGTGGCTACCACTTCACAAAAGCACGCGCATAGATTTTAAGTACCTGATGCTATGAGATACTGCCCATCAGGAGTTGCCTTAATCTTAGTTGTTGCATTATCAAATCTCAAATCTTGCAGCAGTTGTTCCGTGTAACCTAATAAACAAGTAGATGAATAAAATAAATCAGTAAATAAAATATTTAAAAAATAATGACATTATTAAATACAGTTAGTAAAAAGACAATTATAAGAAAGTAAGAAACATAAACACATTTATTTAAAGAACGACCCAATAAATTGTGCAGTGAATTTGTAGTCTGGTAATGCTACTCCTACTTATTATTCTATCAATTGAGCATATATGCACCAAAGGATGCTTAGTTTGTTACATCCTGAAATCCCCTTGACTGACAGTAATTACTCTTTCACTGGCTCCTACAATTTTCCTTAGTTACTACCATTCCTCCGTAAAAGTTTTCACTTGGAGTTCATTGTAGCAGCAGAGCGCATCAAAAAGCTATTTGAACTGAAGATTAGAGAGCAACAAAAAAATAAAACATAACTAGATGAAGTTTAAGAATATAAAATCGTGAAATTTACAAGAAATAATGATAGTGCATTACTCTTTATCTTTCGATGAGACTGCTGCTTCTTGGAAGGAAGCCATGAAGCACGTGAGGGTTGCTGGGACGCTATAGTATACAGCTTAACGCCATTTATTGACGTGGCCTTGATACCACCATCTCGGGTTGCCATGGTTGCTTATCTCTGGAAGGGGATGGTTTTTTTGTTTTGTTTTTTTTAAAGGCCTACTTAAAGGCTTACATTGTAAGTAAGCCTTTTAAAAAGGTTTCGGGCTTGAGCCTACAAAAAAGTCTACATTCAGGCTCAAGCCTTTTAACCTCATTACAGGCTCAGGTCTATTTAGCCAAAGCCTGACCCAACCTGACTTATTTCCATGTCTACTTTTCACGTTGTTAAAATATCTTTTCCTATTGTTAAAATTCTATATGCGAGGAAAAACATGAAAAATTGTTAACAACAGGAAAAACTATTTTGACAACGATATTTTTATGGAGGAATTTTAACAACAGTAAAAGCTATTTTAACAACATGAAAAGTTATTTGACAACAAGATTTTTAATTTTTTTTTATGTGATTAATATTTAAGAAGCCTATTTGGGTTAAAAATTTTGATATTTTTTCTTTTCTTTAAAACCTGGGTAAAATTTTTTTCCTTTTATTTAAGGATGAGGAAGGGTAGAGGTGAACAAATCATAAACGAAACTGAAAACCGAATCGAACTGAAGGCTATTTGGTTTTTCAGTTTTGGTCTATTCGGTTTTCGGTTTTTTTTTTTTCAGTTTATAAAATAGGCTTATTTCGGTTTTCGATGTTCGGTGCGATTTTTTTAAATTTGATTCGGTTTTAACTGAATAACTGAATTACTTTTAAAAACGACATCGTATTATGATATGTGTACTAAATATTTTTCCTTTCCTTTTAATTGACACTTGACAGACCCACGAGTTTGGATACAAGGTCCATCTCAAGTTTGAACCCAACTCAATTCCTTAAGGTATGTTTAGTTCGAGGGAGGGGAGAAAAATAAGGAAATGACCAAATTGAGAAATATTTCTCTTAATTGAAAGTATGTTTTTAGAATATTGAAAAATTTTTAAGGACAATTTAGTAAAGAGAAGACTAAAGATTAATCCCTTTCCCCCTCCCTCCCCCCTCTTTCAAACCAAACATGCCGTAAGACTGAAAACTCTACCTGTCCATTGTATACTTGTATTCATCTTCCTCACTCATTCACTCATCGCAATATCGCATACACAGGCTCTCCCTCACTTCACCATCTTAGAATCTCAAATCTTCACTTCCCGTCGTATTCCTCTCACAAACACCGTACCTCATATTTTCGCACAGTCACCCTCTCACTTCGGCGACTTAGCCTTCTTGGCTCTACACCCTCGATTCACCTTCTCACTTCACTTCCGATCGACTCTCAGAGCGCCGATCTAAGCTCGATCTTGCCAGACTCTGCAGATCCGGTCTTACTCTACCATCTGCGACTGCGATCTGCCTCTTCTCCAGTTCTTCGACCGAAGCTCGATCTTGCTAGACTCTGCTTTTGCTCGCCTTCCTCGGTATGCTCTTCTTTTCAGTTCTCCAGTTCTCCGGTCTCACTTCATTCATATTTTCATGGTTTCCAAACATTAAAAAAGATCTCCCTTCAGTTTTTTATGTGGGTGTCCATTTTTCTGATTATTTTCCTGTATATTCTTTTTATTAAAAAATATCTCCTTTCAGTATTTGCATGTAAATGCTAATAAACTTCTCTTGCTAATAAGCTCGGTTTTTCTCCAAAGCTAATAAACTTCTCCTTTCAGTATTTTTTATTTATTAAATGCTAATAATTTCAAGCAGACAACAAACTTTTCATGTTTAGTTGTTTTAACATTCGAGTATAAAATAGTTGGATATTTAAAATCACCTATTGCCTTATAAATCAAAATTTTACAACCTATTGTTCATTCGAGGGAGAGCTGCTTTTACTGTTATTATTTGATATGAATTTACTTTATTGATATGAATGAATTAAACTAAAACTTAATTTACTTCAGCAGTCTTGGTTTTTTTTTTTTTTAAATTTTCGGCTTTTCTGTGATTGATGAGTTGCTACACTTGTTTTTGAGTTTATGTTGTTGTTAGAATTTGTGATATTGCCATGGTTAGAGACAGGGATTTTGATGTTGCAGTGGTGCTTGCTGTCAAGATTTGTGCTACCTTGATGATATATACCAGCTGCTCTATTATTAGGGGTGAGCAAATCAAATCCGAAACTGAATAATTCGGTGTTGGGTTTGGTTTATGAAAATAGGTATATATTGGGTTTCGATTTTCGGTGTTTTTATATTTAATTCGGTTTTAACCGAAAAACCAACTAAAGGCAAAACGACGTCGTATTGCAAACTTCAGATGTTCTAGTATAAAAAAAAAATGGACAGACCCGTTGCCATGGCCCAAGTCCAGACTCCAGAACAGATCACCCAACCCAAATCATTTTGAAAAACCGTACCCGTGGCCAACCGAAGTACACAAGCTGTGTATGTGTATTCTGATTCTCCATCTGAAAAGCCTCTTCGACATCAGCTCCCCAGTCCCCACCTCTTCGACAACATCTCATCCCTAACCCTAAATCCCTAATCGGCGAAGCTCAGCCCTACCCATTTCCCAGTATCGTCGCACAAACGGGGATCTCAGCTCACTTCGCCGCTCGGAATCTCGGCTCACTTCGGCCTTCGCCGCTCGGAATCTCAGCTCACTTCGCAGTGACCCTCACGATTTGCAACTTCGATCTGCCTCTTCTCCAATTCTTCGATCGAAGCTCCATCTTGCCATACTCTGCTTCGCCTTCCTCGGTATGCTCGTATTTCTTTAAGCTCCATTTAAGCTCGTACTTCGATCTCCCTCACGATTTGTTTTTTTGGTCCTCATTTTTTCGTTAAGCTCTACTGGGTGAGTGATAATTTTGTAGCTATCTGATTGATTGTTTTCCTCTGTTGTACCCAAGTGAATGTCTCATGAATTTAGAGGAGGGTGGTGTTTGTCCAACCTTCGCCTGAGTCACTGATATCTGTTATGAAAATTTCTGTTTTGACCTGTTTGGGAATTGTTTTCTATTGTGCTGTGGGGTTGAAGGAATTCAGCCACATTTGACAGCAATTTTGTAAGACCTTAGCGGAGAGAATTCTTCATGGTTGGAGGAGTTTTGCATTGGGATAATTCTGATATAATTTGCAGATCAGAAGATGTGCCCAGGTTTGCTGTGCTACATAAATTAGAGACGGGGGAATCAATTCCCATTGCCTACTCTAATTAGACATTGGGATAATTTTGATATAATTCTGATATAGTAGACATAGGATAATTTGAAGATGTGCCCAGGTTTGGTTTGCTGTGCTATAGGATAATTCTGATATAATTCTGATATAGGAGTTTTTCATTGGGATAATTCTGGTTGTAATTCTGTGCTATAGGATAATTCTGACCTTAATGAGTTTTGCTGGGAATTGTTTTTATTTTTATATGAATTCTTTTTTTTTTTGCTACTGATGAATTGCATTAATAGTGAAACAAGGAAGTTACACAGGGGTTTTAATCCCAGTTTATCTTGTAATACACTGGACTTCACAAAATGAGGACATTTTTATATGAATTCTATTGTAACTAATGAGTTTCCAAAGCTCTGAACCGAAAAAAAAAGGAGTGGCCATTTTACAGAAAAAAGCCCAAATAAAAAGGCCCAATAAAAGCCCAAAAACCGAATTATCTTTAAAACCGAACTGAAATATTTCGGTTAATTCGGTTCGGTTTTTTAGCTAGTTTGGTTTCGGTTTGGTGGTAAAAATATGAGTATTTCGGTTTTTCGGTTTTCATCGAAAAACTGAACCGAGCACCGATTGCTCAGCCCTACCATTGTGGCTGATTGTGGCTTTTTTTTTTGGCTCAAAGATGTATAATATTGTCGATTGGCAATATTGTGTTTTTTCTTTTTTGGTCCAAACCAATTCAGTTGTTTTTGAGTTTATAATATTGGAATGTATGATATTGTAGATTGGCTATTTCATCTGAGAAAAAAAAAAAAGATGGGCTATTTCATAGAATTCAAACAAGTAAGGAGGCCTAAAATAAGCCAAAAAACCGAATTAACTGGAAAACCGCACCGAAATACTTTGGTTAATTCGGTTTGGTTTTTTTGTTACTTCGGTTTCGGTTCGGTTGTAAAAATGCATTCAGTTCAGTTTTTCGGTTTTTACCGAACACCGAACCGAAAAACTGAATGCTCACTCCGCAAGGGGATTTACTGCTCAACCAAAAGACCGAAAAAGAAAAAATGGAATCTGTGGTTCCTAGTATTTTTGGACAATAAACCCTAATCACTGGTTTGAGTTGAAAATCGCCGTTTATTTCTGATTCCAGTTTTTTTTGGGTTTGTCTCAAGTTTGCTACTGCTTCAGCCAAGCAGGCGGATCTTCCATTGTTGAGTAGCTTCGGCAATGACGCGGCCTTATGGTGTGAAGGATCGGAAGCGAAAGAAGAAGGAGAAGTATGATGCCGTAGAAGATGAAGAAGCTGAACAAATTGAAGTAAAGAGAGCTATGATAGAGAATATAAACTCCTTTGAGGAAGAAAAGCCTGCTGAAGAAGCTCAAGATGCGGATGTGGCAGATGAACTTGAAGGCATTCCTTTAGCGCCAAGTGACCATAACACTGACAAGTCTAAGGTTATATTTGTTCTTGAAAGGGCTTCTTTGGAAGTCGCCAAAGTTGGTAAGGTATTCATTCGCTCTCCAGCTTGTGGCCTTAATTTTTTTTATTTCTTTCTTAATTTCTGTATAGTAGCTACGATTTTGCATTTGAATTGCTTATGGGCGTCAGTTTTATGGGCAAAATCCCATACTCTACGGACAGAACATTCGATTACATTGCTAGAATCTATGTTGTATTCTTCCATTCCTCTGACTGGATTTATTTCTGCAGAGTTACCAGATTTTAAATTCAGACGACCATGCCAATTTCTTGCGTAAACATAACAGGAATCCTGCTGATTACAGGCCCGACATCATTCATCAGGTTTGTGGAGCCATTTTTCCCCATCTGTACGACTATAGTGGTTATTTATTATCATAATCACTCGTAATTTCATATTTAAGTTGGTTCCATCCGTTGCCTATGCATTTCCACTTCTTTCGCTTCATGTCTTGATTAGAGTGAAGTCCCTCCCTCCCACCCTTTAGTGGCAATGATGGTCTTGTATTTTTTTTTTTTTTCCATATCCTATCTCATGTTATATTGAATAATACTTTCAGGCCCTTCTAATGATTTTGGACAGCCCACTAAATAAAGCAGGAAGGGTGCAAGCTGTGTATGTAAGAACTGAAAAAGGTGTCCTTTTTGAGGTTAAACCCCATGTCCGCGTACCAAGAACTTTCAAGCGGTTTGCTGGTGTCATGTGTAAGTTTAGCTATTTTTTCCTGGCACTAGTATCAAGTGATGGTCCTGCCTTTGTTTGTGAAGATTAAAGCTCATATTTGATGCTTTGAAAATTTACCACCTTGCAGTGCAATTACTTCAGAAATTGAGCATAACTGCTGTTGGTAAGCGTGATAAACTTCTCCGTGTGATAAAAAACCCTGTAACCCAGCATCTACCATTAGACTCGCAAAAAATAGGTGAGTTTCTGATGATTTAGTGTCGTATACACTTGCCAAAGAATGTTGATGTAATATTTACATATTTTAATTGATTAATTTGCTTGTTAGGTCTCTCATACAGTTCACAAAAGCTGGTGGACATGAATGACTATGTTACAACTATTCCGACCAATATGACCCCCATATTTGTGGTAATCTCAGAAGTTCAACTCCTGATTTTGTTTGAAATTTCATCTCGGACCTTGTATTTAACTCACTAATTTATGAGACAAATCTATATTCAGGTAGGTGCGATGGCCCATGGAAAGGTTGAGACAGATTATACAGATGAATTTATTGCAAGTACGTTCGGCCATCTATGCTCTTTCATTTTCCAATCTTATTAGTAATTGTATAAACATACATAATGTTAGTTTGGGTTTCATTTAATGTCCCCTTTCATTGATGCGCATCAACTCTCAACTGATTGCTGCGTTCCTTGACATACTGGACTTGGTATTTTTAAGTTTAGAGAAAATCACATGTGTATATTTGCACTTTAACCCATTTTTCAATCTTAAGAGTTTTTGTGGGCCTTTTAAGCCAAATTAACATTTCTGTCTCAGCTTCTTTTCCCTAATATGTTGTTGTTCATGCGGTCTTGTGATCATACGGAAAATGCAGAATGAGAAACTTCTCCGTATACGAGTTATTTGACATGCACCGTCCATTGGATATTTACTAGTTTCTGACCACCTTTTCTTTCTTGATTACAGTCTCTGGATACCCTCTAAGTGCTGCATATTGTCTTACTAGGATTTGCGCTGCTCTTGAAGGAAAATGGAAGATCTTGTGAGCTTCAGCTTAATTGGTCCATACGGAAATGCAATCAGCCGATCATGTACAAGACTCAACGTGGTGGTCTCTTTAGGGGGCTTGAGCTCTTGGACTATTTTCACCATAGCGTCGTCATTGATTACTGATTGATCGTGGAACGATATGATAAATTTTGATACGAATTGAGAAAAAAAACTTGTGAGATCATAATTTATTGATTTGCGCGAGTTGACAAATATTCTACTCGCTGCTTGAAACGGATAGACCTTGTTTTGGGGCTTTTATTCAGCCTCAAGATCGATCCAGCAATTGATCCAACTCACAGTAATCCTATCCGTGCCTCATTGTGAGGCCTAAACAACCTCAGATTGATCATTTCCAGCAAACAAAGAAGAAAAGAAAAAGAAAAAATGCGGTGTTTGTTACAGGCTTTCTTGCAGATGACACTTGATAATGGAAGATTCGCTCTAATTATTATGTGCCTTTGACCTTAACACAGCATTATCATCATCCCTTGTTTTCGTTCCCACATCCTCTTCACAATTTTCCTGCTCCTTCATCTGCTTTTGTGATGATGCCACTCCTTCATCATTTCTTTATATGTTATTAATTTAATATTCTATTAATCAACCACTAATTGTTAGCTTCTTCGGCAGAATTTAACAGCATGTGGACAAAAATCCAAACCATGAAGATTAACTAAGGCTGTGTTTATGAGTTTCATTTTAGAGGGAAAGGAAAGGGAAGGGAGGGCTTTGGTAGTCCCTTTCTTTGTAAATTAACAAAGGAAGGGTCTACCAAAGCCCTCCCTTCCTTTTTTTTCCCTCCAAAATGAAACTCGTAAACATAGCCTAAAAAAATTGATTGAAATTAGGAAAGGATATTGTCACTACCAATTTTATGTCACTATCAAGTCACTACCACTTTTTCACTGTTAAATTAAAATCTCATCTACCTTTACCATTTCTCCCCCTATTGAGATTCTGATCTAACGGTGAAAAAATGGTAGTGACTTAGTAGTGACATAAAATTGGTAGTGACAATATCCTATCCCTTGAAATTATGGGGACAAAATTGAAGATTAATCCAAACATCACAAGAGATCAAGGGGACCATCTCTTTCCAACTTGTGTCAAAATGTTGAAAAGGTGACAATTAACATCGAAATTCTGTTTATAAGTCGTAATCTATAACCTACCGTCAGTTACTAATATTTGGTTAAAATGGCTGGTGGTAGATTTTTTTTTCTTTTTGATACAAGGCGATAAAGGAGGGGGGATCGAATCCAGAACTGAAAGGGGGGAAATAAATCCCAATACCACTACATTACTAGTAGTCCTGGTAAAATGGCTAGTGGTAGATAATACTACTATATGACCGCACGTTTGAATGTTTTGCAATTATAAGAGAAGGTGAAAAGCCCAATTGATGAAAAATAGACTGATTTATGTTGTAATTGTAAGAATAATATTAAAACAAACAAAATTAATGTTCAGAATTCTGTTTTTTTTTTAAAAAAAAACAAAAAACAAAAAACAAAAAACAAAAAACAAAAAATTTTAAGCACGCTCTGAACGTTATATATTATCGCGTCCACATTTCCCTGATTAATTGCAAAATAAACTGTAAGGATGGTTGAGGAGTAAGGATACAAGAGAGTTATAAGCCTAAGGCCTTCCATGTATGTATATTGGACTTGTATGCGTGTGGTACCACCTAAAATGAACAAAGGTACTAAACCGCAAATAAATAAATATATATTTGTGTGTGATATATATATATATTGAAAGAAAACATATATAGGGATCGATAAGGGTGTCCCTATGGCACTCCATAGAGACACCAAGACTCACATTGCCCCAACTGGCACCCTTAAGGGCAATATGGTGGACAGATCGAGTGGATTTCTTTTTCTGACAGTTTTGCTTCGCAGAATCGCATCGTCTTTGCTTTAAAACAAATTGTTAATTAATTAACCACACACACAAACGTTGATCCCCAGAATATGAAGCAAAGTTCATTAAAGTAATCCCAAAAAAGATTTGGTGCATGAACCCAGAAGGAGCCATTGTCACAGAACACAAAAAAATAGAGTAGTATTATTTGCCAGGGGTTAGGTGTTGTTGTTCACGTTTTGATCAGTTGGAATATTCCGAGGTCTCTTGGGCCACCTTAAAATATGCAATATCCAAGGCAACACACACACTCACACGAATTTAGCTCACAATTCATCTTTGTATATCGCTTCTATCGTATCTGTCGCTATGGTATCAGAATATACATTGAATACTTCAACTCAAACTCTGTCTTTATATATTTAACAGGTTAAGTGTTAACTACTTGATATGTGTGGGATGGATTGAACTGGTGGTGAAGAGTCAACAAATAATTTAAAAATAAAACTAAGTAAAGGGGTAGTGTGGCCACCAAAAACCAGTATGATAGTATTTTGAGAACAAGGAGGGAATAAAAAAGGAGGAAGATAAAGGTGAAGGTGACCCACAATAGCCGGCAGGAATTATGAGATAGAAAACCTCATAATTTTGTTCTGAATGATGCTCTCTCGCTCTTTCTTTCTTTTTTTCTAGGAATGAGAGACGTTCATTGATAGAGTAGTGCACACTGCACAGTACCAATAATCCACGTCCACTTCTTTCTCCAAACTCATCCTCATTTGGACTGTACGTACCCTCATTGGCTCCCACTCACACACACTTCAACAGTCTCGCTACACATTCATTGATTCTGTATCATTACTTGCTCCTAGCTACACAATGTCCACATTTCTCTTGAAGCTGTATGTACCTCCACAGCTATATATAATGCAAAACAAACTTCTTGCTGACCTCTCCATTGCCCTTTTTTCTTAGGGAAGGAACGTAACCTCCTCTTCTAAGCCATTCGCGTAATTCTTTCGTCGAAGGAACAACTGTTCCCCACCCGTTTGCTGTTCCCTGAGAAATTCAGTTGATCATTAAATTTGTGTGAATGAATTAGACAAGCGTGGAGTGGAGTACCGTGAAGTAGAAGATCTTTTTAATTAATTCGATTGGTCAAATTATAAAATACAATACACATGCATGTTTGTTGCTAAAGCAGGTTGTTCTCAAAGTCAAACAAAATACCATTTCTAGATTTTTTGTGTTGGTCGAAAGCAAATTGATCATTCATATTTGATGAATCTCTCTTTGGTTAGTTAGACTTTTTGCATGCATGATCAACGACTTTTAATTGGATGATTAGGTTCACTCCATGCATCTGCACCATATCTTCTTATGTCAAACAAGATCTTCCCCAATATTGTATAGTAATTAAAATAATCAAGACAGCTGATCTATAATTTATTCCCATGATGATATATAATACGTACAATATTCACAATCACGCCTTATATATATATAATTGGATGTGCCATGATCTGTATATTGATATCTCTGACAACATTAAAAACGTTCAACCCCATTTTCGTCAAATACAAAATACGAAAGTTAATACCCCACCAGCTGCCATGTGGGAACAAACAGATTTAAAACTGAAAATCTGGGCTTATGTTAATCAAGCTGTAAAATTGATGAATGATGATCAAGTTTCCCTTGTTTAGTTTCCGTACGTTTTTTCCCCCCAAAAAGCATATACTGACAGTGAATTGTAGGAGTATTACACCTTCTTAAACATTTTTGGAATTTTATGCATTTTTCTCTATTTCTTTCTTTATGCATTTTGTCCAAGGGTAAATAGGGAAAATATAATATATTTTGACTTCCATAGTCATCTCTTACTTAAGCTTTTCCCTGACCATAATTAGAGGCAGCCCAAGCTTCAGAAATTGTTGTAGATTGGGCGAGACAAACAAGAAACAGGGCTATTTTATAACATGAATCTCAAATCCAAAATATTCATGGAATCGTATTGAGTAAAAAAAAACCCCTAAGCACGCAGAGGTTGTCCTCTTGATTTTCATTGTTTTCTAAGATCACTCTACGTACATCTTATCTTATATTAAAGAGACCAGATAGAGTAGTTAATAACATTTTGAAGAATACCCACTTTTTATTATACTATATTTCCGTTAGTCAAAATTAATATTTTTTTAATTCTTACCCATTTTGCAAAATCAAAATTAATTTATATTTTGTGTTATCCCCCCCCCCCCCCCCCTCCCCCCGGGGGAGGAAGGTGGGAAACGAGAGAGCGTTGAATAAAAAATAAAGAAAAATAGGCCTAATATCTAATTATGATGGTATCAGAATCAGATTGTAGCAACTTATCTTTTAAAGTATAATATAAGGCATATTTTTATAGAAGTTTTATCGTATGTTTCAATTTAAGCAAAAATAAATTAAACTTTCATTAAATTTTGAATAAGTCGCAAATAACTCCATCTCCATTCAGCTTTACAAGTTAAAACACTCGTGAACTTTAATTTTATGTACCCAAAGGTCCCCTCCTTACTGTTTATCTTATTAACACCATTTGCTATATCACATTATAATGAAAATACATGGCAAAAGATATTAAAAAGTAATTTATTAATTTTTTTTTCCATCATTTACCTAATCAAAATTATAAAACTTAATTATGTATTCGCCACATGACACCTAAAAGAATTAAACTCGCAAATTCATACTTAAAGAAAGACTCAATGCATGTGATTAGATTCATTATGCCACAAAGTCACTAGCAATTAATTAATTTTAGAAAGGCATTGCCATTTTTTTAAAATTTAGTTTGTTACCTAATTTTAATGTATCACCTTAATCTAACCTTTCATGCTTAGCTTAATTTAAGTTTTGATACAAACCATCTTATCTATACGCAAATGATTTTTTTAAAAAAAAAAAATTCAAAAACAACAACGAACCGCATACATTGAGGTTGCTCATAAGTTCATAAAAACTTGGTTTATAATCTCCCTCATGATTTAGTAAATTTGTAGTATATTTTATAATACATATACAAAATTAAAGATACTTATAGCAGTTTATATTTACCTTGAGATTAAGTAGCATGGAATCAGATTTTAATCTAATTTGTTCTTAACATAAACATATACATAAATGCTCCACATAATCAAATTAGAGTAATATTTGTCTTGATTGCACCTAGTATAATTGGGTGAGAGATTACATGATTAATGAGGTAGGGTTATAAGTGGAACAACAAGCATTTTTAGCCCCCGATTAAGTTTTTGTATAAATAATTTAGTGGGGATAACATCCACAAAGTAAATATTTTTATATTTGTGGTTGTTAACTTATCCTGAGATTTTCTTTTTTTATTTAAATTTTATTTCACTCTACTATTTTTAATTTGTATTGCTCAACTTTATTAATAATGAGAAATTTAATTTTTAATTAATAATCAATTAATTTGATTCTTCACGAGAACAACTTTAGTTACCATTACTCCATTAGAACTGTCGCGGCCGTACAATGAAATTTTTTGTTGGCTACTCCCTTGACAAACAAGCAATTAGAACAAAGAACACAACTACTTTTCCAAACGGTGGAGGAAAAGCCATTATTGTAGATCCATCACAAAATGTAGGTTCAAATATGACGAAAACCAATTAAGGGGGGAGCAAGCAAACTTATGAACGCAAGAAACATGCGAACTTCCTTTGGCCAGAGAAAACGTATAATCAATCATATATGGCCCGAAGGGAGCGATTGGGGAACCCGTGTGATAATAGAATTCAAAAGATCCATGTAGAGTGGAAACTGTAGGATTGCGTAGAAGGAAACAGGAAGACAAGTGGCGACATATAGAGGGAAAACTGCTTTCTTGAATCTGTCCTCAAGCACGAAGAAGTGAGCCGCGCAAAAAGATATAAGCATTGAGGCAATGGACACAAACAACGAGCTTAAGCCCAAAAGAATCTTCAGTGGCAAATTTCTCCTAAAATCTCTGGGTAGTTTACGAGAGGTGAGTATGGAAAGGAACATGATCAGTGCAGTGATAGAGAAGCAAAGCCCAATAAGTGCGGTAATAGCAAAAAGTTCAAACGCCGGCTGATGTTCTAAGGTTGGCTTGCCAGTATCGCCATTAGTGCCGCCGGGGACTTGGCTCGACGTTGCAAAGGAAACTCCGGCAACCAGTGCAGCCACCACTGAGCAAGATTCAGACGTATCCTTAAGCCACTCGCTACTCTCTTTGACCAGATCTTTATGATCTTTAGTGAAGATTTGTTCCGGAGTTTGGCCTTGTGCATTGCTTAGGAAAAGGAAGTGGTGTGGTGACAACGATTTTACATACTACAATTCAAATTTCATCGTTAAAATACGTACGTACATGGACATGTATATAATTGGTACGAGTTTAATTAATTGTGAGTGTAACATCCCAATTTTCTAAAGCGTTTTTGAAATAATTGATCAGAGTTTAAAATAGTTTAATTAGAGTAGAGCATCGGAATAGTTTAAAAGAACGAGTATCTAATAAACCTTTACTGTTGGTGTGTCTGGTTGCTATTACAGTGGTACAATTCTTTGAACATTTACTAATACAGTGATTCAATAATTCATAACTATCTTCTCCGCCCGTGTCCTCTCGCGTGCCAATTATCCATGCCCTCGGTCCTAGTTCCTCCAGAATCTGAGACTATGAGCTGAGGTTCAATTCCCATTGAACCTCAGGTAACAGTTAACCTCATGCTTATGTATCAGCTATGGTATGACAGTTATTCATGATGTTACAATGATAATCAATACAAAAGCCCACAACAGATGTATGATTAGAAATACATAACCACGTATGTAACATAACCACGTATGCTACAACAATAATTAGAACATAACCTCGTATGTAACATAACCACGTATGTAACATCCCCTCCTTACTGTTTATCTTATTAACACCATTTGCTGTATCACATTATAATGAAATACATGGCAAAAGATATTAAAAAGTAATTTATTAATTTTTTTTTCCATCATTTACCTAATCAAAATTATAAAACTTAATTATGTATTCGCGACATGACACCTAAAAGAATTAAACTCGCAAATTCATACTTAAAGAAAGACTTAATGCATGTGATTAGATTCATTATGCCACAAAGTCACTAGCAATTAATTAATTTTAGAAAGACATTGCCAATTTTTTAAAATTTAGTTTGTTACCTAATTTTAATGTATCACCTTAATCTAACCTTTCATGCTTAGCTTAATTTAAGTTTTGATACAAATAATCTTATCTATACGCAAACGATTTTTTTTTTTAATTCAAAAACAACAACGAACCGCATACATTGAGGTTGCTCATAACAACTTGGTTTATAATCTCCCTCATGATTTAGTAAATTTGTAGTATATTTTATAATACATATAGAAAATTAAATATACTTATAGCAGTTTATATTTACCTTGGGATTAAATAAAATGTAATCAGATTTTAATCTAATTTGCTCTTAATATAAACATATACATGAAGGCTCCACATAATCAAATTAGAGTGATATTTGTCTTGATTGCACCTAGTACATACAATTGGGTGAGAAATAACATAATTAATGAGGTAGGGTTATAAGTGGAACAACAAGCATTTTTAGCCCCTGATTAAGTTTTTGTATAAATAATTTAGTGGGGATAAATATTTTTTTATATTTGTGGTTGTTAACTTATCCTGAGATTTTCTTATTTTATTTAAATTTTATTTCACTCTATTCTTTTTAATTTGTATTGCTCAACTTTATTAATAATGAGAAATAAAATTTTTAATTAATAATCAATTAATTTGATTCTTCACTAGAACTGTCGCGGCCGTACAATGAAATTTTTTGTTGGATCCTCCCTTGACAAACAAACAACTAGAACAAAGAACACAACTACTTTTGCAAACAGTGGAGGAAAATCCATTAGTGTAGATCCATCACAAAATGTAGGTTCAAATATGACGAAAACCAATTAAGAGGGGAGCAAGCAAACTAATGAACGCAAGAACATGTGAACTTCCTTTGGCCGGAGAAAACATATATACAATCTATCATATATGGCCCGAAGGGAGCGATTGGGGAACACGTGTGATAATGGAATTCAAAAGATCCATGTAGTGTGGAAACTGTAGGATTGCGTAGAAGGACACAGGAAGACAAGTGGCGGCATATAGAGGGAACACTGCTTTCTTGAATCTGTCCTCAAGAACGAAGAAGCTAAGTGAGCCGCGCAAAAAGATATAAGCATTGAGGCAATGGACACAAACAGCGAGCTTAAGCCCAAAAGAATCTTCAGTGGCAAATTTCTCCTAAAATCTCTGGGTAGTTTTCGAGAGGTGAGTATGGAAAGGAACATGATCAGTGCAGTGACAGAGAAGCAGAGCCCAATAAGTGCGGTGATAGCGAAAAGTTCAAACGCCGGCTGATGTTCTAAGGTTGGCTTGCTAGTATCGCCGTTAGTGCCGCTGGGGACTTGGCTCGACGTTGCAAATGAAACTCCAGCAACCAGCGCAGCCACCACTGAGCAAGATTCAGACGTATCCTTAAGCCACTCGCTACTCTCTTTGACCAGATCTTTATGATCTTTAGTGAAGATTTGTTCCGGAGTTTGGCCTTGTGCATTGCTTAGTAAAAGGAAGTGATGTGGTGACAACGATTTTACATACTGCAATTCAAATTTCATCGTTAAAATACGTACGTACATGGACATATATATAATTGGTACGAGTTTAATTAATTGTGAGGATGGCACGTAATTAAACATAATTATATAAAAAAAGTATATATATTAGTGACAGAATGTACGATTTTATCATCAAATAGACTATCATTAATTAGTTAGTGACGGAATGATCGATTTTGGTAATTAAGTTAATTAATTACCTCATACCACATGATTTCCCATTGCATCTGCATGGCAGTGCCATGAATCTGCCAAGGATGAGTCTTGGATTTCTCGTACTTGGCTGCTAAGTGCAATATAGTATTTGTATCAGTATCCACTGATTTAATGAGGTCAGCCAGCTTTGATTCTTTGTTTACTTGTTTCTGAACTGCCTCAATAACACTGGGTTGTCTGTTCTCCATTGCGACCTGTAATATATTTTTGTCCTTTGATGTGGTTTCGTAGATGGTCACCGGTAATTGGCTTAGGATTTCGTTGACCACTTCAATTACACCATTCTGGGCTGCCACCAACAAGGGTGTATGTGTTTCTTCAGGCTCCTCATTTGGATTCTTCTTATTATCTGTGTCCTCACCCTTATTGTCTGCTAATATTCAAATCCATCAATATATACATTGTTTTAAAAACAATAAAATAGAAAACAGAAACAAACAAACTCTAAATGTAAATGTTGGTGTTGGATTAATTAACACAGCAGATATATAGCATGTTTGATTTGAAAGAAGTGGAAATTCAAGGGAGAGGCTATAATACCCTTTTGAACTTGAGCATTGGTTGATGTTGAGTTTTGCTGTCTCGGATCAAATACCTTTCCTCTTCCAGTCGGATGGCTTCCTTCAGTAATGTATGCTTTACTACGCTTTTCCATGAGTGCCTTCAATATCTGAACGCTCCATTAATGCTTTTCTTTCTCTGCCCTTATTTTGTTAACTATCAACAGATCTGTCAATTCAATTCATACAAAATCAGTACTGTTAATGTAAATTTAACTCCAACACATGCCACACTATATTTACATGCATGTTATAAATAGTATACTTTTTCTTAACTTATTTTATAATTAAATACCAGAGTCAACTCGTAGATTTACGTAAAATCTAAAAATGTTCAAACATTATTCACGAGGCCTCTTGTGAATTTTAGATATAATGATGAGGGCAAGAAATGAAACTTGAATTGGGTGTATATACCTAATCCCGAGAAGCGAAACAAAGTTAGGTAGACAAAGACCAGAAACTCATAAAAGGTAGTATAATTCTGTGGAATATTTTGATTAGCATAGGAGTTATTTGGGGCCTCTAGATCCTCTCCTTTCCTCTTTCTTGCGCAGCATGACAGATCAAGAATGCATGCTCAGAAGTTAAAGTATACCTTTTTAAGTCAAAGATCATATCCATGGAGGAGTATGGATTTGTTTGGCTTTTACCTCCTAATTCGCCGCCCGATGATTTGGCCTGTCTCGACCAATACCCTTTAATTTTCCTGTCTTCCTGTTTCGTAGCTGATCCCTTATCCACACGGATATCGATACCTTTCCTCCAACAACAACAACAACAATCAAGGTGGAGAGGGAACAGGTGAATTATAAAGTGATGTTTTAGAAAATAATAAGTGATATCAATTAATTTAACTAACTTCTTTAGTTTAATCAAAATAGGTTGATATATCTTATATTAATAACCACAGTGTTCTATGTTTTCCTTGGAAAGAATACTAGCTACACACACAAATGATGCTTAAATTACAAACAATAATTATCTTGCAGAAACGATAGAGTTATTAATTATACTGACAACTAATTTTATGTTACTCCTTGCTAATTAATATTAGACATATCTAGAGATCTTGATCATGGTCCCCGGGAAAGAATACTATGCTAACTACACACACAAATGATGCTTTAATTACAAACATTATTACTTACAGTAGTATATGATTTGCTTCCACCAGGAGAGCGGCAGGCCGCTTCTGAAGGCAGAAGGCTTGCTGGCAAGGACATGAAGAGGAGTTATTCCCTTCACATTGGATCTGCCCATTAGATCTGGGTACAATTTCATCATGTGGAATGCCAGTTCTGCATATATGTATGCATGTACATGTATTAATAATACAAAACAAAGAAACCTAGACGAATGATGAGATATGCTCACCAAAATGCTCCCTGCCAATGGCAGAGTGAAGAGCAGTATCTCCAGAACCATCGGTTCTTCCAAGAAACTGATACGGTTTTTCTGTGTCTCGTGGGTATGCATCTTCAGCAGCATCGTGAAGGAAGATGAAGACAAGTTTACTGTCGTGAAGAGCCGCCGTGAAGATGGGCGTCTCGCCCCATTTGTTAGTGATACTGAGCAAATCCAGGCCCATGTGTTGTCCTGCCTTTACGATACACTCGCACATTTTCACCGACTTCCTTGTGGCTGCGCGATGCAGAGGGGTTTCGTCTCTGTTGTTCTGCATCATCAGAGCTTTCTTGTTGTGATAGTCGACGATTGACTTTACAAGCTTCTCCACAACATCTTCTCTATCGTCACTGATGGCCATGTGCAGTGCTGTGTCTCTTGAGCTATTGATCACACTTATGTGAAGCCCTGATTGTTTTTGGTATAACTCCACCACCTTGTTCCGGTCACCTTTGAATGTGGACTCTGATAATTCACTACTTTCTTCCTCTTCAGGAATTGGATAATCTTCACCCTCCATTCCACCCTCCGACGCTGGAAAAGCAGCAAATGTGGGAAAAGCATCTCCCGTCTCTATCTCCATTTGTTCAGGTTTTGATGACGATGATGAAGTATATGATGATGACCACAGCATGGTTCCTCATTCAGGGTTATGTCATTTTATACCGAACTCTGCCCTTTACTTCACAATACGTTAACAAAAAGAATGAATGCCAGATTTCTTGATTAGCTTGCTAGCGGAAAAAGATAAATAGGTAGGGACAGCGTCAATTTGAATGAAGATGAAAAGAAATAAAGAAAATAAATGGTACCAAAACAGCCATAAATTAATCTAATTAACCTCTCTTTTATGATATACACAATAGATACCTTTCGTGTACATGATATCATCAGAAGAATAATTAAAAGCAGAAAGCATTTTGCCTCTCGCAATAATTGGCCCGTACGTGTGGATATAAGAGAGAGATCGCGATATATACAATACTTCTAATTTTATATAATATAATGCATAGAATAGACGAGAGGATGACGCAAACAGAGCAGCTTCTAATTCCTACATGTTGCGAAAGATTCATTCTAAAGTTATGCTGTGCGATTCTTTCCATTTCTTTTTCTCTTGCTTTACAAGTTATCTATAGCTAATTAAGTACCCCCCACCTTGCATTCACAGTCTAGAAATCTTCGAAGTTACAAAATGGAATTAAAGAGCGAACTTTGGCGAGCTTTTTCTAATATATATATATATATATATCAGAATATTTGCGTGCCCTGAGAAAAGAAGCAGTCGCATATACCCATTTGTTTCACGACCGCATGCGCGCGCACACAATTGGTTGGAGACTAGGGAGACAAATTAAAGCTGCTTGAATCATTAACTCACAAAAATATTATATTTCGTCTCCGATCCTCTTGTTTTTCCATATATGCCAATATGATCCTCTTTATAAATCTAGTTTTAAAAAAAGAAATAATTTATGTTGGAAAAAGAAAAAGACAAAAGAGAATTAAGAATACTATTCAAAAATGAGAGTAGATTTGAAAAAATGCATCAATTTAGGACATGTTCAATAAGTTAACTAATTTTCTTTAGCATATGAGAATTAGGTGAACGGCCCTATAAGAAAGACAATGTTTGGAAAAAAAAAAGAATTAATTTATGTTGGAAAAAGAAAAAGATAAAAGAGAAGGTTGAGAATACTATTTATAAATTAAGGTAGATTTAAAAAAAGAGCATCAATTTAGGACATATTCAATAAGTTAACTAAATTTCCTTAGTATATAAGAATTAATAAACTAGACCTATAAAAAGGACCATAGTGATATTTCTTTAAACTTAGCTCGATTAATGACCTCTCATCCATTTTGTTTATACATTTAATAAATACTCTCTCTAGTCTGATTTATAAGGAACAACTACCAAAATAACACCGTTTAAAATGTTAGTTAAAATAATAAATAAGTAACTTTTATACATTTCTTTCCAATTATACCCTCATTTAAAAAGAGTATGTATGAGAGATAATTTGTGAAAATTTATTTTAAAGGGATAATGAGTGAGATATATTTAATGAAGTTAAAAATCAATTTAAATTTTCAACCAAATTGGATCTGTTTCTTATATTAAGGACCATCTCTATGAGAAAGAAAAGATAGGAGAGAGTATTATGTTGGTAGAGCATAACACCAACTTGATTGTTTCATTATTTTTCTTATTATTATGTTTTTTGATTGAAGTCCCATAAACCTTAATATAATACATATTTATCTTATTTGATTATATTAAAGAAGTTAATTAAGTTAGTTAATATGACATATATTTTCTAAAACACTATAATAATCTTTCTTAAATCCCTCGCTCTCTATTCTTCTTGATTATTGTTGACGGAACATTAAATAGAAACAAATTAGGCAAAAATCGACAAATATAAAAAAAAATGTTTTATATTTAGGACTGAGATCAATTCTCCAAATAGATTTTATATGAGAGAGACGTGAGGGGTTATAAGTTTGAGTATGGAAATATTTTCTTAAATTAATTTAATGTCAACAATTTAAAGGAGATACGGTGAAACTAATGTTCCCTATACTTCACACACACTTGCACGTGTTTCGATTGTGATAGTTTGTTACAAATTATTACATTCAGTTCTTGCAGATTCACACACACTCGCTTTATATACTGCCACATTTAACATCCGCCAAACGCCGACGATGTATAGTGTCTGTACAGTACAGAGTGATCTCTTTTCAGTTTTCACAGTGTCAGGTGATCTCTTTTCATTATGTCAAATACTCTTCTGAAACAATTTCTTCCGGTATTGGGTTATAGACGTGTGTTAACAACAAAATGTGAAGATATATAGTTAATAGTTGGCATGAATTTAATTAATATCAATTTGAATTAATTGATAATTGAAAGAAACATAAAAAGAAAAGTGCGACTAAAGAGAAAGGGGTGGGAATCGAAGATCATGTAGGGTACCTGCTGTGAATATACGGGTTTGGAACATAAAGTTTAACTATACGCTAAGAGACAACATTGCATGTGCTGACTATTTGGCTAAGGAAGGCCATGATGCTCCTCCTCATGAGGACGTGACCAGGCCATTATTCCAACAGTTCCTATGGGGTGCCTTGATTTGGTGTTAAAGGACCAATGGGCCTGCTGGTCTTAGTCCTGTAGTTAGTTTGTTTTATGTAGGGCTAGATTTTATAGTCTAGTTCCTATCTTACTTTTACAAGCTATGGCTTGCCTGTATTATGCAAAAAAAAAAAAACATATGGGGAAAAAAAAAAAAGAAATCAAGAAAGAAAAGGAAAAGAAAAACTTCTTGAGCAAGCCAAGCATGTCTTGAGGACCAAGTAGGGTTAGTTGGCTGTTTTAAAAACCCATTCCCTTCTCATTAAGGGTTGCTGCATTTTGAACAAGGAAGAGAGAAAGAGAGGAAAGAAGAGTTATCTTGTGAAGTCAAGAACAAAGAGAAGATCAAGGATCAAGACCAAGGTAAGTATTGTGGATTCTCATCCTACTCTCTCTTCCACTTTCTCTAACATGTGTAAGACATTAAAGAAAAAATTTTCCTTGGTTATTTGAGGTGAAGCTTGGCAAATCTGCACCTTGACCCTCTTTTTTTTTTTTTTTTCACTCAGAGGCATTAAAGAGGAAAAAAATATAAACTTGAAAAAAACGTTGTAAATGGCGTTACTAAATTTGTAAATGGAGTTACAGGATTTGTAAATACCGTTGCAAGTTTTGTAAATATTGTTGAAAAAATGTTAAGAAGAATATATATATATATATATATATATATATATATATATTTGTTAATGTGTGTGTGTGTATATATATTAAAACAATCATTGGGCCACTTGGCCCCATGGATGTGTGGGGGGTTGGGGGTTCCACCTCCCACACTTTCAATAAATATGTTTTTTTATTAAAAAAAAAAAACCCACCACCCTCGCCGGTGGCCATGCAACGGCAATCCTCCGGTGAGGGTATTTTTATTTTTTATTATTTATTTAAAACTAAGGGCAAAAGGATAATTTTACCCGAATTTGCATATCCTCATAGGTTCTTGGTACCTCTCAATCTTTTTACAAATTTAGGAGACTTCTGAGGGTTTTACAAATTCATATGGTATTTATTTGTCATTTTCCCAAAGATCAAAGTTTTAAAAATAAATAAATTAAAAAAAAAAAAGTAGTGGCGTATGGAAAAAAGTCAGTTGCCCCAGCAATCCTTCTCTTTCATCGAACTAGCTTTTTATAAGTTTCAACTGACTTCTAATACTTTGAGAGGCTATCCCAACTAAACCCTTACATACATACATACATATAACTTGGTGGAAGGACAAAATTGAAGGGGATATTGACCCATGCTACAACGAATAACAGAAAACGTCTTTGGTATTGATGTCACTAAGCTGTGATGATGATTTATTATTTGTGCTATAATAATACCTGTGATAAAAGGCCACGAGTCTTTGATGAATCAGCATAAGTGTTAGTGTACACACGTTTTGGACACACCCACGAGAGACCTGATAAAGCATGACACACTGAGATGAAGAACAGAAAACAGTTTTGTAAGTTGACGAGTGTTTAGGATTGAACAAAGGATTGATTTGTTTGTAGCAGCCATTGCAGGGAACACATTGTGTCCATATAAGGTCACTTCCTGTGTCTGCTATCCCAATTATGTCCCTTGGTGCATGGTGCCCCTAACCTAAAGACTCCTTCATGAGATGTTGCCCTAGATACCCACTTACAGGTGCTTGAGCAATTTTTTATGGTGAAAATGGTGATGACGGCTTCTTGGACGACGAGCTCGCCACAGAATCAGTAACGCTAAAGCCGCCATTAATGGCTTCTACAGAAGATGAAGATGAGAGAAGAAGTAGTAACAGATGAAGAACGAGGATCTTGATTGTTAAGGGAACAGCCATTATAATGAGAGAATTTAGTAACATGAAGGATATTTTCTTTGGTTAGAGGCCGGAAGTTTGTGAGGGCTTTAAAGATGATGTTGGCTAGGCTTTGTGTTCATTGTGCACGACGGTGTAAAAGAAGAAAATGATGACCTAAAAAAGATCTTTATTTAGGTTTTGATAATTTCGTATTAACTAATTTGGGAAATGTATTGTCCGCATTAATAATTATAATATACACATTAAGAATAATAATAAATTTCCTACTTGGAGAGGGGTGTCTCCATTTACCTCGCTCCCTCTCCATTTACTCTCCATTTAAATAATTTTTTTAAAAAAATAATAACAATAACATTCATATTTCTAACAGCATTTTTTAAAAATATATATATTACTTATAACAATGATAATAAGAACTAAACATCTCAGTGCGCCATCCTCCTGAAGTCAGGAAAACTTCCTAAGTGAGGATAATATTATCACATTGCACAAATGATTCGTGGCATGATATTATGAAGTCTGTTCGAGATCACCTTTATCAAGATTTTATAAATCACAATGCACAGATTAACTGGAATCGACATATTATATGTGTTTTATAATAATCAGAAATTACTCAAAATTTTTTAATCAATTTCTAAAAGCTTAACGCATAAGAAACGGCTAATTATTCTAATTTTTCTGGGGAGCTGAGCTAGTTTATTGTAATTTTTTAATAATGCTGAAGACAACCATATCAAATGTTTTCCATCGGCCCATTATTCATTGAGCCATTTAGGATGTAATATAATTTCATTCAACCCCAACTTTCTGAAACTTCATGGCACCCCCATGGGTCAAAATGAAATTAATTTATGTGGATGAAAAAACAATGATTCCTTTCTTTTACTTTTTTTGGAAGAACATTTATAAGATAGATAAGAGTATTTATAAAACAAGTAAAAAGATTTGAAAGAACTTAGGGAATTATTTTTTTTTTTTGACCATTTACAAGATAAATATGAAGATCTATAATACAATAAAGATATTTACAAAACAAATAAGGATTTAAAAGAATCTATGGAATTAAAAACATTTTGATCATTTACAAGGTAGATATGAACATTTATAATATAAGATAGATAAAGTAATGACATCATTATTTTTTATGCTAAAAGTTAATTTCATTTTGACATAAGGAAATGCGGTGAAGTTTCAAAAAAATGTTTGGGGTTGAGTGAAGTTTGTCACATCTCCTTAAGGGCTCAATAAAATTGTCCCATTTCTACACGCTAATCTCTGTGTATAAAGCATCTAGTCTTGTTAACTACATCTAAGAAGGAATGTTCACCACTACACCCCCTTAACAACAAATTAATGGCTTCAATACAAATAGAATAAACTATCACTTTCCTATAACCTCGATTCCAATATAATAATATAATATATGCGTTGTGAGTTTTGTTGTAACTTGATTACAATGACGGTTTTACACAAAACCAATTCGCAACATTGTATGTCATTATTTTCAACGACTGCTTTTTAAAAACTGTCATTGAAAATAACTAATTGCAACGACAGTTCATAAACATTTGTCTATTTTAAAACTTTCAACAACACTCCCATATAGGATAATTTTGTTGAATAAACTTGTTTCTTTTTATAAGATTCCTTTTAAGTTTGTCTTAATAATAAATATACTTTTGCCTATTTTTTCCCTCCAAGTATTAATACTTTATTCTCTTACATCATTTATTTACCATACATCCTCTTTCATTCTTTTCTTACTATTACTCTCTCTTACTTTTTCATAAATATGGGTATTTTTTCGGGAAAAATTATATTTCCTACATATTTATTACATTTAACTAATTTTAATTGTTTTTAAATATTTCACAATTCAGTTGAAAGAAGGACGTGATATACAGAGATAGAGGGAGTATTGGTCTAACTGGCCTACCCAAATTAGGCTTTAAAAGCGAGTATGACACCTCTAGTCTTAAATATATAATCTAATTTAAGTGTAAATTGCACTACAAATCAAAGAGTTAAAATACAATTTTACCAACAAAATTTTTCCCTAGGAGCATTTGGCACAAATAAGTTTTGGAATTGAAAAAGATACCAATAAACAAATAAAATGGTGCAGATTCACCGAAAATAGTGTTTTCCTTGCTCTTTTCTCAGGTAGATTTTGACCTTGCATTATCAAAAAGTTGGTTTAGTTAATAAAAGGATTATTAGCTAATAAATATAAGCGGTTGTGAATTTAAACCTTACCGATGTAAAGACCTTGTTTGTATTTGTAGGTGATGTGTAAGTAGCTATGTGAGTGTTCTTTAAGTTTGGAGATATGCCCTAATCTCGGTGAATTCTCATATATAGTTCTATCAACTTTATTTGGGTTTGTCATGCATATGTGGAGAAGATGATTTTAGGGAAAATATCATTAAAGTCCCAACCAAAAAAATAATATTAGAAAATTTCCATTAACGAATGAAAGGGCTAAGATTAACAAATTATACTACTTCTTCTTATATTAATTTCCTTGGTTGCACCTTGATTATATTTTTCCATGATTTTTGCTTGTTCTTCTGGTTGTTTTCGTGATTGTTTTGCTGAGAATATTTTTCTCGATCATAAGTCATCAGATTGGTTCTTTTCGGTTTATTGCTGTTTTGGATGATGTTGTACGTGGATAGATTTCATTTCACTACAAGAAAATAAACGAATTTCTCATAAAAATTAATGTTTCATTGTAAAATACTACGTACTCTTCAAAAAAAATAAAAAAAAAATTATTTGAGATAGAATTGTTCATTTTGAAACAAATTCTCCTTACAATTCAACAAAGCATAATAAATTTTCCTTACAAATTCTATTATGTTTTAGTTGTAGGTTTGTTATTCTAAAAAAATCACTGTCAATTTCTAATATCTTGAAATCAATTCAACAAAGTAGAACAATGACCAAAATCCTTTTCCAGGAATCTTGTTCCTTAATAATTGAGTTATTTGTCCTCCTTTTTTGGGATGAAGCGCACTCTTATATTTTGGCTTATTTCTTGTACTGTCAAGCATACGAACTGAGAAATTATTCCTTTCTTATCTTTTCTATTTTTTTGCTTTTCCTCTTTTTCTTTCTGTCCTTTTTAATTCTTTTAATCTCAGAATGAGTTCCCATTCCACTTCCCTGTACTTTATTTTTAGACCAACCACTTCCCATCCTTGATATGACTTGGAATTATATGTTTGTATCCTCTCAATTTTCTTTCAGTTTTAGGAAAAATGTAATGCCTAAGATTCATTTAATTTTAGAATTCCACATATATTTGTTTTTTAATAGAAATTCTCTTTTTATTTTTTCATAAAATTAAGACCCAAAGGCGATGATTCTGTACCTTTTTTTCTCAACCAGCCCTTTGAGTTGGTGCGTTCATTTACATAATGAATTGTCTGTTGTCTATTGGTGAGTGCTGCCACTTTCCATTTAGTAAATCAAAAGCATCATGGAAAATAACGGTTTATCTTTCTTTTCCTTTTTTTATTTTTTCAAATTCCATTTGTTACATAAATTTTTAAATTTGATCATCTGTGAACTACACCTAATGTTTAACAAACCGAAGCCATCTAATTCATCCAAACAAATAATGTCTTTTGGTTGCATCAACTTGTTGATAAGATTTTTTTTTTTTTTTGGTATGGAGATAAAAAATATTAATTGTGAAATTAGATTTTGGTTTTTAAAATTTAGTTCCTAATAATAAATATTCTTTGATTTTACCAACAAGTTGTTATTTTAGATGATAAGCATTCTCACCTCGTAAGGAAAACACAAGTTTAAATTTTGGGAAGCACATTTATTAAGAGAGGCAAAAACCTTTTATATTCCCGACTTTAAAAGGGGAAATGATGAGGACATAGGAGGCGGCATGACCAAGGCAACAAACTTGGAGGACATACAAGGTCTTGGAGATCCAATGATAAGAGCAAAAACTGAAAAGGCTCCAGATTGAAGACCTTGAAGAATAAGCCCCAATGGATATGCTTAGAGGCTTCATTGGGCCTTGGCCCAAATTCTACCCTTAGTTTTATTTGTCTTACATTTAGTTGAACTTTTGTAATAAGGATTATTGGGCTCGCTTATTGTGCTCACTTATTGGGCTTTCTTGTTTTTCATTTGTGTGTAAGCAGAATTAGGTTAAGCTTGATATGTATAAGGCACACCATGGCCATGAGAACGGCAGATTTGAATTGAGATTTCAACCATTTTGGTGAGAGACAAGTTCTCTAGGGTTCTTTTGAGAATCTCTGAACTTATCAAGGGCTTCAATCCTTGTGGCGTTCTTCGGCTTATCAATTCTTTGGAATTGTGGCGCCTACCTAATCCAGTTTTCGTTCTAAATTTGTTCATTTCGTATCTCCCGTTTCCCTTATCGTTTTTCGGTGTTTAATTAGTCAAAATCGTATTTCAGAACGTGATCTTTCAGCTCGTTTTGGAAGCACTCAATTCAGAGGTCTGTAGCGTGAGATCCATTCCGTTCTTTAGGACGTGTCAGAGGCTGTTCTTGTGCGAAATTCCACTCCTAGTTGATCCGATTGTCCGTTTCCTTCGGGAATCACATCATTTGGTATCAGAGCACGGTTCTAGGATTGGAATTGGGTTATCTTTTCTTGATTGTTTACATCCAATCTGGTAACCCTAATCCCTAAATTTGTGTTTTTGATTTTTTGAATTTTGCAATTCTGTTTTAGCCATCGTTCTTTGTCCCTAGTTTGTTCTTTCAATCTTCTGATTGTTTTTTTTTTTCCTTTCAATTTCTTGTTCAGTTCACATATTTCTGCACCTTGTTCTTGGTGTTCATCCCTTGTTCATCATTGTTCTTGAACTTTAGTTCTTTCGATTCATGTTTCTTGAGTAGTGTGTTGTTAGTGTGTTAAGTAATAGCTCATTTTGTGGGGAATTCTATCTAATTCAATTCTGAATTAATATAATTTCAAAGTTTGATCCCAAAATCACAAATTCCTCTTTGTGAAAAAAAAAGAGAGAAAAAAATCAGTTGTGATTAAAAAAAAAAAGAATCAGGTGTTATAAAAAAAAAAGAAAAAAAATCAGGTGTGTTAAAAAAAAAAGAAAAAAAAACTATATAGCTCCTTCTTATATTATTCAATTACACACACTACTACGTGTGAATCAAGTCACACTACTACGTGTGAATCAAGTTCAAAGTGTTTCCTTCAAATTGTTTCGGATTTTCTTTGTCTTGTCCTCTTTGAGTCCAAAGTGTCCTTGAATAATTCCTCCAAATTGATTTGGATTTTCTGTCTTGTTGTCTTCTTTGACATCTTGTCCAAATTGTATTGTGAGTCACCGCCAATTCCTGAGTTTGGGATTGTACTCTTTGAGTGTTCTTGGAGATTCTGTTAAGAACTTAAAGAGAGCTATTGAGTGGTAAAAGGCAAGAGAGCATACTACACAAAAGCCTTATTAGAGAGCAACAAACACGAGTGATACATTTTTAAGAGTGTAAACACGTGAGCGAGTGGTAAGGTCCTATTACTTTTACTCTTGTTCTTTCCTTGAATTATGGCAGGTGGTGAAGATAATAGGTTGCTGATTGAAGCCATTACAACTCAAATGCAAAGGATGATGAGAGAACACACAGAGGAGTTATATGAGAGAATTGAGAGAATAGAAAATCAGAGGGATCATGATGAAGATAGACAGAGAGGGAGGGATGAAAGAAGGAGAAGAAGAGATTATGAGAATGATCCTAGAGAGGATAGAATTAAGGGAGTGAAGCTTAATATACCATCCTTCAAGGGAAAAAGTGATCCGGAAGCCTATTTAGAGTGGGAATTGAAGATTGAGCACTTGTTTGCATGTCACAATTATACTGAAGAGAAGAAAATGAAGGTGGCAGCCATGGAGTTTAGCGATTATGCTCTCATTTGGTGGGATCAATTGCAAAAGGAGAGGTTGAGATATGAAGAACCATTGGTGGATAGTTGGGTGGAGATGAAAAGGCTAATTAGAAGAAGATTTGTTTCTTCCCATTATCATCGAGATCTTCACAATAAGCTTCAAAGACTCACACAAGGTAACAAGAGTGTAGATGAGTATTTTAAAGAGATGGAGGTGTCCTTGATTAGAGCAAATATTAGTGAAGAGCGAGAGGCTACTATGGCACGTTTCTTGCATGGGCTGAATAATGACATAAGGGATGTTGTGGAGTTGCAAAATTATGTGGAGTTGGAGGATTTAGTGCAACAAGCTAGTAAGGTAGAACAACAACTCAAGAGAAAGGGTGTCATGAGGAAAAACTCTTCAAATTTTTATTCTTCAAGTTGGAAGGATAGAAATAAGAAGGAGGGAGGTACTTCATCAAGCAACCCCACTGCTACATCTCAAAGGACTCAAACTAAATCCAATGAGGTCCCTAAAAAGACAAGGAGTAGTGAAATAAAATGCTTCAAGTGTTTGGGGAGAGGTCACATAGCTTCAGAATGTCCAACTAAGAAGACCATGTTACTTAAAGAGGATGGAGAGCTTACTAGTGAGTCTTCTTCAGATTCTACTTCACAAGATTCTGCTTCTTCAGATTCTGCTTCACAAGATGATATTGAAGAAATAATTCCAGAAGGAGATTTGTTTATGGTAAGAAGAATGTTGGGCAGCCAAGCAAAAGACATGGATGATAGTCAAAGAGAGAACGTCTTTCATACCAGATGCCTTATCCAAGAAAAGGTATGTTCTCTAATTATTGATGGAGGGAGTTGTACCAATGTTGCAAGTGCTAGAATGGTGTCTAAATTGGGCATGGAAACCAAACCTCACCCACTGCCATACAAACTTCAATGGCTTAGTGAGGATGGTGAAGTGACCGTAAGCAAACAAGTGGAGGTGAACTTCTCCATAGGGAAGTATGATGATACAGTTTTATGTGATGTGGTACCAATGGAGGCTTGTCATTTGCTACTTGGGAGACCTTGGCAATATGATAAGAAAGCTATGCATAATGGATACACCAACAAGTTCTCTTTTGTACATAAAGAACGCAAGATTATTCTTGCATCCTTGACACCAAGAGAAGTTAGTGAGGATAATCTAAAAATGAGAGAAAAAAGAAAGCAAGAGAGAAAAGAGAGTGGAAGAGAGCAAGAAAAAAAAGGAGAGGAAAAGAGAAAAGCACCAAACTTGCTTATAAAAGAAAAAGAGGTGAAAAAGGCAATGCATTTGAAAAAGCCAATGCTCTTGCTTTTGAGTAAAGAGAATAATTTTACACGTGCAAGTCTTACTAATTGTCTTCCAAATGAGGTTTCTGATTTGTTGCAGGAATTTAAAGGTGTTTTTCCTAAAGAGGTTGATGATGCAACCCACATTGCAAATTTGTTCTTCAAGGAAGTGCATAAAGACGGAGACGAGAATTGCAATTTGAGGACAAATTCTTCTAAAGAAGGAGGGAATGATGAGGACATAGGAGGCGGCATGACCAAGGCAACAAACTTGGAGGACATACAAGGTCTTGGAGATCCAATGATAAGAGCAAAAACTGAAAAGGCTCCAGATTGAAGACCTTGAAGAATAAGCCCCAATGGATATGCTTAGAGGCTTCATTGGGCCTTGGCCCAAATTCTACCCTTAGTTTTATTTGTCTTACATTTAGTTGAACTTTTGTAATAAGGATTATTGGGCTCGCTTATTGTGCTCACTTATTGGGCTTTCTTGTTTTTCATTTGTGTGTAAGCAGAATTAGGTTAAGCTTGATATGTATAAGGCACACCATGGCCATGAGAACGGCAGATTTGAATTGAGATTTCAACCATTTTGGTGAGAGACAAGTTCTCTAGGGTTCTTTTGAGAATCTCTGAACTTATCAAGGGCTTCAATCCTTGTGGCGTTCTTCGGCTTATCAATTCTTTGGAATTGTGGCGCCTACCTAATCCAGTTTTCGTTCTAAATTTGTTCATTTTGTATCTCCCGTTTCCCTTATCGTTTTTCGGTGTTTAATTAGTCAAAATCGTATTTCAGAACGTGATCCTTCAGCTCGTTTTGGAAGCACTCAATTCAGAGGTCTGTAGCGTGAGATCCATTCCGTTCTTTAGGACGTGTCAGAGGCTGTTCTTGTGCGAAATTCCACTCCTAGTTGATCCGATTGTCCGTTTCCTTCGGGAATCACATCAGGAAACCTTGACCAAATAAAAAATATACTCTTTAATTTTTATTTTTATTTTTATTTTTTTGTTCTTATAGATAACATTTTTGTTTGACTCATGATATATCATTTTTTTTTTACCAATTATTATGGAGATAATATATTATATTATTTTTTAATGTATCAGCTCTTTTAAAAAATATATGTTAACTTTTCAGTATTATTCTTAACAACGTCACACTTTTTCCTTAAAATATAGTCAATATTAAAAACAGAACCATATTTTGATAACTTGACCTTTTCATTTACTTGAAAAATACAAATTAGTCTCTCAGTCTCTCTTTTTAATAAAAGGAGACGTGTCATTAAATATAATTACATTTCTCGCCCTCATCACTAAATCTCTGCAAGGAATAATAACGACTGTGGGGGGCCAAATCAGTCTGAACGGTGGTCAATGTTTATTAGTTGATTCAATAATTAAGAATCGCCTAAGTTCATGCCTAATAAGCTTTAGGATTTAGGATTATAAAGTACTTTTTGAAGAAAGTATGTGGGCTAGAGAGATTATGAGATGTACCTGGCCAGTAATATCTAGACTTGCCTTAAGGAATAATTAATATATATACTTATTGGTTGCACATATATACTAAGAAAAATACTTTTTTTTCCTTATTATTATTATCAAGGAAGTAGTTTTCTACGTAAATGATTGAATTCAGTACTTTAAATAAGAGAAGAATATTTCTCCAGTCACTGGAGATAAAGTTATCTTCAGGAACCCCTAAAACTACGTCGTTTTAAATTAATGAAGAGTGTATTTATAATTTTAGGTAAATTAATGAAGGGTGTTTCTGTAATTTTGCACCCTTCATTAATTTACCTGAAATCATAAATGCATCCTTCATTAATTCAAAATGACGTAGTTTTAAAGTCACTGCAGATAACTTTATCTCCAGTGACTGGAGAAATCCTTTACCTTTTAAATAAACCAACACATATTTTTATAAATAACGAACTTAATTAATTTTCTTAATATCTGTATACAAATTAGTTATCTAATTAACTCCTAGATTTATATAGTTATTGGAAAAAAAATGTAAAATTTTATAAAATATCAAATATAAACATATCAAAAAGGGGAAAAAAAACATATCAATAGTCAATACCATGCAAATTTTGCACGAGTGAGAGGATACCATAAAGGAGTAAAGCATAATTATTTTTATAATACTATTAAAGTCAGTTAAGCTATGTTTTTAGATTTTATTTTTTTAAAAAAAATCATTAACAAAGTCCCAATTAAATCGTAAGGAGGCTCAAATACATTCCCCTTTAATTTGTATGATTTAAAATAATCTTTTACTTAAGCCAATTATTTTTTATATATAACTGGGTGAAACTTTTTTGTGAGGAATCGTGTTCTTCTTTATTAATTATGAGCAAAGCCCTTGCCGCATAAGCATCTTTGTGTTCAGCTTAAGTTTTTTCTTTTTTTAAATTTTTTTTAAAAAAAGCAGAATGCTTTGCAATTATTTTTTCCATAAAAAGGTATGCTTTGAAATGAAATCAATTTATTTATTTTTGGGAAATGACACCAAGGTAATAATTTTTTAAAAAAAAACAAAAATAGTATCAAAAAAGACTCATAAATTGTCAATAATAACTTTTTTCACTTGTCATTGACCACTCTTTCATTTGTTATTAATAAGCTATGAGATTTTATTGATAGTATCATTTTTGTTATTTTTCTGTTTTTAATATTCTGAAGATTGCTTCCAGCCCTTCGAGAAAGGGGGTGGAAATAAATGGGGATGGGTATCATCTGGGGGAGAGGGTATTTGGGGTGAAGTAAACATGTATGTTACGTATATTTATATATCAAGGTACTAAAAACTGAATTATTACTCCCTCCGGTCCTAATTATAGGATATATTTAACTACTTTTGGGGAGATTAAGGAGAGGAGTTAAATTAGTTAATTTTACTCTTTTTCCTAAAATGTCCTTATATAAATTTTAAATGACAAAAATAAAAGTAATTCAACAACTCCTCCTACATACCTCTCTGCCCTATAATTTTCCTTTCCACACGCTTTCTAATTGAAATAATGGTCTTGTTTTATATGTGTGTGTACACACACACGCATATATATGCACACACACACACAAAAATATATAGACACACATACACACACACAAATATATTTGTATGCGCACACACACACACACATATACACACACACACACATACACAAATATATTTGTATGTACACACACATACATATATATGTGTGTGTATATATAAACACACACACACATACCTATATGTGTGTATCTACACACATATATAGAGACACACACATATATATGTGTATGTGTCTATATTTATATTGGTAAATTAACATTAATTGATTGATAAACAAATTAAAATCTAACAAAAGTTCCATTGACTAGAAGAGTTTACGCATTCATATATATATATATTCACTAAAAATCAAACACACTTAAGAGAACAAAATAGGGGTACTTTAGGAAAAAAAAATTGACAAAACTTAGAATGTTATTTTATAATTAGGACCAAAATAAACCTCCAAATATTGTCTTATATTTAGGACCGGAGGGAGTATTAAATTCATCAAGACAATGATTCAAGAGTCCACGGTGATTAAACTGTTATTAACCCAATCATTACTAAAATAATATAACTAAAATATATAAAAATATTCACATATAATCAAGAAAATATAATATTTAATTAAAATGTATAAATTAACAAAATTGAATTGCTCAAACATAAATTTGACCATTTATTATTATTCTTAATTCAAAATATTGTCATATCAAATGTGGTTTAAAAAATATAAAATTACTAAGAGTTAGCGAGGTTCTCTCAATTGTAAGCATACATTCCTCTAAACCAAAAATGTAAAATGTAACTCCATTTTTTCGTCTAAGATTTTTTTATCGAATTAATTTTATGATTTACTCCTTGCATCCTTCTATATATAGGATCATTTTTTGAATGAACTTGTTTCTTTTTATAAGATCTCTTTTAAATTTGTTTCAATAATAAATGTTCTTTTACCTATTTTTCCCTCTAAGTATTAATATCTTATTCTCTCTTTTTACCTTTTATTCTCTTACTCATTCATAAATATAGACATTTTTTGGGGAAAATTATAATTCCTACATTTTTATTTCATTTAACTCTCACAATTCTATTAAAAGAACCTAATATATAGGGACAAAGGGAGTATTGGTCTAACTGGCCTACTTGAATTAGGCTTTAAAACCAAGTATACTATATCTCTTGTCCAAAATGTATAACCTAATTTATAGGGAAAATTGTACTACAATTTAAAGTGTTAAAGTGCAATTTTAAGAATAAAATTTTCTCTTGGGAGCATTTGGCACAAATAAGTTTTAGAAGGGAAAAAAAATATATCAATAAATAATTTAAAATGGTGCAGATTTACCAAAATTGTTAAATTTTATTAAACAACTGATAAATTTACCAAGACCAATTTAAAATAAAGCATTTTGTTATATACATATACATATATACACACACATATATACATATACATATATGTGTGTGTACGTACACACACAGATAGATATATATATATATATATATATATATATATATATATATATATATATATATATGTATGTATGTATGTCAGTGTATACATACACACATATATGTGTGTGTATAGAAAGAGACACACACAAATGTGTTATGCAAAATGTAGCGGTCATCACTCATCAATGCTTTATTATCACATTTTTAATATTTGATATTAAAAAATATAGCATGTATGCGTGAGTTGGAAGAATAATCTCAAAAATTGAATGGAAGGATTGGAAAGCAATTGATTTGAATGGCATTTTAGACAATTGTGTTCTTATATCCATTAAATTAAGTATCATCACTCATCTAAATTTAGGATGGAGATTGGAGACACAGAATTTAGTAACTACCTTCTCTTGTCCTTGTCATACTACGCTGTCTTAAACACAAGAGTTTGTAGATGAATTTGCTTCGACTTTCATAGCAAGACCTCAAACTATTTATTTCTCAAATTTATCTATATATATATCCTAAACTTTTCTTATTGGTTCCACACAAGCAGAGGCAGAATTAGGAATATAATTGATATTGGGGGTGAAAATTACAAAATAGAATACAAGTGTTCATGAAATTACATTTAACCCTATAAACATTTCAATAATATCATTTTAGTCCCTTTACAAACTTTTAATGGGGACTAAAGTGAAAAATTGAAAGTTTTATGAGGTTGAAATATAATTTCCTTAAAATTTGACTTATATTCTATAACTTTAGTGGGGCCACCCCGAACCACCCAGGTCCGTCCCTGCACATAAGGTTGTCAAGTTAAACTTGTATCATGAACTCCAATCGTAAACTCGTCAAAGTTTATATTTACCTTTAAATAGATATTAATATTGTATAATTAAATAATTAAAATAAAAAAATAACAACAATTTTTTTTAAATATTTTTTAAATTCAAATAATTGAAATTAAATCTATCAACATTCATAATTTATCATATTTAACAAAACAATTTTATAAAATTTATATTTAAAGCCACTAAACATGATTAAATCGAAGAAGTTAACATAATTTTGCAAGTTGAAAACATAAAAATAGTAATTTTAGTATATTAACTCATGAGTTTAACTGAGTTTACAATGATCACAAGTTTACCAATAATCTGACCTAATTTTGTAAGCTAAAAACGTAAAAACATTAAACTCAAAGAGTCAACTCGCGAGTTTGACAATAATAGTTGTACGTATATTATTTTTTTTCCCCTATCAAGGAAGTAGTTTTCTATGCAAATGATTGAATTCAGTACTTTAAGTAAACCAACACACATTTTTTAAATAACTACCTAAATTATTTTTCTTAATATCTACATGCAAGTTAGTTAATTATATCTAACTTGTACATTAAATGTTAGAGTGGATAAAATCCAATTAACTAATTTGTGTACATTAAGAAAGTTGGTTGAAATTAGTTGTTATTTATAAAATACTCCCCCGGTTGTAACAAAAGATTTACTCCTCCAGCCCAAAACATGAGAGCCTATTAGCATGTTAATCTTGGTCCTAAATATAATATCTTAATACTTTTATCTATAATTTTATCAAATTTTTTTAAACTAATTTATCTAACTGATAAACCGAATATATATATATATATATATATATATAATGTTAAGTAAAATTTGGTATTGTAGGGAGATCATGTCACATTTATTATAATTGTAATTTATTTTACTTATTTTATTTAGCCAAATTAGTTAAATCAAACAAGTACCAAAATTATCCCCAATAAAAATTATTCGTTAGATAAGTTTGAGTAACTATAAAGTTTTATAGTACATTAGAGATTTTTTTTTTTTTTAAAGAATACTTCAAATAAAACACGGAGAAAAAACAAGCCAAAAGGGAGTGGTGTTTCTTGAAAGTTTTCAGGGGAAAAAAAAGAATTATCCAAACAGCTCTCGGGGGAAGGTAAAGCCAATTCTTATTTTTTGGCTCTAAAATGCGTAGAGGACAAACATGCCCAAAAAATTATTCCGAAGAATTAAAAAGAAAATTCTTGCCTTGATTCTTATCAGCTCTCCTATCTCCGTTTCAAGTTCTATAAGGTTTATGTAAAATTTTATTTTGTTATTGGAAAAAATGTAAAATTTTATAAAATATTAAATATAAACATCTCACAAAAAAGAAAAAAACATATCAAAACCAAGCAAATTTTGCATGATTGAGAGGAGACCGTAAAGGAATAAAGCATAATTTTTTTTTCATAATACTATTTAACTCAGTTAAGCTATGTAGTTTTTAGATTTTACTAAAAAATCATTAAGAAAGTCCTAATTACATCGTAAGGAGGCTGAAATATATGCCCCTTTAATTTGTAGGGTATATAATAATCTTTTACTTATCAAACCAATAATCTTTATTAATTATAATTAAGTTCTGGATGATTTATTTAAAAAGTAAAGTCCTTGCAGCATAAGCATCTTTGTGCTCAGCTTAAGTTTTTTCTTTCGATCTGTAAAATTTTTTAAAAAGCTGCATGGTTTGCATTTATTTTTTCGATAAAATAAAAAGGCATGCTTTGCAGGGAAATCAATTTATTTATTTTTGGGTAAATGGCACTAAGGGTCCAATTAAAAATAAAAATATCATATAAGTCTCATAACTTGATAATAATAACTTTTTCATCTGTTAATGACTACTCTCTGACTTGTTATTTACTAGCCATTAGAACCTTAGTGTCATTTTCTCTTTATTTTTACCTTTTTAATGTTCTGAAGACTACTTCTGGTTCCTCAGGAAGGGGACGGAAATAAATGGGGATGGGTATCAGGGGGAGAGGGCATTTGGGGTGGGGTAAACATTTATTTTATATATATTTATATATCAAAGGTACTAAAAACTGAATGATTATTAAATTCATTACGACAATGATTCAAGAGTCTATGGTGATTAAACTGTGATTAACCCAATCATTACTAAGATAATATAACTAAAATATATAAAAATATTCATATATAATGAAGAAAATATAATATTTAATTAAAATTTATAAATTCATAAATAAATAGAACATTCACGCAAACATATAAGTATCACAAAATCCAACAAAATTGAATTACTAAAACATAAAATTGACCGTTTATTATTATTTTTTAATTCAAAATGATGTCATATCGAATTTGGTTTAAAAATGTAAAATTATTAAGAGTGAAAGAGGTCCTCTCAATTGTAAGCATACATTCCTCGAACCAAAAATATATAATATAACTCCATTTATTCGTCCAAAAGTTTTGATCGAATTAATTTAATGATTTACTCCATCCATCCTCATATATTGGATTTTTTTTTTTTTTTGGTGAATGAACTTGTTCTTTTATATAAGATCCATTTTAAGTTTGTCTCAATAATTAGTGCATTTTTTATTATTTTTCCTCCATGTATTAATATAAGGTCCATTTTTACTTATTGTTTTTTAGAATCTCGTAAGTGGTCGAAAGAACTTTATATATATATATAGGGAGAGAGGGATTAGTCTAACTGGCCTACCCAAGCCAGGCTTTAAGACCAAGTATGCTCCTAATAGTCCTAAATGTATAACCTAATTTATAGTATAAATTGCACTATAAATTACAAGGTTAATATGTAATTTTAACAATAAAATTTTCTCTTATGAACATCTGACACAAATAAGTTTTAGTTTGGGAAAAATACTAATAAACAATTTAAAAAGGTGCGGATCCACTAAGATTGTTAAATTTATCAAACGTCTATTAAATTCACCAAAGCCAATTTAAAGTAAAGCTTAATAAACGTTTGGAGAAATTTAACTGTCCTTATGAATATAATGCCATTTTAAAATTGTTTATTAGTATTTTTTACCCCTTTCAAGACTTATTTATGGGGGACTTGAAAAACCTTATTAGTAAAATTACAACTAAACCCCAAATTAAATGCAATGTTTAGGGTATAAAACTAAGCATTTGGGTAGTCTTTGTTTATCCATTTTCTCCATCACATTCACGCAAGACGCAACACACACACTCTCTCTTAGCCTGTGTTTGTTTTGCCTTCTCTCTCTTTCTTCTTTCTTCCTCTGTGACGTCTTCAGACCTAACACCATCTTCATTGTATGGCCGCCAATTCCAAGTGCCGAGGGATCACCAAATTTGGTAAACGAGTCACCAACCAGATCTGGACTCACAACTCACCTCTCGCAACTCACTCTCTTCTTTCCTCTGCCTCTGCTCTCACTGCCAGGCATGTATTTGGATGATAGGATTAAAATGTTAGAATATTTATGTAACGGACTTTTCAAATGCTAATTGCCTTTTTATAACCATATATAAATATATAATTCTTAATTTTAAATAAAAATAAATTCATATATCCAAAATCTAAATGTTTTTTTTTTAAACGAATTGATGCAGGAGGGCTGCCTATAGTTCACTGTACGAGAAAAATTTTGATGATCGAGTTTGCCCAACTGTGGTCCCTGACCATGTAATCCAATCAGTCCACTCCGAAAATTATTGGGCCCCACACCCACAAACTGGTGTATTTTGGCCTCCAACCGAAAACCACAACTTCCAACCATCGTCGTCGGCTGCCTCCGCCGCGAATGCTAGTACGACGGCCTCTGTTCTGGAGGAGAAGGTCTGGTTCCGCCAAACCAGCCTGGAGGACTTGGAGAAGCCCCACCTCTTAGCTTAAGCTTTGATACTTTCACTAGTATCACTTAAACATATATAAAAGAATAAGGTTACCAGTGACTGAACTCAACTGGTGTGGTGTCGTTTGGTTACTTTTGTGTTTGATGCTTGCTGGGGAATCAAGAGAGGAGTTTGCACTATATATATATCGTAGTAGTTGCTACTCGTGAACTCCATTATGTACGTGTGGCTTTTGCTTCGCTTTTCATGGACCCTTCATAATGATAATAAATCTTTAGTTGTGCTTATGATGCTCATTTCTTTTGTTTTAGCATTGTCCTTTTTATACAAGTCTTTATGGGATTGTTTAGTTGTGTTTGTGTTTTTGATATTATTAATCTATTCGCTTTTGGGGCCCACAATTTATAATATATTTTCTAAACTTTTTTAAATAAATGTATACCATGTATATATATACATATTTTTTTTTAAAAAAAAAATAACTCGTTATTAGTTTTCCTTTCCTCTTCCCATAAACTAAATAAAAATAATTAAAATACCTCTCCTCTCCTCCCATCAAAACAAGCAACCGATCACTGACTCTCCTCTGCTTCTCCTTTCTACTTCCCATTCCCTTGGTTGAACTAAACACACTCTAAAGTGAGAGCTTGACTTTCATGAGGATTTGTACAAGCACTGCAATTACCATTCTCCATTTCGGATCAGATGTACTCCAAACATCTTTCCTTGTAAATTTCTATAATTCAGCAGAGTGGATATTGTAATACCCTAAAAATCTCACTTATTATAAATGTCATATTTTGACAAATAATACCTATTAGAAATAGGTGAATATGAGGTCTCAAATTGTGGAGATATATTTATTTTATCTATTGGGTGATTTTCCTTTAGGATTTAAGGTAGCTATGTTTCATTTTTCTAAGTTTTGTTTAGGATCATAAAAATGCCAAAAACTCCCAAATTAAATTAGGGATTTTATAGGATCCAAAGAAAACAAGGAAAAATTAGGAAAACACATCAAATAAATAGGGGAGAATAAGAGGAATTAGTAGACCCTTAAAGTTTCTTTTAACAAAATAATTATGTAAATTTTCATAATTAATCAAAGGATTAATTAAAGAAGGTCTAAGTCCCAAATTCCATAATTTAATAAGAGACTCAATTTTCTAAACAACCCTTAAATAATACCTAGTTCATATTTGGTTTGTAAAGGTCATAAATATTATCTAAAACACTTAAACAATTAAAGGGCAACTACCACTACTTGAAGGGTAATTAAACTAGGATTGATAAGTGTTTAAAATAATTACTCACACTTAGTTTTAATAAACACCAATTAAAAGTATAATGAGCTAATTAAAATTCAATGACCAATAGAGACTTGAGATTAGTATAGAATAAAACACCAATGGTCATGAAATACCCTAAACATTTGTAAAGTAAAAATCAAGAGACAATTAGGCTTTGATTGGGATATTATTAATGAACAAGTAAAGGAATAATTACCAATAGGTAATGGACAATTAATTAACACTAATGGAAGGTTTAGTTAATTATCTACAATTGGCATTAAAAATCACCAACTAGAGGAAGGTTAGGCCAATTAAAAGTAAAGAACCAATAAGAGATTGGGATTAGCACTAAATGAATTATTAACAAACACAATTATTGCATGAACCAATAAACAACAATCAAGAGATAATTAAGCTTAGGATTAAGTTGTTAATCAAATACTAATCAAGAGTTGAAAAGTCAACAATTGCAACTATGATCTAAAGGCTAGAAATTAATTCCCTAAAGCTAATCCAAAGGCCCTAATAATTCCACTTAAGCTTGATCCATGTGAAAGAGGAGCAACCAATGGCATAATTTCCCCTAACACTTGGTATAATTAAAATATAAAAATTGAAAATAGATATTAAGGGGGAGGGGGACGGTTTCTACATCTAAAAGGGAAGAAGGAAGAGTAGTTCACACAAATTAAATACTCACATACTAATATGATGAGTCATGGACCTAGGCATGGAATGAGTCACTACTCTAAAAGGATGAAACACAACTCTATGAATGACTCACCACCCTAAACATGCATGAATCAATAATCTATTTAAGACATGAGTCATCACCCTAGCTATGAGTCATGACTCTAGCAATAAAGACTTGAAGACTTCCAAGGTAAAATAGAAGAGGATAATGTACAACCTCATAAATGAATGGAAGAAGATAAGAGAGTAAAATAGAAGCAAGAAGGTGGTAGGAAAAAGATGGAGGTGGTGTGTGTGTGTGTGTGTGTCGTATATGTGGGTGTATGTGGTGTGTGTGGGTGTGTGAAAAGGGAAAAAGGAGAGGTGTATATGTGTGTGTATAGGCGCATATGTGTGTGTGTGTTGAGGGTGTGTGTGATGTAAGGAATGATGTAAGGGGGAGGGGAAAAAGTCAAGTTCATGGCCAATGAGAAATTAGGTAATTAAAATAGTTAAATTGGTTCACAAAAATAATTCTAGATAAAAACTAAGAAAACCTATACAAATTAAACCATATCTTGAAATCCATGAACTAAGTATGAAAACTAAGTTGAGATTCATAACAAGCATAAATCAAGCATGAAAACAAGTATAACCAAAGTCATTTTCATAATTGTTTAAGGAATGGAATCAATAGGAAAGATAGGCAAGTTTGGTCTCAAAATGAAGCCAAGAATTTGTAGATCCCAAAACCAAAGAGAAAATTTGTAAACAACTTCATTAGGATCCCCAAAATTATTTTTATCTAGTGAAATGCAAAGAATAGAAGGAGGTAAGCATTGTGTAGGTCATTCATGACATCACAAGCTTGTCCAAGAAGGAGAATGAGTCATCAAAAATGGAAGAAGCTAGAAGGGGGGGGGAGGTGGCGTTTTTTTAAGGGTAAATGGTGAGGATTTGATCTTCTCTAATACCCTAAATCCAAAGGCCAAAAAAAGATTAGAAGTTGTTAGGTAGTTAAACCCCTCAAACCACTATAAATAGGGCCCTTGGCTTCATCATTTCTTCACACCAAACTCAAACCAAATAGGTGAGGTTAAGAGAAGAGTGAAGCAAGAAGGAGGAGGAAGTTTTTCAAGAGGTAAGCAAGTTTTTAGTTTATAGTCTTTAGCTTTTGTAGTTCTTTAATTTTAGTCTTTAAATTCTTAAATAGAAGTAGGTTAGATCTTAAATATTCTAGAGTAATTTTAGATTCATGTTTTTATGGTTAAAATCATCTTTATTTCAAAAAAATATTGAAGATAGGGTTTTAGCAAAATTTCCGGAAGAGAAACACCGAAGTAACAAAGTTCTGGCGAAATTTCATCGATTCTGGAATTTCTGAACCAGACCTGAAAATGCTTATATTTTATGCTGAAAACGTGGTTCAAAAATTCTGGGGAAATTTATGGTTCAAGTAGACATATAGGGCTTTTTAAATATGTAAAGAACATGTCCAAATGATTTCTGTACAGGGAGATAAAAATTCCCAAAGTTAGGGCTACGAATTTCTGGAGAATTCTGGACAGATGTTCAAAAATTAAAAACTGGGAATGAACCGTAGAATCTGGGCAAAGGCTATTATTTTTCTTGGAAACTAGACATCCTAAGGATTCCGAGGAATTTTACGGATCCTCGTTTCAATTTTTCTAGAATTAGTTATGATTTTTCAAAGTTAGGCAAAATTCTGCCCAGATTTAAGGACCATCGTTTTTCTCAAAATAATAAAGGGAAATAATAAATTCATAAATCCACCAGTGGTAAAATAGTCATTTGAGGCTAGGATATCTATTGGGATATCGATTGTGAATTGATAAATGCAATATTACCCTCATAGGGAATCTGTGATCGCTTCGCAACCGACAACGTGCCATGAATATCGACAAAGGTACGGACGCGTATTGTAACACTAACTCTGATGCTTATGGTACACTTGTATGTGGTAGATATGTTCATAGACTGTGACTTTGCTTTAAAAATTATTTGAATATACATACAGCTATATACGGGTTATAGTTTTGGTAATGCCGTCTGAGTTTTCCTAGCACGCTGAAGACACGATAGGCCATCGTGGCACTGGTGAAGAGTGCAAACAGATTGTAGTAAATTTATATGGATATATGATGATTGTGTTTTTGAGAAAGATTGAATATGAATAACTGTTGTTTTATCATGAATATCTGTCATACATAACTGTACATAAGCATAAGGTTAACCGTTACCTGGGGTTCAATGGGAATTGAACCCCAGCTCCTAGTCTCAGATACTGGTGGAACCGGGACAAGAACGAGGATGAATAGCGCACGAGCGGACGCAGGCAGAAAAGTAATTAGGAGTCATGATAGTCATAAGTACTCGGAGAATTGTACCACTGTAATAGCAACCAAACTCAACAACAGGGAATGTATATCAGTTACTCGCTCTTTTAAGAAAAAAAAAATTACTCTGATGCTCTGATTGAGATATTGTTTTCGAAAGAAAAATCTTTTCCAATGCCACTCTGATTATTTCTTCGAAGCTCTGATAATCCCTTTTCAAAAACCACATTTAAAAAGGTGGGATGTTACAGATATTGCTTGTCGAGCTAGAACTTTGAGAAGTGCAAGAATAAGAATAAGACATAAAAAAGAACTTAGTGTGTAATGTCTTAATGGCATGGACAGCACTTTCCTTATAGAATGCGAGTTGAATAGATCAGTGAATTTCCTGTAGGATATTGCACCTGAAGAAAGTCACTTTGTAAAACATTTCCTTCAGGTCGATCCAAGTTGAGTGTGCATACTAAAGTAGACTACTCCATTTGCAAGCTCCTTAAAAATCGAGTTCAAGATCCAGGAGAGCACTATTGCTTTGCACCTTTCCCATTGCTCCTTGCGATCCTCTTCTTGCATCTCTTTTGTCAAGTACCATCCACAAAACCCAATTTATGTCTTCCTCTCAGCGCTATCATCATAGCTTTGCTCCTGACCGTGTAATTTGTACTCTGGCCAAAATCTAAGGAATGATTGATAAGTATATATTTTATAATTAAATAAATATAAATTTTGAGATATATCTGATTGAATTTATTAATATTTTATATTTATTTAATTATATTTTATATATTTTTTTATTCTCTAATTAATTATAAGATAAAAGAATATTTTGATATAAAATCTATTCATATCCTAATTTATTTTTTACAGGAGATATTATAAGATTTAAGTGAGAATGAAATATCAATATAATATATATAATATATCTATATTATATAATGGTCAATAAGAAAAAGAGATAAATTAATATATAGATACGCACACATGGAGGGAATATATACCTATATATATGCCAAGTGTAGCAAAAGGGAGGTGTGCTCTATTTTCATAGTTAGTGCTGGCAACACAAGCGTTCAAAATTTATATAAAGGGAGATTTAAAGTTTGGAGATACAAAAGATCTACAGCGTGGATGAAAATTTGGCATTGAGTTTTTGTTTCTCCTTTCTCTTCTCTTCTCTTCTTTCTTTTATCTTTGGTTAGCTATTATTTCCATTATAACAACATTTAGTATAAGTAGCTAAACCCTTATTTTTTTTATTATTTAGTTTGATTATGGATTAGTAGATGATGGTTCTTCTTCTTTTAATTGTGTGCTTAGTTACCTGAAACAAGAGACACCTGATTGGGATTATTTTGGTATTCTAAAGCAATCTAGATATAGGAAATTTAGACTAGACCTTCAATTGAATGGTGTATGATTAGGTTTCCGAATTCAATTTGCTAGTAGGACAAACATACATCTACCAGCCATATATAGTCTCATTAGGCTTACATTTAAATTAATCCAATTAAGTAGTGATTACCTGAGACTTTAGTGATTAACATAATTGGAATGCCTTTTAGTGAATCGAAAGACACTCTTACGTAAATAAGAATCCTAGACTAGCAAATATAACTTGAAATGCAATTAAATGGAAAAATTAGACACTAAGAAATAACCAAAGCTATAATAATCCAAGTACCACTTAAGATCTAGAATCACCCTTATCCTTAGTCTCTTAATTATAGTTAGATTTATTTTTCATTCTTTTTTCAATTAGCTTTATTCCTACTTTCTATTCAGATTGTACGTCTTGACTCAACTTAAGCTAAAATGTAAAGTCATTGTTCAATAACGTTGTTGATACCAAGTCCTTGAGGAAACGATAATTTACTTACTCTTTATAATTTGATACGGCCCATGTACTAACATAGTTCTTGGGCTCTATATTTTGTGCCTATCAAGTTTTTGGCGCCATTGTCAAGAACTTGTGTACCACAACTGTCTTAGTTAGAATTGATTAAGCATTAGTATCTTAAGTTTGAGTTAGTAAATATCTTGTTTCTTTTCCTTTTTTTTAGAGAGAATAAAAAAGGATTTCACGTGGCAACCAATTGGTTTTAATATTGAGAAAGAGATTAATTCTTTGTGTTCAACACAAGATGAATTGATTGCTTTTATAAATTCTTTGAATGAATATAGAAAATATAAAATGAGCTTAAATGATGGTCATATTCTATGTGTTGATTCTTTTCAATATGTTTGCATGTCTTGTGCTTATTGTGGAGGGAGTCATTTGTAAGAGTATTGTTCATATAGTATTATAAGTAATCATTATGTGGGAGATGATTTTTCTTGGAACCAAACTTGTTTTGACCATTCATTTTGTCCTAGTGCTTTAATTTTGAGCAACAAAAGTTTTATGATCCATATGTCAAGTATTGTCCTAATGAAATTACCCCTCCTTTGTATTCTTATCCACACATTGAAGAACACACCTTTTTTTTTTAGGACAGAAGAAGAACACATCCTTGAGTACATGGGAAAATCTAATTTAGAAAGATTATTTGAGGAGTATGTGGAAGCATTAGAGATATGTAGTAGAGAGCAAAATGTAATACCCCAAATTAACAATTATCATAAATACAATATTTTGTTTGATGGCACCTATTTAAAATAGGTGAATATGTGGTCTCAAATTTTGAGATATATTTACTTTATCTATTAGGTTATTTTCCCTTAGAATTAAGGTAGCTAATGTTTTATTTTTCTAAATTTTGTTTGGAATTATAAAATACCATAAAAATACAAACAATTCCCAAATTCAATTAGGGATTTTATAGAACCAAAAGAAAGCAAGGAAATATGAGGGGACTACACTAATTAAATAGGGGAGCATAATAGGAATTAGTAGACACTTGAATTTTCACTAAATAAAATGATTATGTAAATTTTATAATTAATCAAGGGATTAAATTAAGAGAACATAAATCTCAAAAATTCATAATTAAATAAAGAAACTAGATTTTCTAAAACCCTAGAATTAATACCTAGCTCATACTAAGTTATAAAATGCCATAATAAATCACCAAAACACTTGAACAAATAAAGGAATAAGTACCAACATTTAATGGGCAATTAATTAGCACTAATGGAAGGTTTAGCTAATTATTTACAATCACTAATTAGAAGAATGATAGGCTAATTAAAAGATAGGAACCAATAAGGGATTAGGATTTGCACTAAATAGATTGTTAACAATCATAAATCATTTAGTGAACCAATAATGCAACAATCAAGTGGTAATTAAGCTTAGGATTAAGATGTTAATCAAATGCTAATCAAGAGTTGAAAAGTCAACAATTTCAACTATGATCTAAAGGCTAAAAATTCATCTTATAAAGCTTATCCAAAGGCCCTAATTAATTCTAATAAAGTATGATCCATGAGATAAGGCAACAACCAATGATAAATTTCCACATGAATGTAGGAGGATTAAAAAAGCAAAACTCAAAAATAAAACTAAGGGGGGAGGGGACGGTTTTTGCATGTAAAAAGGAAGAAGAAAAAAAAAATCCAAACACTTAAACACTCACATGAGTCATAACTCTAATAAGAATGAGTCACAAGCCTAGGTATGAATGAATCACCACCCTAAATGATGAATCACAACTCTAATGAAGACTTTGGAGGATGATGGAAGAGGATAAGGTGATGTAAGGGATGATGTAGGGAAGATGATGTGTAAAATAGGTGGACCAATGAGGAAGAAGATAATTAGAATAACTAAATTGGTTTATAAAAATAATTCTAGATAAAAGCTAATGAAACCTATACAAATTAAATCATATCTTGAAATCCATGAACTAAGTATGGAAACTAAGTTGAGATTCATAAAAAACATAAATCAAGCATGAAAACAAGTATAACCAAAGTCATTTTCATAATTGTTTAGGAAATGGAATCAATAGGAAAAATAGGCAAAATTGGTCTCAAAATGAAGTTAAAAATCTCTAGAACTCAAATCCAATGAGCAATTGAACATACAACTTCATTAGACTACCTAAACACATTCTTTTCAATGGATTCTAATTAGTATAAAGCAAGCCAAACTCTTAGGATAATAGTCATTGATTATGGAAGAGGATCATGTACCAAGTGATGGCTCATATAGGTGACTCAAAAAGCAAATGGAAGAGGCTAGAAGATAAGGGGGGACAGTTTTGTGGAGTGTAAGGTGGAGATAGGAGTTTGAAATCCAACCTAGATCCAATGGCCAAGAATTACCAAGAGGAAGTTCCAATTAATTACAAGAATTGCCCAACCCTTTTACTATAAATAGGGGCATTGGCTCTTCACAAAACTCACACCAAAACAAAGCAATCTAAATATTAGTGAGAAGTGTAAGAGAGTGGAAGAAGCTTGAAGGAGTTCAAGAAGAGGTAAGCAAGTTATTTAGTTTTTAGCTTTTAAATTCTTAGTTAGAAGTAGCTTAGATCTTAAATAGTTTAGAATAATTTTAAATTCATGTTTTTATAGTTAAAATTAGTTTTATTTTGAAGAAATAATGAAGAAAGAGTTTTAGCAAAATTTCCGGAAGAGAAACACCGAAATAACGAAGTTCTGGCGAAATTTCATCGGTTCTGAAATTTCTGAGTCAGCCATGAAAATGCTTATATTTTATGTTGAAAACATGGTTGAAAAATTCTAGGAAAATTCATGTTTAAATTAGACATATATGGATTTTTAAATATGTAAAGAACATGTCCAAATGATTTCTGTACAGGGAGATAAAAATTCCCAAAGTTAGGGCTACGAATTTCTGGAAAATTCTGGACAGATGTTCAAAACTAAAAACCTGGGAATGAACCGTGAAATATGGGCAAAGGCTGATATTTTTTCTGGAAAATAGACATCCTAGGGATTCCAAATAATTTTACGGATCCTCGTTTCGGTTTTTCTAGAATTAATTATGATTTTTCAAAGTTAGGAGAAAATCTATCCAGATTTGAAGGATCAGCGTTTTTCCAAAAATAAAAAAAGAAATAATTGAAAAGTAACTCCTCTAGGGGTAAAATGGTCAATAGGGACTAGGATACCTACTAGGTTACCTATTAGAATATTGATTATGAATTAATAGATGTGATATTACCCCCATAGGATATCTGCAAACGTGAAACGACTGACGCTTGTACCGAGAACACTAACAAAGGTACGGACGCGTATTGTAACCTTAACTCTTATGCTTATTGTCTTCTTGTATGAGATAGATATGTTCATAGACCATGACTCTGTTTTAAAAAGAATGGTACATACAGCATTACACGGGTTATGGCATGATAATACTGTAAAGTTTTCCTAACGCTGAGGACACGATAGGCCATCGTGGCACTGGAGAGTGCAGACTATATAGAAAAAAAGAAAGGGAAATCACTACTAGAAAAATCAAAAACAGCGACGGAATTTGCGACGGAAAAAATTCCGTCGCAAATCCACGGAAATTAGCGACGGAATTTAGAATCCGTCGTTAATTCCTGAAATTAGCGACGGATTTTAAATCCGTTGCTAAACTTAGCGACGGAATCTGAATCCGTCGCGAAAATTAGCGACGGATTAAAATTCCGTTGCTAACTGGCAGCAAAAAAGGCCGCCAGGTCAGTGGTTTAGCGACGGATTTTGAAATCCGTCGCTAATATTAGTGACGGATTCAGAATCCGTCGCTAAACTTAGTGACGGATTCAGAATCCGTCGCTAAACTTAGCAACGGATTCTGAATCCGTCGCTAAGAGGTAGCGCTGCAAAAAATTCAATTTTTTAGTGACGGAATACAATTCCGTCGCAAAAAGCAAAAAAAATTTTGTGCACCGTCGCTAAAAAAAATAATGAAATCTGATCTCTCTCTCGTCTCACAATAAAATAAAAAAAGAATAATTTAATCTGATCTTTCTCTCGTCCGCGTCTGCCCCCCTCATCCCTCGACCTCGAAACCCTAGTCCCCAAATCAACGCCACCGTCCCCACTCCCCCACCGTCGGCGATTCTCCTCCTTCTACCTTCTTTCTCGTCGACAACCGGTGTGTGTCTCAGATTCTAGGCCGCGATTGTCCTCCTTCTACTTCTTTCTTTCAATTTGCACGGCGATTGGCGAGGGTGTCCGGTGAGCGAATCAGAGTCGATCTGTCTCTGCTTGTTCTTTGGTTAATCGGTGTCCACTGTCCAGCCCCAGGTAATGTAGTAGTTTCTTCTTCTTATTTGCATTGATTAATCATTCTCTCTACAATAGGCTCAAGAAGGAGGCTGGCTATCACCCAAAGTTTCGTCAGTTCATCATCAGCATTGCCCAGGTGCCTTGGATTTGGTATTCTTTTTTGGTTTCGTCTTTCTGTGATATGGCCATCTTTTTTCCCTTTTAATTTATCTTCTGTATTTTTGCTCTCTACACTGTTGAATTCTTGGGCGATCACTTCTCATGTAGACCGAATCTTGATGAAAAAGGCCACCTCTAATATGGACTGATTTTTGTTTTCCTTTCTCTGATCAGTATTTAATCTGATGCTTAACTGCTCACACTCTAACACTTGTACATGTTTCTATGTCAGCTGAATCATAGATTCACAACAACATTGCAGAGACGCATATATGGTCATGCGACTGATGTTGCCATACGCCCACTGAATGAGGAAAAAGCTGTCCAAGCCGCTGCAGACCTTCTTGGGGAACTCTTTGTGTTCACGGTAATAATAGGGATGGAATCATCAAATCTTCTGCATATTTTATCGTTCATTGAATGCTATCTAGCATATATTCTGCGTTTTATTGTCTCTACGGCATCCAAGAGCAAGTTATACTTCCATTTTAGGAATTAAGAGACCCTTCACTATGCTATTCATGCATTTGGCATATCCCTTGACAAAATCACACGGAAAAAGGCACATCTTACATTTAGCAGGGTTGCCTTTTGAAACTTTGTATAGCATACGCACAATTCCTAAGCATTTCTAGTGACAGTATTGTGAGCATATTTTGTTCAGTTTTCTCCTTTTATGCTTGTTTTTGTACTGAGCGAAGAAGGTTCGGTTCAGTTCAGCTAAATTGGCTTTCGACTTGCCAGTATTAATATAGTGAGATGTGTTCTTACTCAAATCTCTATGCATATGATGGCTCTACGAACTACATTAATTTTGTAGATACTGCCCCTACTTAGACCCCTCAGAGTTTTGGCAAAATGTAAGTTCTTATATTATTCTCTACAATCATATATTGACGATATGATATGTTTTGAATTGGTTTTTGAACTTGTATGTGTAACCGGGTTTCATTTTTTTCTCCCCCACGTTTTCAGTGTTGCAGAAGAAGTAAGAGAGTAAAAAACAGTGAAACAGATGTGGACAATTCAAAAGAAGTGGTTCATGTCAGAGCCAAAAGAGGTCAAGCTACTGATAGTCACAGTTTAGCAGAAAGGGTATAATTCTTAAAACCCCATTTTTCAGATCAACAGAGAACTTCCAATAAATTTAACCTTGTTTTAATCATTAGATATGGATAAACTCAACGAACTGAACCTTGTTTCATTTGCTTGGGTTCAGGTTAGAAGAGGGAAAATCAATGAGAAGTTAAGGTGCTTACAGAACATTGTCCCAGGATGCTGCAAGGTAAAATAAAATTTCTTCACAAAAGCTCACTTTGGGTAAAAATAGGAATGACAGTTACACTCACTGGATCATTTTCATAAATGGACTTGCAGACTATGGGTATGTCAATAATGTTGGACGAGATCATAAACTATGTCCAATCCTTGCAGCGTCAAGTGGAGGTGAGTGATCAAAAGTTCAATAAAATTCATTAATTGATAACTCAAAAAAGAAATTGTAATGAGACATACATGTCCTTGATTTCAATTTATATGTGGTTTTACTTGCAGTTCCTCTCCATGAAGCTTACTACAGCAAGCAACTCCTATGACTTCAATTCAGAGACAGATGCTTTGGAAACATTGCAAGTGCCAGCTTTAAAAAAATTGATCTAGAACAAATGTGCCTCATATCTTGAGCATAATAGGAAAAGAGAGCAGTTCACTCTAAATTTGTACTGTGCAATGTTTCTTCAACTTGTATATAATATGCAAACAGTTGTGATGGGATAAGAGGTGGTAAATACAGAAAGGAGTTTGATATATAAATATTTGACCACTTTAGCAAACTTATTTATCGATTTTTTTGGTGGCAGAGAGCAATGGCAGCTGAGGCAAAATAAAATAAAAAATAATATATAATTTTAAAAAATAAAATAAATAAATTTTAAAAGAATAATGGAAAAGAATATAATTAATTTTAAAAGAATATAATTTTCAAAGAAAATTAAAACAAAAAATAAAAAATTAATTAAAATAAATAATATATAATTTAATAAAAAAAAATTAGTAAAATTTGCAACGGAAATTGAATCCGTCGCTAATTTGAATTTATCGAAATTAGCGACGGAATCATATTCCGTCGCTAATTTGAATTTAGCGACGGATTTAAATTCCGTCGCTAAATTCAAAATAGCGACGGATTTGAATTCCGTCGCTAATAGCGATGGAATAATTTTCCATCGCTATTAGCGACGGAATTGAAATCCGTCGCTAATTGCGACGGAATTTAAAATTCCGTCACAATTGCGACCACTTTTTAGCGACGGAAAAAATCCGTCTCAAATTCCGTCGCTAAATCATTTAGCGACGGAATTTTAGAATCCGTCGCTAAAACCTTTTTTTCTTGTAGTGAATAATGAATATGCAATGGCTGTGTTTTTTATATACGATAATTGTTGTTATGTCATGAATATCTGTCATATATATCTGTACATAAGCATGAGGTTAACCGTTACCTGGGGTCCGATAGGAAATAGACCTCAGCTCTTACCATAGCTTCAGGATCCTAAGTAAACAGGATCGAGGACGAGAGTAAGCAGCGGTCATAGGAACCGGCTAAAGAAAGAGTTGTTGACTTGAACCCTTCGATGTAGACATCCGGAAAAAGAAAGACTTGTAATGCTATTTAAAGGCTGACATACACCTTACAGAGAATATTTATCAGCTACTCGTTTTGTTTCGTAAAAAAAAAAAAATCCGATGCCACTCTGATTAAATTCTTTCGTACTCTGATCAATCCCTTTTGAAACCACATTTGAACACTTGGGATGTTACACAAAAGAAATTTGTCACTAAAGTTGAATCAAGTGTCCAAAATATTGGAATATATGTGAGTCAAATTGTTTCAACTCTTAAGACTATGAGGCAAGATAATTTCCTTAAGCATGATAACTACTTCTTGTGTTGATGATGATTCTTGTGAAGAAGTTGAAGATGTGGAATTGTATGAGACTATGGACAATGTAGGAGGTGACTATGAGCTTAAAATCGATTTAATACACTTATTGCAGTTTAAACTCTATTGCATGACGATTTATCCGAGGGGTTGTGACAATCAAAGTCACATCTTAAAATCTAGAATCACCCTTATTCTTAGTCTTAATTGTAATTAGATTTTATTTTTTTTAGTTAGCTTTTATTCCTACTTTCTATTCAAATTGTGTTCACTCAACTTAAGCTAAAATGTAAAGTCAATGTTCAACGACATTATTGTTGATACAAAGTCTTTTTGTAAACAATATCTTACTTACTATTTATTATTTGATACAGCGTGCTGTGCACTGACGGAGTACTTAGGTTCCATATTATGTGCCTATCAATGATTGTGGCACCTTGTGTCTCCCATGGATGGTGAAAACGTGGATTAGTTAAATTCAAGGAAGCCACCACTGAATCTCCGTTGCCTTTCGTCGCCTCTCCCATGGTCGCATTCTCCAATCGGATTCTTTGTCGCCCTTCTTGATTTCTGAAACCAATCTGTCATAAAAATCTTGAGGTAATATAGTTTGAGGTGTGCCTGAATCAAGAAACATGCATGTTACCTTTTGAAATTTTACCATTAAAGGGAATGAATTCACCCTCCACACTAAATTCCTTTTAGTGTAACTAAGTTAAATGTTTCGTCTTGTTTAGACACTAAAGGTGTTGAAACAACACCATTTCCTGAAACTTGACTTCCATCACCAAAACTCATCTTGCCTAAAATTCTTGTGTCAGCATGAAACGGAACCAAACAATAGGAAAATGCTTTCTTGATTCCAAATGAAGAAGCCATTTGAGAAATAAGGGAGAATGGTCCTCCACCTAGTCCTATAAGACCCATCTCATGATCATTGAAATTTCCTGTATCATGAAGTTCACAGCCAAAAACAAAGTTTTTCAAGGACATGCACCTGATCTTTTCCTGTGCTTGACTTCAAAGTGAGTGTTTCGTGTTATCATACCAAATAATAACAGAGAAGAAAAATTATATTCATCATCTTGAAACTAAAGTGGTGCAATACACCAATATGGACTTTTTTTGTAATTTCGATTAATGATTTGACAACTATTTTACCAACTGACTTTTACAAAATGGAGTTGGGGTAACAAAAGTTGGTGCAAAATTTATGTACAAAAACTTATTTAGATGGCACATTGAAAAACCATTTTCAAAATGGCCTAATACGAAGAAAGGTAAAACGTTAAAAGCTGGGCAAAAAGCCGTTTGCCCCCAAAACCATGCAAATACTTTTTTTTTATTTTTAATATAAGATATATTTATTTAATTAAATTAAATTAAGGAAGTTAGTTAATATTATATTTATTATCAAAATCAACTTTTCAAATATGTCTTATTATTTTATTTTTCATGGAACTAGCTGTTTTTTTAAGTTTCAAACAAGCCCTATATATATATATATATATAAACTTGCATTTTTTTTAAACCAGAATATTATAAACTTGCTGGAAGGACAAAAATGAATGAGATACTGACATGTGCTACAATAAATAACAGGAAAAAAAATTTCTAGATGATTCTAGTAATGTCATGTCCGTGCTTTAGTGTTTTTTATTTTTATTTTTTTTCCTATATAGAAATTAGGGTATTCCTTCTTCACACCGTAGTTGTCCAAAAGGGGCATTGGTGCTGGACAAATAACATTCTCCATATACACCACCAAAGATCGAAACCATAACTAGATACTTAAGAGTACCCAACTACGAGCTAAGCCAAGTAGCTTTGGTTGTCCGTGCTTTAGTGTTGAATAAGGGCCCATTTGGACAACCTTTTTAAAAAAGTTTTTTTTTTTTGTGCTTATTTTTTAAGCTTCAAATTGAAACTTTTAAAAAAAGCAGCACTTTAGTTTTTTTTTTTTTGTGACTTTTGCTTTTTCAAAAAAAATTATTTAAGCACATAAATTAATTAAAAAAGTTTTTTTTTTTTTGCATTAAAAAAGTGCCTTTTTTCTTAAAAAACTCATCCAAATAGGCCCTAAGTCATAGTTGAATATGTCATTCAACAGTGATGGTTTGGATTTGTGCTTAATTAATATACCTGTGATAAAAAGCCATGAGTTACTGACGAATCTGCATAACCGTATCTGTAATTGCACACTTTTTGATCACACCCATATGGTCGAGCATGAGACACTTAGACGATGAAACGTACACAGATTTGTAGCAGCCTTCGCAGGGAACACGTTGTGTCCATATTAAGGTCACTTCCTTTGTCTGCTTCCAAAAATATGTCTCTTGGTGGTGTCCCTAATGATATCTTCATCAGATGTCGCCCTAGATACACACTTACAGGTGCTTGAGCCATTCTTGATGATGACGATGATTTCATCGGACGACGACCTCGCCAAGGAAGTAGTTCAACGCTAAAGCTGCCACCATTAATGGCTTCTCCAGAAGAAGATGAGAGAAGTGGCAGTAAAAAGTTTTCTTTCTTTCTTTTTTTTTTTTTTTTTTGCCGAGGAAGTGGTAGTAAACGATGAAGAATGAGGATCTTCGTTGTTAAGGGAATGCCCATTAAATCATAATGAGAGAATATAATAATTTGAAGATTTTTTTTTTTTGTTTTTTTGGTTAGAAGGCTGGAAGTTGTGTGGGTTTTATAGATAATGTTAGCTAGGGTTTGTGTTCATTGTACACGACTGTGTAAAAGAATTAAAGAAGACATTGATAACCTAACAAGGATGTTCTTTGGGTTTTGGAATTTAGATAACTATACGTATTAACTAATTTCCGAAATATATCGTCTACATTAATAATAATAATAATAATAATCAATTTTTAAATACACATCAAGAATACTAATCAATTTCATACGTTTTTTTTTTTATAACTACACGTGGGTCTTTTAATTGTCATAAATGGCTTTCATTTTTACTTCTTCTTGTCTTAAATAGATGAGACTTAATTGAGGGATATATTTCAGTCTTGATAAAACTTCAATCCATTTTATTTCACAAATTAATCATTTTTTCAACAAAAAAAAGAGAGTCAATATGTATTTTAGGAAAACCAACACATATTTATTACAAATAATTAATTTAACTAATTTTCTTATTTCTGTAAATTAATTTCCTATTTCTTACATATAGTTTTTTTTTTAAAAAAAAAAGGAATTTTCTCGTTCATTCCATGATGTGCGAATTATACACCATGATTACCATATATTACGGAAAAATATACGAATCGTCACTTTTAAAGTAAATAATTAATATTATGAAAATATATTAAAGATACGAAGTATATAATTAAAAGAAAGAATATGTGTATGAGTCTATCCCATCAAAAACAAAAGCATGAGTCTATCGAAAATTAATTGGAAATGATATCTTCGTCTTTTCAACGCAGAATCAAGGTGACAATAATTCTAGTTCATTTCTTTTTCAGGGAAAAAAAATATGAAAATGCTAAACTTATTGGAAGAAAGAGCACGGAAGAGGCATGGAAATCATTAATAATGTTGGCATTAAAAAAATACATTTTTATACTTTTATTAAATATGTGAATAATTTTCTATAATAATCAGAAAATTAATTAAAAAATATTTTACTGAATTTCTAAGAAACTTAACACACGATAAACGGCTTAGTTTATTCTAATTCATAATTTGAAATTCATCTACTTTGTATCAGTTAGTTGTATTGTTTTTATTATTTTCTCGATCATAACTATATATGTTTGTACTTTGCCAAGGAAAAAAAAAACTACGTTACTACAATATATATGTGTGTGTGAATAAAATTAAAGTAATCATAAATATTTAATATTTGATTAATTTTTTCTTTTTTAATTTATAGATATCAAAGAACCCTATTTGAACTTTGAACGATATAATTTTTGCAATGGAAAAGGGAAGAATTGCTCCTTTTTTTTTTTTGTAATTTTCGAAGGAAATTTTTATTTTTAATATTAATTAGACACTTTGTTCAAAGATAAGCACTACTATGAATTTAATAGTTTATGATATAATTTGTGTTATGTTATAGGCTAAAGCATTATATTGCTAGCAAAATAATAATAATAATAATAAGTTAATTTATACATTTAGTCCTTGTAAATTTAGAAGAGTTTCTATATGCTAGCTAGTCTTTGAACTTGAAAATTTTTTTAGTCATTTTAATTCAACACCGTTAACTTACTAAAGGAAAATGATGAATTAGCAGATTTAAAATGATGACGTGTTGAAATTTTAATTTTTTAATATAATTACATTTATATTTTAATTTTAAAATCAATCTTCTAAAAAAAATATGTCACCATTTTCCGTTTGGTGTTAACTTAAAAGAACTAAAAAATAAATCAATATTTGCTTTATTTTTGTAAATTTTAGGTCAATATTGCTGCTCGAAAAATTTTCAAATAGTCCGTGCTCATATGTGAAAACTTCTTAGAGAAATTTGCATCTTAACCTACCAAATATATCAATGGACCACAAATCCTAAGGCTTCAAACATGAATTATATTTACAAACATTTTTTTCACTTGCTTCAAAATGCAATCATAAATTTCTTTATAAATTAAACATATCAAATCATTCACAAAGAATACTTTTTCCTTCCACTTCATACCCATGCAAGGGGAATATGGATGACATTTTCTATAGCTTTGATCATAAATTAAATGTAACTCTTCCCCTAAATCGATTTCCTTTAAGAGATTTTTTAAAAAAAAATCAAGAGAGAAGTTTTCAACTCAAATAATTAAAAACAATACATTAGAGGAAACTAACACTCATTTTTTATATATAAATAACCAAGTTAACTAATGTTTATATTTTTTGTAAATTAATTATTTAACTCCTAATTTAGGATGAGAGATTTATATATATCAAAAATTTATTCATCTAAAACACAATGAGTTATAAGATAAAATTGCAGGTGTTTCCTTTAAGCAAAAAAGCTTGAGGTCATACGACACAACATTATAAATTGAAGCAATTTTATTTTCTTTTTATTCTTTTGGTTACCCACCCGGTTCACTGGAGTTTCGTCTCGATTAATCTAAATCTGACCCGCTTCGCGCACCGGGTTATGGTAGAAGAGTCTCCTAGTAGAGTTTTTTGTATTCACAAGGTTTAAACTTGAGACCTTACTTAAACGATACAAGCCACTTATCACTTGAACCAACTCCCGTTACTGCTGAAGCAATTTTATTAATACCTTCATGAAAAGACTAATTGATGAGAGCCCTACTATTTGGTACAATCTGTTGGCTTGAAAGATATAGCCCATGTGTTTCTAAATCAAACCCGATCAAGTAATTTGCTTGCACAAAATTACCATAAATTCCAATGTCATCATTGCTAGTATTAGCCATGACGAAACAGAAAACCCAATCTTTTGGAGTGATAAAGATATGTATTCGGCTCAACAACACTTTTGCGCCACAATCTTTTATTTTTTATATCCAAAAAAAAAAAAGTTGGTTTCCTAATTCTTATTACCAAAAAAAAAAAAAGGTTGGTTTCCTAATTCTGGATCATCCTCAATAGGTTTCATTAAAACCACTTGCTTCTTGACTTCTGAAACCAAATCTGTCATAAAAATATTGAGATAATATAGTTGGAGGTGTGTCTGAATCAAGAAACGTGTTACCTTTTGAAATTTTACCATTAAAGGGAATGAATTTACACTTGACTAAATAAAACTTAAGCTACAATTAAATCCCTGGTGAACCTTTTCCCAGTTTTGTGTTATACCTTGCCATGTCTTACAATTAAAGCTGCATGCAGGTCAAGCGAAGCTTCTACAAACAAGACAATATCATTAGGGGAGAAAAAAAAACAGATAAGACGAAATGGTATCCATTGTTCATTTGCCCCCTCGGCATGAATCATATGCGCCAACTTCTCCATAATAATGAAAAATAAATACAGAGATACAGGGTTTCTTTTTCTCAAACCACGTGTAGGGGAGAATTCTGGCCCCTGCAACCCATTCCATCTCCACTACATAAGGAAAGTCTCTCAACAGATCATAATAATACATTAATACGGGTGATAATATCTAGGAAGTTCAGTTCTTGTAACTTGTAAGCATCTCAAGACAGACGGCCATCTAAATCAATTTTAATGGCCATACACCCCAACAAGATAAATCAACTTCCATTCTTTGTTCGTACAGAATGGAAAATTTCTTGGGAACCGGCTTTAGTCCTTATCAAGGACCGTCCGCTGCAGCTTATACGTCGACGTATAAGCAACAGCGGACGGTCCTTGATAAAGACTAAAGCCGCGTCCAACTTCCTGAGCTAGGATAATATCACAACTACAAAAAACCTAAAAAAAACGTCCTAAATAAGACCCAATTAACTTCCTTTTTCAAAAGGACGTCTCTACAAGGGAAGTTAAAAAAAATCACACTTTTGACGTCCTATATAAAATTAAGGACGCCTTAAGTAAGGCGTCCTTAATAACAATCAGGACGCCTTATAACCTTATAAGGAGTCCTAAAAAGGCGTCCTGGAAAAAAAATTGTTTTAAAATGTTTAAACAAGAATCTGAATCTTTAAAGGGCACATTAATGCTTTTGGATTTTCAGATCGAGCAGCTGATACATAAAAAATGGCATAAAGGGCTACATTCTGGAAAAGTGTACTTCCTTACTGCATTTAAATTAAAATTATCATAAAGCATCACAATGGATCAAACAACCATGCTCAATAATATATCAATCACATGCACAGAAACAACTCATACACACATTGTATAAAAAATAAAATAAAATAACTCATACGCACATTGACAAAAGTTGCTGCCCGTACAAATGATACAAAAGAAAATTTACTTATGGGTAGCTTCTAGTGAAAACGCCACACATTTTATGCAGCTAATGTATATATTCAACTTTTCTGTACAACAATTAGGATCACAACTATAATTAATGAAACACCCTAGATTTCCTACTATTCAAGGTCATGAAATTGAAATTGAATTAAGCAACATAGATTAAATTCATACCTCACTACTGTTCAAGGTCATGAAATAGAAATGTCTACGACCCTTCAAAGCATATTTACTTTGTCATGCATCATAAGCATGCATATCAAGCACCTGTTTAAACCATAAATCAGATACATAGCCAAAGGTAAACTATGCAGAGACAAATACACCTTGGCATCAATGTGCCTTAATAGAACAGGGCCAATGCTGATTATATGAGAAATGACATAATCCATTTAAAATAATTCTAATGCATTTATATTACCCTTGACAGCCTCAACTATCCCTAAAACCATGAGGACATTTTTGTAAATAAATTACCTTAGACCAGCAGCAGCACTCTTTGCACTCAGGAGCTTGCCAATTTCATCACTTAAATCTGAGTTCCCATCTACCCTGACTCCCTTAAGCAAACAAGGAAGGAATCAAAATTTGATTTCAAACTTCAATCTCAAACTTGGCCATGGGATGTTGCAGCCACATGATGATACCAAGGTAATAAATTTAAACGGTGAAAGCTTTTATAACTGAAAAGAAAATAGACAGAGAAAGTGCATGGCACAAATATGAATACAGATTATGTAAAGTTAGGTTAAGCAAGGACAGGGTTAATAAATTAATTAGAAACTGCTGTAAAGAACTAACAACATAATGAAGATTAAATCTTGGAATACTACCAGACACTCCATAAAATCCTTTACCCAGCCAAACCCTGAAAACTTTTCCCAGCAACTTATTTGCATCATTCTGGCGAGATGAAAGATTTGAGTTTGCTTTAGCAATTAAATCTTCAAAAGTTAACTCCAACAACTGTGACAGATTTTTTGATCACAACTAGGTCCAATTTTCCCTGAAAGGGGCCAACGGAAATTATTAATGATTTTGCATTGTTAAGTGTCATATAGAATCCACCGTGAAAGAAACTAGGAACTATCAAATACCTCTTTTGCTAACTTGGTCAAATTGGTACCATAGACGGACAGCAAGAGGAAGAACGAGTGCAGTGACGGTGGCTTTCGAAGAGGAGGCGGCTGTGCGACGGCAGGAGAGGGAGGGAGAAATGACTGGCTTTCCGGACTAGGGCAGAGTTGCTCGACTCGTGAGAGAAGTCGGGGCTGGATGTCTGAGAATGCGAGCGAGCGAGACAGCCGGCGAGCGAGCAAGACCGGCGGTGACTAAGCGAGACAGCGGCGACTGAGCCAGACCAGCGGCAAGTGAGCAAGGGTTTTAGGACAATGGTGAGACTGAAGGCGAACAGAGATGCGCGAGTGAGAGTGGGAGATATGAATAGATCTGATAGGCACGTTATTTAAAATAATTAATGCAGCGTCCTAAGACTTATTCAGGGCGTCAAAAAAATTTAATTTTGACGTCCTGATTTTAATTTTAGGGTGTCAAAAAACTTTGTCCCGCCAAAAAAATTTATCAATATGCACTACAAAATCTATTTTAGGAGTTTTAAATATATTTTAGGACTCCTAAAATTTCATTTTGGCGTCCTATTGATTTTCCAAACACCAAAAAAATTCCTGGCGCCAAAATATTCATCAATATTTGCAAAAAATTCATTTTAGGAGTCCTAAATATATTTCAGGACTCCTAAAATTCCATTTTGGCGTCCTGATTGATTTTCAGGGTGCCAAAAAATTCATCAATATGAGCTAAAAAATTCATTTTAGGAGTCCTAAATATATTTCAAGACTCCTAAAATTCCATTTTAGCCTCCTGATTGATTTTTAGGATGCTAAAAAAATTCCTGGCGCCAAAAAATTCATTAATATGCGCCAAAAAATTCATTTTAGGAGTCTTAAATTAATTTTAGGACTCCTAAAATTCAATTTTGGCGTCCTGATGTTATTTTCAGGACGTCTAAGGCTCAACATTCAGCAAAATAATTACGAAAATGCCACCGTTTATACTTTTTACTTCCTTTTTTAAAATAAGGACGTCTTTTAGAGAAGTAATATCCATTTTTTGTAGTAGTATCATCGACTCCTATCTACCTAGGACAAAACTACATTGATTTGGACAAATGATTCGTGGCATGATATTACGAAGTCTAGATCACCTTTCTCAAGATTTTATAAATCACATTGCACAGAATAATTGGTCTGAAACTACAGATGATCCACCTTGGGAATTAGAATTATATTAGTCCCATGCACTTCCCGAATTTCAGTTGGCAATGTAAACAACCTCTGCACTGTTGCCACCACTGACTCCCCCACAATACAATTTCAATTTTAAAATTTAGTAAGACCAAATTTTTTTTTTAAAAAAAAATATATACTTGATTAATTTATATAAAAATATTTTTTGATTAAAAATAATTTTTTTATTTTTTATCATTAAAAGTTTTTTTATTTTTTTAAAAAATAAAACTTAGCATTTTATTTGTTTTATTAAATATGTGTTTTATAATAGTCAGAAAATTACCCAAAAAATATTTTAATCAATTTCTAAAAACTTAACTCATAAGAAACGACTAGTTTATTCTTCTTCTTCCTTTGTGCGTGGGTTTTTTTTTTTTGGGGGGGGGGGGGGGGGAGCTTGGCTAGTTTATTTTATTTTTCTACTAATACTGAAGACAACCAACCATATCAAATGGTTACAATACTTACCGGAACTCACTATCCTTCATCACTATTCGCCTATTATTAAATAGGAGGCCGCTGGTCAAGGATACAAAAACTATCGCAATACTATGAGCATGCTTAGCTAGATAATATGCAAAAACAAGTTCTTCTCTAAACTGATGCCTAATTTCTACAGGCGGGAAGAGTTCATTTCATTAAGCACTAAGGATGTGACATAAATTCAATCAACTACTAAAACATTCCGAAATTTCACTGTGTCCCCATGGGTCAAAATGAAATTTAGTTGTGTGGATGAAAAGATCGACAATGATTCCCTTCTTTCTTTCTTTTTTTAAATTTTTTTTAGAAGAGCATTTACAAGATAAATAAGGATATTTACAAAAAAAAATAAAAAGATTTGAAAGAATCTAGGGAATTAAAAATATTTTGGCTATTTATAAGATAAATATGAAAATTCGCAAGACAAATATAAACATTTACAATACAAATAAAGTAATACCATCATTATCTTTTCACCCAAAAACTTAATTTCATGTTGAAGTAAGAGATAAAGTTTCAAAAAGTTTTTAAGACTTGACTGAAATTATGTCACATCTTTAGAGGGCTCAATGAAATTTTCCTACTTCTACGTGCCAATCTATATGTGTATAAAACATCCAGTATCATTAACTACATCTACGAAATCTAGATGTTCACCACCAAACCCCCTTAACAACAAATTAATGGCTTCAATACAATCAGAATAAACTCTCACTTTCCTATAACGTCAATTCCAACATAATTGAAGTTCATTCAAGATACCCAGCACCTCCGCAATAGCTGGTACGATTCTGACAAGCTTACAGCTGAAGCCATTCATTGCCCGTTCTTGTCTCAAGAACTCCCCCGCCACAACCACTATCACCATTGTTAATTAAATACAGATCCATCCACCTCTAGTAGGACAATGTCGTCCCCGAGGTGAATTGAATCGGTGGAACTTGGAGAGGATGCCAGAGAAAGGGAGCAACGGTGTGCTGACTCCTTATCCCAACATGCTCTAAAGCCATAGAGCTACTAATAATCTCCTGAACCCTTGTACTTTCTCTGATTTTTATTATAAGATATTAACTAACAAATCTCTAAAATCAATAAAAACAGTTAAAGTCAATAAAGTTGTCTTAAAATTTAAGTAACTTCTAATATTATCCCTACTAATTACACTAAACTCTAATATTATATTAATTATTACCCTCACTCACTACTTTTATTAATTATAAGCAGACATGAAAAAAAAAATTAATGCGCTTTGGAAACAAGCAAATGCTTATAAAAATGACTAAATACAATTGCTAGTCGGTGTCTTATAATAAAAATAAGATAAAGTATGGTTAACATTGTTGGAGAACAAAATTCTGGTTTTCGCGTTATTAACTTTCTCGCCTGATATCACACAAAAATCTTACAAACAAGGTTTAATCAAAGCTGCCTGGTCAAGCGAGTCTTTTACAAACAGGATAATATCATAAGCCAAAAAACTATCCCCATGCTATGAGCATACTTAGCTAGATAATCAGAAAAAAAAAAAAAAGAATTTCTTCATTAAACCTATGCCTAATTTCTACAGGAAAGATTTCATTGAGCCCTAAGGATGTGATATAATTTTAGTCAACTCTTAAAACTTTCTGAAACAAACTTTACTACACCTCAAGGGTGAAAATGAAATTAGGTTGTGTGGATGAAGAGACAATATTGATGATTCCCTTCTTTCATTTTTTTTTTCTCCAGATAAGCATTTATATAAAACAAATATGAAAATTTATAAGACAAATATGGGCATTTACAAGACAAATAAAATAATTTACAAGATAAATAAAGTAATGATATCATTATCTTTTGACTCAAAACTTAATTTCATTTTGAATTAAGGAGGTGCAGAAGTTTTAGAAGTGACTAAAATTATGTCACATCTTGCTCAATGAAATTTCCCCATTTCTACATGCCAATCCCCGTGTATAAAACATAGCTAGTCTCATTAACTACATCTAAGAAGGGATGTTCACCACCAAACCCCCTTAACAACAAATTAATGGCTTCAATACAATCAGAATAAACTATCACTTTCCTATAACCTCGATTCCAACATAATTGAAGGCCATTTAAGATACCCATCGCCTCCGCAATAGCTGGTGGGATTCTTACAAGTTTGCAGCTGAAGCCACATATCCATTGTTCTTTCTTGTCTCGAAGAACTCCCCCACAACCACTATCGCCATTCTTAAGTACAGATCCATCCACCTCGATCTAGTAGGACACTGTCATCCCCGAGGTGAATTTAATCGGTGGAACTTGGAGAGGATGCCAGAAAAAAGAAGCAATTTGCTTCTTTTTGTAATATTCGATGGGATTTTCCTTTTTACTACATTTTATGGTTCTTAATATAAGATAGAGTTGATATTGGTTATAAATATAAGACATGTTTATCATATGTGTCAATTCTTTTAATGTATCTCTATTGATATTCCTCCAGTAATAATTAAGCAAGAGAGGGATAAAAAGAATTAAGAAAGATGATTAGAGTTTTTTAAACAAAAATATGTTATGATAACTAGCTCAACTAATTTTTTTAATATAATCAATTTAAATAAATAGGTCTTGTTTAAGCGTAGAAGGGAGTATTAATTAGAAACTTTGTCCCATACAATGTATAGAGTATGAGATAAGCACAACTCTGACTTTATAATATAATTTGTTTTACTTTATATTGATTGTCACACACGAGTCGTCTGATTATAGTTGATTTCAAACTGACATAAAAAGGAGAGTTGTGTTAGGTTCAGCCAACATAAAACTATCAAATCTCACATGGATATCAACAATAGGTATTTTGCGATAATAATATGTTTTGCCCTGTGCAACATGTTGTATGGTTGAATAAGTCTGTTTGGATTGTCCATTACGTTGGCTTAACTTTAAGTCAAAAAAGTTCAAAAAGTTAATTAAGGAAAAACCTCCAGAATCCAGCTTTTTCCATATTGCTCTCAGCTTTTTGACATGGGCCCCGCCACTTCTACCACTATCAATCCAAACACAAATCATTATCTATAACCTGACTTTTTTCCTACCAAGCTTTTTTTAGAGTCAGATAGCTTTTAAGTCACCGCTCCTACCACCAACCCTAAACAGGTCCATAGCGTCAAATAACCCCAAAAAAAAAACGGACAAGTTTTAAACTCAAGGGTGAGATGGTGATAGTTAAAAGGTGAGAAGTAAAGACGATTTTCAAGAAGAATCTTTTGAAGGAAGGGGTTTAGGACTAACATCATGTGGGACACAGTGACTAAGAGGGTAAGGAAGATTGATAAAGCAATCTTAGGAGAATCAGAAAGTTTTTGGGCTAAGAGATAAGAAGTTTTGGCTGTGTAGTGAGAATGTATAGTGAAATTCAAACACATATATAAGATATTTGAAAGCAAAGCCAGTGTGCAATAATATTAAAAATTGGGAAAGGTGTTGACGGGGGGGCATACTTTTACAAACTTTTTAATGATGGACAAGAAGATTCAACTTGTAACTTGAATGATTGGATAATTCAAAAGGATTATCAAAATTTGGCATTTTATCGTGTGAAAAGGAACCTTGTTGGAAAGGTTAAATAAACCCTCACAAAAATAAATCACTACAGTTCCTATTAACAAAAAAAGGACATTACAGTGAAAAATAGCCTTTTGCCCATAGTTTTTCCGATGTAAGCACGACGAAGGACACAACAATTGTTGAGTTGAGGAAATTAAAACAAACCCTTAGACAATGAATCATGGTAGCTAGTCAGAGCAATACAAAGTACTACTTCAATTGCACCAATTTGATGAATCAATGGGATATAATAAAATTTGATAGGATGATGCATGTGTAGCAGTGAAAAACGATATATAAATTTTTAGGCACACTATTTATGAACCATGGACAATGTGGTGGATAATACATAGGATCACGGATTATTTATAAATCACATCGCGCTGACTAATCAGTCTGAAATTTATAGACACTCAAGCTCTTGAGAATTTCGGTGTAAAGAAAGAGGTGTCATCCAAGAAAGGTAAAGATCCAATATTGTTTATCCTTTCTTCAACATAATTTTAAGAAATCACTATCTTCTTGAGAAATTTTTTTTTAAAAAAAAAGTATACTTGATTAATATATATATATATATATATATATATATATATATAGAATGAAAAATATGTTTTTATTCTTTATAATTAAGATTTTTATTTTTTTTAAAAAAAATAAAACTTAATATTTTATTATTTTTATTAAATATTTATTTTATAATAATCGTAAAATCAATTAAATTTTTTTTTTGAATCAATTTCTAGAAACTTAACGCATATGAAACGGCTAGTTTATCCTAATTTTTTTTGGGGAGCTGAGCCTGTTTATTCTATTTTCTTAAATAACGCTGAAGACAATCATATCAAATCGTTACAATACTTACCGGAGCTTACTACGTACCCTTCATCAATATCTGCCTATTATTATTAAATAAAATAATAGGAGAAGGTTGATGAAGGATAGATGATAAAAAAAAAAAAAAAAAACTATCCCCATACGATGAGCATACTTAGCTAAATAATCAGCAAAAAGAAGTTCTTCTCTAAACCTACGCCTAATCTCTACAGGGAAGATTTCATTAAGCTATCAAGGATGTGACATAATTTTAGTTAACCCCCAAAACTTTGTCAAATTTCACTGTATTCTATGGGTTAAAATGAAATTAAGTTATATAACTGAAAAGACAATCAATCCCTTCTTTTGTTTTTTTTTAAAAAAAAATTTACAAGATAAATAATAGTATTTACTAGATAAAAAAAGTATTCGAAAGAATATAGAGAATTAAAAACATTTTGGTTATTTACAAAATAAATATAAAAATTCACAAGATGAATATGAGTATTTACAAGATAAATAAAAAATTACAAAACAAATAAAGAGATTCAAAAGAATTTAAGAAATTAAAAACATTTTAGTCACTTATAAGACAAATATAAAAATTCACAAGATAAATATAAGTATTTACAAAATAAATAAAATAATAACATCATTATCTTTGGACCTAAAACTAAATTTTATTTTGAATCAAAAGGGATGTTCACCACCACACCCCCTTAGCAACAAATTAATGGCTTCAATACAATAAACTATCACTTTCCTATAACCTCGATTCCAACATAAATGAAGGCCATTTAAGATACCCATCATATCGCCTCCGCAATAGCTGGTGGGATTCTGACAAGTTTACAGCTGAAGCCACATATCCAATGTTCTTGCTTGTCTCGAAGAACTCCCCCGGCCCACAACGACTATCGCCACTCTTAAGTACAGTTTCATCCACCTCGATCTAGTAGGACAATGTCATCCCCGAGGTGAATTGAATCCGTGGTACTTGGAGAGGATGCCAGAAAAAGGAAGCATTATAATTTGCTCCTTTTGTAATTTTCGATGAGCCTTTTCCTTTTTTAAAAACTCTGTATAATTCTTAATCTAATACTCCCTTCGGTCTTTATTATAAGGCACCAATTAGTAAATTTATTTGATCTTTTTTATAAGGCACTTTCTTGTTCTCAATAAGCATTAATTATTTGTTTCTATATTTACCCCTAATTAATGAGGGTAGTAGCTAAGAGTAATGATTAATATAATATTAAAGTTTAGTGCAATTAGTAAGGATAATATTGGAATTACTTAAATTGTAGGGCAACTTTATTGACTTTAACTACTTTTATTGGTTTGTAAGAAAAGTTAGTTGGTGCCTTATAATAAGGACCGGAGGAAGTACATGATTAAAGAGTTGATGTTGATTATCCATTTAAGTCTTATTTATTATGATTGTCAATCTTTTTTTTTTAATTTATCTTTATTAATACTCCCTCAATAATAATTAAGCAACCGAGAGATGAAAGTAATTAAGAAAGATGATTATAATATTTTAGGAAAAAAAATTGTGATAACTAACTTTTTTAATCTAATCAATTTTAATAAATATGTCTTGTATTAAGTGTAGGAGAGAGTATTAATTAGAAACTTTGTCCCATACAATGTATAGAGTATAAGATAAGCACTAATCTGACTTTATGATATAATTTGTTTTACTTTTCATTGATTATTACACACAAAACTTGGTCTGATTACAGTTGATTTCAAACTGGCATAAAAAAGAAAAGTTGTATTAGGTTGAGCCAACATAAAACTATCAAATATCTTATGGATATCGACAACAGGTGTTTTGTGCTAATGATAAATTGTTGTCCTATGTAACATGTTGTATGGTCGAATATAATATAGCGTCAAATGTGTCAAAATAAAAGAGTCGGCAAGTTTTAAACTCAAGGGTCAGATGGTGATAATTAAATGGTGAGAAGCTGAGATGATTTTCAAGAAGAATCTGTTGAAGAAAGGGGTTTTAGAGTAACAATGAACAGCTAACATCATGAGGGACACAATGACTAAGAGGGTAAGTAAGATTGATAAAGCAATTTTAGGAGAATCAGAAATTTTGGCGGTGTAGTGAGAATGATATATAGTGAAAGTCAATCACATATTTAGAGTATTAATATATAGATCCTTTGAAAAAAAAAAAAGTCAATCATATATATATATATATATATATAAAAGAGATTATTTGATAGCAATGCCATTGTGCAATAATATTGAAAATTGGGAAAGGTGTTGAAGATATAGACGTACGAGAGGCATACTTTGACAAACTTTATAATGATGGACGATCGAGAAGATTCAACTTGGGACTTGGATGGTTGAAGATAAACATGTTGGACTTAACGGTATCCCATTAAATTGTGGAAGTGTCTTGGCGAACAAGATGTGTTGTGAGTTGTGAGTTGTGAGTGACTAAATTGATTGAAAAATTTTCATGCTTCCTGTTAACAAAAATTAATAAATCACTACAGTTCATCAGTTAACGAAAATTTTGATATATATAAGCACGACGAAGGACGACCTAACAATTGTTGAGTGTCGAGAACATTAAAACAAACCACTTAGACAATAAATCATGGTAGCTAGTCGATCGGAGCAATACAAAGTACTACAATTCAATGGCCCCAATTTGATGAATCAATGGGATATAATAAATTAAATTTTGATAGGATCATGTATGTGTGTAGCAGTGAAAAACGATATACTACCTCCCTCCGATCTTAATTATAAGAGCTAGTTGACTTTCTTTAAAGAGGTTAAAGAAGCTAAATAAGTTACTTAATCATTTTATATGTTAAATATTCTTAGATTATATATTAGTTTATTTGTCAAACTAATAAGTTTAAAGAAAAAAAATAAAGATAAAAATACTTTAAAGTAATTTAATTCGCTTCTTTAATCTCTCCAAAAAAAAATAATTAGCAGGGAGTATAAATTTTTAGGGACACTATTTATGAACAATGGACAATGTGGTGTATAATACATAGGATTCCTTTCTTAAAATATGGTCATAGATGTCAGCAAATTTTTATATTTTAAAATTAGATGGTTTGATCTTTTCTTTTTTTTAAAAAAAAAGAATAAGAAAAAATACGCGTAAACTGCGCGTAAGGTCATTCTCAATCGGTCATCTTTTTTTTTTTTTTTTTTTAACAGTCCATATCTTCTTTCATCCTGATCTCTTGACCTCCTCAACAACTTGATTAATAAAATATAACAAATTGATCATTAGGAATCTGAATGGAATATTCCTTTCGGATAAATTTTCCAAATCCCATTCATTTGATACGAAAGAAATAGAGGAATTAGAGGAGAAAAAATTTTAGTGAAATCAATTTAAAGGTAATACATAAGTAGGTAAAACTTTAATAAAGAGAATATATATGTAAAATTAATGAGTAAGAAAAATTAATTAAAATACTATATTTTACCTACTTCTCCAATTTTGTATTTTTAAAATCGAACTCATTAAAATTTTTCCTCCCTTCTCCTTCCCTAAATACCAAACAAACCCTTAAGATGACATACAATATTTCATCTTAATTTCTTAGTTTTATAAAGTATTTTTTAGTCATATAAATCTAATCTTGTTTCAAAAGTTTTGCTGACATTGAAATTTTAAATATTGATAGAATATTCTTAAGTTGTTGATATATTAAGTTTAATTTTCAAAATAAAAATAAGCGGTAAAACAATTATCATTTGAAATTAACAGAGTAACCAAGTTATGTTAAACTCGGAGTTGGCTCTCATTCTCTCCCTATTCTCTTCTTCATCTCAACCATTAGACTGAAATATCAACGGTTCAGATTTAATCTTTTATAAAAAAAAATTAATAAAATATTAAATTTTTAATAAAATATTAATAAAATATTTAAAATAATATTTTTATAAAAGATTAAATCTGAACAGTTGAGATTTTGATCCAACGGTTGAAATGAAGAAGAGGATGAAAAGAGGACAGAAAAAAAAAGAGGATGGAAGCCAAGTCCGTTAAACTCAATCCTTATATAAATTTTGAGCACCAAATATACAGTTTTTATCAAAAATTTATAAATCACATTAACTATATTGTCCCATCATACATTTATTTAATGATGAGATCCTTATCTCCGCCAATAAAAATAGCAAGAGATAATATAAAAAAATCAACTATTAATTAGAAATTGCTATTTTTTTGTCAATGACTTGGCAAGGGAAAATGCAATTTTTTTTAAAATCATGTGTAGATCGATTAAATTATCAACCACGTGAGGGGCATGACAAGCAAGAAAAACAAGCCCCGCATTGGTAAAAATAAATTCTCCGAACCACCAAACATTTAGGTCAACTGGTAAAGAATTATCTTAACTTAACCACGAGTCTTGAGTTCGAAACGTGGGAATGTAGCGGGCGTGGATGGTAAAGGCTTCCCCCCGAAAGGGGTTAACCCAGTCTCGGTTCAGATTAGTCTGGGGCCATTGATGTGCCTGAAAGATGGCCTGCCCTAGGACACCAAATGCTTTAAGCAAAAAATAAATAAATTCTCCAAATTCTATATTGAATGAATTTTCAATTATATTTATTGTTATCTTTCTCATTTAATTTTTGAAAAATACTACTCCCTCCGGTCTTAATTATAAGATAACATTTAGGAGTTGGTTTTGGTCCTAATTATAAGATAATGTTCTAACTTTTGTCAATTTCTTCCTAAAATACTCATATCTTTTTTTTTTTTTTGATACAGCCAGTGGGGAGAGGGGGAGGCAGGGCTCGAACCCTGGACAAGGGGGAAGGCCAACTTCTAAGGCTGGCCCTAATGTCATCGCGCTACGAGGCGCTTGGCTTAAAATACTCATATTTTATTCTCTCAAGTATGTTTAGTTTTAGATGGTTATATGTATGTGATTGTTTAGACCTTTCCCATTATCGAAACTTTTAAATTTTCAGATTTTAATTTATTTATCGATCAATTGTTTGCCAACACACACATATATGTGTGTGTACAAATATACATACGTATATACACAAACACATACATATAGACACGCACATATATAAATACACACACACATATCTATGAGTGTGTGTGTATATCTTTGTGTATATGTGTGTATACATATATGTATATGTTTGTGTATATATGTATTTGTGTGTATGCATGTTCATATAAAAAAAATCAACTATTAATTAGAAATTGCTATTTTTTTGTCAATGACTTGGCAAGGGAAAATGCAATTTGTTTTTTTAAAATCATGTGTAGATCGATTAAATTATCAACCACGTGAGGGGCATGACAAGCAAGAAAAACAAGCCCCGCATTGGTATAAATAAATTCTCCGAATTCTATATTGAATGAATTTTCAATTATATTTATTGTTATCTTTCTCATTTAATTTTTGAAAAAATACTAATACTTGTCAATAATGATTAAAGAATCAGAATCAAAATCAAAATAACAATAACAATAAAAATAAAATAAAATAAAGTATAGTGCAAACCATTCTTTTTTAGGGCAAAAAAAAAAAGAGGAGTGAAAGTCACTTTTAAAAATTGTATTGGTCAAAATGATCCAAATTCGAGTACTAATATTTTTTTTAGATGAAACCATTGAGGGTGATGATATTTCTATATAAAAGCATATCAAGTCTTTCCAATTAATAGAGATTTTAAATACTATCTCTGGTCCTAATTATAAAAGCTAGTTGACTTTCTTTGGAGAGATTAAAAAAGCTAAATAAATTATTTAATCATTTCATATATTGTGTATTCTTGAATTATACCACTTTGGTCCTATTTATAAGTCTCATTTTGACCAAAGCACACATACCAAAGAGAGGTAGTTAGCTCAATGATTATGAGGTGAATTTTCAACTTTACCTTCATTTATGATTGGGTGCTTTCAACTTTTTTTTTTTCTCTCTATTTTCATTGGTACAATTAATATGGGCAAAATTGTCACAATCTCATTTATTTGGTCAAGGGGGACTTATGAATAGGACCAAATTTTTTTGGTCAGAAGGGACTTATAAATAGGACCAGAGTGGTATATTTGTTTATTAGTTAAATTAATTGGTTTGAAGGAAAAAAAATAAAATAAAAATACTTTAAAATAATTTAATTAGCTTCCTTAATCTTTCCAAAAAAGTCAACTAGCTCTTATAATTATGACCGAAGGAAGTAAAAACTTTTCATCAATGTTTTCCGTTTTTAACCCAGTTTCACGAAAACCATTCTCATTCTCTACTTGTGTTTGCCTCTTATCTTGCAGGTTCATGATCCGAGCTATACCCTTTCAGGCTCTCCTCTCTTCCTTTCATTTATACTCATGATGTTTTTTTTTTCCCTTGATTTTTTTTCTTATTTTCTAGGATGATTAATTTTTAATTCATGTAATAATATCTATTTCGCTCTTTGCCAAATTATACTGATGATGATAATATAATAATAATGATTCACCATTTATATATAACTATATAAGAGATGGGAGTATGTTTGTTATTGGGAAAAAAACAAGAAGAATGTTGTACCGTTCATTTGTATTCCTAAATTATAATCCACGTGATTTGCATGGTAAAAATTTTGGACCATAGTACCATACGAACATAAGAATTGAAGAATCAATATATACAAGCACCACTCCGCCCCTATTTATAAATCTTTTTTATTAAAAAAAATTGATTTTGTTTATAAATCTAGTTTTAAATAATAAATGAGATTGTGATAATTTTGACTAAATCTCACATACCAAGAAAAAATAGTTAACTCAATGATTATGGAGTAAATTTTCAACTTTACCCTCATTTATGATTGGGTATTTTTCAACTATTTCTCTCTCTATCTTCATGGGTACAATTAATATAGGTAAAATTGTCACAATCTCATTTATTACATGAAACTGAACTTATAAATAGGACCAAATTTTTTATCAAAATGAATTTATAAATAAGATCAAAGTGGTAGTTCATAAAGTATCCACACCATTTAAAAAAAGGGGTTAAGGTGCAAATTAACCAACGAAATATTACACTATAGGAGCACTGAGCACAGAAATGTTTTGAATGGAACAAAAATATCAATGAACAATTGAAATAGAGCAAAAATACCAATAAATAATTTAAAACATAGGTGAATAGACCAAAATAGGGATTGTGCTACTTTCACAAATTTTAAATTCTTATTTGGTATTTTTACTCTTTCTCAATTATTCATTGATATTTTTGCTCCTTTCAAAACATTTTTGTGTCCGGTGCTTTTATCGTAACACTTCATTGGCCAATCTATACCTTAACTCTTTAAAAAGAAAAATATATATCTACATGATCTTTCATTATCATTCAAACACACAAATGTGTTATGCAAGATGTAATGGTCACCACTCATCAATTCACATTTTTAATATTTGATAATATATATATATATATATATATATATATATATATATATATATAACGCGCAGAATTTAGTAATTAACTACGCCGTCTTAAATGAAGCACTCTCTTATATATATTTTGGCTTATTCCTTGTACTTGTAAAGTATACGAACTGAGAAATTATTCCTTTCTTATCTTTTCTATTTTTTAATTGTTTTAATCTCAGAATTAATGGGTTCCCATTCCACTGCCCCATACTTTACTTTTAGTCCAACCACTTTCAAACTTGATATCTGACTTGGAATTATATGAATTGTTTGTTGTCTATTGGTGATTTGCTGCCACATTCCATTAAGTAAATCAAAAGCATCATGGAAAATAACGATTTATCTTTTCTGTTTTTTTTTTTCAAATTCCATTTGTTATATAAAGTTTTAAATTTGATAATCTGTGAACTACACCTAGTGTTTAACAAATCGAAGACATCTAATTCATCCAAACAATTATTGTGTTTTGGTTGCATTAATTTGTTGGTGAGGATTTGTTCTTTTTGGTATGGAGATAAACAAAATTAATTGTGAAATTTGATTTTGGTCTCTTAGACCTTTAAAATAATTTTAAAAATAAAGCTCCTAAATAATAAATATTCTTTAATTTTACCAACAAGCTATTATTAGAGATGAAAAACGTTCTCACCCCTTAATAAAAAAAACACTAGTTCAAATTTCAGATAGCACACTTACTAAAAGAGTCGAAAATCGTTTGTGCTTCAAACTTTGAGGGAAACATCCTTCATCAAATAAATAAATATATATATATACACACGCATATATATGTGTATACTTAGATACATATATACACATATATATATCTATACACACATAGATATTGATATATATACGCATATACATACACACACATATACAAAACTATACACACATAGATATTGATATATATATGCATATATATATATATATATATGATGTACTATACTTTTTCGTGATGCCAAACGACACCATGATGCCACAGCCAGTGGCGGAACCAGACAATTATTTTAGTCCGGGCCAAAAACTAAATATATTGAACTATTTACTAAATAATATCTTTTTTTTTTTGGTCAAAACTAAATAATATCTCATAACATTAAAAATACAAATAAATGATAATTGACAATTATAAATTAAAAGATAATATAGTAAATAAAATTCTATGATGTTTAGAAGGTGACTTATTAGAAAGTGCACCACTTTCAGAAATTTTCTTCTTAAAAATACCACGTTCTAAAGTTATTTTCTTCTTAAAGAATACATCTATGCTTTTCTGTTTATCCTTACTTATCTTTTTCAACCTACAAAAATTTGGTGACCCAGAATATATATTGATGTCAGTGTTAATTAGTATCTTATGTCACTAAACATTAATTCGTATAGTACTACTCAATCCACAAAATTAACACTTAAATGCACATCTCACTTACCTCAAAACAAAGTAATTGGAGAAAATAAAAGAAATATAATATGAACCCAAAAAATATTTCAAAAAAATATACAAAATTGATTCAACTTCAGCTAAGCAAATAACCTATTATAATCTATTTTTAAAAGAGAAATTCATTATAAAATCATAAGACAACCAAATAATAAATCCAAACCGATTAAAACTAGCCATTAATCACCTTCTACATATATATATAGTCTTTTATTGTCAAAACTCACGATTCTCCCGAAATCATAACCTCAAAATTTTCACTAATCACATAATATTACCCTCATTAGAAAGATAAAAATACGTAGAATAACTTTCACAAAAGGAGTGGGGTGAAAAGAAGTGATTTTAAGTACCTATTTAGTCGTTAAAATGAAAATGAACAGCACCATATATAAGATGATACTAATAATTTCAATAGGTATCTCAAACAAAAATTTTACTTTCCTCTCACATTTAAAAAAAAAAGAGTATGATTATAGAAAAAATAATAGATTAGTTGGGGTCAAATTAATGACCAAAATAAAATATTATATAACACATATATAAAAATATATAAAATAAGAAAAGACCAGCTGGCATAACATGGCTCTGCCACTGGCCGCAGCTTCTCTACCAATGGCTACGTACCCCTTTTGTTTGACTCATGATATATCATTCTTTTTTCACCAATTATTATGGAGATAATATATTATATATTATTTTCTAACGTATCAGTTTTTCTTAAAAAAAATATATATGTTAACTTTTCATTATTGTTATCAACGTCACACTTTTTCCTCAAAATATAGTCAATATTCAAAACAAAGCCATATTGTGATACCTTGACCTTTTCATTTACTTGAAAAATACAAATTAGTGGTGATGGGCGGTGTTTGATTTCAATAAAAGGACACGTGTCATTCTCATAAATATAATTACATTTCTTGCACTCATTACTAAATACCTACAAGGGGTAATGACGACTGTGGGGGGCCAAATCAGTGATGCACAGTGTGTCAATGTTCATAAGTTGAATTTGAACATAAATTATGTGCTCGATTCAATTAAGATTTGCCCAAGTTAATGCCTAATAAGCTTTAGGAATTATATACTAAATTAGGATTTAGGATTATAAAGTACTTTTTGAAGAAAATATATGATAAGATGGTAATTACCAGGGCAATGATATGAAAATATGATAAGATGGTAGACTTGAAACTTTTCTTGTGATAAAAAGATACCGGGTTGAATGAATAATTACTATGCCACTCGATTATATTTATAAGTCATTTTTTACGAAATCATAATTTATAAGTCTTTTTTGACAAAATCACAATTTATAAGTTTTTTTTTGACGAAATCACAATTTATAAGTAGGGGTGGAAATAGGTCAGGCTCCTACCAGGCGGTCTACAGCTGGACCTGTTTAGGGCCTGGTCTGGCCTGACCTGTTTGTTAAAAAGGTCAGGCCAAAGCCTATTTAAAGGTCTAAATGTGTAAATAGGCCAGGCCTATTTAATTAAAGCCTGGCCTGTTTACACATCAAATAAATAATAAAATATTTATTGTTTTTATTCATATATTCTACTAAAAGCCTACATTTATATAGTTTTTATTTGTATAGGCTTAATGTGCACAAAGCCTTTTTATGGCCTCCAAGGCCTATAATATGAAAAAGGCCTACATTACCATCATTTTGACGAAACCACAATTTATAAGTTCCTTTTGACGAAATCACATATACCAAGAAAATGTAGTTAGCTCAAAGATTATGAAGTGCATTTTCAACTTTACTATCATTTATGGATGAGTGCCTAACAACTTTTTTTTTTCTTTCTCTATTTTCATTAGTACAATTAATATGGATAAAATTGTCACAATCTCATTTATTTAATCAAAATGGACTTATAAATAAGACTAAAGTGATACAAACAGAGATAGAGCTTTTCATAGACAAGGGGGCCTCCCCCAAAATAAATAAATAAAATCGTCCCAAATATTTAATGAAAATTAGATTCTTTTTATACATTTGGCTCAAAATTTATATAAATTCCCCCTCAAAATATTTTTCCTTTTTAATTAATTAATGAGTATGGATCTGATCCCCAAATTAATATTTATCTCCCTAGGTATATACTTATTGGTTTAAACCTCTCTACCAATGATATGTTATATAACTGGGTGAAACTTTTTTGTGAGGATTCGTGTTCTAGACGGTTTATTTAAAACGCAAAGTCCTTCCAGCGTAAGCATCTTTCTGTTCAGCCTAAGCTTTTTCTTTCTTTATAATTAAAAAAATAAGAGCAGGATGCTTTGCATTTATTTATTTATTTTTTAGAAAATGACACCAAAGACCTAATTAAAAAAACTAATATCAGAAAAGTCACATAACTTATCAATAATAGCTTTTTTACCTGTTACTGACTGTTCTTTCACTTGTTATTGACAACTTACGAGACTTTGTTGATATTGTTTTCTTTATTTAGCACCTTAATGCCATTTTCCCTTTATTTTTCTGTTTTTTGATGTTCTGAAAAATACCTCTGACCCCTCACGAAAGGGGATGAAAATAAATGGGGATGGGTGTCAGGGGGAGAGGGTATTTGGGGTAGGGTAAACATGTATGTTACATATATTTATATATCAAGGTACCAAAAACTGAATTATTATTAAGTTAATCACGACAATGATTCAAGAGTTCATGGTGATTAAACTATGATTAACCCAATCATTAATAAAATAATATAACTAAAATATATAAAAATATTCATATATAATCAAGAAAATATAATGTTTAATTAAAATGTATAAATTCATACATAAATATAACATTCACACAAACATATATATATCACGTAATCCAACAAAATTGAATTACTAAAACATAAATTTGACCATTTATTATTGTTTTTAATTCAAAATGATGTCATATCAAATTTTGTTTAAAAACTATTAAATTACTAAGAGTTGACAAGGTTCTCTCAATTATAATCAGTGTTGTCAAAATTGCAAGTCAACTCGCCGTGTTTAACGAGTTTCTAAAAATAAATTAAAATTAGTTAAATATAAATCATAGGTATGGATGGACTAAATAATTAAATTAATTTGAGCATTTTTATATTTGATGGACTAAATCATAATTCGATCAAAAATTTTGAACGAATAAATGGAGTTATATTTTACTTTTCTTTTTTTTAAAATAACAATGAGACACCTCAACTAATCATCTAAAGGGAGAAATTCCTCATTACAATCCTGACTAACAATCCTTGCTAGATCCTCATACGGGTGGTAGACTTCATGGAGCCCCGGTAGTACATCTAACCCCCTCTTTGCTAGCTAGGTGGTTTGCCACATAGTTGCACGAGTGAGGGACATACGTAACCTTTGTTTCCCAATCCATTTCCAATAGCAACCTAACTTCTTTAAGAAGACCAGAATCTCTGTGAGCTTCTGTACATCCGTGGAGCACAAGGTCAAGGCACTCCGTGGAATCTGTTTCTAGCCAAACTTTTTTAAAACCCATATTCCATGCCAATTTAATCCAATAAAGCACGCTCAAATTTCCGCTAACAATTCATCACCTCCATCAATAGGATTTATGAATCCTTTAATGAAGTTCCCAACATGGTTCCTGATCAAACCTACACAAGCAAATTTCATGGATGTAGCTGAGAACGCGTCGTCAACATTGACCTTTACCCAGTAGGCCTCCAAGTTCACACTGTTGTGTTGGTGGCTCTGGCGTCGAAGGAATTTGTATGTTTTTTAGAAGAAATTTGTTTCCAATGAAACTATTTTGCTGGCCTGTTTCAGTCCTACCTCCAAGATTCCACCACATCTACTCTGAAAGATTCATATTACAGAACATGCACCATCGCGTTGAACATATCGCTTTCCGCCAAATAGCTTTCGAGTGCACACAATCCCGAAACACATGCATAATTTCCTCCATACCTGCCCCACATACAGGACAGCCTGCATCCAAAGTAAATCCCCGCCTCATCCGACATGCATTCGTGAGAAGACTTTGCCTAGCTAGAAGCCAAAGGAGGGTCTTGCATCTTTGAGGTGCTCTAACTTTCCATATGCCACCCCAATCTTTCCCTTGGTCCAAAATCGCCCCTAATAGCACCCGGTATGCAGATTTAGCTGAGAACTCCCTATTTTTCTCCCACTTCCATTTGACAGACTGCAGTTCCTGATCGATCTGCAAACCCTCACGAACTTTTACATTTTTAGTTCGGAGGGATGTATGCTTTTAAATGAAGTCATAAATATGAGCAATTTTTTTTTTGAAAAATATTATATTCCCTGCATATTTATTATATTTACCTAATTTTAATTATTTTTAAGAATCTTACAAGTCAGTTAAAAGGACTTTATATATAGAGATTGAGGGATTATTGGTCTAACTGGTCTGCACGAATCAAGCTTTAATCTAATTTATAGTAAAAATTACACTACAAGTTAAAGGGCTAAAGCACAATTTAATCAATAAAATTTTCCCTACAAGCATTTGAAACAAATAAGTTTTGGAAGGAGTAAAAATATCAATAAACAATTTAAAATTGTGTAAATTCACCAAGAGTGTTAAATTCTATCAAATGTCTGTTAAATTCATCAAGGCCAATTTAAAATAAAGGCTAAATAGATGTTTGATGAAATTTAACTATCTATCTTGATGAATATATACAATTTTAAATTGTTTCTTTGTATTTTTACCCTTCCAAGACTTTATTGATAAAATTACAGCTTAACCCAAATTAAATCCACCGTTTAGATGGCCCGGGTATAAATAAAACTAAGCCTTTGGGTAGTGTTTGTTTAGCGGGATTTCATTATCCAAAAACTCAAAGGGAAGGTGAGGAAAAAGAATGAGAGTTAGATGCGTACGTGTTAGGTACAAACCAACCAAACCTACAAACAAACAAACAAGCCCCAGAGAGTGTCATCACACACACTGTAGCGCGCCTTCCCTCTACCTCCCTTTCTTCGATCTATAAATTATCCATTTTCCCCATCACATTCACGCCAAGATATACACCCACTCTCTCTCTCTCTCTCTCTCTCTTCCTCGCCTGTGTTCGTTTTGCTCTCTCTCTCTCTCCCTCTGTAACGTCTTCGGACCTATCACTATCTTCATTGTATGGCCGCCAATTCCAAGTGCCGAGGGATCACCAGATTGGGGAAACGAGTCACCGGCCAGATCTGGACTCATAACTCGCCTCTCGCAACTCACTCCGTTCCTTCCTCTGCCTCTGCTCTCGCTTCCAGGTATGTATTTCTCTCTGATTCCTGCATTTGGAGTAAGATTTGGTTTGAGCTTTCTCTGGTTCTCTGGAATTTTTTGTTTGCTTAATCGGAAATTTATTCCTATTGGATTTTGTTTTCAGTTTCTTCTGCTTTTTTTTTTTTTTTTTTGTTGCTGGTGATTTTAAGTAGAGCAAGCGCGTAGAAAGTTGTTCGTCGAAAATGCTTCTTGTTAATTAGATTGTTCTTTTCAGCTTGTTTTGCTTGTTTTTTTTCATACTCTGTTGAGCATGTTAGAAACAACTTCTTGGATCGGGTCCATTTGGAGTGGATTGTTTAAGCTTTGTTGGTTGTTTTTTATTGTTTCCTGATGAAAGCATAATTCTGGTTCTAATTGCTCTTTTTTTTTTCACCTTTTTTTTTTTTTTGCTTATTTCTGGTGATTTTGAGTGTTGCACACGAATTTATCTGTATACTTCCCTATGTCCAAATCTAGTGCTGGTTGATTGGCTTGTACAACGAAAAAGTTTATCGGAGATAAATCCTGAAAAATTTGGGGGCATGTTTACCAAGTCTGTATTTGTACAGGAGAAAAGTTAGTCCAGAGTAGTGTTTGCCTTTTTCCTTTCTCAAGTGGATTTTAACCTTGCATTATCAAAGAGTGGGTTCAGTTAGTGAGAGGTTTGGTTAATAATCATAAGAAGGAAAATGTTGTGAGTTCAAATCCTACCTGTAAAGATCTTGTTGGTAGAATTTAATATCTGTAAATACTTTTCTCTATCTGCTTTATTTGAGTTTGTCATGCATCTATCTGAAGTAGATGATTTTATAGAAAATATCATTGAAGTCCCAAAAAAAAAAAAAAAAATATATATATATTAGAAAAGTCTCATGAACAAATTATAGGACTTCTTTTAATGTCTTTTTTCCCCCTTTAGTTGAGACCTTGATGATATTTTCCATGATTTTTGCTTGTTCTTCTAGTTGTTTCCGTGATTGTTTTGCTGTGAATAACCTTCCCGATCATCAGTCATCATATTGGTTCTTTTCGGTTTATTGCTGTTTTTTTGATGATGTTGTACATGGATTGATTTCATTTCACTACAAGAAAATAAACGAATTTCTCATCAAAAATTTTTCATTGCAAAATACTACTTACTCTTCACAAAAATTTAATTATTTGAGATAGAATTGTTCATTTTGAAATCAATTTGCAATTAATTTTTCTTTATTTTCATTATAAATTTTCCTGACAGTTGTAGGTTTGTTATTATTTTTTGGAAAAAGTATTTCTCCTGTCACTGGAGATAGAGTTATCTCCAGTGATCCTAAAACTACGTTGTTTTAAATTAATGAAGGGTGTATTTGTAATTTCAGGTGAATTAATGAAGGGTGTTTCCGCAATTTTGCATCCTTCATTAATTCACCTGAAATTACAAATACACCCTTTATTAATTCAAAATGACGTAGTTTTAGGGTTACTGGAGATAATTCTATCTCCAGTGATAGGAGAAATTCTTTACCCTTATTTTTTTTAAAAAAAAATCACTATCTTCTAATATCTTGAAAATTAATTCAACAAAGTAGAACAATGATCGAAATATTTTTCCAGGAATCTTGTTCCTTAATCATAGAGTTATTTGTTCTTCTTTTTTGGGATGAAGCACACTCTTTTTTTTTTTTTTTTTGGCTTATTCCTTGTACTGTCAAGTGTACGAATTTAGAAATTATTCATTTATTATCTTTTCAATTTTTGCTTTTCCTCTTTTTCTTTCTGCCCTTCTTTTTAATTCTTTTAGTCTCAGAATGAGTTCTCATTCCACTTTCCCATACTTTATTTTAAGTCCAACCACTTCCCATTCTTCATGTGACTTGGAATTATAGGTTTATGTCCCTTCAATTTTCAGTCAGTTTTAGGAAATAAATATAATGCGTAAGATTCATGTAAATTTAAAATTCCACATATATTTATTTTTGAATAGCGATTACTTTTTAATAAAATAAAAACCCAAAGGCGATTATTCTCTTTTTCTCTCAACCGGCCCTTTGAGTTGGTGCGTTCATTTACATATGAATTGTTTGTTGTCTATTGGTGAGTACTGCCACCTTCCATTAAGTAAATCAAAAGCATCATGGAAAATAACGTTTTATCTTTCTTTTTCTTTCTTTTTTTTTTTTGTCAAATTCCACTTGTTACATAAAGTTTTAAATTTGATCATCTGTGAACTACACCAAATGTTTAACAAACCAAAGCCATCTAAACAATTATTGTGTTTTGGTTGCATTATTTTGTTGATGAGATTTTTTTTTTTTAGTGAAATTAGATTTTGGTCTCTTAGACCCTTAAAATAATTTTAAAAATTAAGTTCCTAATAATAAATATTCTTTGATTTTACCAACAAACTGTTGGATTAGATGATATGTGTTCTCATTCCATAAGGAGGAAAACCTTCTACACTCAAAAGAGCCCGTTTGGATAGGCTTTTAAAAAAAAGTGTTTTTTTAAAGTGCTTATTTTTTAAGCTCTAAATTAGAGCTTTTAAAAAAAGCAGCACTTTAACTTTTTCTTTTTTTGTAATTTTTGTTTTTTTAAAAAATATCATTTAAACACATAAATTAATTTAAAAAAGCATTTTTTTACATTAAAAAATGTTTTTTTCTCAAAAAAAAAAAACCATCCAAATGGACCCTAAGTCTTGAGAGGAAACCCTTCATCAAATAAAATATATATATATATATATATATATATATATATATATATATATATTCTTTGATTTTTTATTTTTTATTTTGGGTTCTTATAGTCAACATTTTTGATGTACCATACTTTTTCACGATCCCAAACGACACCCTGATGCAGCTTCTCTATTAATGGCCACCCACTTTTGTTTGACTCATAATATATCATTCTTTTTTACCAATTATTATGGAGATAATATATTATATTATTTTGTTATGTGACAGTTTTTTTAAAATATATATATATATATATATATATATATATATATATATATATTTTAACTTTTCAGTATTGTTATCAACGTTACACTTTTTCCTCAAAATATAGTCAATATTAAAAAAAACAGAGCCGTATTGTTATAACTTGACCTTTTCATTTACTTGAAAAATTCAAATTAGTCTCTCGTTTTCTATTCAATGCATCGCGTCTCTCTTTTCCTTGGCTTTAGACTTTAGTGGTAACGCGCGGTGATTTTTCTCAATAAAAGGACACGTGTCATTCTCATAAATATAATTACATTTCTTGCCCTCATCACTAAATACCTACAAGTGGCAATAACGAGTGTGTTTCAATGTTTATAAGTTGTTGACTTTGAACATAAATTGTATGGTTGATTCAATTAAGATTATTTGCCTAACCCCATGTCCAAAGTTCGAACCCCACCCCCTTTCCTACTATGTGTATTAAAAAAAAAAAGGATTATTCGCCTAAGTTAAAGCCTAATAATAAGTTTATTAACTATTCCATTTGTTTCACTAAAATAATTAGGATCTAGGATTATAAAGTACTATTTGAAGAAAGTATGTGGGGATAGGCTTGAAACTTTTCTAGTGATAAAAAGATAAAGACTTGCCTGAAGGAATAATTAATATAGTGCCTAATAATTTAAAACTATTTATTGAAATACAAACCATCCCAATCAAATAGTCACCGTACTACTTGTTTACAACTAACAACAATACGGATTATTATGGGCACCAATCTTTGGTGGCGTGTCAACGACCATAAACCAACCTTGGACATATATGTAGTTAAATACAACAGGCTAGATCAATGAAGATAATATCTCTTTAAGATAGTGACTAATAATTTAAATAATGTTTGTGATCAGAACCTGATAAATATAATGGAGTCTATTGATGTGATTTGTTTGTTTAAATTACCAATTCGACAACTACGATATTGCAAGGAAGCTTCGTGGTGGGAAGTAGGATGGGAATCGCATGTGCTATCCGTCCCCTTCATCATCGATTTGTTTGTTGGGGATCACGTGTGATCTGAAAAGGCCCAACAACGAGTGGGAAATGCAAATGCCTTCCAAGTTTTTTAAAGGAAGAATATCACTTAGGTCCCAAACAACGTAAAATATACATAAAAAAAAGTTTCAACCCAAAATCATATATCAAAAAAGTCTTTTGATATTAGTTGTATTGAAACAAAATTTAGATGTTTAAATTTTATTGTGTATATAGCATGTCCTGTCGTGAATGGCCTCTGTACGTTTAGGGACCTGGGTTTGAAACAAAATCCAGGTGTTAAAATTTTGTTTGAATATAGCACTTCCTATTGTGAATATAGTTTTTTCTATTGCAAATGATCTGGTTTTTAAATTTTGTTGTCAACATACCATTTCTTGTTGTGAATATAATTCTTCCTGTTGTCAATACAACTAATATCAAAGATATGTGATTTTAGGTTGAGGCTTTTTTGATATTTTTTATGTTCCTTAGGACTTGAGTGATATTTTCCTTTTTTTAAAATGTGTCATGTGTTTATCACGTGATCTCTATTATTGTACCTAGATATTATGGTCCATAGACGTTTGGATGAATCACATGTTCTAAATGTTTTTAAAACGAATTCATATAAACAAATTCTAAATGTTTTTTAATTTTTAAAACGAATGGATGCAGGAGGGCTGCCTACAGTTCACTGTACGATAAAAATTTTGATGATCAAGTTCGCCCAACTGTGGTCCCTGACAATGTAATCCAAGCAGCCCACTCCGATAAATATTGGGCCCCACACCCACAAACTGGTGTATTTGGGCCTCAAACCGAAAACCAGAACTTGCAACCATCGTCGGCAGCCTCCACCGCGAATGCTGGTACTGCGGCCTCTGTTCTGGAGGAGAAAGCCTGGTTCCGCCCAACCAGCCTGGAGGACTTGGAGAAGCCCCACCACTTAGCTTAAGCTTTGTTACTTTCACTACTACTACTACTACTACTTAAACATAAAAAAACATATAAATAAATAAGTTACTAGTGACTAAACTCAACTGGTGTGGTGTGGTTTGTTTACTTTTGTGTTTGATGCTTGCTGAGGAGCCACGAGAGGAGTTTGCACTATATATATAGTTGCTACTCGTGAACTCCATTATGTACGTGTGGTTTTTGCTTCGCTTTTTATGGACCCTTTATAATGATAATGAATCTATAGTTGTGCTTATGGTGCTCATTTCTTTTGTTTTGACATTGTCCTTTTTATTCAAGTCTTTATGGGAAGGTTTAGTTGTGTTTATGTTATTAATATTATTAATATATTTTCTTTTGGGGCCAACAATTTATAATATATCTGCTAAACTTTTTTAAATAAATGTATATTAGTTTTCCTTTTCTCTTCTCATAAACCAAAAAAATAATTAAAATACCTCTCCTCTCCGCCCATCAAAACAAACAAAGGATCAATTGACTCTCATCTGCTTCTCCTTTCTACTTCCCATTCCTTTGGTTGAACTAAACCCACTCTAAAGTGAGAGATTGGCTTGCATGAGGATTTGTATAAGCATGCACTGCAATTACCATTCTCCATTTCAGGTCAAATGTACTTCGAACATATTTCGTTGTATTCAACATCCAATTTAACGGTTTATTTCATATAGTAATCTGTTTGCAAAGATGCAAAATTTTGTTATAAACAGTGCATAAATTAAAATTTCAAATACTTTCCAACAAGCTATGTATGACTCGAATTGGAAGCAAGCTGCAGAAGAATTGAAGGTGCTTAAGGAAAATAAAACAAGGGAAACCACAGCTCTTCTTACAAGAAAGAAACCACTAGGATGCAAGTGGATCTTTACCCCGAAATTCAATCCTAATGGAAGTATCAACAAGTACAAGGCAATAATAGTTGCAAAAGAGTATACTTAAATTTATGGAATTGATTACTAGGAGACATTTGCCCTAGTAGCTAAATTCAATACAATCTAAGTATTGTTGTCAATTGCAGCTAATTTGGATTTCTCACATTAAGAATGCATTCCTGAATGGTAACTTGGAGAAAGAGGTCTACATGGAGGTCCCTCATGGAGTTCTAGTTCCAAAAGACTTTGTCTGAAACTCAACAAGTCTTTATATGAGCTAAAACAATCTTCAAAGGCATAGTTCGGATGGTTCACCAAGGCAGTAAAAAAAAACTTGGATATAAACAGGAATAAGCAGATGACATGTTTATCATTAATTATAATGGGAGAGTTATTATCCTGAATGTCTATGTTGATGACATGATTATTACATGGAATGGTGAAGATTTTATTGTCCAACTAAAGAAGAACCTATCAAATGAATTTCAAGTGAAGGATCTTGGTCAAATGAGATACTTCTTGCGTAATGAAGTGACAAGAACCAAAAGGGGTAAAAATGTATCTCAACGAAAGTATAACCTAGATATGTTACATAAAACAGGAATGTTAAGGGGCACAACCTGACGGAACACCAATGCAAGAAGGTCACCTAGATATCAAACCAAATAATGTCCTAGTTAACTCAAAGTATACATAAGACTTGTAGGGGAGCTAATATAATTAACTCACAGACATTTAGATATCAGCTATGCAATTGGAATGATAAGTCAATTCATGCATCAGTCACTAGAAGAGCATGTGGAGGCTATATAGTGAATTATGAGCTATCTAAAACTTAATCATGGAAGCAGAATCTTCTTTAAGAAATGCACTACTAAAAACATTTAACTTACACTAATGCAAACCATGCAAAAGATAAGAAAAATAGGATGTCAACTTCAAGATATTGCACACATATGCATGGGGAAATCGGGTTATATGGAGAAGCAAAAAACAAACTGGGGTTTCAAGAAGCAATGCAAAAGCATAGCTGTGATATGTTAACGAATGAAGATGTGAAGGACTCTAGGTTATAAGTCTTTCCCATAAAAGAGGAAGTTTTATATATGATTGATGAGACCAAAAAAACAAAAAAAATTATTCACATGCATATTATTTGTTTGAACTTATTCAAACCATGTTCAATCCATGCATTAATTTTAGAACACATTCTCCATCAATCATTCAAATTAAAATCAAAACCCAACATGATAATTATCAACTCATCTAATTGGCCATAGAATATTTCATGATAATTATCCATTTACTAAATTCAAAATCTATCACTTTCTAATAATGATATACATATTTCATGATTCCACAAAACAATAAACCATATTATTTAAATAAAATAATTAGATCAACTAGATTATGAATAAACCTCATGAATCCATGAACCATATTTTTTAAATAAAAAAAATATACAATTAGATGCTTATCTTTTTCCTTTATTATTGACCGAATGAATTCAAGATGATTCCTATATGAAGTTCACGGATCAAACCATTCATTCCTTCTAACAAGTAAAACCGGTGATGAGAACCTCTTAAACGAATAATACCATGACCAAAAGACCTTGCTCATATTGCTTCTGTTTCCTTTACCATTGGAATTCTTGGGAGATGTTGAAACTTGAAACTTTACCGTATGAGTGACGGGTAGCCATTAATGTGCTTAAGAAATTCCAAAGGGCGCAATACCAAATTATATCAATGAAAACGACAATGATACCTTTTCTGAAAGGTCGTTTAGTCTTCTTTTCCCTCCCTACTGAGATGACAAACAAAATCACTTATTCTTCTTTCTTTTCTTTCTTTCTTTTTTTTTTTCACAAAATTTATTTTACTCGAATCTATTCTCTAAAATTTTTTACCACTTTTTTCTTTAGGAACTATTCTTTAAATATTAATCCAAAGAAGATTCCATTAAAGTTGAAAACCGCCTGCCTAAAAGAATGAACAAATAAATATTACTTCCTCACATCCTAAATATAAGACAAAATTTGTAGTTTCAGTGTAAAGATGAATAAATGAATACTACTCCCTCTAATCCTAGATATAAGACAAAATTTGTAATGCAATTTACACTTCAAACCTTATTTTATATTTAGAACCGGAGATAGTACTATATACTATGGATGTCAAACAAAAAATATAAAGATATTACTAGTAAAATATACATTTCAGTTATTTATATTTGTATTATTTAATTCTTCAATTATAATATAATGAATATATATTCTTATAGTATAAACAAAAATATACAGTTTTTTGCAAATAAACATATCTTTTAATTAATTCAAATGCTTTTCATATCATTTTCTTTAAAAATCATATAAAGATGAGAGTTCTAGCAGAAACAAGTGGTTCCCCCCCCCCCCCAAAAAAAAAAATCATATAAAGATGAGAGTTCTAGCAGAAACAAGTGGTTCCCCCCCCCCCCCCCCCAAAAAAAAAACCATGGCTTGGTAATTTTTTTTCCTTTTTTGTCAACATAAAACTCAATTAATAAACTTCACAAAAAGTGAGGATTACAAAAGAGAAGAAATATCAATGAGTATAACAAACCACAAACATGACAGGAACAAACAGATACAATATAAACAAGAAAAATATAAGCACTACTAGTAGTGATGTAGTATTGGGAGTAGTCTCCCCCTGTAGTCCTAGGTTCTATTCCTCCTCCCCGCATAGGTATGCAAAGAATTATCAACACCAAGAATATTCTTATGAGTCTCCAAAATTAGAAGTAATAACAAAGTGGATGCATAATACTATTATTTTTTCCAAATATTCCTGAGTTATTTGTTTTTGAACTTCATATAAAAATATCTTCTTCATGGATTAGATAATATATCTTCTCCAAATGTTCGCTCCGCCAAACCACCATGTTGGGCTCAGGGGTATTGCCCTTCGCACCCATTTCCTCAATTCACCGAACTGATTCCAATTCCAAGTCTTCTTCTTCTTCTTCAACTAATTCAAGGCTACCAAGAAACGCTGCTTCGCCTTCCATTGATGTCACCACCAGCAATGGCTCTGAAGGACTCAAACACAGCGACAATGAGAATCGCAAGAGTGCCACTACACAGAAATTCACCTACAGCAGAGCCTCACCTTCAGTTAGATGGCCCCACTTGAAGCTCTCAGAGATGTACCCATCTACACATACCCATGTGGAAGACAGGGAAGTTTCTTCATCCGTTGAGAGCGGAGGTTCTTTTGAGGCCAAAGAGGAAACCCAGGAGGACAATGATAATGTTTCACCTGTTGATGTGAGTGATGAATCCCAAGAAGCCTTGGGGAGGCGTAGCAAGACTAGGGTAAAGAAAATGAACAAATTGGCGCTTATAAGAGCGAAAGATTGGAGGGAGAGAGTACAGTATTTGACGGATAGGATTCTAGCGTTGAAATCTGAGGATTTCGTGGCGGATGTGTTGGATGATCGGAAAGTTCAAATGACGCCAACTGATTTTTGCTTTGTAGTGAAATGGGTTGGGCAAAAGAGCTGGCAACGTGCACTTGAGGTCTATGAGTGGTTGAATTTGCGGCATTGGTACTCGCCGAATGCGAGGATGCTCGCTACAATCTTGTCGGTGCTGGGGAAGGCTAATCAAGAAGCGTTAGCTGTGGAAATATTCACTCGGGCTGAGTTAGACTTGGAAAATACAGTCCAAGTGTACAATGCAATGATGGGTGTCTATGCACGGAATGGTCGATTCAAGAAGGTACAAGAACTGCTTGATTTAATGCGTGAACGAGGATGCGAACCAGACTTGGTGAGTTTCAATACTTTGATTAATGCCAGGATGAAGTCTGGTGCTATGGTGCCTGATTTAGCTCTTCAACTTTTAAATGAAGTTAGGAGGTCAGGTCTTAAACCAGATATAATTACTTATAATACCCTTATAAGTGCTTGTTCAAGGGAGTCGAATTTGGAGGAAGCAATCAAGATTTTTAATGATATGGAGAAAAACAAGTGTCAACCTGATCTATGGACATACAATGCTATGATTTCAGTTTATGGTAGATGTGGCCATTCTGGAAAAGCTGAGCTTCTATTTAAAGAATTGGAATCTAAAGGATTTTTCCCTGATGCAGTAACGTATAATTCCTTGTTGTATGCTTATTCAAGAGAAGGAAATGCAAAGAAGGTTAGAGATATTTGCGAAGAAATGGTGAAAATTGGGTTGGGTAAGGATGAGATGACATACAATACTATCATAAACATGTATGGAAAGCAAGGGCAGTATGACAAGGCACTGCAGCTTTATAGAGATATGAAATTATCTGGCCAAAATCCTGATGCTGTTACTTATACTGTTTTAATCGATTCACTTGGAAAGGGAAATAAGATTGTGGAAGCTGCAAATGTGATGTCTGAAATGTTGGATGCAGGAGTGAAGCCCACTTTGCATACATATAGTGCTTTGATATGTGCTTATGCCAAGGCTGGAAAGAGAGTGGAGGCTGAGGAGACATTTAAATGCATGGTTAAGTCAGGGATCAAAGCTGACCGTTTAGCATATTCAGTTATGTTGGATATCTTTCTAAGGTTCAATGAGATAAAAAATGCAATAATATTGTATAAGGAAATGGTTCATGAAGGCTTCACGCCAGATAATACCATTTATGAGACCCTGTTACGAGTCCTTGTGAGGGAAAACAAGTGGGAAGTTGTTGATGACATTGTAAGAGATCTTGAAGAACGAAGTGGCATAAATTCCCAAGCTATTTGTTCTGTTCTTGTAAAAGGAGAATGTTTTGATCATGCTGCTAAAAAATTGAAAGTTGCCATCTGCAAGGGCTATGAATTGGATCATGAGGCTCTGTTATCAATTATGAGTTCATATAGTTCTTCTGCAAGATATTCAGAAGCATGTGAATTGCTCGAGTTCCTAAAAGAGCATGCTCCAGACTCTAGTCAACTGTTAAGTGAGGCACTAATCATTATACTTTGCAAGGCTCAAAAGTTAGATGCTGCTTTGGAGGAATATAGAGATAATGGGGCCCTTTGTTCGTATAGTAGAAGTTATACTATGTTCGAGTCTCTTATTCAGGAATGCAAGCAGAACGACGTCTTTGAGGTGGCTTCTCAGATTTTCAGTGATATGAGATTTTGTGGTCTAGAGCCATCTGTCTGTCTGTACCAGAGCATGGTATTTGTCTACTGTAGAATGCAAATCCCAGAGACAGCCCACCACTTGCTTTATTATGCAGAAAAAATGGGCATTGTACTTGATAATGTATCTGTTTATATTGATATCATTGAGACGTATGGAAAGTTAAAGCTATGGCAAAAGGCAGAAAGTTTAGTGGGAAGTTTGAAGCAAAGATGTTCAACAGTGGATAGAAAAATCTGGAATGCCTTAATACATTCTTATGCCTTAAGTGGATGTTATGAGCGAGCTAGAGCTATTTTTAATACAATGATGAGAGATGGTCCTACCCCAACCGTTGATTCCATAAATGGACTATTACAAGCTTTGATTATCGATGGGAGGCTGGATGAACTTTATTTGGTTATTCAAGAACTGCAAGATATGGGGTTTAAGATAAGTAAGAGTTCCATACTGTTGATCCTTGAAGCATTTGCTCTGGCAGGAAACTTATTTGAGGTGCAGAAGGTATACCATGGAATGAGAGCTGCAGGTTATATGCCTACTATGCATCTTTACAGAATCATGATGAGATTGTTGTGTAAAGCTAAACGTGTAAGGGATGTAGGAGCCATGTTAAGTGAGATGGAAGAAGCGGGATTTAAGCCTGATCTTCAAATTTTTAACTCCATACTTCAATTGTATTCTGGTATTGATGATTTCAAAAAAATGGCCTTTGTTTACCAGAAGATCCTAGATTCTGGTCTAGAACCAGATGAGGAAACTTATAATACCTTAGTTATAATGTACTGTAGAGATCGTAGACCAGAGGAAGGTTTGACATTGATGCATAAGATGAGAGGACTGGGTATGGAGCCTAAGCTGGACACATACAAAAGCTTGATTGCAGCATTTGGTAAGCAACAACAACTACAACCAGCTGAGGAACTTTTTGAAGAGCTTAGATCAAATGGTTATAGACTAGACCGCTCTTTCTTCCATTTAATGATGAAATTTTATAGAAATTCTGGGGATCATCTGAAAACTGAAAATCTATTGGGCATGATGAAGGAAGCAGACATAGAGCCCACAGTTGCTACCATGCACTTGCTTATGGTTTCTTACGGCAGCTCTGGTCAGCCTCACGAAGCTGAAAAAGTGCTTGAAAACTTGAGAACTTCTGGATTAGTTTCTGATACTCTACCTTATAGCTCTGTTATTGATGCATATCTTAAACATGGAGATTATAAAGCTGCAGCTGAAAAGATCATGGAGATGAAGGAAGTGGGCTTGGAACCAGACCACAGAATATGGACATGCTTCATCAAAGCTGCAAGCTTGTCTCAAGGATCAAATGAGGCCATTAATCTTTTAAGTATACTCCAGGCTGCTGGGTTTGATCTTCCAATCAGGTATTCATTAGTTCTCTATAATAATTGGAAGCTTCACCTGTTATATACATACATGCATATAAGTATGTACAAATGTTCAATTAAAAGTGTGTTACTTTGATCTGTAGGCTTCTGAGAGAAAAATGTGAATCAATAGTTTTAGAAGTGGACCAGTATTTGGAGAAAATACAACCTTTGGAAGATAATGCAGCCTTTAATTTTGTCAATGCTTTGGTGGATCTCTTGTGGGCATTTGAACTTCGGGCTACTGCATCATGGGTTTTCCAATTGGCAATCAAAAGAAGCATCTATCGCCATGATATCTTTAGGTTGGTGTCTATTCCCTCAATTGTTCTTTTCCAAACTTTTAGTTGTCTTATGCCTCTATTGAAGTTAGAAACTGCTGAGACATGTTCTGAGCAACTGGGTAAATTGAAAACAACCAAAAGAAAACAATCAACGAGAATATAAAAGTGGCCAAATTAGTCAGTCAAACAAATGGTGATTTATGGTGTTAGAAGAGCAATTTTCATTGTTGGATACGATGTATCTCACCAACTATATGTTACTTATTTGTGTATTATCAATTATTACCTAGAGTTTCCTTATAAATTGCTTAATACATATATCTATTGATTGTAGAGTTGCTGAGAAGGATTGGGGTGCTGATTTTAGAAAATTATCTGCTGGCTCAGCTCTGGTTGGTCTTACATTATGGCTTGACCACATGCAGGCAAGTTCCTTTTCCTTACTGAATCCTGTTCATGTGACAGACAGACTCATTCACTAACTCTGTATTCAAAGCTTCCGCTATAAGTTTTAAGACATATGCATAACCATAAAAAGTCACTCTCGTCTAGTAATGTTTAAGGATGATAATAATTCCTAGAAATTTGGAGCCTAGTTCTCTCTGTTTCTTGACAAATGAAACCCTGCACTTTCTGATCAAAGGCATAATTGTATGTTGATTTCTTTTTCTCCTGGTTTCTGTGTATTAATCAACCAAGCATTCGGTTCAGAGAAAAATTATAGTCATAATAGTCTCAATTTTATCATTCTCCATTGAGAATTGAGATTCTATGTGAGATGGTGATAGATGTTTATGATTTCACCCAGAAAAAAATAAAAATCAGTCGTTAATGAAATAAAAACTCTTTAAAGAGGTGCATGTGTCTGAGGCTGGTCTGCCATCGCTTTATATCTAAACTGCAATACCCCATACTTATTTTTCTATATTGTTTTCATTTTAGCTTGGTATTTATCATTAAAACTTGTGTGCTGACGTGGATGACTAGATTTTATCATTAATTACATCTTGGATTTTTGTTATGGCAGGATGCCTCCTTGCAGGGTTGCCCAGAGTCACCAAAGTCAGTTGTGCTTATAACAGGAACAGCTGAATATAACATGGTTTCCCTCAATAACACATTGAAGGCATGCCTTTGGGAAATGGGATCGCCGTTTCTTCCTTGTAAGACGCGCACCGGAGTCCTCGTAGCAAAGGCTCACTCCCTCAGGATGTGGTTAAAAGATTCCCCATTTTGCTTGGATGTGGAGTTAAAAGATTCCCCAAACCTCCCAAAACTAAATTCTATGCAGCTTGTTGAAGGATGCTTCATAAGACGCGGCCTCGTTCCGGCTTTCAAGGAGATCAAAGAGAGACTGGGAATAGTGAGCCCCAGGAAATTTTCTAGACTGGCTTTGTTACCTGATGATAAGAGAACTAAAGCCATTGATGCTGATTTAGAGGGAAGGAAAGAGAAGTTGGAAAAAAGAAAGCAAGTTGTTGACCCCAAAAGGCTAAGGAAGATCAAGAAACTAAGGCAAAGGAAGTATATTAAGGAGGCAGAGTTGTCCAAGAGAGGTGGGATAGGCATACAAAAGACTTTCATGGCGGTTGGTTCAAAGAAAACAAGAAACTAAAACCCAAACAGTCCAAACTCACAATTGTCCAGATTAATTAAATTCTACTGTGAACTAATATTGTGTCTTATAAGATATCTAGATCTCTCATTTCCATACACTTGACAAAATCTTCATTGTATACTGTGATCAAGTACAGAAAAATTTTAATTAATACAAGGGACGATAGTTAGTTGTTTCTTCCATTCCGGTCCAAAAACATTCTCTTATTTGCCTCTTGATCAAAAGACCCGTAAGAAAAACAAAAACAAAAACAAAAAAAGACCCGTAAGAAGTATTTCTTCTCTCTCAAGCTCTTTTCTCCTTTTTTTTTTTAAAAAAAACAAATACGATTCAACTGGCATCCAACAGACCAACACCTTTTTTGGATTCTGTATCCGAGCAAACCACTACTCTAGTTCGGGTTTGGGTTTCGTGGTTGCCCCTCCTAGTAAAGATATCTTTCTTTTGGACTACAAGTTGAAACCTAAGGGGTCTAGCAGAGTTTTACACTGTTTGACCAACTTTATGTTACTCTTTTCGGTTCTAAATATAAGATAATGTTGGCTTTTTTTGAGAGATTAAGGAAGCTAATTGAATTACTTTTAAGTTTTTTTTTCCTTCAAAATAATTAGTTTGACAAATAAATTAATATACTTCATTCGGTCCTACATATAAGATATTGACTTTTTTGGTGAGACTAAGAAAGTTAAATAAGTTACTTAACCATATCATATATTGTGTATCTTTATATATTATTTTATTAGTCAAACTAATTAGTTTAGACAAAAATAAACTTAAAAAAAAATACTCTAAAGTAATTTATTAGTTTATTTAATCTCTTCAAAAAAGTCAACTATGTATTATATTTATGACCGGAGATAGTATAATCTAAGGATACACAACATATAATATGATTAAGTAACTTATTTAGTTTCTTTAATCTTCCAAAAAAAAAAAAACAACAACTCTGTGTTATATTTAGGACAGTAGTAGTTTTCTTCTCCTTTCTTGGTCTTCTTGATCATCTTACAGTACTTTTATTTCTATCACACTAGTCATGTTTTTTATTCAAATGTATGTATTCACGAGGAAGATACAAGTTGCTAATTTAAGAACAAACTAGGACTTTCCGGTGCCATACATGGAGTGGTTGTTATAGTCCAATATCATATTCAAAGGATAAAGATGAAGGACTATGTCAGTGACGATTAACTGTGTCAATTATAAAAAAATGTTTGGACTTTTGAATGAAATTTAATCAGATTAACATTTTGAGAAATTGTTATTTCGTAGAGAAAAATTGAGTTTAATGTTGTTATTTTGCTAATCAGAAACGAGTAAAATAATCTTGATTCATGAGATTTGCTAATCATTCTTAACATTTGTTTATAGGTGCTGTGTACAATAATGACCAAAGACATCAAAAGAAATAAACACCCAACTTGAATTCCTCTACTGAAGCAAAACAAAGAAATAGTGTTCTCTTTTGTCTTTATTTACCCCTTTTTAGATAACTCCATACTGCTTGATTAATCTTTTTTACCCATGTATTCAATGGCCTTCTTTCAATGTGACCCAATCACCTCAAATAATTTTCCACCATTTTATTATTAATATATGTCTCTTCAACATATTCGTGTTTATATTCATTATGAATCTTGAATCTTCAACAGAGACCCAGCTATCCATATTCAAAACTAGTGGGATTATAAAATTCTTACAAAGTGAGGATGTAAGATAAAATAGTAAGAAAAATTAATTAAAAAAATTTATCCCCACTTTTCTATTTTGTCTAAAAAAATTCCAACTCACAAAAGTTTTTCCTCTCCTTCCCTCCAAATCTCTCATACCAAAGAGCCCTTAAAGTTACAATGTCAAGTCTTCAAGCTCTGCTTAACACAGATTCATCCTAATTCCCACACAAGAACATCAGTCAAGAGTACATGCATACCCTAACAAACCTTGAAGCCAACACAAATTGCATGTCCTTTCTTCTCTACCTTTATATCGCTATCCATACTATATTTTGTTAACCTCAGGGGACAAACTCGTACTCCACTAAAACATACAAAACAAATCACCGAAAAATATTGTAATTGTATGGCTGTTTAGATTAACAGTAGAGGTTGCTTTTCCAATATAATTTATGGTATACGAGATAAGTATATAAGAAGAATTTTGTCTCAACTTGTGTGAACATGTTTTTTGAAGGCCAACTCAAATAGACCCAAATAATATATGCTGCCACACAAGGCATCTAAGCAAACTACTATTTTACATTTTCGATCAGCTAATGAACATAAAGTTCAATCTCAAGAAAACACGTGAATAAAACTACATGAAGCAACAAACACGAAGCTAGAATCCCTGCCAGAATGAACTGATGCTCCATCTACCAGAGATTGAACAGAGCAATCATCATGGGTACAACATGTTTACACACTTTGAAATGACATCTTCCAAGGTCACTGTTATGGATCTTGGAAATTGGGCCGCAAAGCCCAATTCGCCACATAAACCGTCCGCTCGCGGTTATGCCAGCACATCAGATAACTGCCAAAGTCGGGACGGTTACCTTCTCCTATAAATAGGAGATCTCCACATTGGTGAAGAGGACATGCCATTTCATCCTATCGCTCTCACATATCACACACCCCACTCCTTCGTGGCTAAACGCCGGAAGTATAATCGAACTACGTGGGCTTTGATCCCTATTCAAGGGTACGTAGGCCCTAGGCTCTGATCCTAGTTCAAGCCCGAGCAACCCTGTTCATACTCGAACATTTGGCGCCGTTTGTGGGGAAAGAAAGTTCGAACACCAGATTATCAGGCTACATGCTAATCACCACTGCAAATGGCAAATACCCGAGGGCGAACTTCAACTCGGCAAAGTCAAGCAACGGAAGAATCGCAAAGACAGCAAACTGATGAGCAGATGATTCACCAGGAAGGCCCTTCCAACATTAATGCAGATCAAGTTATCGTTGAAACCGAGAATGAAACGTCGGATACGGCAAATTCTCCTCTCCCGGAAAACGTCGTGTTACAACAAGTGGGTTCATTAATTCTCCCAACTAGTCCACAAGCAGAATTCCAAGTGATGGATCCCGATATTCGTCTACTGCAAAACACGGTTGGGTCTGTGTTGAACAGGATAGACGGAATAGAGAATCGTCATGCCCTTCAAATGGAGGAGTACGCCCGATTACTAAAGGAGGAGATGGACCGACGTGATGCAGATTGGAAAAAGTTATTCGAACAATATGCAAGGCGGACCGATAACCAGGAGGCTCGGTTTGACAAAGATACCAATGGACGAAGCCGGTATGATACTCCTCGTCCTCAAAATGAAGAACCGTTGCAAGCAAGTGATGAGGAAATAAGGCAGAACGAAGGACCCAAACAGCCCCAGGAAGACACCCTAGACCGAGGAAACCCAAGTAGACGAGATCCGACTATGGTAGCTCGGGAAGGAACAGGTGGCACCAGGCGGGACCGAGCGTCAACAGAAACTCGGAAGAAAGACAAGGAACCAGCTAGAGGTCAGAGTTTGTCAAGGGAAGATTTTGAATCATCAGACTCGAGTTCGGATGAAAGGGAGAGTTGATACGCCCTTCATGGGAAAAATCATGGCAGCACCTTATCCAAAAGGTCTGGACACAAAGGACTTCCCAAAGTACCACCGGAGCCAGGATCCACAAATTCATGTCGGAAATTTTAAGATGGAGATCATGGTAAAAGGGTACACGGGTCCCGTGATTCCACGCCTGTTCGTAGGAACACTGCGGGGACCTACACAAATCTGGTTCAATAGTTTACTGGCCAACTCGATCCCAGATTTGAAGGATTTGGTAAATAAATTCCTACTCCACTTCGCAACAAGTCGGAAACAACCAAAAACAGAATTTCAACTCGATCAGGTGAGGCAGGCACCTAGGGAGACCTTGCAGAAATATTTAGAGCGATTCAACAGCACAGCCTTACAAGTTCCCGGGCTAAAAGAAGAGGTTCACCTACATTGTGAAATTGCAGGATTGGACAAGTCTTCTCGTTTGAAGAAGTCGGTAATGAAGCGTCGACCTAAGACTTTGGCCGAGTTTTGAGATCGCATGAAACAATACATTAAGTTGGAGCAGATGGAAGCCATAAATCAGCCATCCAGGGAATCTACCAAGGGCTGCCCTTCCCGAGGCAAAGATTGGTACAACTCAAGTAAGCGTGACACCCGTGGTCGGGACAGAAGTAATCGGCCTCGAGGAAGCAGAGCAGAAGGAAGGTACGACAGATATGCACCGTTGAGATTGCCTCAAGCTCAGATATGGAAAGAGGTTTCTCTGACAGAGATGAAAAACGTTGAACGGCTGCGACCAATGCGGACCAATCAACCTTTAGATAGGTCCAGATATTGTGAGTTTCATGATCAGCACGGACACACCACGGAAGCTTGCTGGGATTTAAGGGACGCCATTGAAAAATTCGTCCGTGAAGGAAAACTTCGCTGATATGTTATCCAGACTCAAGGCTGGCAGAACAAGAGCAGGAGTCCACCTGGAGGACAAAAGAAACGAGATTGTAACAAAACTAGACGAAGCAGTAGTGATGAATTCCCCGAGTCAAAATACGTATGCAATGGGATTGTTGGAGGCTTCGGGGGAGGTGGATATTCTTTAAATCAACGGAAGAAATATCTGAAGGAGGTCATGTCTGTTACTTACCGCCCCAAATTCAAAAAAAGAGAAGAAGCCAAATGAGCCGTTGTTGGGATTTTCACAAGAAGATTTAAATGACGTAGTACCAGGACACAATGATGGCTTGGTTATCACGGGAACGGCAGAATGTTGCCAGGTTAAGAAGATGTTTGTGGACAACGGGAGTGCGGTAGATATAATCCTTTGGGACGCGTTCAAACGGATGGGATTAGATTCAAAAGACTTAAAACCATGTAAGACCACATTGACTGGTTTTAATGGAGAGGACACCCGCCCAAGAGGATTCATCGACCTCAGGTTAACATTAGGAACCAAAGAAGCTTTCAAGACCGAGGTAGTTCGGTTTGTGGTGGCTGAATTCCCTTCACTTTACAACATAATATTGGGACGACCGACTATCCACAATTAGAACATGTTGGTGTCATCCAACCATCAGAAGTTAAAGTTCATCAACAAGAAAAATCAAGTAGTCACCGTCAAAGGAGACCAGAAAAACTCACGGAAGTGTTACTTCGAAGCAGTCCAAGAAGGCAAGTCGGCTAACAAAGGAAAGGCAGGTAGCAGCCCCATCCATGTAGTCGAGTTGGATCTAAGAGAGGAAGATGAAGTGCAGAGAACTGAGCCAAGCGAAGAGGTAGAAAACTTTGCCCTAGGAGAAGACCCACATCAAACCACAAAGATCGGAAAGACACTAGATCCTGAGATTCGTGCAAAGCTAGAAAGATTCCTAAAAGATAATAAAGACGTGTTTGCATGGAAGCCATCCGAGATTCCCGGAATCAATCCCGAGTTTAGCTGTCATAAATTGGCTATTCCTCCGGGATCAGTGCCAGTCGCACAGAAGAAAAGGAAGATAGGTTCAGATCGAGGACAAGCTCTGGAAGCACACGTTAAAGAATTACTTGATGCCGGGTTTATAAGGGAAGTACAATATACCACATGGTTATCGAATGTCGTCATGGTCAAGAAATCCAATGGCAAGTGGCGTGTTTGTGTCGACTATAAAGATTTAAACAAAGTATGCCCAAAGGATACATTCCCCATGCCCAACATCGACCAGCTAGTAGATCAATCATCTGGTTTCCAGTTACTTTCCTTTATGGATGCGTACTCAGGGTATAATCAGATCGCTATGCATCTCGATGATCAGGACAAGACAGCTTTCATCACCAATAAAACAAATTACTGTTACAATGTGATGCCCTTTGGCCTCAAGAATGCAGGGGCTACTTACCAAAGGATGATGACGAAAGTCTTCAGCGAGCAACTGGGAAAGAATGTAGAAGTATACATTGATGATATGATAATGAAATCCAAGAAACAGAGCGGCCATATCCTAGATTTGAACCAGACATTCGAGAAATTGCGGAAGCACCGGATTCGACTAAATCCAGCAAAATGCGCTTTTGGTGTGCCTTCCGGAAATTTTTGGGTTTTCTACTAACGAACCGAGGTATAGAGGCTAACCCGGAGAAGTGCAAGGCAGTTTTGGAGATGAAAGCTCCAATGAGTAAAAAAGAAATTCAACAGCTGACAGGAAGGTTGGCGGCTTTGACGAGATTCTTGCCAAAGTCGGCCGAAAAATCCCTCTCATTCTTCAAACTCCTAAAGAAGGAAGCTCAAGGGGGTTGGAACTCGGATTGCGAAGAAGCGTTCACTAAGATCAAACAATGTTTATCTTCCCCACCAGTGCTGTCAAGACCTGAACCTAAGGAGAAATTAATCCTATATTTATCCGTGGGAGAAGAAGCAGTGAGCGTGGTTCTAGCAAGAGAAACCAATGAAGGACAAAAACAAGGACCCAAGGTGAGATACCAGAAGTTAGAAAAGATGGCTTTCGCTCTATTAACGGCTGCAAGACGACTTCGGCATTATTTTCACAGCCATTCTATCATAGTTAGAACAAATCAACCAATTCGGCAAGTTTTACACAAGCCAAACCTAGCAAAAAGAATGACGAATTGGGCAATAGAATTATCTGAGTTTGACATCGCTTATGAGGCTCGCCAAGCGATAAAATCACAAGCTGTAGCCGATTTCCTGGTGGAATCAACTTTTACTCAAGGAAAAGAAGCAAGATCGGAACTATGGAGGGTATTTGTAGATGGTTCATCCAATCTACAAGGGGGAGGTGCAGGAGTTATTGTAGAAAGCCCAGATGGTGTCGCCATGGAGCTATCTCTCCGACTTGATTTCCCGACATCCAATAACCAGGCCGAATATGAAGCTTTATTGGCAGGTTTGTCGCAAGCAAAGGAAAACGGAGCCCAAAATGTGCATGTATCGACGGATTCTCAACTGGTGGCATCACAAATTCAAGGAGTTTATCAAGTAAAAGGACCGTTGTTGGCTAAATATCTAGCCAAAGTTAAAGAGATCATGACACTATTTGATGAGGTGACGGTCACGCACATACCACGGGCGGAAAACACAAGAGCCGACATCCTATCAAAATTGGCGAGTACCAAATGCCCAGGAAACTTGAGAACAGTAGTCCAGTAAAATTTACCAGAACCCAGTTGCGTAATGTTAATATCAGACTTGGAGGATTGGAGAAAGCCAATTGCAGATTATCTGGAGCGAGGAATTACCCCCGAAGACGAGATGCAGGCTAAAAGCTTGGTGAGATTAGCAGCTGCCTATACGATGGTGGACGACCAACTCTACCGGAAGGGAATACATGTGTCTTTGGCGAAATGCCTCAGGAAGGATCAAGCTCAGTATGTTTTGACAGAGATTCACGAGGGCATCAATGGACAGCATACGGGTGCCAAAGCACTAGCTCGGAAAGCTATTCGGGTAGGTTATTATTGGCCTACAATGGCTCAGGATGCCAAAGACCACGTCCGAAGATGTGAGAGTTGTCAGAAACACGGGAGAATTATAAGAGTTCCGCCATCTGATTTGCAGGTGATCATGGCTCCTTGGCCGTTCTTCAAATGGGGTATAGACTTACTGGGCCCATTCAAACCAGCACCCGGTCAATTGAAGTGGCTGATTGTGGCAGTTGATTATTTCACTAAGTGGATTGAAGCCGAACCATTAGCCACGATAACCTCAGCCAGAGCACAAAAGTTCTTCCAGCGAAATATCATCTTGCGATTTGGGATTCCATCAGAGATAGTCACGGACAATGGAACGCAGTTCGCGAACCAAGGATTTCAAAAAATGATGTCCAACTTCCAAATAAAACATCATTTCGCTTCTGTGGAACACCCACAATCTAATGGGCAGGCGGAAGCAGCAAACAAAGTGATCGTGAATGGATTAAAAAAGCAAATGGAAAAAGCCCGAGATAGTTGGGTTGAGCATCTGTACTCGGTGTTATGGGCATGTCGGACAACAATACAATCATCCACGGGAGAAACTCCGTTCAGACTTACCTATGGATGTGAAGCTATGATTCCCGTTGAAGTTGGTGAACCCTCCTTAAGGAAATTGCAAGCTATACAGGAGCAAGCTAATAGCGAGGCTATTACGGCCGAATTGGACCTAATTGATGAAGTCCGGACTACAGCTCACCTTAGGGATTTGGCCACAAAGCAGCTTATCATGGCTCGATATAACAGGAAGGTTGGTCCGCGTTCGTTTAAAGAAAGTGACCTAGTGCTCCGAAGAGCTGATATCGGCAACAAAAATGCCCGAGATGGGAAGCTGGCAGCCAACTGGGAAGGCCCCTACAGAATCAAAGAACGACTTGGGAAAGGAACTTACACTTTGGAATCGCTAGACGGGAAAGCGATTAAAAGAACCTGGAATGCCGACAAGCTCAAGGCCTACTACAGCTGAAGTTTAGTTTGTTATGTTTGATTGTATGACCTGTTAAATTTGTTTTCAGTAAGTTTTATCACGGGATCTTAATCTCGCTTAATGTTATGAAAGAGACTCGATGAATGAAGTTATGGTCTGCAAAGCTGAATTTAATCACTATAAAGCTATCAAGACATGTATGAATTCTGAGTTAGTTCATAAATCATGTAAGCTGACACATGTATGAATTCCGAGTTAGTTCTTAAATCATGTAGCGCTTAAAACGACAACGAAACAATCCGCCAGATATGAATCGAAAAGTGATCATATAGCGGCAGAGCCGCCAAAACAACGGCAAAGCCGCCGAAAATATAGTGAACGGGAACTTGGGTTGGATGATTCGTGTTTACTGTATCGCAATAATGGCCATATTAAAAGACATGCACGAACTTATTGCAAACGCATATGTTCGTGAACCATGCAATGTCGGCGACATGATTGCTTAAAAAAGATGTTTTAGTGCATTGACCGACCTTGATCACGTTGGTTATGCATCTCAATCTCGGAAAAGTAAAAGTGGACGAAAAAACATAACTCAAGATTTTTGATTCACAAAGTCAATTATAATGAGTTCAAAATCAACATAAAGGCCCGGCACGGGCAACACTATTCACAAATGTTAAATTACACAAAAGAAAAAAGCAAGTCGGATTAAGCATTGGCGTGATGGTCCCCACCAATCTCCTCAGGACCCATGCTGGTCGAGGGAGCGGTCGATGGAGGAGCCGGGTTAAACACCCTGTCTTCAACATAAGCATTCACGTGCGCCCTTTGAAGATCCAAAGTCACCGAGGGGTTCAGAAACTGGGCCTGCTCCAAGGCGTTCTCAAAGGCGTCCTCCACGCCCGCCTTCAACGTCGCTATATCATCATTGGCAAGCGCAAGGGCTGCCTGACTAGACTCAAGCGATGACTCTAGCTTGTTGATCTCGTCCTTGTACTTGGTGAGCGAAGCCACATCTTCTTCATGGACTTGTAGCCGGTGGGTGACCTCGGATTCAGCCTTATATAGCTTGTCGCGCAATGCGATGATCTCGTCGGACAAGATCTCCTTCTCGGCCAAGGCTATCTGCAACTTCTCTTGGGCCTGATCTACCTGATCGTCTGCCGTCTTCTTGTCGGTTTTTAAAGCAGCTATCTCCGACGCTTGATCCCCGACTTGATCCTTGAGGTGTGCAGCGAGAAAGCAGAGGCCGGCGTTCTTCAGCTTCAGATGCTCCATTTCCCTAAGTTCTTTCGCCTCTAACTTCGAAAGCTTCTTCATGTCAAAATAATGAGCAGGAGCTTGAAGAGCTGAGCGAAGGTTTGGGGACACTTTGTTTCCCCAAATATAAGATGTCGGGAGTTGGATAATAGGACTTGAAAAAGACATCGGAACCTCGGAACCCGCTCTTTCAGGCTCAAGAATAGGAAGAGTTAAAGGGATGTCGGCTTCGACCTCATCCGGGCCGGAATTAATGATTTTCTTCTTCCTCGGGGCTTTGATTTTCTTGGCCGGTGGCGGTTCAGACGGCTCGGAAGCAGGAACAGTTCTTTTTGCGTCCGAGGTCGGAGGACGAGATCCCGACAACACTACTTCTGGACGACGAGTTATGTTCATATAAGCGGGCCTTTTTCCCATTGGATCGCCTGCAAGAAGAAAAGGATTAAACGGAATTCAAGAAAAATATGCTTCAAGACATTTGAATCAAACAAGCTATCATACCCGTAGTGGGTTGTTTCCAAACAAAAGAAGCTATGTAATCGGTTGAGTCTACTAAAGGATCTTTATTAACCAAGGTAGAAATGAAAGCGATAGCATCATTTTCTCGGGCGGTCATCTAAGAGAGAGGAGTCAAAAAATCCTTGGCTTCAAATCTATGGTGCTCCTCGGTCCAGTATAAAGGGAAACGCCCTTCAAGATCCCCAGAAGCCGAAGTTTGAAGAAACCAGGGAACGCACCCGGGTTGAGCCGAGACCTTGACAAAGGCATTCTTAAAGCCTTTCCAAGAATCAGTAAAAGGCTTGAGGAACTTACGACCAGGCGAAGCCCAGAGTGAAGTCCATCCAAATTCTAACAGGTCTCCATCCGTAGAAAGGTTGGTCTCTAAGGGGGAGAAAAATGGCAAAACAGGGGCACGGAGTATACTAAATCAAATTTGTGGCAAAAACTTTCGAAGGCCACAACAAACGCCCAGCCGTTAGGATGAAGTTGAGAGGGAGCAAGGTGAAAATGTCGGAGAAGCTGCATTTGAAAGTTAGAAAAGGGAAATTCCATCCCAAGTCGGGTTATGAGGTTTTTGTAAAAGAAGAAGAAATCACACTCTTTCTTTGAACGCCTGGACGCTACCGACTCACTAGCCAAAGGCTGACATACAGCATAACCATCTCCACCTCGGATGATACGTGTAATAGCCGGAGCAGACAGTTTGTTTTTCATATCGGTAACGGCATTGCTCACGGCATATCTTGTATTAGTGGTCATTCGTGAAGACCCGGAAGGAGCAGATTCTCCGGTCTCGAATTGGTTCGTTTGGTGGGAAAGAGAAGACATTAAATACTATACAAAAAACAAAAATAAGACAGGTCAGAACTCGAGAATACCTGAAGTCACAGGGCTTACGGGAAGAGTTTGAAATGCTAAGGACAGTAAAGTGGCATTAGTGGTTGAAGAGCTCCGAGGCTTTTCGTTACAACGACAATTATCCAAAATTTGTTCTGCATCTCGGTCGAAACCCAGTCGGATGAGTTCAACGGCTTTATGGGTACACTCTTCGCAAGGAGTGGAAATCTCGGCTGAGTAGGTTGGGATAGAAACCTTGGGAACTATGCTCGGGGCTATTAAGGGACGCACAGGGGCGGCAGATGGGGAAGGTTGAACGCGACCTCGGAGTTGAACCATCACCTCGACAGGAACCACCACCTCGAGAGGAGCGAAGTATATCCTCCATCTTTTCTTTCTTGGTGGGAAGGATGGACCACAGCCAAAGCTTAGTTCGACCACGAACTCGTTTGAGCAGTTGTCTATCCTCTTCCGGGATGGGCCGACCATACATATCTACTAATTGAGGTCTGGGATCCATCTTTTCCAAAACAACTAAAGCGCTAAAGTACAGGCAATTTGCGATTATTAAACAGGCTTGTAGAAAATTTCAGGATACAAGGATATGATAAATAGCAAGAACAACATGTGGAATCACCAAAACGATACAATGAAGATATGAACAATGTGATCCCAGAATTCCCCAGATTCCCCAGTACGAAAACGACTCAGGCAAAGCTGTTTCACAATTGCTCTCAACATCTTCCTTTTTAGAGAGGAATTCGAAAATCATCATTGTCATTTAAGTAACCCAACAAAGAAGACAATATATGTACCAACAAACAGGAAATCCAGAAGGAAAGGAAGAACTGTAACAAATGAACAGAGCAGAAATCTGAACAAAGGATTTACCTTAAGAATCTGGAGAAGATGGAACGCAGAAGAACGCTTTACTAGTAATTCCCTCGTGCAAGGAAGAGATGAATCAGACAAAATGAGAATAGTGAAACTGACAGTATGTTTGAAGGGGTATTTATAAGCGAACCAAAGCGTGTGACGCTTCGAAGTCCAAGCGTTTCACCGGTTACAAAGGGCCAAGAAGGATGATGGTTGGGAACTTAAACGTTTAGCCGAGACAGGACTGACGAAATCAAGGCTAAAACCCTCTAAAACCCTACTGGAACCCTAGAAGTAATCATAAAGAATCAAGTGTGACGTAGGGCATTAATGGGCGCAGTAACTGAAGGCGGCTTTTCGAAAAACGTGTCGCTTCAAATTCGGAAGTAGCGGTTACACGATACGGCGCCAAAAACCAAAAGAGGCGATGCCAGAACAGTCGCATCAATTGGTATGGCTCCGGACACCTCAGCAAAAATCTCGGTAAATCCCAAAGAGTTTCAAACTAGGAATCGTGGTCCCAGATAAACTCGGCAATCTACAGTTTGGGAATGCCGGCTTTGGAGACATGCGACTCACATTGGAGAACAAGTAAATAAGGCCTATGGATAGCTTAGACAAGGCGAGTATATCTCGGACAATTCCCCATCGGATGCAACAGTCATTACATCCCACCAACCCAGAAACCTGAGCTGTCAAGCTGGGGGGCAACTGTTATGGATCTTGGAAATTGGGCCGCAAAGCCCAATTCGCCACATAAACCGTCCGCCCGCGATTATGCCAGCACATCGGATAACTGCCAAAGTCGGGACGGTTACCTTCTCCTATAACTAGGAGATCTCCACATTGGTGAAGAGGACATGCCATTTCATCCTATCGCTCTCACATATCACACACCCCACTCCTCCGTGGCTAAACGCTGGAACTATAATCGAACTACGTGGGCTTTGATCCCTATTCAAGGGTACGTAGGCCCTAGGCTCTGATACTAGTTCAAGCCCGAGCAACCCTGTTCATACTCGAACAGTCACCTTTTCAACTAAACGATTTAAACAGCTGATTCAAACCAGAGATTGAACAGAGCAATCTAACCCCATTACTCAAAGCTGTCTCTACGAGATTTCTAGCAATACACTAATAAATTTGGAATGCCCGTTTAAGAATAGTACGGAGTACTTTGTTGCTGCAATGATCACACCCAAATTTGAAGCTCTTTAACCAAAAGAAGAAATCACTAGCGATCACTTTACCCAAAAAAAGAAGACAAAATTTCATTCTATCATTGTAATGGCCAAAATAAAATATGAAGTGCATATTTCCAGAAAGAACCATGCTAAATTCAACCACCAACAACTTCCAAAAGGGAACTAAAAGAAACTGATGAAGCTTGACTGTGAGACACATGGTTATTAGAATCCCATTAATCTTGAGTCGTATCTCACAATTCGATTCAAAAACATGCTGGAAAAATAAGAATCTGTTATGTATCTTATGATTACAGGAGCATTTATGTATGTATCTTATGATCACAGGAGCAATACAAGACCAACTTTATAAAACCTAATTTTTTGTTTTTTAATGATTTTGACCAAATTTATCCCTGATTCCCTCTCACTTATCCCAATCAAAACCCTATTTTTTATTTCTTTTTTTTTTCCCCTGAAGTGTTATTTGTCTTTAAAATGCTAATATACAAACCTTTATATTCTCTTGTGTGAAAATTATATTAATATCATTCCTAAAATTGATCATAAATCTTACAATTTACCATACGTTTCGATTTACGATTTCGAAAATAAGCTTTCCAATTCACAATTTGTATCGTGATTTGATAACCTTGGTGAGACACAATATATCCAAATAAAATTATAGAATTAACTGAGGGACTGACAAAATTGATTTCAACCTTGAAAAATTGAATCATCTACATTTATAGAAAAGGTGCCACAATAGCTATTCATTGTAGGGCTTACATCTCATCTTTAAACTCATCACCTCTTTTTCCCCTCTCCATCGTTTCTAAAATGCATTATATACATTTATTTTTTGAGAATGTGAAGGATACATTTTGAAATTTTTCTGGAATAGTCCAGTACAGACACCAATCAAAAGCTATTAGTTTTCTATTATTGTCATCTTACAGCAAAACAAACAGAATGAACATGGAAAGATGAATTGCCTACAAAGAAATATCTCCTCAGATATCCACTTTAGCACACTATGTGTCTACATATCTTTCTTAATTCCATAACCTGAGCCATCTTCAAAGTCAGCCTTAGTGCCACTGCTTCTATCACAAAAGCACTGATTGGCATCCATTCCTAAAACTAAGAATACCAGCATCCGGTGATTCTTTAAGGAAAGAGCCATATTTGCTATGAGAATGCCCTGTTATGGGGATATTTATGACCACAGAAATCAAATTCTCCATTTCCACAGTCAGAGCCATGATTTGTAATACCTTACTTGTTAATTTCTAGAATTCAGCCATAGCAAAGTGGATCCTCACATTTACCAGTCAAGGATTAACAAATAAATATTATGGAGGTCAAACAGCAAGGATCCCTGACGTCCATTGATCGGCATCCTGCATGAATAGTTTTTACTACTAATTATAAGACCAGGTCGACTTTTTTTGAAGAAATTAAAGAAACTAAATATGTTACTTAATCATATCATATCTTATATATACTTAGATTATATATTAGTTTATCAGTCAAACTAATTAGTTTGGAGGGGAAAAAAAAATATTCTAAAATAATTTAATTAGCTTTATTAATTTCTCCAAAAAAAAATCAACTTGATCTTATAATTAGGATTGGAGGGAGTACTTTTTAAAGCTTGATATATCTCTAGCATCTATCGTGAAAACCAATGAACAGCTAAACCAATCTGAGCCCAATTATACAGAAGTACCACAAGCTCAACTGTTTCTTCCTCCTTGACAAATACTCTTTTATTGTGTCTCATAACTTACTTGTACCCGCAAATCCTGAGTAGTACTCCACTTGCAAACAAAATCTTCATTGTTTCTCTCGCAAACACAAAAGATGGAAAAATAAATGCCTCAAGTCACGACCATCAGCTATCAGCTTTTGGAGCCAACGAGTGAAGAGTGCAAGTGGTCCAGCTATTCTAATATTAACCTATGTATATTCAGTGGTGTGACAAAGCTGTGCTGTTTTGAGCTAAATCTCATGCAAGGGAATGACTTTCAAAAGTTGAAGTACCTGCGGGCACTCTGTCAGTCCAGGTCACTTTCGAAGTCTCTGTTCAATTGGATGTATCTTCGATCTTGGTCACCAATAATCATGGCAAGAGCATATCCCATCCTTCATATGATGAAACCGGTTTGCATCTCTAACAAGTATTTCTCTTCCAGTTACCAATGATATATACTTGATTGCAGAATGACAGTCCCCACAAACCCGAAGGTTTTTGAATACTCTAATTGGTTTTGGTTTGGGGGTACTAATAAGAGCAAACGCTACTGCTATTTTCTCACTATGTTGAAATAGATATTGTTCTTTTTGTTCATCCTCCACATCATGAAGAACAAAGTCTGTATCAGGGACGTAGCCAATTTTTCTTATTTTCAAAGCCAAATTATTAAGTTCATCATAGATCTTCTCAGCTTCGGGGTGTGAAGTATCCCCTACATGAAATTTGTGTACCTGGTTTTCCACCTCAACCCAGCTGCAACCTGCTTCTTTTGTTAAATTTTTCTGCTTCATGTTCTTTCTAATTGCTGCAACATCTTCCCATCGCCCTTCTGATGCATACAAGTTTGATAGTAGCACATAGGCAGCTGGATCATCAGGTTGCTGCTCAAGAATCATTTTTGCAGCGTGCTCCCCAAGCTCAGTGTTACCATGAACCTGACAAGATCCAAGAAATGTACGCCACACTAGTGCATCAGCCTTGAAAGCCATTGAGTTAATAAATTCAATAGCTTCTGAAAGTGATCCAGATCGGCCAAGCAGATCAACCATGCAAGCATAATGTTCCATTCTTGGGACAACACCATGGATTTCATACATGGAATTGAAGTGCCTCCATCCCTCATTGATCAAACCTGCATGACTACATGCTGATAAAACTGCAATGTAGGTGACCTCATTAGGCATCACCCCAGCTTCAAGCATCTCATAAAACAATTCTAACGCTTTTGAAGCAAATCCATGCTTTGCACAACCAGTTATGATAGAAGTCCAAGATATGACATTGCAATCTCCCATGTCAGCAAAAACTTGTAAAGCAGCTTCTATGTTTCCACACCTAGAATACATAGAGATTAAAGCATTATTGACACAGAGGTCTGACCCAAATCCTGACTTGAGAACTCGAGCATGAATTTGCTCACCTTTACCTATTGCACCAATACTAGCAGCTCCACTTAAGAGGCTAGAAAATGTAAAGGAATTGACCTCTACACCAGTGTGTTCAATTTCATGAAAAAATTCAAAGGCTTCTTTGGAATTGAAACTTTTAGCAAAGGCGTCAACAAGTGTATTATAAGAAATCAAATTCTTCTCAAATAGAATATCAAAAGACTTGCGAGCACATTCCATTCTTCCAGACCTAGCATACATGCTAACAAGAGAATTTCCTACACAATTTACTGAGGAAAGACCAAGTTTAACTGTTTGGGCATGAAGTTGCTCACCCATGCGTGAATCAGGAAGATTTGCACAAGCCTTGAGAACACTAGAAAATGTAAAATGATTTGGTGCCACATGACCCTGAATCATGTCATAAAACAAATTTATGGCTTCCTGATCTTGACCATTACCTTGAACATATCCTGTTATAAGTGCAGTCCAAGACATGACATTATGATCTGGCATACGATCAAATACTTTCCTAGAATTCTCCACTGAACCATCAGCTGAACATTTTGCATACATATCGACCAAACTACAACCAACACACACATCTGAAGCCAATCCCGACCTTACAGTCCAAGAATGTAATTGCTGGCCAAGTGATAACCACCCCAACTCCGCACAAGCTGATACAACACCAGTTAGAGTAAACCTATCTGGTTTATACCCACTTAGTAACATTCTGAAAAAATAATCAATGGCGTCCCCAGGGCAACCCAGTTGTGCAAATCGTGTAATCATCAAGGTCCAAGTAACTATATTTCTCTCCCGCATTTTCTCAAATACCAGACGAGCAGACTCAATGTCACTGCCGCCCTTCGCAAACATATCAATTAATGCACAACCAACACACACATCAGAATCAAAATATCCAGTCTTCAACACAAAACCAAATATTGCATGCCCGATAGAAACATACCGAGCATTAGAACACGCTCTAATCGCTGCGGTAAAGCAATACTCATTAGGTAAAAGCCCATGTTCAAGCATATCAAGAAACATGACAAGGGCGTCAAATTCCATGTTATTAATGGCAAAGCACGAAATCATAGCACTCCAAGAAACCAAATCCCTAATGTTATTACCCATACTCTGAAACACGGAAAGCGCTGTTTCCCACTCGCCGCATTTGGAGTAGAGGCTGATGAGTGAATTGAGAAGAACAGAGTCAAGCTCGAGTCCAGATTCGATCAACTTGCGATGGATGAGCTTGCCGAGCTCAAAATTACGGGACCTGATGCATGCTTTGAGGAGAATGGAGGAGTTGAGGAGGTGGAGGCGTGTGTCGTCGTGGGGGCGATAGGTGATGTCGAGGGTCGAAATGGCTTTGCGGAGTTGTGGGATGCTGAAACTGCGGGAGAGAGAAAGAAGACCTTTGGGGGATGAAGAAGGAGAAGCGAGGTTTGGAGGAGAGGGAAGAGATAGGCTCAGAGTCCTCATGGTCCCTTACTGGAAACTACAGCAACTGAAGGCGCATTGAGGAAGATGATAAGCGAGCCACGCGAATACTCTGTTTCATTTAGGCTACGTTATCTCAATAGGGAGAGTATTTGTTTTGATTCATGATATAAGTTGCTTCACTAAATTTATTAAAAAATATATAATTTTATTCCTAATTTATTGTTCTATAAATTGTTATTTTCTTAGATTTTTTTTTTTGTTAAAGTATTAAATAGAAGTAAAACTGAAAACTAATTAAATTTTAAAATAAAATTAATGAGATTAAGATTTTTTTTTTTCCCATGAAACATGTTAAATATAACGTTTAGAAAAGACAATGAGACTATTTTGTTATAATAGTTAATTTTAGCCACGTGTAATATTAAAAAGTCACATTTTTTCCCTACAATTTAAGAATATCAACTGCTTAAAGAATGGTTTGAAGTGAGGTTTATTAAGTAATTCTTTGGGGGAAAAAAGGGTCATATAATTAGAATAGAAGAAATGTATTGTTCACAAAAATAAATAAAAATAAAAGAGACAGAGAGAAAGGATGCCATGTACATCCAATTGTAAACTTGATCTTAATCATAAATATAAAACTTATTTTTTATATTTATAAATCTTTTTTGAATTTAAATCTATAGATACTCCCTCAACTCAACTATAATCAAATAAAGAGAGATGAGAGAAATTAAGGAAGATAATTATGATATTTTAAGAAGAAAAAACATGTCTTATTAACTCATATGGCTAACTTCTTATCTTATTAACTTCTTTAATTAGTGTTCTCTGAAGACTTGAAGACAAATAGAAGAAGACAAAGAAGCTTGTCGACACTGACAAAGTGGTAACAGGTTAAAAATTAGAAGCAAAGAAGTATATATTTTGGCAACACTGTCATAATAATAATGAAATTAGTACATGCATGTGTGTATGTCATATAATTAGCTTATTCTTGCTGCCCTCCTTCACATTTTCTTCTCCATACAAGCCAGCAACTCTGCATCCCACCCTTCTATGAGCTATGCGACCCTTTTTCTCTCTCTCTCTTTTTTGTTTGTTTGTTTGTTTGTTTCAGTCTCTTTCTTCAGCCTCTCGACTTCTGCCTTGATTTCTGCTTGTTCAGTCTCTCTTCAGTAAGAGTTCAATCCACAACATTTTTTGCCCCTCAGTCGTCACCAGACGACAAGCTGCAGAGCATATATGGTAGAATCCACTGATGTTGGAGAAATAAAAACCAATGGAAATGGAAAGAGCTCGTAGATGTATGGGAGAAGGAAAAGCTGATAGTGGGGGGAAGAAATTTAAAAAGATGATAATGAGAGATCAAACTAATGGAAAGGAAGGGAGAATGAAATGAAATTCATAAAAAGGATGATATGAGAAGAGTAGATATTGATGGTATAAATATATTGTTGATGAACAATGGACAAGGGCATAATAAATAACTATACAAAGATTATTGAAAATAATTTATGATAACAACCTAAATATATCATGGTGACACATGCTTCTCTTGATTCCTACATGGAAAGCTCATGTTGCAGTGACCTGAAATTCATATTCCCAAAAGAGGGTCCACCTGATTCAGAGCTCCATTGTCTTCCAGAGGCTCTAGTTTCTCTTAATGTCGGCCGCCCTCTGAAATGATTCGGATTTTTCTCCCAGAAGTTTATGAACAAGTATGCTTTAGTTAGACAATATAAGCTCACAGCTCTGATAAAGCATGTCCACATTCTTTGGTCTAGTTCCAAGCCTACTTCTTTCATCTCCCTGAACTTTCTTGTTTCCAACCTAAAAATATTTGAGACGCGCAACAGTAACAGAGGTTTAAGGTTGAGAGCATTCAAAACTAATCAAACATTTCTCAAGTTTGCAAGGACTTCTTCAGATTCTTCCATTAGAAGCCAAGTGCAAGTGCATGGTGGCAATTATGGGCTCGAACCCATGCTTATTTCAGCAGGACCAATAGGCTTTCAGCTTTCAAATGATTCTCCAAATTTCTCAAAACTATCATCATTATACAGTAGGAACACCGTTTAAGTTCATAATTATTTGATCTGCACTCCTCAAAAAGTTCCTCAGCTAGTTCATACAGTTGTTGCCACTTGCCAGCTGAATATTGCAGCTAGTGTATGTGTCCAGCTTAAGTTCCAAAACAAGTCTTCTCAATTCATGCACCAGTGCCACACCTTCTTCTAGTCTATGATCTCTGAAGTAAATATTACTGTTTTATATTTTTCCTCACCTGGTTTTTGGATCGGCATCTTAAATTTTCGGATAAACAGCTTTCTTGTCCTTCCATGGACTTTGCAGGAGAATAACATGCAGCCTTCATTCCATGACACACCTTGTGCAGCACAAATAGGTTCCCTGGTTAAGCAAATGCTTCAAACATGAAAAGCTTGGAACTTCTCCATGTCTTGTATCCCATATCTTGCAGCTCTTGCTTAACAGCATAAAGTTCATTCAACTAGGCAATGGAAAGAAAAAGGAATCTTCACTGTTAGTGATTTTGAAAGCAAAAAGTGAAAACCACAGTTCTTACATAATTCAGAAGAAATAATAGTTAACATATACCCAACCCTCAGGCCAGGATACACAAAGAATAATCAGCTTACATTATCTCGATAACCCTTTCTAGAGATTTTAGAAATCACAACTCAATCATCACTATGTTAACCATGTACATAGCAAATAAGAAACTTGGCAGTTAAAAGAAGTAGTTTACTAAATATGGGGCATTACGTTTGTATATCACCAATAGTCATTGCATGAGCATCGGGCATCTTTAAAATGGTGGAAGCGATTTGAGTCTCTCACTATAATCTCCTTTTGATATGTATCTGATACTAACTTCATGAAGTTATGACAATCTACACATATACGGATGTTCTTGATAATTTTTATGACATTACCACCATAAGGTAAACTGCCTTCATTCATTATGGCAAATACCAATGCCATCTTCTCACTATGATGGAACAATTGCTCCTCTTTGTTCTCCTCTTCTGTGTCATACAAAGCAAAGCTTGTCTCTGGTACGTAACCTTTCTCCTTTAACTGTCTAATCAATATCTCAAGCCGGTCAAGTATTAACTCCCTCTGTGGATGGCGTTGACCTCCTGAGGCAAACTCGTGAACCTTCTTCCCAATCTCAATCCAGCTTAATCCAGGTTCTTTTCTCACCCTAGAGCCTCTCATTTCCTTCCTAATCAAGCTAGCTTCATTAAAACTGCCAGTGGAAGAATATATGTTCGACATTTGCACATATCCCAATGAATTTTTAGGCTCTAACTCCATAAGTTTATCGACTGCTAATTTGGCCAAGTGGGCCTCACCATGCTTTCTGCAAGATCCAAGTAATGCACTCCAGATTACAGAATCAGGTTTCATTGGCATTTTGTGTATCAGATCGTTAGCCTCAACCATTCGCCCAGCCCGTCCAAAAAGGTCAACCATGCAGGCATAGTGATCTAGCTGAGGAACATATCCATAATTTTGAGGCATGGAGTTAAATATTTTCACTCCTTCTTCAACGAGCCCAGCATGGCTGCAAGCTGAGAGGAGAGCGACAAAAGTAGCAGAATCTGGATTGACATCCATTTGCCGAAACAGCTGCAGTGCTTCTCTAGCTTTGCCATGCAAGGCAAAAGATTTTAGCATTGAATTCCAGGAAACCAAATCATGGCAATCCATCTCATCAAATACCTGTTCAGAGAATTCTAAGGAGCCACACCTTGCATAAGCATGGATCAAGGCGTTTGAAATTACAGTGTCTTCTTGAAAACCTTTTTTAATTACTTGTGAGTGAACTGCTAAGGCATGTTGCTCCGTAACAAAAGCAGCACAAGCCTTTAAGACAATTGAGAATGCATGCCAATCTAGTTCAAAGCCATTCCGATGCATTCGGCAGAAGAGAAAAAGAGCCTGCTCAGGATCTTGTTCTGCAAACACTGTGATAATAGCAGTCCATAAGACAATATCTTGATAAGAACTTGTTTCAGAGAAGAGCCTATAACAGTCAGAATTACACCCTCCAAGATTTGCATAGGATTTGAGCAACGTAGTTCTCACTTCAACTTCTGAAATAAGCCCACTTTTGATAGTGAGACAGTGCAATTGGAAACAGCTCTGGAGATGTCTGCCGATATCATCAGTAAAACTGCATTCAGACAAGGAAGAGAGGACACTGAGTAGAGTGGCACGATCAAAGCCAATACCGTGTTTATACATTTGCGTAAACAGGCAAATGGCCTGGTCCCCAAGTCCACGAGATTGAAATCCTGCAATCATTGAATTCCATGAAATAAGATTTCGGAACTTCATTGACTTAAAAATGGTCCAACCCTCATCTGTTCTATCATCAAAAACTCCACTGTATCCAGAACATTTGCAATACATGGTAATAAGAGAATTCCCAACATATACAGTGGCATCCAAACAAATTTTCAATGCAACTGCATGTACCTGCCTGCCAAAGTTGATATCATGCTCCTCACAAGCACCAAGCAAACTTGCAAAAGCAAATTCATTAGGACGGCAGTGCACCATCAAGCCGGAGAAGAGAGTGAAACATTCTTTCACACGGCCAGATTGAGCATATCCCGTAATGAGGGCAGTCCAAGACACAATATTTCTTCGGGGCATTTGATCAAACACATAGCGGGCATCATCCATCTGGCCACACTTGCAGTACATATTTATAATATGATTAGTCACAAAGAGGTCAGATTTAATTGATGGGTCTCTCTCAAGTAAGCAATGATGCAGAGCCGTGCCTTCATGGAGGTACTTATGGCGAGCACAAGCATGGAACAAAGTGGCATAGGTTTGACCAGACAAGGACGAACCAATAGGTATGTTGTGGGTGTAGAAAAGTGAGAGCGCTTCATAAAGGCTTCCCTGTATGGAAAGAGAATGTATTTGTTCATAAATATTCTTGGCTTTGGGCTGTACAATGGAAGTAGAAAGATACAGAAAGTGACAATTTCTGGAGGAGATTTGACGAACAAGCTTGATCGAATGCAGCATCAATGCAGTGAAGTTGCTCGAACCAGCTTAAGAGCAAAGGGCACATTCAGCATAAAGTGACACCTTTTTCTTATACGTTAATTGTGTAGATGATGTTAGTGTGGAATGTTTCTGGTTTTTATGTTGCGCTTTGTATTTGTGATGTGTGTCTTTTTCTTTTTCAAAAAAGTTTATGTGTGGCAAGACATAGATACCTCATCAGGATTAGGATATGTCTCCAGATTTAAGGAGTACTTATAAAGATATTTATCGTTCGCCCACTAATGAGGCTCTCACATATACCAGCGGGTATTGAACATCTCCCCCCTTTTGAGGTGAAGACAAACGCTTTAGCCAACTATGTTATTTCTGGTTAGTTGATGTGTGTCATTAGCACTGACGCGTATTTGATGTGGGCCTCTAGAGCCAGTAATACGGGTCTAACCTGCGAGCCCACTCACAGATTAGGGCAATGTTAGAGTTAGGAAAATCCCAGCTTATAAAAGTGTAGGCCGCACAAGCCCAAGGTTGGCTGGTTTGCCCGCACAAATTTTCTTTCTAAAAAAAAAAAAATTCTAATATCACAAGACCTACAAGTCTCACACTCTCACCGTGGTACTATCAATTCCAAAGATAAAAGAATATAAAGCATCTTTCATCCTTTTTAAAACCAAATTATTATATCTTGATTGCCTGAGGATGATTCAATGTTTTTTTGTTTGTAAACTTTGACAAATTTGATATTTTTATAAGTTGAATTATGGATTATGTTTTTGAATTTTTACAAGTGGAATGATTTATTCTAGAAAGGAAAATTTGATGACTCATATACATATGCCTCGGACTTTTCAACCATTTAAGAAAATATGATTTGTTCTTTTCCCTTAAAAATATATAGGCCGGCGAGCTGGCCAGCCAAGCTGCACTACGGGTTAGGGTTGGGAAAATCCCAGCTCGCAAAGTGCGGGCATACGTCTAGTTTGCGAGGTGACCCGCATTCCCAGTTCTCGCTTCATTGGACTAGATAATAAAGAAAGAGAAAAATTAATTCTTAAAACACCTCTCCTTTTTTATATACAAAAAAGTTTAGGTGAGTTGGATCCTATGACTCACCAAAACTAGGGCATGCCTTCGGGCCCAAAAAATATTTACAGAGGCACTTATAGATCACTTACCAACAAAGTCCTCACATTAGTAGGAGGAATTGAACTCACGACTTTGTGGGCTATGAGCCAACTTCTTACCAACTGAACAAACTTTTGTTGGCTTTCTTAAAGTACCTCTAGTTTACTTTAATATTTTATTTAGTTCCTGTATGTTTTGCTTTTTATTAAATTCTTTAATTTTTTTATCAAAAAAATATTAAATCCTTTAATTTTATTTTATTATCACAATTAGTTTTTGTATTTGGGCTAACAATGCTTACAGATGAAAGTTACATGAGCTAAGGTTCTAAAGATACTAAAAAGGTGACATTAAAAGTTTTAATAAGCAAATAAGATATGTATGTATTAAATTAAAAATTGAAAAAAAAAACTATATCTACCTTAAAAATGATTTTTCCTAAAGAAAAATAAGAACGATGCAGCTCTAGGTTTTTTGTTGGCATCGAAGTAGCACATAGGCCACAGAGTGAGTAATGGCTATATATTATGCTATGTCAATAACCATTAGGTTGTAGGTAATGCCAAAGGGACTATAATCTATCTTTACATTAGAATTTTATTAAATCTGTAATGGAAATGCAAACTTATTACTCTTTTCGGTCCTAATTATAGGACATATTTAACATACTTTAAAGAGATTAAGGATAAAAATTAAATTAGTTAATTATATTTATTTTTTTAAAATACCCTTATTTAAATTTAAAATGGCATAAAAAAAGTGAATATGAATCAGGCTGTCCAAAGATATGTATCTTACAGTTGGGCTGAACCAACTTTGGGGAGCTTCATACTAAAACACCATGGCCCACTCTCAAGGTAAATAAAGATAATGTAATATAAGATTTACCCAAAAAAAAAAAAGTAATATAAAATACTACCTCTGGTTCTAATTATAAGAGCTAGTTAATTTTCTTTGAAGAGATTAAGGAAGTTAAGTAAGTTACTTAATCATTTCATATGTTAAATATTCTTAGATTATATATTAGTTTATTAGTCAAATTAATAAATTTGAAATAAAAATAAAAATACTTTAAAGTAATTTAGTTAGCCTCCTTAATCTCTCCAAAAAAAAAGTCAACTAGCTCTTATAATTAGGACCGGAGGAAGTAATATTTTCTTGCACTATTCAGTATTAGCGTTTTTTGTTGTTTTTATACATATATGTAATGTGATGTTCATAAAATTGAATACTAACGAGATCTGCAGTATGGTAACATTACGTCCGTGCTTATTTGAATTAACGTAGAAGTTTTTTTTAAAAAAAATATAATTTATGGTTTACAAAATATGCTTGTAAAAGTAATTTTATTTTAATTTATGTGAACTTGTTTTTCTAAAACTAACTTAAATATGCCCATATCCAACCATAACTAATTCTTCGAGATTAAAATGTCTCCTTAAATCAATTGGAAACTCAAATTCAACGTTCACACACGTGCCATTTAATTTTTAATGGAATTACTGGTTATGTTTTTAGGTAATATTGTTCTAAAATCTTCTCTTAAATCACTCACACCCTACCCATATTAAAAATAGTAAAAATTTAGGTATATATGATATTAATAAGTTATAAGTATTATTTACTTAATAGAATATATATGTGCATTATTAAATTATTATTGAGAAAGTATCAATAGGGTATTTTAGGAAGAAATTGATAAAAATTAAAACTTTATCCTATAATTAGAATCAAAATCAACTCTAAAATATTGTTCTATAATTAGGATGGGAGAGAGTACTAAAAGAATGGGTAATTATTAATGTATTATTATCAATAGATTAACATTATTATTGATATTTATGGTTTGGTGGAATTTTAATTTTGGTCTTTGTAGTTTTAAATCCTTTGTTTTAATTTTTATAGTTTTATAAGGATTTGTCTGAGTTTAAGTATAGCGACTAAAATCAAAATTAGAAATTAATCATTAAATTCAAACTGAATTCTTATAAAAATGTGTGAGCTAAAACTAATTATTTGAGATTATAGTGACCAAAATTAAAATTTGATCATATTATGAAATAGGAGTGAGCATGGTGCCCGGTACGCCCACTCAAACCTGACAAAAAGTTACCCAACTTGGCCTAAAAAATTGGTCCCAAAAAAATTTGGGCTGGGCTAATACTGGGGCAAGGCCTGGCATGGGATCCATTTGGCCCTACCCCAGAATTTTTTCTTTCATTCAGCTTGCAAGTAAACTCTATTTTAATGCTCAAGAATTTGTGCACACACATTACTTCATAATTTTGTTAATGTAATTGTTCTTTCATTGTTTTCCCTAGATGCTACACTTGGAGGGGAGGTTGTAACAACAAGTGGTGATTAAAGGTGAATTTTTTTGCAAAGCCTTTAAAATTTACAAGTGGACTTCATTTTGTTTCCTTATTTTTAATAGACTATAGATATTGTTTAATTATTAAAATATGGGTATTTTATTAAGACATATGATAGTGTTTTACGTTTCAAGACTAAGTTGAAACTGATTATACTTATGGCATCATTTATGTTTTAGTGATAGCATTAAGTCTGGTTTTACTTATTTGGTTGATAGATCATAGTACATTTCTGTCAATCTATTTAGCTGATGGATCAAACTTCAGAGTACATTTCATGGATAAATTGGAACTGAAATTCCTGACTTAACTACATTTTGCATTTGAATTCCTGACTTATTTTTTATTCTGCAATTTTTGGATTTTCTAAGCCTTCATGCACAATTTCTATAGCAAGGTGTTATTACTTGAGCAGAGGAGGCCCGCCTTGCCAAACTCATAAATGGTTAGGGTTTTTATTGGGTAGGGCCGGACTTGCAGCCCATTCATTCTTTGGGCTAGACATTGAATAAAGGTCTCGCTCTACACAGTCCTGCCCATGCCCACCCTTAAGAAGATTCACAATGATATTAACTCATAATTAAATTGTAGTTAGTTACTAATCTATTGTAGTTATTTCATTACAAAATAACTTTCTTTTTTCTTCTTTTCAACCCAGATAACTTTGTTAAACTTATAAATTATAAGCTGGTGAAAAATAGTGGGCAATTACAAGATTATAACTATTGATTTGGTTAATGCATTTTTTTTTTGTTTTAATATGTTATTTACAGCAAGTTTCTTATATCTATTATATCAAGTTCTTCAAGTCACGCATAATATGTGTTTTATTTTTTTTATATACACATTTATATTTAGATGATAAAATTTTAAAAATAGAACACATGCGCACTTAGAGAATATAATATAATGAATATAAGAAAGTTGACCTTAGTATTTTCTTATACTTTTATATGTTTTACTAATAGATTATATTACATCTAATTATAAGACAAAGTTTAGAAGTAAATTTGTTCTAAATTAAAAAAAAAACATTTTTAATTTAATTTTATTATATTCATCATTTTTCTTCAAATTATCTTGTATGAATTATAAACTAATACACACACATATACACAGGGACATTTCAAAGAAATCATATTATATATACTATAATTAAGTAATTTATTTAAATTTTTTTAAAAAAATAATTTATTTAACTTCGTTAACTCAAAATCTCATGCTTAATACTAGTTGTAGTAGCAGTTTTGCCTTTTAATATGTTATATACTAGGAAAGTAGTGTCTCCACTGACACTCACTTTTCTTTTCAGTTCTTAATATAAGACTTATCAAGGATCTTAAATATAATACATACATACATATATATATATATATATATATATATATATATATATATATATATAAAATTTATTGATGATTCCTCAATAATAATGTAAAAAAAAAAAGAGGGGAGATGAGAGATGAGAGAATTAAGAAGAAACTATTAGAGTGTTTTTAAAAGATGTATGTCATATTAACTAATTTAACTAACTTAATTCCTTATTAGATAAATATGTCTTAAATTAAATATAGAAAAGAGTACTACTTTTTTTACCAACATTTTAACATGTTATGCTTAAAAGAAGGAGTAATTCTTATATAGGGTTAATGTGAAAAAAATTTCATCAACTTTTGCCTAAAGATTACCTGGCATCATATATATTTTTTAGACGTGTAAAAATACCTTTCAACATTGAAATTGTGAGCAAAAATACTGATGTCATTAATCCTGTTATAGAAGCTTGTCCTTTTGCTTCATATTAAGTCTCCTTATCTTATTTTTGCAATTACTTTTTCTTGTTTAGTTCATACTATACTCTGTGGGTAACTTGTCTTTTCCATTAAGGCGAAAGATTGTACTCACTCTTCCAGTTTTTACCGTAACTACTGAAAAAATTTTCTCTTTCATAAAAATAGTCAAGAACAAACTTCAAAATATAATGGAAAACCAATTTCTTGATATTTTTTTATTAGATACATTGAAAAAGAAATTGTTTTCAATTTTAGCACGGATTCAATTATTGATAAGTTTAAAGTCAAGTGAAGTGATATTAATTTATGTAATAGATTTCTTACAATTTTTTTTAAATTAGGTCTATATTATATTTCAAATACTTTTATTTATGATATATGTAGTATTTTTTTCACCCCCCATCATTAAAATTCCTCGCTCCGCCACTGCGTCTGGCCACGTCCCCCGTAACACCTTGTCTCTGTCTTTTTTTTTTCTCTTCATTGTCTTCCTCCTCTGTTGCAAACCAAAGAGCGCCTCGTTCATCTTGGGTTATGTTCTAGTTCTAGTGCCTTTTGCGGCGTCGATGGTTTGACTGTTTATGTTGCCTCCACTGTAGTTGTTGTTGCTGTTTTTTCCGATCACGATCATGGCGGTGCTTATGATTTTAGCCTTCTTGCCTTCCAAGTTGAAACGCAACGTCGTCGCTTACTCGGCTTACCACAGAGCGAAGGAGGAGATCGGGAGCGCAAGTGATCGCCACTACTATTTCGCTTTCAAGTGAGTGGAAGGTTCGCGATTGGTTGCTTCTAATTGGCTTCGTTTTGGCTTTTGTTGTAGGTGGATCCCTTACGCCATACACTCGAGCTCCTACGCCATTAATGGCGGACGAAGTTCTGTTTACAAAGGAGCTACCGTTGTATCCACGATCAGGAGAGGATCTAGAAAATTTATGAATGGTGAGCACCAGTGGTGGAGGCCTCCGAATTTTTTTTTAAAGGAAAATTTTAAATGCATTTAAAAATAAAAGAATACAAATAAGAAAAGAAAAGAATATCAAAAAAATATTCATGAAATAAAGTGAATATTGATGATGTAATAAAAGAGGCAATTATTTTACAAACCTGCTATTTAGAAAAGCAAAGCTATGTGCTGTTAGAAATGCAACTACATAAATTACAGTGAAGGATGGGCACTCAATAAATTCAAATATATATATTCTAATAAAAAAAGTATATTACAATAAAAATAATTACAATGTCATCATTCTAGGCTTTATTTTTTGGAATTCTATCATAATTGTCTTATTATCAATGCTACCAAATACATCTTTTTCAATATAAGGCATTAAATAATCATTCAACCATTCATCCCCATCCGATTGCGAAATGCAGTCTTAATATATTAAGGGTGGATACTGTGAGTAATCATTCAAACATGTATTATTATTTTTTTTAAAAAAAAACAAAACAAAACAAAAAAAATCCCCAATTTAAGGGTGGACACTTGCCCCCAGTCTTATACCTGCGTCCGCCCTTGTCCACCATTGTACATCTGAATCCGCTTCTATCCACCAACCTTTTACTGCTGCTTCTGTAATCTAGAGAAGATGAAGGATGGATTTGGGGATGAGGTTTTTAAACTTGGAGACACACTACTAAAAGAATTTTCATGCCTCACGATTGTTTTAAACTTCTTAAACATTGTTGAGCTTGATGTGCTTTGTGAAAAATGGGTTCGATTGAGGTAAAATAAAGAATGAAGTCTGTATTTGTGCCATTTGATTGTCCCTCCGACAAAGTTTGTAGCCCCTATGGCCTATGGTGCAAGTGCTCCTCGCCAAGGCTCTCTCAAGGCACGTCTGCATCCATCTCATCAGGTCACACTTAGGTTGTGTTTGGTTTGAGGGTGGGGGAGGGGAGGGGAGCAAAAAGTTTAACAAAATTGCCTCTGGAAGTTTGCAATATTCCCAAATTACCCGTGAGAAGAAAAAGAAGCAGATCGCGCTAAGGAAGGAACGAATCGCGCACTGAGATCTTACACCATGAGACAAAAAAAAAAAAAAAAAGATCGCATGCTGAGGAAGCATATCGATGTAGGCCTTGTGAAAGCCGCACCTGCACTGAGGAAGGACCTGGATCTCGTCACTGTCGGTGAACTCCACCAGCCAAATTGTGCGGGCGGGAAGACGGAGGCTTCGGATCCAGGCGCAACAAGCAACAATGACGACGAAGGGTTGGTGGGGCGGGAGCGATCGTGGTGGATGACGTCAATAGTGAAGCAGAGATGGAGGACGACGACGACGACAGTGATAGCAATTCAAAGATGAAAAAGGGGTTTTTTTTAAAGGGTAATTTGGGAATATTGCAAATTTTCATGGGCAATTTGGTCAAAATTTTTGTTCCCCTCCCCTCCCTCCCTTCACCCACCTTTAAACCCAACATAGCCTTAGTCAAACTAACTTTCATTAACGGTCAATATAACGGCCACTGTATTTTTTGCTCTCAATTTTAATGTTTTAGGGTATTTTTAATTTTTTTACAAAGCATATGGCATTCTCTGGGCAAACGTTAATGGATATTTTTCAACCTTAACCCTTAGATATATATATTAAGACACGCATTGTTGTAATCGGGTAAAAAACACACGTTGTATTTAAATAGCCGCTAAAATTAGGCGCCACAGTCAACAGGTAATCGGAAATCCGTCGCAGTGGGCGGCAGCCTTCTTCCTTTCCCTCGGCTGGGCTCTTCTCTCGCACACATCTCCGTCCTCACAAATCCGCGAACCTACTGCTCTCCTGGGTATTACATGAGCCTTGGCTTTGTTGTTGCAATGAATGTGATGACGTTTATGTGAAGTCGCGAACATTGCTGGTTCGTATCCCCTTCATTCTTCTTTCTCTGTGTCGTGCCTATTTTTCTTTCTTTGGATTTGTTGTTTCTGGATGTTAATTCTGGATGTAATGATTTCTGGAACTGGAATTGTTGCTTTCTGAATTCAAATTTGGGAACTGGAATCGTTGCCGCAAGAACGAAGAGGATAAGCAGACGCGGGAAAGGATTAAGAGCATTGATGGTAGTTGAAGTTTTTTTATTTTACCATTAACGCTTTCAATGGACATCCTTAACGCAGAAGCAAAGGGATGGGTTGCTTGATGTGGTTTAGAGGAAGAGCGCCTTTTCAATCTCGTTATCATCATTTTTCTGTTTTCTTTTAGTAGCATAATTGATCCATGCGTGATGGAAATTGGCTATCATGTGTTTGAGAAAAAAGACATAAAGCAGAAGCTATGCATTCTGAAATGTTTTTTGTTTTTTGTTGAGGATGTTGTGAGAAGTGGTTATTCCCCCCCATCTACGGATTTGTTTTATCCTTTGGCTGTAATTTTGAGCTTGAAAATATGGCATTCCGTCTATTCTTCTGTTTCGTGTCTATGCATTAAAAATGGTAATGCTTTAATATTATATGCCTGTACTTCCTTTCCCATGTTCTATTTGGGACTGATGTTGTCAAAGGGTGAAGATAAAATTTGTTTCTTATCTTATTGTTGTCTTGGCTATTCTCCTTCTCCTTTGTCTGTTTTGGTTTGGTTATTTGGAGACATGTATTGGCTGGAAGTAAAATGTTGGCTTCCATTGTTTCTTGTTTTGGTCCCTGTTTGATTGAAGCATGCTGGAGATTATTCTGGCTTCTATTTCTTTTGTTGCATGAGCGTGTTGTCCTTGAATTCACTCTACATTTCTGTTTTTGCATCCTAGATTACTGTAGTTTGTTTTTGGTCTGCCTTGCCACTTGCCAGTTGTTTTAGATTGGGTTTGGCTGAATGGTTGAACGGCCTTTTGCTTTGTCAATTCAAGCTCAAGGAAATGTTATTTGCTAGTTCCTCAAAGGAAACGCAGAGTCCTATAAAACTTAACGATAGATACAATTTATTTTTGTTATGAGCTTGATTTTTATCGGAAAAAGTGCATTTGTTTATTAGTTTGCATTTTGAGTTACTTCATAAATGTCTATTCAGTTATTCATGTCTTGATTGTAGGACCTTGAATATGATTTATTTATATATGTCATGACAGAAGCTGATCATCTTAGACATTTAATGATGAATCTTTCCTTTGTTGTTACTTGTTAGCTATGAAGCTTCACACACACACAAAACAACTTGACACAACATTAGTTATATTCTTTTTATTTTATTATATTATTTTTCAAACCTTTTATGAAATAAAGGGCGGGTGTAAATCTGTATTATGAAAATATTCATTACTCATGCAATAAAAGGAAACATTAGGAAGGAGCTTTAGTTATCTCATTAAATGAGGTTTCTGGTATCTCATTTTACTTTATTATTTTGCTTGTTCTCTCTTCCTTGGAGTCTTGTGTCTTGGCCATATTTAGTGTGTCCAAGCTGTGGTTTCATGTGTTTGTCCTTGTTAAAAATGATACTTTTGACATGTCTATGTGTGTCAAACGCATCTTGGCAGTGTCGTCTAGTGATTTCAACATGCAAATATGACGTCCCCAAAAGTTTCAGTCCCTTATTAACTGGGTTGTCTGGCCATAACATGAGTTAGCATCTGAGTTTTCAAGTGCTAGATCGCCCCTTGTTTCTACTTTCTAGGATTGAGCAAAATACTCCTATAATGGATCTCTATGGATATTTTAAGAGTTCAGGTTCAATTCTGTGCAGTATAATTTATATTTATACACACATATTTGTATTCATCTCACAGTGGATTTTGATGCTGGCCTTATTTTCAAACCTTAATTTCTTAAATATCTACATGACTCTGCTCACGTGCGCCTTACAAATCTTTAAATCTTGAAAATTTTTAAATTGCAATACTTTCCATAAGGTGTTGTGTCATATACATATCATGGCTTCTCAGCTTTGTGATACATTGTTTACTAATTTTGAGCATGCTATTCTTATCTTCTCAGAAGTACATTGAAAAGCTGCATCATATCCATTGCTAGAAGTGGCTAGGTGCAATGGGAGCCTCAAAAGGTCCAAGACTTTCTGGAATGCAGAAGCAAGTACTTAGCCTGTACAGAGGGTTTCTACGAGCAGCTCGTTCCAAGCCCGAAGAAGAAAGACGCAAGATAGAATCAGTGGTATCAGAAGAATTCAGACACAATTGCCAGCAGGTAGATCGCAAAAATTTTATCTACATCGAATATTTGCTTCGCCGAGGCAAGAAACAGCTTGATCAGCTTAGAGACCCTGGTACCACTGGATTGTCTTCCCTACAAATTAGTTTGCCTAATATCAATAAGCCTGACCCTTAAACTAAATGCATTCTTGTCATTAACTTCTCAAGCTGATATTAGACTTTTACCTTTACATACAAAATTATTGCAAATACCAACAGAAGTTGGGTCAAATAGAATAGACTTGATTTTCCTGTAGCAATATGAAGGGTTCTAACCTTATGAATGGGGAAAAATCCTGTAATGCCTGACAAGTTACTCAGAGTTAAGCCTGTAATGCTTCAATCTCGGCTATTATTCAGTTTTCGAAAAAGAGGAATAATACATGAGAGCATGTGTTCTATTTGAGGCAATCATGTTTGATACACTATTATGTACTACCTTCAGTCCTAAATATAGGATATTTGCACTACAAACTATGTCCTATATTTACGACCGGAGGAGTACTATTTTATTATCCTTGTTAATGAATAAGAGTGGTCAAAAAAGGTCCATTAACTCTAAATCTAATATGATTTTGTTTCTGCAGGCCATTTCACACAATTCGTAAACCTTCAATTACATCTATATTTGAAAGATTTGAGGAATGGTGACTAGAACTTTCAAATGTAACTTGTAAATTGTAATTTACAATATGCAAGTTAAACTTGTGATTGAAGTTTTGTCTCAACTTACGTAAATATGTTTATGATAAGCAGTTCTAAACAAGCACTTGATTTCATATCAGGTTGCACTCGAACATACATAAACAATAATACATGAAAAGTATTTTTTTTTTTTTTTTGGTTACATACAAGAAAAAGTTCAACAAATATAGAACTTAAAGTTGGATCTAGTTCGTTGGGTTGCGCTAATTGGGCCTCATTTTGTTGATTTTTCTTTTTCATTGTTAAGTACCTATAAATTTTATGCAAATCTAAACTAAAAAGTAAAATGCCCTCAAGAAAAAAGTTATCATAAGCACTTGTATTTGATTTCATACTGAAAACAGCACAAAAACAAAAAAACGAAACAAAAACAAAAAGAAATTTGCATTGAGGTTTGAAGCTAGACAAAATATGACACAAAGGTTTCTCCAAATCTCTAATTTGCAGGCAAGTTTTGTAGAACATTTGGGAAATAAAATCCAATTGTGAAAATACCCAATTAACCTCTAGGGAAATTAAGAAAAGGACAATTCAAAACCCCCATTTCTTCTTAGCTCTCCAATGCTTTCTCTCTTTCTCATCACCTCCTGCTCTCCTTCCGTATTGTTCCACCAAATTCAATCATGATCCTTCCACTGCATTAACATTGTTCAATGGTGACAAACATGACCTCATCATCTCCTTTTTTAGCTTCTTTATATCTTTGTTCTCCTCATTCAAACGCGAATCACATAGATATTATCATCGGCATCAGGTTATGTGCTTGATTCATTGTCTATCATCTTGTCGCCGCCATTGTGTGACTGTGTGCGTCGTCATCAAGTGACCGTAGTTGTCGCCTAAACGTCGGCGTCACCTGTTCGTTGTGGTCGGCAGTTCCTCTATCTATTGACACTGGTATCTTCAACGTCTCCCTTTACCCTACCAATGTTAGCTGTTGATTCCGCTAACCATTTGCTATATTGTGCTTTTCTTATATATTAAAAGTGAGAATGAATCAACATGATGTGAAATTTTTGTGGCTGTGAAGTTAAAATATGTTGTTAATAGAGGCAGTGATAGTTGTTAATATATGTAGTAAACTTGTACAATTGAACTTGTTTGTCTATTTTGTTTGCCTTCTTTGATTCCACCCTCGCACCAAAGACATCACTTTGTCATTCATATCGTGCTCTCTCAAGTGCCCTTTCTTCACTTCTCTTCTTCACCTTTTCTATTTCTATTTGCATTGATGTTTTTCATGAGAACTTTGTGTCTGCATGAAAAAACCAATTCAGTAAGGAAAAAGAAAGTTCAAAGCATTCATCATGGCCTTTTACATGATATTGAAAAAGAAACTTCACATTAAAGAACATTCCAACTTGACAAAAAATATAAATATATCATAAGTTGAGGCCTTAGACATGCATTATGGGATAGATCTAGAAAATAAGGATTCTATAATTTATTTTAAAATTGGTAAAGCACTATAAATCAGATAGCTTCCATACAATAATAATGCTCCTGTCAACAATGTTAATTCTTAGAGTTTTGATGATAACAAGAATTAATTGATTAAAGCCTTTTGTTAAAAAGAAATTGTGTTTTTGAATTAGTAAATATTAATTATATTAATATTATAATTACTCGAGTAAGTTGTTTTAATTACTCAAGTAATCCCCATCCAATGAAGTTGTTTAGTGTTCACAGAAATACAAAATATGGCTTTGGGATTCTGTAGAAAATTACTCAAGTAATTCTTGGTATTACTCGAAGTAATGTCGTCTTCAAAAGTAAGTTCAGAGTTTGTCAAATATCATCACTCAAGCAAATTTAATTTATTACTCAAGTAATGTCCCCAATGGAATAGTTTTTTTTACTAACACAAAATTACTCAAATAACAAATATTGTTACTCAAGTAATACTTAGATATTACTCAAGTATGAAATATTGTTACTTAAGTAATTTAGAAACAGTCACTCATTTTCAAAGTGATTCAATATTCCTTTCGGATATTACTCGAGTAATATATACAGGCTTCGCAAGTAATGTTGTTTTACTCTACAGAGGTTTCTATTTTTGATATTACTTAAGTAACATGAGTTGTTCATTTTCAAAGAACCATACTATATTACTTTCGTCTTTTGCTCAAGTAATATTTTCTTGCTCCGCAAGTAATTTGGTTACTTTAAGGCGTTACTCAAGTAAAGAGTATTGCTTCGCAAGTAATTTGGTTACTTTCAGGCGTTACTCAAGTAACGAGTATTTGCTCTGCAAGTAATTTCACTAAAACACTTCAGGAGCTTCTTTTTCTTGAACACCTTAGATATAACTCAAGTAACATTTATTGTTACTTAAGTAATATCTTTCCAGTGGGTTTTTTATTTTGAAAATAGGCGATATTACTTTTGAATCTTACTCAAGTAACATATATACTCTTCGTAAGTAATGTCGCTACACTTTACAGACGCATCTTTTTTGAAAAGTTGAGATATTACTCAAGTAACATAATAATGTTACTCAAGTAATATCATTACGGAGAGGATTATTTTAAATTGATATGAATATTATTCAAGTAACATAATAATGTTACTCAAGTAATATCGTTCCAGAGAGCATTATCTTAAATTGATATGAATATTATTCAAATAACATAATAATGTTACTCAAGTAATATTATTCCAGAGAGCATTATTTTAAATTGATATGAATATTACTCAAGTAACACATTTGTGTTACTCAAGTAAGATTCTTCAGAATTCCAGAATACTTTGGTAAATTGTTAATCTCAATTCTAATCATTGTGGGTCATTATCTATTTATTGTTTATCTCATTCAAACTCATTCATATCATCTCTAATCATGTTTTTGAGTGGATTTCAATTGATTAACCTTGTTTAAATTGAGATTAGCCGAAAAGCTATCCGACGTGTCAGAAGCATTAAATACATCTCAGAAACAGAGCCAATAATCGGAACTAAATCTCGTAGCAGATGAAATCATTCCTTCGAGGCATACTTATTCCGACCATTATTCGGAGTCACCTTCTGCACAAGTACAATCGATGACGAATGCATTTAACAAAGAAACGGTCAATTAAACTCAACGGATTTCATCTGTGCCTAACGAAAGTTCGAAGAGACTCAATGGCTATAATCAAAGCTTCTCAATGGTCATTCATGATGATCAACTATAAAAGAAGAAGCATTCAAGATAGAGGAACGAGAGCTTGCACGGTTGAAATGCTGACATTCTAAATCCAACATTTATCCCATACGCTCTCTGTTCTCAATGCTTACATGACTTATCATAGAAAATGAAATGATTTGTCTTATCCTTCAGTGTTTATTCATTCATTTCTGAGAGAAAGAATATTCATTGTAATTACTTATCTATTTATCTGAGAATTACTCAAGATTGGGTGATCTTGAGTGGAAAACCTATTGTATTGATTACATCTTGTAAGGGGGAGTGAATCCTAGTGAGAGGATTACTTCGAGTATAAAGTGTGTAATTAAGTGGGTGTATTGATTATAGCTTGTAAGGGGGAATGAATCCTAATAAGAGGATTACTTCGAGTTTAATCTTGTGCCCGGATTAAACAAGAGGATAGTGGATTGAAAATCTCAAGCGGAGCTTGGGGACTGAACGTAGGTCAATGGATGGGCTGAACCAAGATAAATTATAGTTTGCATATTCTTTTCCTTAAACTTTTATATTTCTAGCATAGATGTTTAAATGCCTGACTATTGCTTTATAAAGTATTACTATCATACGCAAGGGCGGACCTAGGTTATGTACAAGGGGGCAAGTGCCCCCCCCTTAAATTTGAGTTTTTCTCTTAAAAAAAAAAAGAAGAAGAAGAAAAAGGAAAAAGAAAAAAAAAGGTGTATATGTGTGTGTATATATTAATACATATTTGAATGATTGTTCACCTTTAATACATCAAGACTACACTTTGTAATCAGATGGAGGTGAATGGTTGAATGATTGTTTAGTGCCTTATATTGAAAAAGATATATTTAATAGCATCAATAATAAGACAATTATGATGGAATTCCAAAAAATAAAGCCTAAAATGATAACATTATAATTATTTTTATTGTAATATACTTTTGTTATTATATATACTTGAATTTTTATTTAGTGCCTACATTTCATTGTAATTTATGTAACTAAATTTCTAACAACACTTAGCCTTGCTTTTCTAAATGATGTTTGTAAAATAATTGCCTCTCTTATTACATCATCAATGTTCACTCGATTTCATGAATATTTTTTTGATATTTTTTCTTTTCTTTTCTTATTTATATTCTTTTGTTTTTTAATATATTTAAAACTTTCTTTTTTAAAAAAAAAATCGGGGGTGCTGCCTTGCCCCTGAACCCCCCCCCAATTCCCCCGGCCAATGGTGCCCCTCCTGCAATTATTTTCTGGGTCTGCCCCTAATCATACGAATTGCTTTCAGTAAGTTGTGAAAAGATTTTCAAAGTTATCCGAAGTTTTATTAGACACCGAATTCACCCTCTCTTAGGTGATAGCCTAATCTAACAAACAAACAACACCAACCGGTCATGAATTGTTTGTAAAAACAGAAACCTTTAAAACTGAAATTCATTTGAACCTTAATATTAAATTTTTATGATGCAAAAATAATTATTAGTCCATAAAAAAGATATGTTGAAAGCGGGTTACGTTTTATTTCATTTTTTTTGACAACTGCTTATTAGTTAGCTAATCATGCGCCCCCTAACCAAGCAATTCATGTTTGTCATATGGGGTGATTTTCGAATTTCAACCACGTTAAGTCAGCTCATCAAGAACTAACTAGAAAACAACCCCTGTCTTGGTTTAATTGGTAAAAGGGTTGAACACTCTTACAAAAATGAAGGGGGTTCGATCCTTGAATTGGTCAAGGCGCTGGGAGAGGTGTAACACCACAATTTTAATACCCAAAAACTCGGTCAAAATATTGAAAATACCTTCAAAAGAGTTCAACAATATCCAAATCCTTTTACAATGTTACCATTTCGAATAAAACCCGTAATACATAATCAGAATAAATTCCAGAAAATATTTCAGAGTTTAATACAAAACGGAAATCTTAGGTTCATGGCAAATAAAATAACATAACATAATCTATTGGAGATCAAAAGAGCTTCCAGAGCTCACTCCATAGGTGCCTTCCCTTGCTCTCTACTAGAATAATCACCTGAAAAATGTTAATATGGGATGAGATTCCACGTCTCAGTAACTACTGAATATTTCTACCGTACACGAGCAAATAATATATGACAAAAAGATATGGGCTGATTTCAAATATATATGTAGATTCCATAATTTCTCATACAAAATAATTTATACTAATAGTCATCAATATAGAAGGTAATAAAACATATATATCTCAAAAGTTCTCTTCTCATGTCTTTACAGATTATTCATCATTATATCAAATTCTTGAACTGTTCAGAAATGCATTATGCAGTATGCACCCTCCCTTATATCACCTTCCAACCATATACCGCTGACTGGAGCCATAGGCTAACACATAGTCCAATAGAAACTCATTCATTTGACTGAATTGTTCCAAGCTCACCAAAACTTAAGATACACCCGGCCAAAGGTATAGAGCTTAAATCTGGACTATGGCTCCCCTCCTTTAAAATAACAACTAAGGAGGTGTCACATGTCCCACAACTCCAATGAAATCCCGGCCAGAGGAAAACATGGAAGATGGGGCCCTGAAACAAGTACCATCCACTGTGCACCGAGTGGTGGCATAAACAATTCTTATCATTCAATTCCCTCCTTACTCCACCCATCACAATACAACCGCCATGATGAATGTATTTACTAAAAAAAAAAAAATAATGCATTATTATACCATTATATACATTGATATGCGTATTTATGAATAGTAAAATACTATGCGTATCTGTGAATAGTAAAATACTATGCGTATCTGTGAATAGTAAAATACTATGCGTATCTGTGAATAGTAAAATACGGTATATACATGAATAGTAAAATAAGTAGTAAATACGGTATATGTGAATAGTAACATGAATAGTAAATACGGTATACGTGAATAGTAACATGAATAGTAAATACGGTATACGTGAATAGTAACATGAATAGTAAATACGGTATACGTGAATAGTGAAAATGAATAGTAAATACGGTATATGTGAATAGTAACGTACGTTTAAATAGTACCTCTACAGATTTGTAAGTCAAAGTTCCCACACCAGATCTTAAAACCATAAATATTTTCTAAATATTCTTGCCAAAATAGTAAACAAACAAATTTATAATCATACATAATTCACAAGTATAAGGAAGAATATTCAGAGTTACCTGTTACTTGCTAATACCCGAATCACCAACCAGCTATTATAACTCTCAAGCAAATATCTCTCTACTCTCTCTCTCTCTCTCTCTACCTCTCTCTATGGCTCTTAGAAGTTGTGAAGAATGAAATGAAATGGAAGGTCTATTTATAGTTGGAAAATGGGTCATTAGGCGTAATTTTTATAAAATTATAAAAATATAAAAAAAAAGAGCACGAGGTGCTCCTCGTGGTTCCTTCCTTCCTTTTTTTTTTTTAAATAAATTATAAAAAAGTATGTGGGTCCCGCGGAATTTAAAATTCCCACGAGGCGCACCACGAGGGAAAGGCTGCTGGTGGGAAAATTATTTGGCGTGGGTCCTACGTATTTTCAAATAATGAGTACGTATTTATAAATAGTAAATACCGTATTTTTAAATAGTAAATACGTATTTGTAAATAGTAAAAATGTATACGTGAATAGTAAATACTATTCACGGGTCCCACAAAATACTAATTTCAAATTTATCACTTTCTGAAAATAGAGCCTACTAGTCTTCCCAAAATAGGTTTATGTTCAAGATATTAGATTCAAAATTCAGGATGTTACATTTCTCCCCTCCTAAAAGAAAATTTTGTCCTCAAAATTTCGCTATAATAAGAATTCTAACCTATTTAAATAAATGAGGATAAGTTTGTCGCATGCTCTCCTCCGTTTCCCTAGTAGCATCTCCGGGAGCCATTCCTTTACACACAACCTTTACAAGCTAATAGCCTTGTTCCTCAATTGCTTATCCCCCGCATCAACAATCCGCTCCGACTCAGCTTTATATATCATATTATTCCTAAGTCCTATCTCTTTCCCAAACATGCTCACCAAGCACACAACACAATTTTCGTTCATCCTGTACCCAAAGTAATATTCAGACACAGGATCCACTAGTTCCTTATTTGAGCGCTTGGTTACACTGGCCTCACAGGCCAGTTCATTCTTCCTTTCTGCTTATTTCATTGTATTACCACGACACTGGATATTCAGATCTTACAGCTTAAGAAGTTACCCTCAGGCCATAATAACCACAATATGATATAATCTGATTATTTTGCCAACCTTAAGATAAACTTTAGACATACAGGTCTAATGTTACCATGATAGGCAACAAACACAATACTAGGCACATAAGTCTTATAGCCTAGAGATACCACCATATGCAAACTAGCTCAACGGGTCTTACCGCTTCAAGCCTCTGCTCGTCTATCCTATACCCGTGCTTCCTCAATTCAAGTTTAAGAAAACACTTACTTACTAAATCTAGCTTTCACCAATGGCAAGTAATTCAAAAACAAGTACATTTGGCAAGATTCCGCAAACTAAGTATATCCACAACAGTTTCCAACCTCTTCTAGCTTGTACACCTTCCACCACAATCATAATGTAAAAGTCAATTCTTGTTCGAATTTCGCAAGGATTCATTCCATGAGACATCATAGTTTATAAATGTCGATTACAAACTGGTCTTAAATCCTGTTGTAAATATTGCGTAAAAATTTCCAAACACAGCAAGTGCATTGGTAAGTTCAAAATTCAAATACTCAGGGACCTAGCAACTATTTTAAATAGTCACCAACTCCGAATACATTCCAGGTTCCAACTTATTCTACTCAACTCATCCATGAAACACTCAATTCATTATTTCTAAAGAAAGATTCTATTATCAAGATCATTTCCTATGCTAGCTAAACAGTTGGCAATCTCTGAACACCTTACACATGTTGGTATCACATTTTGTTCCCTATTTCTCTCAAATCAATTAATACCATATTCTAATATCTCAATTTATTCAATCAATTCAGTCTCCTAAAGAATCAATACAACTGTTAAGTTAAACTGTTATATTACATTTCTTCTAGTAGCAACCCTCTAGATCCCCTACCAACTTTCAGATTCATCATCCTATTTCTAAAACCTCGATTATTCATACTAGATTCATCATACTCCATAGCTTATATCATTTAAGAACTATCCTCAAACTTTCCCCAAAAATGATAATTGTCAAATTACAAATCAACTCTTAGAACTTCAATATCAGCAAAACAGAGATATCATGTGTCCTCAATAATATCCATAGAACATTCATGTTTCACAATTCCTAGACTAAGATCTAAAACATTCAAATATTATTCTCACAATCTCAGCATTGTTCACATGATTCGAATTCAATCCTTAGTATCTCAAAGACATATACTAAATATCATCTGTTCCTCTCATAGTTATCTATTAATCACACCCAAATAACATACTAATATTGTAACATAAATCACCGGATTTCATACTTTCTTAATTAGACACACTATCTTAACTCAGATTGAAGTCTATTTTCAAATATTCCCAGACGTTAATAGTCAAGTTTACAATTTGATTCTTATAACCTCAACATCAACTGATAATTCGTGTTTCCCCAAAAATACCCATCATACTAAGATCATGATTCACAATTCCTAATCTAATTCTTGGATTATATGAAGACTATCTACAACCTCAGCAGTATTCACAAGGTTCTAATTCTACCTCAACCTGCAATATCACAAAGGCTCATTTCGTTCTTGAGTTCTATTCAGCTTAGATTAAATTAAAGCCTATCCTCAATATTTACTATATTCATTCTAACATCTTACTGGCATTCCTAAGGATCACCATTTCATACCTTTCCATCGATCTTCCAACATGTTTATCCAAAAACCTTAGTCTTTGAATTATCTGTGACAAATTCATAGAGTTCTTCGGATACTCAGAGAGTGAAGAATGCTCTCGGGTTAATTGGCACAACTCATCATCATTTCAAATCTTCGGATTCTCTCCGGTTCATCTAATATTATTAGGAAGTCACCCTTCCCAAGATTACTATCACCTTAGCACGCTTACGCTTAAAATCCTATTTTCAAATGTCAATTCCGACATCTTGAGTCAGCTGCACATCCAAGACAGATTTCTTAGATAAATGCGCGTATAAACGTCCAAACTTAATTTCTTGAAAACACAGCTAGCAATAAATGCCATAGCGATTTCTGTCTGCAAAGGTCTAGGAAACTGCGACCCCTAACGGTGGCTAGGGTGCACTAGGGTGCGGTGCCATAAAATTTTCCGCATAACAACAAAATCTACATGATTCTGAGCTAACGACAGATGAGAATCCGATGCTGCTTAACAAAATATAGACGTTGCTAGCCCAGCTATAAATCGAGTAAAGAAAGAGTAAATGTTTCACGTTTTCTCAAACTTCACAAAACCTCCACATATTCATTTCCTCTCCGATCGTAACCTTCACTATAACCTTCCACATTATCCTTAAACATGGCCGGTTCAAGTAACTCTATTCCAGTCTCCGATTCATTCAACCCTTTCTTTCTTGAAGCCTTACTTCATGACTATCAGACTAACATGTTGTCTGATTTGTCAAACAATGCATCATACCCTTATTCTTCTTTACTTCCCCAAAATCCCGTAAGTATGAACGTTCATTCATCTGCCTCAACGATTAACATTCCTACTCCTCCTCCAAGGATACAAGATTCTATTTTTACAACTACTAACAGAAAGGAATCTGAAGCAGGTCCATCAAGGCGACCTGTCCAAAGATGTCGTAATATGGCAGATCTTATGGAGTCCACGGTACCTGTAACATCCTGAATTTTGAATCTAATATATTGAACATAAACCTATTTTGGGAAGACTAGTAGGCTCTATTTTTGGAAAGTGATAAATTTGAAATCAGTATTTTGTGGGCCCCGTGAATAGTATTTACTATTCACGTATACGTTTTTACTATTTACAAATACGTATTTAAAAAAATATATATATATATATATATATATATATGTTATTCGCAAATACGTATTTAATACTTGAAATTTGTGAAATATGAATAGTGTTCACTATTCACAAATACGTATTTACTATTTAAAAATACGGTATTTACTATTCATAAATACGTATTTACTATTCATGCGGGACCCACGTCAAATTATTTCTCCTCTGCCTACAGAAGTCTCGTGAGTTTTGAAAAAGAGTGGCATGCGGGACCCACTCAATAGTAATTCACTATTTGAAAAATAATATTATATTATTATAATATAATTTACTATTCATGTGGGACCCACAAAAAAAATTATTTCCGCAACAAGCCACGGGAAGAGTCACGGGAGGTTTGAAAATTTGTCACGGGGAAAATTACGTATAATGACCCAGAGATAAAAATTACGCTTAAGGACCCATTTTCCAACACTATAAATAGAGGCTTCATTTCTTCATTTTCTTCACACCAAACTCAGAGAACAACAGTTGAGTTTAAGAGAAGAGTGAGAATTCTTAGAGTTAGAGAGAGAGTTTAGAGTAAAGTTCTTGAAGCTGGAGAGAATGAGCAGGAACTTCAAGGGTAAGTTCTTTGGTCTCTAGTCTTAATATTTGGTAGTTTCTTTTGGTAATTATAGTAGAAATGCCAGATAGAGTTTTTCTGAGTATGCTCTGTGGCTGCAGCTTAGTCTGATCTGTCACATCAGAAAAGAATTATCCTTGGACAGTAAATATTATTTACTGGCACAGTAAAAATATTTACCGGCACGGTAAAAATATTTTTACTGGTACTATTCACATGAATAGTGAATATCCAACATAGTTTCCGCAAATGCTGAAAATTAATGGTCACTGATAAAAATGATATTATAGGATATCCGAGGATTCCGGAGTCAGATTCAAAGGAAGTTTGGGGATACGTGAATAGTGCCGTATACATGAATAGTGCCGTATACATGAATAGTGCCGTATACATGAATAGTAATTTACTATTCACGTGGAAGGAAGGTACGGACGCGTATTGTAACACTAACTCTGATGCTTATGGTATGCTTATATGTGATAGATAGTCTAAGATATTGTTTTGAAAATTGATCATACAGAGGTACTATTTATATGTACGTTACTATTCACATATACCGTATTTACTATTTATTTTACTTTTCACGTATACCGTATTTACTATTCATTTTACTATTCACGTATACTGTATTTACTATTCATAATACTATTCACGTATACATACCGTATTTACTATTCACGTATACATACCGTATGTACTCTTCGTTTTTACTATTCATGTATATATACCGTGTTTTACTATTCACATATACACATAGTATTTTACTATTCACAGATACGCATAGTATTTACTATTCATAAATACGCATATTGATGTATAAAACTTTATGGTATAATAATGCATTATTTTGAGTGAACATATTCATCATGGCGGTTGTATTATGATGGGTGGAGTAAGGAGGGATTTGAATGATAAGAATGATTTATGCCACCACTCGGTGCACAGTGGATGGTACCTTTCAGGGCCTCATCTTCCATGTTTTTCCTCTGGCCGGGATTTCATTGGAGATGTGGGACATGTGACACCTCCATAGTTGTTATTTTAAAGGAGGGGAGCCATAGTCCAGATTTAAGCTCTATACCTTTGGCCGGGTGTATCTTAAGTTTTGGTGAGCTTGAAACCATCCAGTCAAATGAATGAGTTTCTATTGGACTATATGTTAGCCTATGGTTCCAGTCAGCGGTATAAGGGAGGTGGTGATATAAGGGAGGCTGCATACTGCATAGTGCATTTTTGAATAATTCAATATTTGAAAATTGATCATACACATACATCTTAATACGGGTTATAGTCGTGATAATGCCGTTATGTTTTCCTAGCGCTGAGGACACGGATGTACACCGTGGCACTGGAAGATAGTGCAGATTGTAATAACATACATGTTGCAGTGGCCGTGTAATGTTATTATGTGAATATATGAATATTGTATGTGAATAAATGCTGTTTTACCATGGATATCTGTCATACATATTTGATACATAAGCATGAGGTTAACCGTTACCTGAGGTTCAATGGGTATTGAACCTCAGCTCTTACTGTAACTTCAGGATTTTCGGAGTGAACAGAAACAGAAACAAGGGTAAGCAGCAGGCAGAAGGACTAGCTGGAGAAAGTCCTGTAGATATGTATAGTCTTTCGAACTCTTTGTATCAACAAACCAGTACACTACAGTGGTTGAATATCAGTTACTTTGTATTTAAAATCATTTCGTTGCTCAACTCTGGTTAAATTATTTTGAACTCTGATCAAATAATTTCGAAAATGCTTTAGAAAAGTTGGGGTGTTACATTTTGGTATCAGAGCAGACATCCTGGCACGGAGTTAACTAAGTTACTCCAAACAGTCTGATATCTAGAAAGGGGTTTTGTGGTTGGCAATCAGTTTCCTTGAATTCGTCGAGCCTTCCACAAAAACACCTGCCTAGTCGGATTGTCTGAGTAGCGGAGTTAGGTTCTAAGCTTTCAAAAGTGTTTTATCTGGTATGAACCCGACTCAGTTACAGTAAACCATTGGTGCCGAAGGTAGGGCCGAGTCTATGTGGATCAGCCAATCAGTCACCCTAGCACGGTGAGGCTCCCATGATAGACGCCTACCTGGCCAATCGGTTTGACTAACTAAGTTAGGCTCTAAGCCATGGTTTTAAAAGTATTTCGAAAAAAAAACAAGTACAAGTACTGATACAATACTGGTGTTGTGATACAAAAAGGACGTACATCCTAAGGAAAAGGGTTAGGCTCGGGAGGCCTTGATATAGAGTAGATGGCACAGAATATGGTTTCTGTTGTTTAACTTTAAGACTTTTGATATGGGAATCGGAATCTAAGTTAAATCCCCACTCAGAGTTTCAAGGGAAGTGGTACAGAGAAGTCGGTACGACTTAAGTTTTCCGGTAGACAGTAACCTACTGTTTAGGTTTCCCTTGGATAGTAACCTATCGATTTAATGTCCTTGTCAAAATAATAACTTGTTAAGGTACCCTGAGAAGAAAATCCCTACCTTGTAGAGGCCAGACACCATGCGTGCAAAGGGGCGTGGCTCCGGGGACGAAGATCTTTTGATTAAGTCCTTGACGGTGGTGATCAATTGACAGAAGAGGGAAAGTACCCAGTAATTCTGGGGAGACAGTTATGTCATACTAGTGCCTATGAGAGTTGTAGGTACCCAGTAGTAAGTATATCAATATTAGTACCAAGAATCAATAGACATTATGAAGTTAATATTGCTTAGGCGAGAGAAATCTCAGAACTATGACCCCTGTGAGAGTAGGAACCCTGAGAAAATGTGAGTGAGTTTTGCCTAGGTTCCAAATACCTAAGAGATAGTTCCTTAACAGAACCATACGGAAGCTGGAAACCTCAGTAGCCACCAGGTTATGGTCTCAAGGTGGGACCAAGAACCATAGAGATGTTAGTGGCTAATAGATTCCCTATAAAGTAAGTGGCTACCCGATAGGGAAAATTGAGTTAAGAATTATGCTTGAAGCTAAATAGAAAGTGAAAGTCCACAAATAGAATGACCCTAGATAAGATGGCAGACATAGAAACAACGGTTTATGAAACCACTATAGGATAGGAACCTGATAGATATCTGAGTTCTCGTTATAATGAATCAGAGACGATCACTGACACTACTTATGGGAAGTTTGATCGGAGAAGGATACCTACGGGGAGTTCTGATCTAGGAGGTTTACCTACAAGGATGCTAACCGGAAAAGCTGACTGATCTGAGAAGACTGAGTGAAGCGCCGAGTAATGTGCCGTAGAGCAGAGCCACCGTGACGACGAACCGTAGAGTGGAGCCGCCGTGACAACGAACCATAAAGTAGAGTTACCAAGTGCATCGGTTCTTAAGGTATGTACATTATAATCTCACATCGAATAGGTTCCTTAGAGCGAAGGTTTCAGTAATCTAGTATATTGCCATGAGTCGCTCCAGTGCTATATAGCACATATTGTGTTTATAAGCTAGCAGAAGCCCACGGTTGTTAGACAACAAATACGAGAAGTGTCCCAAAAAGTTTGTGAAACCCGAGGATAACGGGCAAAGTTTGGAATAGCCATATGAGTTAAGTAGAACAAACTAAGCATTATACATATGGTTTGAGTAGCCAAGGAAAGAGGTCCGAATACGTGTAATTAGTGATGACCTTCTAATGTTAGTTGTCTGATTCCTAAGTAAGGTTTTAAAATTTAATTTTTAAACTTGCCAATATACCTGCTGTATTAGAAATTTTGAAATTTATTTGTTCGAACATGTGGATTTTTTTGAAGCTGAGTTTTCAAATGAAATGTTTTCAACAGAATTTGAGACCACAGCGATTATTATTTTGAAATGATATTGTCTTGTAAAAAAAAAGGGGGTTTTTGATAGAACCCAGAGTTTGAAACTGAGTTTTTAACTATGTTGTGGTAAAGTCAGTACAAAACTGGAAGGACAGAAGCTGTTGTAGATGTACACAGTTTGCTGGGTCTTGCTAGATGTTTTAAAATGTTTGAAATCGCTAGCCTTTGATAAATGTTCTCTTTGAACAAAAAGTTTTTGGAGGGATTTTGTTTGAGAAAATGGAAATCGCACCAACAGTGAACGCACCCAATCCATAACACTTTGCCGAGGGCATATGTTTTGTTTAGTACAACCTGACTGTCTATGACTGGACTGAGTTCCGCTAGATAGGGTTGCTACTTTATGTGCCAGTGTGAACACTGGGTCTCCTGAGAGAGGGGCGGAGGTTCTCCCACATTGTTGATAGTACTGTTGAGACTGGATTTGAGGATTGGGGTAAGGCGCTCACTGTACCAAATGGTTAAAATGATGGTGTGTACTCTCAATTGTAAAATTTTGTGAAATAAATTAGCTCCCTCAAAGATATGTGCCGGTAATCAAAGTTTTTGAAAATGATCCGGCAGTGAAAAATGTTTTCATGAATTTGTGATGGCAGCGATTAAGTTTAAAAATGTTATAGCACTATTACTTTGTGGTATAGTGCAGATTGTGAAATGTACTGAAACCACAGAAAATTTTTCATGTTTGAAAATTTGAAAATGAGACAAGAAAATAGTTTTGGGTAGCAATGACATGATTGTCGACGCTATCGTGTTGAAAAGAAAAGCAGTGTAATTGGGAATTATGGTACAGGAACAGCAACTATTAGAAAGGTTTGGAATACTGAATTAGTTAAGTCAAATAATAGCTGCCGGTTATGATGTTGAGTAAGTGAAAGTAGTTTGAGGACTTGAATGGGAAAGTCTCGGATGAATTTGATGAGCAGATGCTCAAGGCAATAAGACGTAGTGTGCAAAGTATACACGGGATGATGCTCCTAGGACATAAGACCGGTGATACTTAGCACTATGTGAAATGCTAAGTAACTATGTTTAGAATGCATCGTAAGACTAGCAAAACATTCACTGTATCAGGTAGTAATAAAGATGCCTAAGGGTTGAGGATGAATTCCTAAGTAGAAAGGTTAGAATCTCCAGTGCGATGGTAATAGATTGAGCCGGAAGGCCAATATGTGTTAAGCCAAAAGGCTAAATAAATCAGGCAGTGAGGCCTGTGTAACCGAGTACTGTGAGAATAGATCAGCAAGTCCTGTAATTTAGTACTATACCTGGGTATAAGATTGAGACATTGAATAGTAGGATGCGTGCTATTTAAGTTTGCATAAGGAAGGAATAGACTAGAGGTCTAGATAACCTTTTGATTTTATATTGTCAAATTTCGAGGACGAAATTTATTGAACGGGGGGAGAAATGTAACATCCTGAATTTTGAATCTAATATATTGAACATAAACCTATTTTGGGAAGACTAGTAGGCTCTATTTTTGGAAAGTGATAAATTTGAAATCAGTATTTTGTGGGCCCCGTGAATAGTATTTACTATTCACGTATACGTTTTTACTATTTACAAATACGTATTTAAAAAAAAAAATATATATATATATATATATATATGTTATTCGCAAATACGTATTTAATACTTGAAATTTGTGAAATATGAATAGTGTTCACTATTCACAAATACGTATTTACTATTTAAAAATACGGTATTTACTATTCATAAATACGTATTTACTATTCATGCGGGACCCACGTCAAATTATTTCTCCTCTGCCTACAGAAGTCTCGTGAGTTTTGAAAAAGAGTGGCATGCGGGACCCACTCAATAGTAATTCACTATTTGAAAAATAATATTATATTATTATAATATAATTTACTATTCATGTGGGACCCACAAAAAAATTATTTCCGCAACAAGCCACGGGAAGAGTCACGGGAGGTTTGAAAATTTGTCACGGGGAAAATTACGTATAATGACCCAGAGATAAAAATTACGCTTAAGGACCCATTTTCCAACACTATAAATAGAGGCTTCATTTCTTCATTTTCTTCACACCAAACTCAGAGAACAACAGTTGAGTTTAAGAGAAGAGTGAGAATTCTTAGAGTTAGAGAGAGAGTTTAGAGTAAAGTTCTTGAAGCTGGAGAGAATGAGCAGGAACTTCAAGGGTAAGTTCTTTGGTCTCTAGTCTTAATATTTGGTAGTTTCTTTTGGTAATTATAGTAGAAATGCCAGATAGAGTTTTTCTGAGTATGCTCTGTGGCTGCAGCTTAGTCTGATCTGTCACATCAGAAAAGAATTATCCTTGGACAGTAAATATTATTTACTGGCACAGTAAAAATATTTACCGGCACGGTAAAAATATTTTTACTGGTACTATTCACATGAATAGTGAATATCCAACATAGTTTCCGCAAATGCTGAAAATTAATGGTCACTGATAAAAATGATATTATAGGATATCCGAGGATTCCGGAGTCAGATTCAAAGGAAGTTTGGGGATACGTGAATAGTGCCGTATACATGAATAGTGCCGTATACATGAATAGTGCCGTATACATGAATAGTAATTTACTATTCACGTGGAAGGAAGGTACGGACGCGTATTGTAACACTAACTCTGATGCTTATGGTATGCTTATATGTGATAGATAGTCTAAGATATTGTTTTGAAAATTGATCATACAGAGGTACTATTTATATGTACGTTACTATTCACATATACCGTATTTACTATTTATTTTACTTTTCACGTATACCGTATTTACTATTCATTTTACTATTCACGTATACTGTATTTACTATTCATAATACTATTCACGTATACATACCGTATTTACTATTCACGTATACATACCGTATGTACTCTTCGTTTTTACTATTCATGTATATATACCGTGTTTTACTATTCACATATACACATAGTATTTTACTATTCACAGATACGCATAGTATTTACTATTCATAAATACGCATATTGATGTATAAAACTTTATGGTATAATAATGCATTATTTTGAGTGAACATATTCATCATGGCGGTTGTATTATGATGGGTGGAGTAAGGAGGGATTTGAATGATAAGAATGATTTATGCCACCACTCGGTGCACAGTGGATGGTACCTTTCAGGGCCTCATCTTCCATGTTTTTCCTCTGGCCGGGATTTCATTGGAGATGTGGGACATGTGACACCTCCATAGTTGTTATTTTAAAGGAGGGGAGCCATAGTCCAGATTTAAGCTCTATACCTTTGGCCGGGTGTATCTTAAGTTTTGGTGAGCTTGAAACCATCCAGTCAAATGAATGAGTTTCTATTGGACTATATGTTAGCCTATGGTTCCAGTCAGCGGTATAAGGGAGGTGGTGATATAAGGGAGGCTGCATACTGCATAGTGCATTTTTGAATAATTCAATATTTGAAAATTGATCATACACATACATCTTAATACGGGTTATAGTCGTGATAATGCCGTTATGTTTTCCTAGCGCTGAGGACACGGATGTACACCGTGGCACTGGAAGATAGTGCAGATTGTAATAACATACATGTTGCAGTGGCCGTGTAATGTTATTATGTGAATATATGAATATTGTATGTGAATAAATGCTGTTTTACCATGGATATCTGTCATACATATTTGATACATAAGCATGAGGTTAACCGTTACCTGAGGTTCAATGGGTATTGAACCTCAGCTCTTACTGTAACTTCAGGATTTTCGGAGTGAACAGAAACAGAAACAAGGGTAAGCAGCAGGCAGAAGGACTAGCTGGAGAAAGTCCTGTAGATATGTATAGTCTTTCGAACTCTTTGTATCAACAAACCAGTACACTACAGTGGTTGAATATCAGTTACTTTGTATTTAAAATCATTTCGTTGCTCAACTCTGGTTAAATTATTTTGAACTCTGATCAAATAATTTCGAAAATGCTTTAGAAAAGTTGGGGTGTTACAGTACCTTCTCAACCAAGGAATCCTGGTTCTAGCTTGACGGAGACTACTAATCCATTCTCATGTAGTTGCTGCCATGTTCTACGAGAGATCATTCATACCAATGGACTTCAATACCATAAACTTGAAGTTCATGGGAGGATTGGTATGATATGCCACGCTGTCTTTCACCAGGACGTACAAGGAGGTTCTTCCAGTCCTCAGGTATTTGACTTTGGTAAGAAAAATTTAGAAGATGTCAAACATTTTCTAGAAAATTATTGTTTGAATCAAAATTCTTTAGGGTATGTCCTGGTGTCAGATCCCCTATCAGCCTACTATGAGGCCCTTTGTGTTGGTTTGGAATGGACTAAAAATCAAAATGAACTCCCTAATAGTTCATTTCCAACCAATACAGAAAATATATCCAATAAAGGAAAAGAGCTCATGGTTGTAAATAATAATCCTTCAGTCCCCATACCTAGTAATCCATACCGATCAAGAGCTGAACAAAATTTTAGAGCTGCATCAATGTCAATTAATGATCTTAGAGACTTATTCCATTTACCTCAACAAGAAGCGGCTCAACAAGTTCGTCTATGCAAAAATGTTCTAATGAAAATATGCCATAGGGGAGGAATAAAGCATTGGCCTTATGTAAAAATTCGAAGCACTATGAAGCAAATAGCTAGATTGAGAAGAACAATGTCTCCTGATGGTCCTCTCTCAAGAGCAGCCGCTCAGGAAGAAATTAATAGACTTAAACTTGAGATAGTCGAAGCTTGCGGTGGGATTGTACCAACTGTTGTTCTTGATGCTTGAATTAATATAGTCTACTCTTCTTAGCCTTCTTGCTAATGTTTGTAATCTCTATTCTAGGATTCATAAGGATTTTCGAGTTTTCCTGCCAAACTCAACTTTATCTTATTAAATTCAAACTTAAGCCAGTTATTCTGTATAATCAAGACTATGCCCGTATTCTGTTATGGTATTGTCATATGTTACTCATATAAATTAGCTAGGTAAGTGAAAATCTAGCGAAAATCTCTTCATACTTTTCACAACGGCAACTAATTGAATAAACATCAAATAGGGGCTTAGTCTTTCAATCACTTTCTTAGACACCAATAAAAATATTCATCCTAGAAAAGTAATTTTGGGCCTACAGAATCCAATATTCAATAAATTTTCTACTTACCAACTTCCGCTACGCAGCTCTGAAATTTAATCTCAATCACATCCTCAAATCATAAATCCTCATTATCAATCACTTGAATATTTTGATTAACCCATTCTTCTCCTATCATGAATGTCACAAGAAAATTGGTAAAAAGAATCCAAAGCTATAAAGGAAAATGCACATGTTATGATATTTAATTTGCCATGACCTCAAAATTTTTATTTAGAAAACTGATAGGAAATTTACAGATTGACCAGAACCTTTGCTCTGATACCAAAAATGTAACACCACAATTTTAATACCCAAAAACTCGGTCAAAATATTGAAAATACCTTCAAAAGAGTTCAACAATATCCAAATCCTTTTACAATGTTACCATTTCGAATAAAACCCGTAATACATAATCAGAATAAATTCCAGAAAATATTTCAGAGTTTAATACAAAACGGAAATCTTAGGTTCATGGCAAATAAAATAACATAACATAATCTATTGGAGATCAAAAGAGCTTCCAGAGCTCACTCCATAGGTGCCTTCCCTTGCTCTCTACTAGAATAATCACCTGAAAAATGTTAATATGGGATGAGATTCCACGTCTCAGTAACTACTGAATATTTCTACCGTACACGAGCAAATAATATATGACAAAAAGATATGGGCTGATTTCAAATATATATGTAGATTCCATAATTTCTCATACAAAATAATTTATACTAATAGTCATCAATATAGAAGGTAATAAAACATATATATCTCAAAAGTTCTCTTCTCATGTCTTTACAGATTATTCATCATTATATCAAATTCTTGAACTGTTCAGAAATGCATTATGCAGTATGCACCCTCCCTTATATCACCTTCCAACCATATACCGCTGACTGGAGCCATAGGCTAACACATAGTCCAATAGAAACTCATTCATTTGACTGAATTGTTCCAAGCTCACCAAAACTTAAGATACACCCGGCCAAAGGTATAGAGCTTAAATCTGGACTATGGCTCCCCTCCTTTAAAATAACAACTAAGGAGGTGTCACATGTCCCACAACTCCAATGAAATCCCGGCCAGAGGAAAACATGGAAGATGGGGCCCTGAAACAAGTACCATCCACTGTGCACCGAGTGGTGGCATAAACAATTCTTATCATTCAATTCCCTCCTTACTCCACCCATCACAATACAACCGCCATGATGAATGTATTTACTAAAAAAAAAAATAATGCATTATTATACCATTATATACATTGATATGCGTATTTATGAATAGTAAAATACTATGCGTATCTGTGAATAGTAAAATACTATGCGTATCTGTGAATAGTAAAATACGGTATATACATGAATAGTAAAATAAGTAGTAAATACGGTATACGTGAATAGTAACATGAATAGTAAATACGGTATACGTGAATAGTAACATGAATAGTAAATACGGTATACGTGAATAGTAACATGAATAGTAAATACGGTATACGTGAATAGTGAAAATGAATAGTAAATACGGTATATGTGAATAGTAACGTACGTTTAAATAGTACCTCTACAGATTTGTAAGTCAAAGTTCCCACACCAGATCTTAAAACCATAAATATTTTCTAAATATTCTTGCCAAAATAGTAAACAAACAAATTTATAATCATACATAATTCACAAGTATAAGGAAGAATATTCAGAGTTACCTGTTACTTGCTAATACCCGAATCACCAACCAGCTATTATAACTCTCAAGCAAATATCTCTCTACTCTCTCTCTCTCTCTCTCTACCTCTCTCTATGGCTCTTAGAAGTTGTGAAGAATGAAATGAAATGGAAGGTCTATTTATAGTTGGAAAATGGGTCATTAGGCGTAATTTTTATAAAATTATAAAAATATAAAAAAAAAGAGCACGAGGTGCTCCTCGTGGTTCCTTCCTTCCTTTTTTTTTTTTTAAATAAATTATAAAAAAGTATGTGGGTCCCGCGGAATTTAAAATTCCCACGAGGCGCACCACGAGGGAAAGGCTGCTGGTGGGAAAATTATTTGGCGTGGGTCCTACGTATTTTCAAATAATGAGTACGTATTTATAAATAGTAAATACCGTATTTTTAAATAGTAAATACGTATTTGTAAATAGTAAAAATGTATACGTGAATAGTAAATACTATTCACGGGTCCCACAAAATACTAATTTCAAATTTATCACTTTCTGAAAATAGAGCCTACTAGTCTTCCCAAAATAGGTTTATGTTCAAGATATTAGATTCAAAATTCAGGATGTTACAAGAGGCATCTTAAGGGTTTGCGAAGCAATGGTAACCCGAGCTAAAATGGAGGTATGTGTACTCTTAATTCTGAATTACTTGCGGAGTGGGCTCCAAGCGCTCTTAGAATTATGGGTGAGTGCAACTCCTCTCCTAAATTATATATATATATACACACACACAAGAACTAACTAGAAAACAATTGAAATATTCAAGGAAGATTTTGAAACAAAGAAACTGTAGGCACAAAATTTAAATTTAAAATTGATGTAAAGCACAAAATTTAAAATATTAATCTTATGAAATAAAAAATTAATCCATAAGTGCTAATAATTTATTTCAATTCTGAATTAGGTTTCTATAGTTTATTTTATTTAAATCGAGTCCTTATAATTTCACCCATTATATGCATTTATCCTTGAATATAAGAACGAACCGTTAATTTTAATTTATATAATTTCATATATTTTATGAAAATTTCTTTATTTCATTTAATATCCTTTTTTTGCCAAGTCATTTAATGAGTATCATTTTAACACCCATGTAATTCTATAATTAAAAGACTAAATTATACAAAACCCTTATAAATTTTGGGTTAGTTGTATATAACTCCTGACATTTCAAAATTTAAATTTAACCCTCGAACCTTTTTTTTTTTTTAAATTATTATTATAACCACTTTGTTGTTAACCGACCGTTATTTTTTTAACTAAAATTGTCACATTAGATTAACAGGTGACATGTGGCATCCTACACCTCCATATTGTCGAAGTCGAAGACATCACCGTCGATCTTCCTCGAAATATCTCCCTTCTCTGTGCTCCTTCGCATTTCTCCCCGAACAAACTTGCCATCTTCGCTCTGTGTGTTTTTTCGCTCGGTGGTTTCTCTTCAGATCAGGATCTTTCCATTTTGTTCCGATGAGTAGTCTGTCTTTTTCATAAAGGTCAGTAAATTAACCTTAGGAAATTATCTTATTTGACCCTTTAAGTTAGCAAGTTAAATCTTCTAGTTGCTAGCCACATAATCTACCTAGTCAACATTCATGTCATCACAGTTAGTCAAACACTTTCTATTTAACGGTCAACATTTTGTTTTAACAAGGACCGTGACTTTTGCATCTATTTTAGAATCACATAGTCACTTTTACTCCTAAAAAAATATTTGTTGTTGGACACAACTTTGTGGATAATCATATGTATATTTTTACACATTAACCTAATTATAAATCAATTTTTTAAGGGACTTAAATTTAATTTTTGAAATGTCATAGTGTTATTTGTAAGGGATCAAAATTTAGGGGGTTATCTGTAACATATTAAAATTCTAGAGGTTATCTGTAACTGATCAATATTCAAGGAGGTTATCTATAACTAATCAAAGTTCAGAGGGTTTTGTAAAATTATCAATTTAAATAGGATGCCACGTTTCACCTGTTAATCTGGTGTGACAATTTTCGTTAAAGAGATAACAGTCCGTTAACATTAAAGTACTTGTAATGAAAAATAAAAGGTGGGGGCTATAAATTTAAATTTTAAAATGTCAAGAGGATTATTTGCAACAGATTTGGTGCACATAGTTATGTGCCCAATTATGTGCTCATACCTCTTTTAGAGGTATGAGCATATTTTTTTTAATTTTTTATATATTGTATTTATTTAGATTTATATTATATATTGCTTTTTGGAATTTTTTTTGCACCCAATATCTCAAATTAATTAGTTTCCATGATACTGGTGTTACAGATAAATGCAGGATTGGAAACTAATTAATTTGAGATACTGGGTACAAAAAAAATTCCAGAAAACAGCATATAATTTAAATCTAAATAAATATAATATATAAAAAAATTAAAAAAAATATGCTCATATCTCTAATAGAAGTATGAGCATATAATTGGGCACATAATTATGTGCACCAAATGAGAACCCCTAAATCTAAGGGATGCTCATTGAAATTGACTTGGCCTCTTTGATAGTGAATTATGAGTCTTTATTATTTTCACAGATTTGGGTAAAATTTGCCATTAGCAGAAAATTATTGACCATCTTCAAAAACTTGTTCTGAAATGAGCAGAGAGTGAATAAAATTGGGGTCCAAGCACAAACTAAAACCCCGATGGTGGAGATCAGCCAATTCTGACAGTGCCCCATTTTCTCAATCGAAACAATGTCAGAGTTATATGACCCAAAATATAAATAGGGAAGAAAAACTCCGATTTTCCTTCACTTTGTCCTACTCAGTTCTTCGACCTTAGCCCTCCAAAGAAATCGAGTACCTAAACAGGATTTAAGAACAAGAAAGAAAAGGAAAAGAGTATAAGATTTCATTACACAGTCTAATGAAAAGAATTGTGCAGGTGATGGGTGGTGCTCCAACGACTTTAGTTCTAATGAATACGGTATTAGTTGAATCGTGGATGCAGATTGAGGAGACTTCGCGCAGTTATTCCGAGGTTTGTCTCGTGTATTTTTTGAAGCGTGAAAAACAGAAAGTCTATAGAAAAGGAAAAGGAGGGTAGGGGAGGAAAGAAAGAAGAATCGAACCTTTGGGTAATCAAGTAAAAGGTCTCCCCCTCTCTGATATTAGCTTCGGCAGTGAGAGCAATGTCTCTTATCATAATCCTCTCTTCCTCTGGGGTCAGCTCAGAGCTATTGGTACTGCTACACATGAACAACTCTGCCATCTATCTGCCATCGGAGCCGCAGACTCAAGACAGATCGGAGGAGAGAAGATGAAGAAGAAGGTGTTTCCGGTGAAGAGGAAGAAGGATCCGGTGAAGAAAAGGATGAAGATAGATGAAGAGGGAATGAATGAGAGAGGGAGAAAGAGATAGACGGACGTTAGTTTCTGGGATTTTTAACCAAAATAATAACAAAAAAAAAATATTTACCAATCTGAAGCACTGTTCAAACTATTTACCAAAATAAGGTTGATGTGACAATGGCGTTAGAAAGTACGACGCCACTAGTGGCGTCGTACCTTCTGCCACGACTAGTGGCGTCGTATTTTCTGACGCCACCGTGTCATTTTTTTTTTTTATAAATATTGAATCATCAGACTGTGATTGGTCCACCGGGCACGCCACGTCAGTGGCGTGAAAAAGGTCCACGCCACCAGTGGCGTGGACCTGTTTCACGCCACTGACGTGGCGTGGGACCCCCCTACGCCACCAGTGGCGTAAGCCTTATTTTAGTAAATAGTTTTGACTGTGCATTAATCTGGTAAATATTTTTTTTTGTTATTATTTTGGTTAAAATCCCTTAGTTTCTGCATTAACATCATTGTGCTTAGTGTACTTTTTAAAAAGTTGGTTGGTATTTAAGGTTCAGATAAGAGTTTATTATATTGAATGTTCATGAGCCAATAGTTTATTAGTAAATTTACTCTTTAACTCTTTAAAGTATATTGTAAGGTATGCAAATTAATTTATTGATTTATTTTTGTTGAGGAAAACCAAGTTGCAGATACCTCCTACACTTTCTCTCAATTTTCAAGTTGATGCCTATATGATTTTATTAATTAGATTTTTTAATTTTTCTCTGTTAGCACCCTTAACTCGATAATTTTACTTTGCTAGCATTAAACCTCAAGTTAATCATGTCAATTGAGCAAAGTAAAATATTTAATTATTAAAAACATTAAATTAGGGGAAAAAACGCATAGATTTCAAACTAAAAATTGAGATGAACTATAGATAGCTAAAAAAAGGCTAAAGTACCCGTTTGGTTTTTTATGTTTGTTTCAGGTATCCATTTAGTTTCTTAAGTTTGTAAAGTGCTCGTTTGGTAAGTTAACACCGTAAAGTAGATTTAACTGAAAATACTAACTCAGCAATTTTAAACGATGACTGTGCATTTAAATGCTGATAAAACAAGCTTATATGTTACTTTTTTAATAAATTAATATTTTAAATCCTGTAAATTGAAATTTTAAGCGATGACTGTGCACTTAAATGTCTCAGATGAAGAACATATACCTAAAGTTTGCTTGAATAAATTTCAATTTACAGGATTTAAAATATTAATTTATTAAAAAAATAACATGTAAGCTTGCTTTTTCAGCATTTAAGTGCACAGTGATCATTTAAAATTACTGAGTTAGTATTTTTCGTTAAGTCTACTTGTTAATTTTCAAGAACCAAACGAGCACTTTACAAACTTAAAGGATTAAATAGATACTTGAAACAAACATAAAGGACCAAACGTATAGTTTAACCCTAAAAATGTTTTTAAAATATTGAGGTACCGTAAGACAAACATTTTAGTATGAAAGCATCTGCTTGCGATGCTTGCGAGCCCGAAGTGTCCTGTGCAACTTCCATTTGGTGATTGAGGCAAATCGTGCAGGAGTTTCGAAAGAGTTGCGATGGATTCTTCTAATCTGAGTTCACTTCCTGAAGATGGCGCTAAGGATCCTGCGCAAGGCAAAGATCAACCCGTCTCTGCTTTTGCCTCTAAACCCCATCGCCCACCAGCTCAGTAAATTTCTTCACACTCTCTCTCTGCTTTTCCTTCTAAGTTCACAATGATCATGCAATATCTGCGGGGTGCATGTTTTGATTGTGTTTTTGGTTGTTTGGGTTTGAATTCATGCATTTTTTTTCTCATCTCATTTTGGCGATTGTATTCACTCTTGTAGGAGGTCATCAGAAAAATACTCACCCGTAGATTGGTCGGCTTATTTCGACACTGAAGATGACGTTAAAATTCCGGACTCAAATGATGTTAGTCTTAAAAAACAAGCCTTTTCTCCCCCGCTGTTCTGTACGCCCATTCAGATAAATATTATTCTGACATAATTTTTTTTCCTTCGAACAATTCAGGTGTTCCATGTATACATGGCAGGATCTGAGGGGCCAGTTGTATTCTGTTTACATGGTGGTGGTTATTCTGGGTATGCTTAGCCATTTCTGAACAATCTATTAATTTATCTTCTATTTTTTGCTCTTCTAATTCATGAAGAGTGATTGATCATGGAAATTAGATTATGACACTTTCTCGGGTATGCTGGTTTCTTAAATCAGGCATTTATTTAATGATGTTTGATGTTAAAGTCAAGTAAACTGTTCTCAAATTTTCATGTTCATGCCAGTTAGTTATGCGTGCTAGTCCTGCGTGTGTAGAGAAAAGGGAGAATAAAGAATTTAATGGTTATATATTATCTGAATTAGGAAGATGTCACAGTATAAAGGGTCCATGGTTACATTTCCATTACTAGGATCCCATGATTGAGAGAGCTAGAATAGGAAAAAAAAAACAAATTTGAAGCGATAGAGTGTTGACTCCCTTGCATGAAATCTCTTCAGTGTCAATAGACGTGCTTTCTTTGGGGATTTCACCTTGTAATACCCCTTTATAAGGATGCCAACTGGATCACACTCCAAAATCCTAGTTTCATACAAGAGATTTAGGGTTTAGGGTGTGCATTCTTTGAGGGCTGACGATATCTTTTTCGACCCTGTCATTTCCATTCCTAGCTAATCTTGTAGAGTCCGATGGTAGCTAACTTCATATTTTTTTGCTGGAGCTTTTTTTGACTTTAAGATTTCATCAGTGCAATCACTTGTGAGTTGTTTCTACTATATTGTCTACATACACAATAAGAACAAATATTTTACTTTCCCATTATTTTTAGCATCAAAGGTAGGCCGCAATGGTATAGCATATAGACCTCTTTGTCCAAGTAACCGTTTAAAACCTATTCATAACATCTGGCTATTGCAAGGGCCAATTAAGAATTTAAGATTAGCAGCATGAAATAATAAAATTTATAGAATTAAACTTGGGAGAAAAGTTGATCAACCCCATAAGTTAGAGTAAGACCTTTTGCTACCAATTTGGATTCATCCCTAAACATTCCTATCAGCATTGTGCCTCACATTGAAGATTCTTATCTTTTGAAAAATCATGATGTCTCAACTCTCAAGTACCATTCTTCATTAAGGCATTAATTCCCTCATTCACTGCATTTCTCATGCTGATGAGCTTAAAAATTATTTCGTGATACCTTAACATTTGATACCTTCACCACAAAAGCTTGATGAGTTGAGTTTTTATTACAAGTTACAAAATTCCCAATAAATTTTGCTTTATTACTGTAGAGTTTTAATTCTGATGGAGGTCATCACCTAATTCGATTACAGGCTTTCATTTGCTTTATCAGCTAGTAAAATTAAGGAGAAGGCCAGGGTTGTTGCCATGGACTTGAGAGGTCATGGGAAGTCATTGTCAGATAATGATCTTGACTTATCTATTGAGGTACAAGAGACTATACTAATTAAGGCTGGCTTTTGTGTTTGATGTTGAGCCAATGGTTTTGGATCCAGCTCAAGTCCTTATATGAATTGCTATCTCCACTTTTTTTCTGTTTTCAGACTCTATGCAATGATGTATTGGCTGTTGTGAAGTCGCTATATGGAGATTCTCCTCCTGCTATTGTTCTTGTTGGCCACAGGTGGGTTATTTTAGAATTGCCTTGCCTTGGTGCAATCTTATTGTCAGTTTTACTCTCTAGATGAATTTTTTCAAGTGGGGATGGGGGAATGATGGATTACTAGGAAAGATCTATATGATGTTTTAGCAATTTCTTTATGAGGCTTCTTTAGGTTATTTCCTATTCTATGCTTTCGTTTACATGCAATTTAAGTCAGGTGTTTCTTTAACTTTTATTTTAAGATTGGGTTTATTTATGTTGGGTTTAAGTGATGAATATGGTATTTAGGCTCAATAAATAACCCTAAGTTAGTTTAATTGTCAGGACTTGACGAATTATTATTGACAAGTGTGTTGCCATTAGTTTTCTCTGCCCTTTCTCTTTTGCTCCCTTTTCCTTTCTTCTTCTCGTCCTTATTCTTCTTTTCTCCCTTTATTTCCCGTGCTCTTCCTCTTTTTTCTTTCTCTATCTGCTCTTTCTCCATTGGCCTTCATCACACTCTTATATATAATATTTTCATTATGTTTTGTACTGGATCCAGCTCATTATTGAATGCTGGCTTTGTAATTTGTTTGTATCATTTGAAAGAGTTTACTTGACCTAGCTTGGTGTAATTGGTGAAAATCCCCCCCTCCCCCCTCTTGGGGGTTTGGTTTCAGTTTACATACGCTCATACTGATATTCATCTTCTTTATTGTTTCTTCGTTTTTCTAGAGGAACTCTTGTGCTCCATGTTTAGTGTCTTCTTTCTTCATTTCATAAATTTATTCCTATAAAACATATTGGTGAAGCTAACATGCTTTGCTCTTTTTCTTGTTTCAAAGTATGGGAGGTTCAGTTGCTGTGCATGTTGCTGCTAGGAAATCACTGCCTAGCTTGGCTGGATTGGTCGTTGTGGATGTTGTTGAGGTTGGCTTCTACAGATGACTTTTCTTTTTGGGACAATCTACAGGTGACTTTTTAATGGCTTAACATTTACACATCGGGCACTGAAAAGTTGATGTATTAAATTCAGGGAACAGCGATGAATTCACTGGTTCATATGCAGAAAATCTTATCAGGCAGGATGCAGCATTTTCAAAGCATTGAAAAGGCTGTAAGTTCTGGATTTTAAGTTCCTTCCTATTTGTTATCTGGTTGAGACATCAGTTGCTCTTATGAACCTAATTTGTTTTCTTAAACTTTCTTGTCATTGGCTGTGCTTCAGAATTTTCAAATTTTCAGCTTTAAATATTTAGTGTGTCTCTTTTATGTATTGTGCATGTCTTGAATAACGTGGGGTTGTGCTTTAGTAACTCCTTGGAAAAGGTATTTTGAGCTTTTAAAGAATTTCAGTTTAGCCACCTTGACCTTTTTTTTTTTTTTTTTAAAAAAAAAAGAACTTCATATCTTAATGGTACATGTTGAGGTGAACTGTCTGCACTTAAATTGAGAAACCTTAATTAGCAGCTTTGAGGTAGTTGTGAAGAGATATTATGATTATGAATGCAGTGAAGTCTCGTGTAGTCTTGTAAGGTTACAGAAATAGTTGCCAGTGCACTCAAAGTAGATAAGTGTTGGGAGTTAGTTGCTTTTCTCTTGAAGATTCTTTTTAGTTGAGAAATGAGCTTTATGGAAAGGAATTGGAAAATGATATAGAGGAATTCTATGGTCTTTAATAATGTTTGATTTGGCATAACAGAGGAAAATGTGTAAATGATCACTGTATCCTAAATGTAAAAAATTTAATCAAATAATACACATGCTTGAATTCGAGACATCATGCTTGTGTGGAAATAGCCCCTCCAATGCTTATTGGTTAAAAAATCATTTTTTAAATTTGTATTACCAATAATAATAAAATAGTTAGTTTTAAGTTTAAGAGCAGGCAATTTATTTAATGAGTCTTCTAGTCTGTTTGGAACTTTGAATGCTGGTTAAACCCTAATAGATGATGAGAGAAATACCAATGGGAAGCCAAGTTCTGTCTTCGCAAGTTAAAAGTGGTCTTTAACTGATGCAGAAATACCAAAAGGAAGAAAAAGTCTGAGGTCTTGAAGCAGTTTTCTTTTCATTTCTTTTTCAAAATTTATTTTGTGTCTATTCTTGTCTTTTGGCTAGTTGTCAAGCTAATTTGGTTGGACCCGTTTATTTTATTGCCTAACAAAGCAGAGAAGTCTCGCAAATCAACTCCTAGAAGATTCAGTCTCAGTGTTCTTCTCAGTTAAAAATCCATTTCGATACATTAAAAAATCCTTGCCTATGGGGTATGGACGTATGGTTACTTGGGTAACTAGACTGTAGGGTGGAAAATTGCTTTGATTGTGCCTTAATTGATTTAGTGCCCGTTTGGAAACCTTCCAAAACCTAGGTTTTGCACAAACCGAGATAAATATGTAAGAGGAGTTTTGTCTTAACTTGCGCAAAACCTAGGTTTTCTAAGGTTTCCAAACGGGTACTTAATCTGCCATGGCCTGGCCAATACAAGTGCTTTCTATAAATACAGAATATGATTACATGTTAGTGAAATTTTGGGGGAATGAAGGCAGTGATTACATGTCAAATCGTTTGTTAATTGACCTGGGTTGAAAGTCACTAATGAAGGCCCAAGATATTAAACTAGAGAGGCAGGCTTGTTGCCTCAAAAACTCTGTTTATGATCTTGATTCTGAATATAATAATGGGGGACTGAGAAAACAATTTAATCTCAGCCACTTTTCATCTACCTTACATGTTGTAGAGTGTTAAATAGCTAGCGCTTGGTTGAAAGTATGCTTGAGTATGATTTGATTTGCACTAGCAAAATTTTGTGTGAGTTGAAATTTGATTGGTGCAGATTGAATGGAGTGTCAGAGGTGGCACCTTGAGAAATATTGATTCTGCTCGTGTATCAATCCCTACCACATTAAAATATGATGATTCTAGGAAATGGTGGGTACTTATGTTGCCCTTCACATTATTTGGCACTTGAACAAAAGTTTTTGAAACGTAATTTATGTTCCATTATTCAGTTCGCATTTAAAAAGTCTTGGGTTAAATTTTCCTCTTGATGGGCTGTGTCAAATCTTAGTTTTGTGTTGCAGTTATGTTTATCGGACACAGCTAGAAGAGACTGAGCAATACTGGAAAGGCTGGTATGTATAATCTTATTTTGTTGTTAACTGGCTCTTATTTAAAAAATATATTAAATGAGAACTGTTGGATGGGGCTGATCTCTTGGCCCATTTCACAGTCCTTTTTTGTATTATTTACAGAGTATATTACCTATGTATATTTCTCCTAATCATAGGAAAATTGGTTTTGATTAGGAACAGATTTGCTTTTATCTGTTTATGCCTTTGCATGATTCTTGGGGGTATATAGTTGACCTATACTTTTTTTAAAGCCTTGTACTATGTTTTAGTGATGAGAATGAATTTGCGAATCTGGTTTAGGAAATGCTCAAATTGCTTCCTTGAACAGTATAGAGAAAGTTTTTCAAATGACAATGAAAAAGAGGCTACAAAGTGTATTTAGTGTATTCTCTGGTCTCTCTGTGCTAATGGCAATTGTAACATTAACTTCAGTGCCAGCTTCACTTAGAATGAGCAGAACCATTATCAATCTTTGGCTGATATCGCGCTGATGATGACCTATTCTAATATATATTTCATAATCAAGGACCTTCCCTCAAATCAATTGCATAGATTCCTCTTTTTTTTTTTTTTTATATTTTATTTAAAAATCTGGCATATCACAATGACAATATGTATCTTTATCATACAAAATACTATTGAATTTAAACAGGTAGAAGATGAATTTCCCATCCAAAAACTTTTCATAGTGGCTTTTCTAGTATTTTCTAGCTTAAGGCTTAAATATACGTGTTTAATTTTATTTTTTGCCAGTGAATAAGTGTTTAATTTTTATTTAACAGGTATGAAGGCCTTTCAGATACATTTTTGTCATGTCCTGTTCCTAAGCTGTTGCTGTTAGCTGGAACAGACAGATTGGACAGGTGCCCTTCTTCTTAATTTCTTAAGCTTGTGGGGCTTGTCCTGGAAGCATATTATTTATTGTTTTCACATAAATTCTTGTTCCTTTTAGTTTGTTGATTTCTATCATCGGAATGAAATTTGACAATTTTTTTGCTCTTACTTTACCTCCTTCCCCAAATTATTAATGATATTGAAACTGAATCTGTATTGTTCAAGTGGCAGAGCTGAATAATTGGCAAAAATGAATAAATAAATGAGCGACTAAGCATAGTGCTGTATTTGAGAGGTTAGTTTGTGAATTATTTCCATCTAATAAAATATTCAGCATCTACCACGATTATTGTTCCCATTATTCGACTCAAAAAGAGGAGGAGAATGAGAAGTGATGCCAGAAATTATCATTCATCTATCTACTGGCTAACATGAACTAGTACAGAATATGTGTCCCACATTTTAATCCCTCATTTTCTTTTTGTTTTATTTTAACAGCATGTGAGGCAGAGTTGTACGGGGTATACTGAATTCATAATAAAAAGTACGGTCTCATTATTTTTATTTTTTAAAAACAAAAATTATTGGTCATTCTTTGCATCATTCTGTTACAGTCCTCTTAATACCATGCATGTCTCGGCGTACACCTGAAACAGGATGGTGAGCATTGTCCTTTTTTTTTTTTTTTCCAGATAACAAGGACAGTGTTTGTATAATGAATATAATCTTATAAATAATTAAAATAGGTGAGTGTATGCATACAGAACCATAGTTCACTTTAATGTTGATAATGTGAATGGGATTCTCATGACAGTATTCAACACATAAATGCAATATAATGCTCTTTCTGGTAATGATATTTACTCACGAATAGGAAAGTGAAGTCTTTGAATGTTTTGGTAGATAGTGCTGTATTTTGTAACATTTTTTCTCCTACTATTTATGTCACATTAGGTAGTACTAAAATGGAATTGTTCGGTGGCATTCAGATATTTGATTGGCACTTTGTTTTGACAGATCTCTAACAATTGGTCAAATGCAAGGGAAGTTTCAGATGGTACTTGTCAGACTTACTGGACATGCTATACAGGTTCTTATGCTTCATGTATCTTGCAGCATTTATTATATTATTTTGTCAATCTCTTTGACTTGAGATCTAATAGCTTCTGGGCTGATCTTTTTAGGAAGATGCACCTGATGAGTTTGCAAATTTGATAATCAACTTTATTTCTCGTAACCGAATAGGCCCTCATGGAGTTGAGGTAATTATTTCTGTTATCATTTGTTTTATTTATGATTGTCCTGGAGAAGTTTTGATTTTGTAGGTCCTCGAGGAGGGTTTTGCTCACATGTAGGAGTGTTAATGTTTTCTATTGGGAAAATGAAACTTTTAATCCCTATAGTTCTAACTCAGGGAAAGTTATAGAGATTGAGTTGCATTGAATCAAAGTGTTAAAGGACCAGAGTAAATGAATTTTAGTGAAGAATTAATTATTTGATAAGTGGCTTTTGAGTAAATCACCCAAAGTTGTGGAAATTTCATCTAATGCATTAAATGGCTAACCATGGCAGATGAAGATTGAAAAAAATAATGCTCCTTCAGTCCTTAATATAAGACATATCTGCTTAATTTGATTGAATTAAGGAAGTTAGTTGAGTTAGTTAATACGACATGTATTTTCTAAAACACCCTAGTCATCTTCCTTAATTCCTTAATTCTCTTTCCTCTTTGATCATTGTTAAGAGAGCATCAATAGGAGTAAATTAGAAAAAGATTGACAACTATGAAAATTAAGTCTTTTATTTAGGACCAAGATCAATTCCAAGTATGTCTTATATTAAGGACCGGATGGATTATGTGAGTGCCATTCATTCAACCAATATTTGGTAGGCATTGGCTCTTGTCCAATGTCCCTAAAGGCTCTTCTCAATCTCCTCCTTGTTGAAATCGGAGTTTTGAGGTTTGTTGTAGAGGTTATGAATTATACCATAATATTTCTGGCTTGGTTTTTTTTTTCCTTGTTATACAATTTTCATTTACATATTTGAACAGCTTGATGAGATGAATATCCCTCATAATATTCTTAAGGTTTGACTTTGACCTTTTATTTTTTTATTTTTTCCTTTTATATGGCTGCAGATACCTGGCCTCATCAAACCAGCCTTTTCAAAACCAACTTGACTCAGAGGTTTGAGGTTTCAAATAAAATGATGATGGATGTCTTGCCCTTGGCATTGCTTCATGTAGTTGGTTTACCTTTTAATAGTATTTAAATATTGGTACGTTCTAGTGTACATTTATAGATGTTAGTTTGATATTTAAAAGAGGAAAAGAAAAGCCAAGAGTTTGATATAAGTTTGTGTGCCGTATTAGTTTAGCTCCCATGGTTGGCATGTTTATGCCTTTTCTGTCTTGCAGTGCTTCTGCTTTCTTTCTTGGGAAAATTCGTTTTAGGGCCCTATTAGCCAAAAAATTGCAGAAAAGGCCCAAACAATCTGAAAATACCCAAAAAGGCCTAAGAATTCTGACAATACGGAAAAAGGCCCAAGAATTCTGACAGAGTTGTTAATGGGGCTGATATAGTTGTTAGTGGGGGGCTGATATAGTTGTTAACCGGGCTGATTTAGTTGTTAGAAAAAAAATTTTAACAACTAAATCAGCCCGGTTAACAACTATATCAGCCCTCCGTTAACAACTATATTAGCCCCATTAACAACTATATCAGCCCCCCGTCAGAATCTTGGAGCCTTTTTAGGTATTGTCAGAATCTCTGGGCCTTTTTCTGTATTGTCTGAATGTTTGGGCTTTTTCTGGAATTATTTGCCTAATAGGGGCCCTGAAACGAATTTTCCCTTCTTTCTTCTGCAAATCTGTACCTTCTAGACTGAATTTAATAGCAAAAGTCACAAGCAAAAAGAATATTAATAAGGGTGCTTTTGTGTGACTAACTCTAAACCCCCCTTGGGGAGACTCACCTACCATAAGCTAGGTGCGTGATTGGGGTCGGATCCGGATTAGTCGGGGTGAAGCTCCAGTGAACTGGGTGGGCAACAAAAAAAAAAAAACTCAATTGTGATATTTGAGCCTTTGAAATTATTTGTTTTAAAAAATTCTAAAATGAAAAAAAGCTTCGTAGTTTTATTTGTTTTTTGAAGTATTATCCCCTAATAGAATATACTCCTCCCTCTTGGAGCATGGAAGATTAATATTATTATTATTTTAAAAAATTATTATTATTATTATTATAAAAAAATGGGGCTCCTATAAGTATATCGGCTTCTTCCTTTTATTTTTGAAAACCTGTACTTCAAATCTTCAATCTAATTCCAAAAATGTTGGAAAATATTTTTTAAATGATACTTTGAATTAAAATGAATGAAAATTGCCTGTGTACTCAAATTTCCTAATTCCTCTCACAACCCCAACTTAAAGCTACTCAAGTTTCAGTGAATTAAATTTTTCTCTAATAATAATGATAACAAAATTTACAAGGAAAAAAAAAAAATCAAATCTACAGTTGTATTGAACATATGAAGATAAAAACAAAATAAAGAAAAAAGTTACCCCAATATCATTTGATCGATTTTTGTGCCATTAAGAATGCTTTTTTCAGAGATTTATTCCTTCAATGCCTTCATTTTTTGTATATTTAATACTATCAAGTTGGATTTCAGTGTTTTGCAGTAGCATAAACAAATATTTGAAATGTCAAATTAAATACTTAATATATATATATATACGCGCTAATGAAAAGTAATTTAGTCTAGAAAAATTTAATTTTGGTTGTGCCACCAACAAATGCAATGCTCGTCATAAAAAAGGTAATTATTAATGTAACATGGATTCAAGTAAATAGTAGTACGTTCGTAAGTTAAGGAAAAAAAGAAAAAGGAAAGTCATCATGAGTCGTAACAGAATGAGTTACTCTTCTCAATGTTGCCAAATGCCAACGAACATTGAAGAGTCTTTAATATATGCATAAGCTGAAAATCAAACACTAACGGTCCAAAAATTAGAAAAACTCTCACCATAAAAAAGGTAACTACTTGGGATTCAAGTAAATACGTTGTAGGGTTTTTTTTTTTTTTTTTAAAAAAAAGTCTTCCTAAGTATTAATATTTAATAGGCTCTGATCTCATGAGTTCATATGCGCCATCCTCTTCGACTATTTCTCTATCTATCACACTTCACTCACTAATTAACACAACTGCCCTTACTCTGTTTCTCTGATTCCTACTCTGTTCTGTTCTTGCGTATGTGTTTTTATTTTCTTAACTCATTCGTTCATCTTTTTCTGCTTTGTTTCAAGGCTTTGATGTTTTTTTTTTCTTTGTTTATTGCGTGATGTGTTTGGATTTTTTGGTTTTCTTGTTTACAGATAAAAAAGGCAGAAACTTTAAGCACTTACTCTGCATCTTCCGATTCAAACTCTGTTCCTGGTATGCATATTTATCTCAACTAGTTCATCTTTTTCTGATTTGTTTCAAGACTTTGATGTTTCTTTTTACTTTTTTATTATGTAATGTGTGTTTGGACTACGGTTTCTTGTTTAATGATCGAAAAAGGGAGAAACTTTACGGACTGATTCATATTCTGATTCATTGTTAGAAAGAAGAAGAGGAAGAAGCCTTTAATGGAAGGTCACCAGTTTCCTCGACGAAAGTACTCTGCAATTCGCGACTACCCAACTGGGTGTGGCAGATTTTCTGCTAAGGTTCAACAACGTTCTGATACTGACACAAAATCTTCAGTTCTTGAACAAGAAGAAGAAACAGAGGTTATAAAGAGGAAGGCATTAATGGAAGAGAAGATTGTTCATAAGAGACGCAGGTTTTACTATGCAGTTCGTGATTATCCTCCTGGAATTGGCCCATTCCAATATAATTATCTACAACAAAAACAATCTGATCATAAGAGACGCAAGTTCTACTCGGCAGTGCGCGATTATCCTCCTGGATGTGGCCCTAACATGGCTAAGCTTCATCATCAACAATCTGATTATCCCTCTAAAGAAGAAGAACAAGATCCAGAAGAAGCTGAAGAAGAAGTAGAAGAAGTAGAAGAGGAAGAAGAACAAGTTGTAGAAGATGGAAAGGAAGAAGAAGTATTAGAAGAAGATGATGAAGAAGAGATATTAGAAGAAGAAGATGAAGAAGAAATATTAGAAGAAGAAGATGAAGAAGTATTAGAAGAAATTGTAGAAGTAGAAGCTGTAGAAGAAGAAGTATTAGAAGTAGAAGCTGAAGAAGAAGTGTTAGAAGAAGAAGATGAAGAAGAAATAATGGAAGAGAAGATTGTTCATAAGAGACGCAAGTTTTACTATGCAGTGCGGGATTATCCTCCTGGAATTGGCCCTAACATGGCTAACCTTCATCATCAGCAATCTGATTATCCCTCTAAAGAAGAAGAACAAGATTCAGAAGAAGCTGAAGAAGAAGAATCAGAACAAGTAGAAGAACAAGTTGTAGAAGCTGAAAAAGAAGAAGAAGAAGTATTAGAAGAAGATGATGAAGAAGAAATATTAGAAGAAGAAGAAGATGAACAAGTATTAGAAGAAATGGTAGAAGTAGAAGCTGAAGAAGAAGATGAAGTATTAGAAGAAGATGAAGAAATATTAGAAGTAGTAGAAGCTGAAGAAGAAGTAGCAGATGAAGAAGAAATATTAGATGGAGATGATGAAGATAAAGTATTAGAAGAAGCAGAAGAAGTATTAGAAGAAGAAGAAGAAGAAGATGATGATGAAGAAGAAGTAGAAAGAGTTAGTAGTGATGCGTACTACTCTGCAGAAGAAGAAGAACCTGGCTGTGGCTGTGGCTGTTGGCTATGACTAAAAGATATTCTTAATTCTTATGCAAAAAAGGGTTTTCCATGTTGGATTAAATTTGTTAAATTGATAATTATGAGGTGGATTGGCATCCATTAATTACATACTAGCCCTTATTTCTTCTTCTTCTTCTTCTTTTCTGCCTTGAGAAACTCATGATGCCTAGTTCTGCAATTCTGTGTGTATGCTAATGAAACTCATGAGTTATTAATTCATAGATTTAATGATTCTCAGTGGCAACATTATTCATTTGTTAGTACTTCATTAGATTCCATGCCTCATGGATCGTTTATTATTTAGCCAACATGTTTCGTTTTTAACCTGTTTTCTATTTTAGAGAAATTGATTACATTTAACCTGATTTTAAGGAAAATAAGTATATAATTATACAATTTTAATATGTTCTTGAGAATAGAAAAATCAATCTTTTTGTAAAAAAAGAAATTCTCTGCCTGCTTTCTCCTGTTTTTCCTTTGAAACATTGGGATGCCAGCTAAATCGGTTGGAAAAATATATATTAGACTTGTGCATGGGAGAAAAGTATTGACATTAAATAAAAAAGGTTGAAATAAAATGTAACTATTTTATTCTTCTTTTTTTAAAAAAAAAAAAGAAAAAGAAAAAATGACCACAGCGCATTCTATTTTGCTCATTCCGTATCAAATTGTGATAACTTAAATAAATTATTTTATCGTTGGGGAACGTTGTCATTGATATGAGAAGTGCTATTATATGATCAAAAGTAGAAGAGTTCACTATAAAAGAACAATCGTGTCGGATAGGGTGGTAAGCATTGTTGTCAAATTCACGAGTTGACTCTCCAAGTTTACTGTTTTTACGCTTCTAGGTTCCAAAAACGAGTCGAGTCAGTAGTAAACTCGTGTTAATTGTAAACTCGGTTAAACTCACGAGTTTATGTACCGAGTTTACCGTTTTTAACTTACAAAACTATGTTAACTTACTCTTAAACTTGTTTAATTTTTTTGATTTGATCATGCTCAGCGGCTTTATATAGAAATTTCTTTATTAAATATGATAAATGATGAATGTTGATGAATTTAATTTCAATTATTTGGATTTAAAATATATTTAAATCAAATTGTTATTATTTTTATATTTTAATTATTTAATTATACACTAGTAATACCTATTTAATAATAAAAGTAAACTCTTACGAGTTTATGATTCGAATTCACGATACGAATTCACGTTATTGTCACGAGTTTGTTTAAACTCGTGAGTTTGACAACCTTGGTGGTAAGTGACTAAGTGGCTTCACTGTAATGAGGAAAACATAAGTTTAAATCTCGAAAAATGTGTTTATTAGGATAGGAGAAAATCATTTGCACTTTGAGCCTAAAAAAGGAAAAACTTTTAAGCAATTTTTTTTTAAAAAAAAAACAGAGAAAATTGGATGAGAAAATAGAAATAATTACTCAAGGTAAATATTAACGTGCTATGTAGAGGCCAAGAACACTACGTCTCATTCTCCCATTTCAACCACATATTTTAATGCGCTTTGTCAATTATAAAAGGGAGGATTATTAGTAATAATGGTGCATTCTATTAGTATTGATTTAAGGCTGTGTTTGGTTAGTATATTAAAGCATTCCAATGTAATCCTGATTATAACATATTACAACAAATCAGGTATTCCCTATTACATAGCTTTGGACTATGTAGTCCGTATTCAAGCTTATTAACATTTAGACATTTATACCCTTCCTTTTTAGCCTTAATCTAGTTAAAAAGATTATTTTACATTTTATTTTTATTTTTTAAAATAAATTATAAATTTCATTTCATGATTCCTTGATAAGCACTGTGTAATTATTGTTCCTTACATTCCCACTAACCAAGCAGGCAAGGGCGGAATTAGGGGGGCTAGGGGTGGCCCCCGCCCCCCTAAAATTACAGGATTTTATCCAACTTTTTGGGAAATTATGCTTTATCCTAAAAAAATTTAAATATTTTTCAGTTTTAGTCCCTATCAAAGAGTCTCATAGAGGGACTAAAATGGAAAATTGAAATATTTATGAGGTCAAAGTACAATTTCCTAAAATTTTGGGTCAAATTCTGTAACTTTCTCCCCCTAATTTCAAATGCTAACTTCACTAGGTTTTATTTTGTAATTTTCACCTCCCCTAATTTCAAATCTTGGTTCCGCCCCTGCAAGCAGGCCATAAGTGAAAATAAAAACTGACTGCACAAGAATTAGTTCCTAGGGTGAAAAAACATAAAAGAGATGGCTAGTTGCTAATTCCACCAAAACAACCCTCCTAATTTTGAGCCCAAGGCCAGAAACACTTCAATGTGAATAGAAAGAAAAACTTCAATGTCAGCAGAAAGGGGATGACCTTAAGAAACTAGAAAACACAAAGATGGACTTTTGGGCACAAAAGAACAAAATGATAACATTACTTTGATCACAAGGGGAAGAAATTCAAATGGAGTCTAAATGAACAATTCCTATCTAACTTTGGTGCTTCTTGGGCTTCACTGCATGTTTCAGAAAAGGTACAGCAAGATTATGGATTTATATGATGATGATTACATTTACAAGTATGTATATCCTGTGCACATGTTCTGCTTTGTTTCTTTGGTGCAAAAGCTGATGATATATTAAAAGGTCAAGGTGCAACATTTTTTTTTGAACGTTTTTGTGGGTGAGCAATGATTTTCAAAAAGTTTTGTTGGATTCAATGTTAACCTGGAAGTATTAAAAAGAGGCAGTGTTAGCCCATATGGTTAAAAAAAGAACGTTAAATTTTTAATGGTAATGAGTAACATTACTCTTTTTTAATATTTTTAGAGTAACATTGAACCTCAAAAAACTTTTAAGACAGATTTGCACCTTAATTCTATGTTAAAACGACTCAAGTTCTATAGTGACTTCAATTTTTTTCTCTAATAATAATGACAACCACCGCAACAACAATAGTAATCAAAACTACAGTTTTATTGAAAATGTGAAGATAAAAACAAAATAAAGAAAAAATTTTTTATCCCAATTACATTTTGGGCCCATTTGGATTTAGCTTCTAGAGAATAACTTTTAGGATTTACGAGGTAAAAATGGCTTTTGGATAAAAATGATAGTGTTTGGATATTATTATCACATTACCTTTTCCAGGGTCAGATTTACCAAAAAAGACATAGCTTTTGGTATAATTGCATATAAAATATAAGATTGTATTTTGAATGTTATAAACGTTATATTTCATAATAAAAACCAAACATTACGTAAATTTGTGTACAAAATTAAAATACTTAAGGGCATTGACTAGTACTGAAAAAATACTTCATAATCTTAAAAATTTATCTCATGATATTATAAAAATATTTCAAGGTACTGATGGGTATTAAAAATATTTAAGGATATTGAAAAATATTTTATGATCTTGAAAATTTATTTTAAAATATTGAAAAAATATTTCAGGGTAATGACTGATCTTGAAAAAATATTTCAAAGTATTGACAGGTACTAAAAAGATACTTAATACTCATTGGTACTGAAAAAATACTTATCATGGTCTTAAAAATTTATTTTAGAATATTGAAAAAATATTTTAGGGTACTAATTAATCTTAAAAAAATTTAGGGCACTAACGGATACTAAACAGATACTTAAGGATACTGAAAAAATACTTCATGATCTTGAAAATTTATTTTAGAATATTTAAAGAATATTTCGGAATAATGACTAATCTTGAGAAAATATTTTAAGTATTAAAGGGTACTAAAAAAATACTTACGAGTACTGAAAAAATACTGATGATGGCAGAAAAGAGAAATATCTGAAAAAAAAATAGCTCTTTCTAAAACCTAGGTTTTGATACAGAATAACTTATAGACAAAAATGGGGGTGTTTAGCAAATTTACAAAAAAAAACTTAGGTTTTTATACATAATAGCTTCGGGTATTAGGGGTGTTTAGTAAACTTAGAGTAAAATTTAAGTTTTGTTTCCAAACAGGGACAAATTTATCATTTTTGAAAGTTTTAAGAGGCTCTCACATCTCAGTATCTCTCATGCGTTCATGTTATCCATCTTACTCTGCATTTTCTGATTCAAACTCTCTATTCTTTGGTATATATCTTTCTCAACTCCTCTATCGTTTTCTTTGTTTTGCTTTCATGTTTCTCTTTCTTTATTCCTTTTCCTCTTTTTTTTTGTGATGTGTTTGGACTTCGGTTTCTTGTTTGCAGATCAAAAAGGCGGAAACTTTATGGAAGATTCGTATTCTGGTTCACTGAGAGCCACATCCCATGGCTACTTCATCATCATCACTTGTTCTTGAGGGTTACTCTCAACAAGAACAAGAAAATTAAATCATTGTTAGAAAGAAGAAGAAGCATTGATCGAAGGTCACCGGATTCTTCAACAAAAGTACTTTGCAATTCGCGATTACCCACCTGGGTGTGGCAGATTCTCTGCTTAGCTTCCACAACGATCTGTTACTGACAAAGAATCTTGAGTTCTTGAACAAGAAGAAGAAACAGAGGTTAGAAAGAGGAAGGCATTAACGGAAGGTCGTGGGATTATATTCTTCCTAAGAGACACAAGTTCTACTCAGCAGTTCGTGATTATCCTCCTGGATGTGGCCATAACATGCCTCAGCTTCATCATCAACAATCTCAATCTGGTACTCAAACTTGTCATTATACAAAATTATCATCAGTTCTTGACTATGGTTCTAAAGAAGAAGAAGTAGAACAACAAGAAGAAGAAGCTGAAAAGGAAGTATTTGAGAAGAAGAAGAAACAGTTACTACTGATACGTACAGTGCAATTGGTGATTAAATGAGCTTATTTGCAGAAGAAGGTGGCTGTGGGAATAAGGTATTCTTATTTTGCTAAAAAGGGTTTCATGTTGGATAAAATTTGTTAAATTTTAATAATTATGAGTGGATTAGCATCCATTACTTAGATAATAGGCCTTATTTCTTCTCCTTATGGAAAATCATGATGCCTAGTTTTGTAATTCTGCATATGAAGCTGATGAGTTATTATAATTAACTGATAGAATTCATTGGCTCTGTTTGGTTCCACGTTATATTCAGCATTGCAGGCCAAAGTTAACAAAAAAATCTCAGCAGCGTTTCAGTCAACAAAAACGCCCACATAAGTGTGTTTGGGTTGACATTTTCGTTACTGGGCTTTTTGCATAAACGCCCATTTTAAAAAAAGCTCCTCCCCTTAGCTTTTGGGCTAACGCAACGCAGCATTTTGTGGGCCCATATGTTTTCTGACGTACTGAGAGGAGAAAAGAGCAGTTTTCTTTATTGTTGTGGGGCCATTTTCTGCGCCAAATGGGAGAAAGGGAGAGAGAAGGGAAGGAAAAAAAGGGAGAGAGAAAAAAACTATTTTTGTGGGCCCATTTTCATACCCTTTTTAGTCATTTTTCATCTCAACTGACTTTTTAAATAATAATCCAAACACTCATTAGTTTAGAAAAAAGCTACTTCTGCAAAAAGCCAAACAGACAATCCAAACACAAATCACATTTATAACCTGACTTTTTTCCTACCGAGCTTTTATAAAAGTTAGATAGCTTTTAAGCCACCGTTTCTACCGCCAACCCAAACAGACCCATTATTATCTATGGCATCAGGTAAAAAGAAAAAGAAAAGAATAAAAGGTATCTGTGGCAGCATTATTCATTTACTATTAATTAGATTCCATGCCTATTTAGCCAACATGTTTAGTTTTTAACCTGCTTTGCATTTTAGAGAAATTGATGGCATTAACTTGATTTTAAGGAAAATATGCTCATAAAATTATACAATTTCAATATGTTCTTGAGAACCAAAAAATAAATCCTGTAAAAAGAAATGAAATTCCCTACCTACTTTCTTTTGTTTTCCCTTTTAAACCTCAGGATCCCAAATAGATGGGCAATTTATTTAATATATCTTATTATAATATAATTATAAATATATTACCATAATCTTCCTCACTCTAACAGTTACTTTCACCCTGTTTCACATAAATTAAGAAATGTCTTAAATTTTATTCGCTCTTCTTCAAACTTAATAACTTTTCAACTTTACCTATATTTAAAAACATAGTTGTATGAAAAATTTAATGATGTAATGGTTCCCTTTACCCTATACGCTATACCCCATAAATAAGGCCAGAGGTATATTAAATAAAAAAGAATATATATATATATATATATATATATATATATATATAATGGTATTTGTTATAAATATTCTAATATTGGTGTGAATGTCCATAACCTCAAGATGAGTCTTTTGGAATTCTACACTTAAAGTCATATAACATATGACAAGAATGACTTAGTGGAAGTTTTCTATGATTAATGCAAATAACTTACAAAACTTCATGTTATATCATTATATGGATTTACTCTTTTGTATGTAACTCTTGTAATGGAAGTTAAGGGTTTATTGCCTATATATAGTAGACATGTATCAAAAGTTGAATATTGGAAATAAAACGAGGAATCACTCTTTCCTTGCTCTCTATTTCTCTCTTGCTTTTCTTCATCTTCCTCATCTTAATCTCTTTTATATTTTATTTAGTTTTATAACATGTTATCAGCACGAAAGCTCCTCTAATGAAGGTATGATTCTCTCTTCTTCGATCTTCACAATGAGGAAAACACAAGAGATAGAGAAGGTAAAATGAATTGAATGATTGAAGAGAAAGAGTGAACATTTTTTTGATAATGGCAAGGACATGGAAACGGTAATCTATATATATGAATTTCTAACTTTTTGCGGTTTGGTGTTGAGAAATTTTTTGCGTCTCTAGAGTCTGGAGATTTGAAAGAAAACATCTGGGATGGTTCGAGGTAATATATAGAATTAAAAGGATATTTTTACCGATTGTTTTAAACATTGGGTTCCATAGCAAAGATTGGAGATTATTATATCTTATTTTGATTTTCTTTATGAGTTATTGATATGGTTATTTTAGTATGACCAAAAGCCATACACCTCTGATTTCATATTCTGAAATTATATAACTAAAAGTCATATTGTTTTGATTTCCTATTACATGGCTATAAGCCATAGTCTTTTTATTCCCACTTGAGATTATATGACCAAAAGTTGTATGTATTTTGATTTATTATTTTGATATAATATGATCAGAAGCTATATTCCTTTGATTTCTATTTTTATATTATATGGATAGAAGCCATATTCATTTGATTTCCTATTATATGACTTGAACTCATATACTTTTTCATATTTTATTTTATTGGATGACTTGAAACATATATTTAATTTTTATTTATCCTGAAGATAAATGGCATAAAGTCATAAAATTTTGATATTGTATAGCCAGAAGTCATATAGCTTTCATCTTCTATCTTATTGTATGGCTGGAAGCCATCATGTTCAACTTTTATTTATCCTGAAGATAAATTGTCTGAAGCCATAAAATTCTAAATTCTCATCATTGACTCGAAGCCATGAGACTAATTTACCTAAAGTCATGAGAATCAATTAGCTTGAAGTCATTAAAACTAAATGGCATGAAGCCATAAGTTTTAATTTAATTGTAATATCATAATTTATGGATTATTGTCTTTATGAATTCATTATGTTATTATATTGTGTTTTATATTTCATAAATTTCTATTTATTGTATAATGAAATTTAAATTTGTGATCCATGAAGCCTCAAAATTGAATATTTGGCACTAAAAGATCCTCTTGTTCTTTAGAATAAATTAAAGGAAATGTATGACAACCAAAAGATGATTATTCTTCCAAAAGTTTATTATAAATGGGTGTATTCAACAATTTGCTTCTGCAGTAGCAATATTGTGAAAGAGGTTTTAAAAAATATATTGAATTAATTTCTTGATCTCATGTGGACAAACAAAATACTGAGTTTTTGTTGTAAGATTCATGAATTTTATCCAATAAGTACGACTCCATTCACAGAAGTGAATGAAGTAATAATGAATTGGTCATGGACATGAGGTGTAACTGTGGCTACATTTTTGTCCATAATCATTGTTGTAATCATGTTGGTTCAAATTCTCACTTGAAGTGGAGAAAAATTATTGAAAAGAATCACAAAAGGAAATCTATTAGGCAATATGTTGAAAATTCATGATATTATGATATTTTGCTCCCCTCTATTTTATAGTTTATAAGGTTTTAATATCTTATACAGGATCTTTAAATATTTCATATGATTTATTATTTTGTATAGTAGCTGAAATTCACTATTATATACAATGATTTACTATTCCGCACAGTAACTAAAACGTGATTGCACAATAATTTACTATTACGCACAGTGATTTATACTTATGAGATATTTGGTCTTTTGGTCTTCTATACCCATGAAAGAGGTATAAGAGCTTGTTTACATCCAAAAATGAATGGTGGACAAGAAAGTGACATTTGATTTTCATTAATATTAAGACCTTAAAGACTTATGTTTCAAATATTGTATGATACAAAGATTTTGGTATCTTTAGAAAAGTATTGTCCTAAATACAATAACTTGCAGAGAATTATGCCACTTAAGGATAATAAATCTAAAGACTAATAGTCCTAAGGACTAATTAGCATATTTTGCTCAACTTTATAATACGAGATGCTAATGTTCAGACTATATATGGCAGTATAAATTTGATCGAACGCTCTAGAAGAGCTAATATTTTGTTATATGAAGGAACAAAATTATGCATTAATAATGCATTTTATTCTAAGAAACCTGTTGAGTTTCAAAGATATCTGCAGAATTGGATATCATATAGAAAATTTTACAAATAATAATGTAAGGGATTGTAAATGCAAACTAGAAGTTTGCTAATGCAAATCAAATGTTTGTTAATGCTACCAGTGAGATATTAAAAAGGCAAAGAGCTGCCCAAAAAAAAATTGTCTAGATTTAATTTGAAGCCAAGAGGAAGAAAGAATAAGCTCAGAAAGTAATATGATGTTTAATTTTGTTGTTATTAAAAATTATTATTATTTATATTTATTGTGATCACATCTCATAAATTTGTTGCCATGAGGATTTTCTGCTAGAGAATTTCCATATGTGTGATTCTAAGTTATTTTAATCATGAATATCTTCATATGTTGTAGACTGTATATATTTTCCATATATATGTAAATTGAAGTATATTATAAATGAGTAATGAGATTATCTAGTGATGTAATATTATATGTTTGTTCCTGAAGAATTAACATAGATTTTCCTTTTGAGCTTTAAAGGGTTTGAAAGTGATTTTGAAATACATATATAAAGAAAGTATGTTTGTATGACTCACACTTAAGGGGGAAATTGTTAGAAAATAAGTGAGTTAAAAGACAAGTGTGAGCTTGTTTTTGAAAAGTAATATACTTCTCACGCAAGGTTTAATAGATCTCCTAAAATAGATGTCAGATTATGATTCAAAAGTTTATGGTTGATCGAGATATATGTTACAGTAAACCAGAAGTTTACTGATTTAAGTAAATTTGTTGTTAGCATGACTTGTTTGATCATCCACATCATATATATAATGCAAATAACATTATGCTTTGACATCCATTGAAGAACCATAAGATTTTTCAAGAATAACCAACATATTATTCAATAATTATTATGTGTTGTTTGTCCTCAAATGGAATATTCTATGAGAATATCATTGGTCATGATTGGTAATGGATCTTTGGAAATATATCAAACATTATTATATAGGTCATTGAAATAGCATGTAAACCATACAAATTTGAAAGATGCATCTGTAAGATGGTTATATGTGAGATTGTTAGCTTGCAACTTGAAGTTTGTAAGAATGTCTACAACCTGAAGTTTGTAATAATGTTTGAATAAATTAATCACGCTATTTCCAGATTATACGATCTAGAAATCATGTTTTCAATGATTATGAGAACAAAATTTCTATGTTAGTATATTTAATCTTATATATTGCAGTATTTATATAAGTTAACAAAATTCTCCCTATAAAACTGGATTTTGGTCAGAAGCCAGATTAATTACATCTTAAAAGGTTTGAATGTGCAATATTCCACCACAATGTACATAGATGGATAAATGTTATGTCAGGACCTCCTTCTTCTTGTTTGTCTCTAAATGAAACAAAATGATGTTTCTAAAAGAAACAAATGGATTTTGGAGACTTATACTGTATGATTAGTCAATTGTGATTTGACATTGTTTTCCTAACATGAGGGAGAGAAAATAAGTAGTTGGGTAAAGAGATTAGCTGAAATGAATATTGGCTCATTTTGATCCTCGTACAAAACAATGTGAATTAGAAGTTCAAAAGATAAGTTATTTGCAGAATTTAGCTAATCGAATGCCAAAAGTATTTATTGACCCAAAGAAAGTGACAAAGTCACATATCTTAACTACTAATACTCCTATTCGAATTGATGTCCCTAAAGGACAACCTATTAAGAATGAATCTTGAAACACGCTTGAAGCGTGGTACGCCTATTGGTTCTAAAGATAAATCCTCAAAAAAGAAGAGGAGCTAAGAATATAGATGATCAAGTCGAGGGTAATTAAGAAACGTAAGTAGCTTCAGAAGAGACATCTCCTGAAGAGTTATTATCTTCAGTAGAGATATCTCCAGAAGAGAATGTTGTAAGCCCAGAAGAGACCCAGGTACTTGAAAATATGTGAAAATAATGAGATCTGAATAAATTATGTTATGAATAAAATCCGATGGGATCGAAAGGAAGTCAACGTTGATGACATCTTTGCTTATAATAATAACATATGATGTAATGAAGATAATGAGGATCATGAGCCACAATCTATTAGCGAGTGCTAGAAGCACATGTCCCCGAAGGACTCAAGGTGTCAGAAGCACATGTCCCTGAAGAACTTAATGTGCCAGAAGCACATGTCCTCGAGGGACTTAATGTGCCGAAAGCACTAGTTCCTGAAGGACTCAAGAAGTCAAAATCATCTAATTCAACTTCTCGAGAATAGTACTCGATTAAGTTAAATAAGTCTCTGTATGGTTTGAAGCAATCAAGGCACATGTGGTATAATTGTCTCAAGGAATATTTCTTGAGGGAAGGGTACAAAAAATGACCCAATATGCCCATGCATTTTTATCTAGAAATTAATTTACTATAATTGATGTTTATGTTGATGATATCAACATTATTGGAACTCATGAAGAGCTTTAAAAGACAATTAATTATATTTGAAATGAAAGACTTGGGCAGAACAAAATTTTGTCTTAGATTACAGATTGAGTAACCATAGAATGTGATCTTTTTATTTGAAGAAGATTATACAAAGAAGGTCCTGAAACGATTTTATATTGAAAAGTTACATTCATTATGTACCCAAACGATTGTAAGGTATTTGCAGGCGGATAAAAACCAATTCCAACCTCGAGTAATTAGCAAAGAATTTGAAGAAGAACTATTTAGTTCAGAAGTACCATAATTTAGTGCTATTGGAGCAACCTCGAGTAATTAGCAAAGAATTTGAAGAAGAACTACTTGGTTCAAAAGTATCATAATTTAGTGCTATTGGAGCACTAATGTATCTTGGTTATTAGCAAAATATAATTCTTCACCAACACGAAGACATCGGAAGCAATGTCCTCATCAATGCGAGTAATACTAATGTTGTCAAATGGGAGAGTCGATACATGCTGTACTCTTTTTCCCTTATTTGGGTTTTGTCCCACTGGGTTTTCCTGGAAGGGTTTTTAATGAGGCAGCATTGGAAAGTGTATCAATGGATGATGTACTCTTTTCTTTAACTAGGTTTTTATCCCACTGGGTTTTTCCTAGTTAAAATTTTTAATGAGGCACATTCATAATGGATATCCAAGGGAAGTGTTATAAATATTCCAATATTCAAATGAATGTCCATAACCTTTCAAGATGAGTCTTTTAAAATTCTACACGTAAAGCTATATAACATATAACATGAATAGCTTAGTGGAAGTTTTCTGTGATTAATGTAAATAACTTACAAAACTTCATGTTATATCATTATGTAGATTTACTTTTTTGTATGTAACTCTTGTAATAAAAGTTAAGGGTTTATTGCCTATATATAGTTGGCATGTATCAAAAATTGAATGCTAGAAATAAAAAGAGGAATCACTCTCTCCTTGCTCTCCATTTCTCTCTTGCATTTCTCCATCTTCCTCATCTTAATCTCTCTTATATTTTACTTAGTTTCATAACAGTATTTCTTTAATCATATTTATATGTCACTTCTAACATAATTAAGAAAAATTTTAAACATCATTACCTCTATTTTAAAATTTAACAATTTTTCAACTTTATTCATACTTACATATGCAATATATACCATGAAAATGAATCCAACATAATGATAAATAAATGGTATAATTTTACTTTGATATGAAAAATTTAACCATGTTACTTATAATTATAAATATGATCAAAATAAACTTTTCTCTCTATTTTATATCTTGTAAAGGGAAAAGAGTATCAAATAACGAAAGGAAATATGTGTGTGTGCGCTTGTGGGGGAAAAAATTCCCACTCTTTTGTGTTTTTACGGGAAATTGACCAAAAGAAGAATTTCTTTAAAAAAAATTGTATCAGATTAGAGCAGTTGAGAAAATATTTACCAGAGTTAGAGCTGGGCATTCGGTGTTCGGTTCGATTTTTCGGTGAAAACCGAAAAACCGAAATTCACATATTTGCACCACCGAACCGAAACCGAACTAGATAAAAAACCGAACCGAATTAACCGAAATATTTCGGTTCGGTTTTACATATAATTCGGTTTTTGGGTTTTCATTGGGCCTTCTTGTGGGCCTTCTTGTTTGGACTAATTCTGTATTTTTTTTAATCCGATTCAAGGCTTTTTTTTTTTAAAATCAAGATACGATTCAAGGCTTTGGAACATCATATTTTGCAAGTTCAACAAGATCCTTTGTCCTATTACACCCTTGATAAATCAACATTTTGACCAAAAAAAAAAAAGAGAAATCAACACAGAGACAGAGAGCTTCTCTTCATCTCCTACTCTGTCATCCAATTCCCGTGCCCACTGACCACTGTCGAAGAACACTAGCAGGACTCTTCCTCCAGTGTACCAGCAAGTTATCTTTCCAAGGCCCTTATTCGAACAACGCTGGACATGTTAAGCAAAACACTTAGATATGCATGTCAAGTGATACTAATCAAACAAACAATAAAACCACAAGATATAAAAATGCCCACATGGACGATGTTGGACTCTGGCCAATATAGCTTTCGTTTCTTTTTTTCTTGGTTGGCAAGTTTAAGGCTTAAAGGCGTTAGATTTAACAGCGAGATGATAAGACTATGTCCGAGTCAAGCACAGAAAAGTCGCTTTGAATTCTCCAGATTTTCAGGAAACAGAAACAGATAATCTACAAAATTAGCTCTCAATAGCTAAAACTGAAAGCAGAATTTGCAAATACTAGCACATATCCTCTCTTTTATGTCACACATGCTACTTCAATTTAGCAGACAAAGAGGACTAGAGAAGCTATCCTCACAGAATCGGAGAAGCCTCGTGAAGGAAAAATCAAAGGAAAGGAGAATTTGAAGTCTTTTTCCAGTGAGGTTTCAGCAAATTGGGATCGAAAAACCACAGAAAGTTATCTGAGAAGATAGTTTCTCAACCATGAAAAAGAGAGAGCAGAAATAGTGATCTTCCACTTTCTTCGGAAGAAGTTACTGCAAATCATGCCCAAGCGCAACTCGTAACTGAGAATCCAAAAAAAATAAATAAACACTGAAATTTGAGAAACAACTCACCCAAGTGAGAGAAAACGCGGTGAGAATGGACCTGGTCGACAAACAGCAAGGAGAAGTCGAACACCCACCACCCACAAGCAGATCTGGCTGAGAAACGGCAAGGAGAAGTCGAACACCCACCACCCACAAACAGATCTGGATCTCTCACCACCGACTACGACCCGCGACCACGATCAGCACAAGGAGACGCCAACGACGATCCACGGCCTCGAACAGCTTAGCTCACTGTCACCGGTTACTAGGATGATAACCGGCGACCACTCTATGACAACGATCGCGGTGGAGTGAGAGAGCTGATAGATGAGAGGGTTTTGAAATTGAGAGGAAGATGGCAGTGGCTGAAAGTTTGATAGAGTCGACGGGTTACTTACTAAGGACTTAGGGTTTTTAGGAAATAGGAATTGAAAAAAGGGGAAATTGGGTTGGGTCTTCTCTTAAGCTGAGGTGGGCCGGCGGTCTGTGGGCTGAGTAAACATTGAAAGGTAAGGGTAAAAAAAAATACAATACGACGACGTTTTATTAAATTTCGGTTTTAACCGAAATAATTTTTATAAAACCGAACCGAACACCGAATTAAGTCACTTCCAAAAACCGAACCGAAACCAAAAAACCGAACCGAAAAAACCGAACACCGAATTAGTCGGTTCGGTTTTCGATTTCGGTTTTGATTTGCTCACCCCTAACCAGAGTAATGTAGTCAAATATGACGTTTCCTACTAGTGGCGTCAGTTAAACTTCATGTTTGACTGTATTACTCTGATAAATATTTTCCCAATTGCTCTAATTCGGTACAATATTTTTTAGGGAAAATTATGATAAAGGACCTAAGAAAAACAATATTTATTAAAAAGGACCATAAAAAGTGGTAATTATTTTGAAGGACAAAAAATTAAAACATTAAAATTAAAAGACTAAATTGCCCTTAATCAAATTTTCTATATTATCTCTAATTAAATCAGAATCTGATTAATTTTTTTTTTTGATACATAGAATCTGATTGATTGAAAATAATAAATGGAAAGTTTCAGTATGGGTCTTCCTATGCCGCCGATCAATATGACCTTGATACTCCTGTTTTTGCCCTTACAAAATCCGCCTGCTGTTTACTCTTTTGGAATGGGATATCCTTTTTTTTTTCAAAATTTTATCATTGAAAAGGGTTTTCTTTTGAAAAAAAATGCTAATTATTTTTTTTACCAGAGAAAAAAATGATACATTTAAATAAATTTAAAAACAACGGTGTCACAACAAATCTTTCACAAACATGTCATGAATCCTTTAATTTTCACTCAAGAAGTCAAGAACTTGTGAAAGGTACCGAGAAAGTAAATCTTACAGATAAGAAAATATTATCATGACTCTTAGAATATTCCAAATTTATATTAAAGTTATATTTTAATATTAAAAATAAAAATTCAAATTTAAATATAATAATTTTGAAATGAAAAATATGATATATTAAAAAAATAGTGAAATATTAAATAAATTTATATCATTAAGTATTGTGGGAGGTTTCATTCAATATATTTATACAATACTTAATGATATAAATTTATTTAATATTTCAACAGGAGTAACAAGGTCATATTGATCGGCGGTATAGGAAGACCCATACTGAAACTTTCCATTTATTATTTTCAATCAATCAAATTTTACGTATAAAAAAAAAACAATCAGATTCTGATTTAATTAGAGATAATATAGAAAATCTGATTAAGGGCAATTTAGTCTTTCTATTTTAATGTTTTAATTTTTGGTCCTTCAAAATAATTACCACTTTTTATGATCCTTCTTAATAAATATTATTTTTCTTAGGTCCTTTATTATAATTTTCCCTATTTTTTAAGAGTTCTTATTTTGGTCAATTTCCCGTGTTTTTATGGAGCATAGGTTTGATATTGTTCAAAATTATCCGTTTTCTTCTTTGGAAAAAGAAGTTTTTGGTCCTATAGCTTCGGTCAAAGGTTCGAGAGTTTACACCTCTTGTCCTTTATCTAAGTCACTTTTTAGAAATTTTTTGCGATAAATATAAGTAACTTATAAAATGATAATGACAAATTTTCAGTTTTATCAGTAAGGTAAATCGGAGTCAAGTAAAAACAATTTATAAATGTATAAAGAAAAAACCATGTTAATAAGGACAAATATAAATTTTTTATCCATTATTTTTTTAAAAAATTATTATTAGAAAAGGAAAGTTATGAAACTTGGAAGTTGTCGGTGACTTGATCTAAAGGTAGCTGGAGCTGATCTGCTCGTAAAATGAAGAGGCATCACAGATTAAGGTTTTGCAACATTAGTGTATCTTTCATGAGTATTGAGCAAGGATCCATTTAATTGATTTTTTTTTTCATCATCCAATTTAATACATTTATCTGTATATGAAAATAAAAATGAGGTACGAGTGACTTACATATAAAATAGGGTTAAGATGCAAAATGGCCAATAAACTATTAGATCAGGAGCACTTAACACAAAAAAACAATTAAAAGGACCATAGTCACCAACAAACAATTAAAAAATGCTAATTATCACAATTCATTTACACCTACACTAACGGCGTCAGGACGTGTCAGTGGGAAAAAAGGAAGGAGAAACAACTCTGAGTTGGGTCAAAGCATCGTCCGTATCTCTCCCTTCACCTCTCTCCTTCCTCGCCTATGACTCTGAAATTGCGTAAGGAAGAATTCAAAATTCAAGATTCAAAAAATGTGTAGGTATGAATTCATCTACCTCTGCCAATAACACGTTCGGGTTAGTGTGAGCCTTGATGAAGTAATCAGTTCCCCATTTAATTGCCTCCATTGTGTGTTCTAATTCACCGGCTTCTGCAATCTGTTCTCTATACTCTTTTATATTTATATATATATATATAAAATAAGGCTAAAAGCCTAAGAAGTAAGGAGTTTACATAATAGAGGGAATAATTCTAAAACACTCTTGATCAATGTAATACCCTAAAAATCCTATTTAGTCTAACCACTATATTTTGCTAGGAAATACCTATTAAAAATAGATGAATATGTGGTTTCAAATTTTGAGATATAATTATTTTATTTTTTAGGAAATCTTTCTTTAGGATTAAGGCAACCTACGGCTGAATTTTCTTAGGAATCAATAAAATACCATAAAATGCAAATAATTACCATATTAAAGTATGGTTCTCAGGGAATTAAAAAGAGCAATAAGGTACTATGGAAAATTATTGAACCAAATAGGGGAAGATAATAAAATCAATAAATAATTAGGTATTTATTAAATTAAGTAATTGTGCCAAATATTTATAAATAATCAAGGGATTAATTAAGTATCATTTAATTTATTAAGAGGCTAAATTTACTAGAATACCCTTAATTAACACACTAATGTTTAAATTCATAATTAAGTCATAAAAAGCCATAAAGAACTGTCATCACGCTGAGGCCAATTAAGGGACAATTATTAACAATTAATGAACAATTGAAATTGCAACAATTAAGACACTAAATTTAATAACTAAATTAAAATAAGCATAATTAAAGATGTATAATCCTGCCAAGCGCCTCGTAGCGCGATGTCATTAGGGCCAGCTTTAGGAGATGGCCTTACCCCTTGTCCAGGGTTCGAGCCCTGCCTCCCCCTCCCCCCACTGGCTGTATCAAAAAAAAAAAGATGTATAATCCTAAGTAAAAGCCAATGGCTAATTAAGAGTTGTTTAATTGAATTTCTAAGGACTATAATTAAATTAGGGTTCCTAAAATATTATAAAATATCATGAAAATACCTAAAACAATTAGAGGGAATTTCCAACAATTAAAGAACAATTAAATCTACATTTAAAAAGATATTAACATTTAATTCTTATATTTTCAAGAATAAGTCGTAAAGGAGTATAAAAAGGCTTAAAGTAATTAGAGAATACCAAGAATAATTATTGGGCAAGTCTTCAAACTTCTTGAGCAAGTTACTTAGGGAGCAAGGTTACTTGGTGGACAAGTTACTGGGTAGAGAAGGTTACTTGGCGGACAGGTTACTTGGCGGACAAGGTTACTTGGTGGACAAGTTACTTGGCGGACAAGAACTGGGCGGACGAGGTTACTTGGCGGATGAGTTACTGGGCAAACAAGTTACTGGGCGAACAAGTTACTTGGCGGACAAGTTACTTGGTGGGCAAGTTACTTGGTGGACAAGTTACTTGGAGAGCAAGTTGTGAAACTTGGTGAACAAGTTGGAAGACTTAGGAAGCAACTTGTTGAGCAAGGTAAAGAAAAGAGAGAGAGTGAGGGGGACGGATTCAACAACTTGGAGAGGAAGTAAGAATTGGCTAGAATACTCTAGAAGAAGTCAACAACTTGTTGGTTAAGGAAGTTGGAGAAGCTTAGGAGACAAGTTAGGGTTTTCTAAACTTGTTGATTAAGCTAGAGTTTTCTAATCACATGGATGGATGAGATTAAAACTTCTTAGTTAAGTAGGATCCAAAGGCCAAAAATTGAGAAGATGAAGCTTGTAGGAGGTGTTGAATTTTCCCTATAAATAGGAAGCTCACCTCTTCATTCTCCTCACACCAAATCAAACTTCAAGAGTTGGTTTCTAAGAGGAGCAAGAGGGAGGAGGAAGAGCAAGAAGCTTCAAGAGGTAAGTTTGTTCTTAGTTTTATTGTTTTTAGTTTTAGTTGTTCTTAGTAGTTTTAAATGTAGATGTTAGTTTTAATCTAGTAAATAGGTAAAGTAATTCCCCATAATTGTTTTCAAGCCTTATTGCATCAATAGATGCCTAACAAGGTGGAAACATGTTGGGGAGTGACTTTTAGGATTAAGGGAACAAGTTAGAGTAAAATAAAAGAATTCTGGAATTTCTGAGTTTTAGAGTCAGCTGGATAGAGAGCATTATTTTATGTGTAAAATTATCTTCAAAAAATTATGAAATAATTCATGGTTAAAGTAGACATATACAGATTTCTAGATATGTAAAGAACATGTTGAAATGAGTTCTGTACAATGAGATAAAAATTCTGAAAGTAAGGCTACGTTTTTCTGGAAAAATTTTGGGCAGCGTACGAAGATTATTAAACTGGGAATGACTCATGTAATCTGGGCATGAACAAGTATTTTTCCTTAAAACTAGACATCTTAAGGATTCTGGGAAATTTTACGGATCCTCGTTTCGATTTTTTTAGAATTAGTTATGATTTTTCGAAGTTAGGCGAAAATCTGTCTAGAATATCTAAATCAGCGTTTTTGGAGAATTAAAGTAGATAAGTTGAAAAATAATCCTACCAAAGGTAAAAAGGTCATTAGTGACTAGGATATCCTCTAGAATATTATTATTGAATTAATAAATGCGATATTACCATTACAGGATATACGAGATCATACCGATCGACGTACGTACCGCAAACACCGACTCAGGTACGGACACGTACTGTAACACTAACTCTGATGCTTATGGTACACTTGTATGTGATAGATATGTTCATAAACTGTGACTCTGTTTTGAAAATTTTTGATACACATATAGCTGTATACGGGTTGTAGTCATGATAACGCCGTTGAGTTTTCTTAGCGCTGAGGACACGGATGTACACCATGGCACTGGTGAATAGTGCAGACTAGTGATAACGGACATATGCAGTGGCTGTGTGCCGTTATCTAGATGAATCTTGTAACGCCTCAATTTCATCACCCAAAAACTTGACCAAAATATTTGAAATACCTTCAATAAGGATTTTCGATATCCAGATCATTAAATTACGTAACCTTTCAAAATAAAATTCATAATTCATATTCAAAATAAATTTTCAAGAATGTTTCAGAGTTTAGTACAAAGCGGAAGTCTTAGGTTCATGGCAATTAAAATAACATAACATAAACCATAGGAGCACAATAGAGCCTCCAAAGCTTACTCCATAGGTGCCTTTCCTTGTTCTCTACTAAAATATTCACTTGAAAATTGTTAATATGGGATGAGATTTCCACATCTCAGTAACTACTGAATATTTCCACCGTACACAAGTAAATAATGTATGACAAAAAGGCATAAACTTTCATAAATATAAGTATATATCATACTTTCTCTTACAAAGATTATTTGTAAAAGTAGTTATCAATACAAAAGTTATTAAAATATGACTTTATGTATATAAATATATTTTTCAGAAGTTCTCATCATATGTCTTTACAAATCAGTCATCAGTCTAACAAATCCTTGATTTGTTCAGAAATGCATTATGCAGTATGCAGCCTCCCTTATACCACCTCCATCCGTATACCGCTGACTGGAGCCATAGGCTAACACATAGTCCAATAGAAACTTATTCATTTGACTGAATTGTTCCAAGCTCACCAAATCTTAAGATACACCCGGCCAAAGGTATAGAGCTTAAATCTGGACTATGGCTCCCCTCCTTTAAAATAACTAAGGAGATGTCACATGTCCCACAACTTCAATGAAATCCCGGTCAGAGGATAACACAAGATGGGGCCCTGAAACAAGTACCATCCATTGTGCACCGAGTGGTGGCATAAACAATTCTTATCATTCAAATCCCTCCTTACTCCACCCATCACAATACAACCGCCATGATGAATGTGTTTAATCAAAAATAATGCATTATTATACCATTATATACATCGATATGCGTATTTGTGAATAGTAAAATACTATACGTATATGTGAATAGTAAAATACTATGCGTATATGTGAATAGTAAAACTGAATAGTAAAAATACGGTATATATACATGAATAGTAAAAATGAATAGTACATACGGTATGCATACATGAATAGTAAAAATGAATAGTAAATACGGTATGTAAATGTGAATAGTAAATACGGTATACGTGAATAGTAACGTACGCATAAATAGTACCTCTGCAGATTTGCAAATCAAAGTTCCCACACCAGATCTTAAAACCATAAATATTTTCTAAATATTCTTGCCAGAATAGTAAACAAACAAATTTATAATCATACATAATTCACAAGTATAAGGAGGAATATTCAGAGTTACCTGTTACTTGCTAATACCCGAATCACCAACCAGCTATTATAAGACTCTCCAGCAAATATCTCTCTACTCTCTCTCTACCTCTCTCTATGGCTCTTAGAAGTTGTGAAGAATGAAATGAAATGGAAGGTCTATTTATAGTTGGAAAATGGGTCTTTAAGTGTAATTTTCGTCTCTGGGTCGTTTTACGTAATTTTCCCAAAAATTAAAAAGAAACACCCTCGTGACTAACTTAGCCGCCCCGTGAACGATTTTTTAAAAAATTTTAATAATATTTTAATATTTTAAATAATAAAATAAAATAATAATAATATAATATTATTATAATTAATATTGAGTGGGTCCCGCGGCCAAAATTTTCAAAACTCACGAGAGTTTCTGTCGGGAGAAGAATTATTTTGGTCGAGGGTCCCACATAAATAGTAAATACGTATTTAGGAATAGTAAATACCGTATTTTTAAATAGTAAATACGTATTTGTGAATAGTGAACACTATTCATATTTCTCAAATTTCAAGTATTAAATACATATTTGCGAATAACATATTTTTTTTAAATACGTATTTGTAAATAGTAAAAACGTATACGTGAATAGTAAATACTATTCACGGGTCCCACAAAATACTGATTTCAAATTTATCACTTTCCGAAAATAGAGCCTAGTAGTCTTCCAAAAATAGACTTATTCTCAAGACTTTAGGTCCAAAATTCAGGATGTTACAAATCTGTTATGAGTTTTTATGTGATTATTGTTGTATTGTCATGAATATCTGTCATACATAACTGTACATAAGCATGAGGTTAACCGTTACCTGGGGTTCAATGGTAATTGAACCTCAGCCCTTATTATAGCTTCAAGGTCTGGGGGAACGAGGACTGAAGATAAGAGACAAGGGTAAACAGCACGCGTGAGGACACGGACGGAGAAGATTATTACGAATTATTGTATCACCGTATTATTAAATATTCAGATGATTGTACTGCTGTAATAGCAACTAGACACACCAGCAGTGAAGGTTTATCAGATACTCACTCTTTTGAATTATTACGTTGTTCTACTCTGATCAAACTATTTTGAAAGCGCTTTAAAAAATTGGGATGTTACAATCAACCCTAGTCTGTAAGAACAGAGGACAATCATTCAAAATATCAGATTTATCAAGTCCTACTTTAGCTAAAGCATCGACAATACCATTAAGTTCCCTCGGAATATGGCACAATGTTACCAACCAATTCCTTGATAGCAAAAGACGAATCTGATCTAACAACAAATTACCACCCGCAGAGAAGTTTTCATCAAGTAAGCTGTTAATAGCATCAGAAGAATCAGATTCCAAAATGATTTTTTTCATACTTAGATCCCAAGCTAAAGAAAGACCCTCATAAATAGCCCACAGTTCAGCCGTGAAAGCACCACACATACCAAGCTTCTTGGTGAAACTAGCTAGAGACGGTGAACACCATTGGAAGCCCAAATTTGACATGATCACCAGCGTCATAATACCCACCCACCAAATCCACCTACAAAAATGAACCATCTTTAATTTCTAAAAACGTTTGCTATACGAAAAAAGCTAAACCACAGAATTTGACGAAATTTAGGGAAATGGCCGGGCGTCAGAAATTTGAACTAACCCCTTGTTCAAGACTGTCGGTGAGGCTAGAATGGTCCCGCCAAGAAACCCTCTGGTTGTACAGTAGCCTCCCAAACCGCTGTGCTTCGAAGTAGAGAAGGCTTTTGGACAGAGCATCGGCATAATCAAAAGCTTGAACAGTATAGCTAATAGTGTAGATGATGAGGAAGAGGAAGCAAAACCAGCAATGCTGAAAAAATGCAAGCTGATTTTTCTGCTCCATTGATGGATTGATTGATGTCCCTTCCCTCCTAAACAAAAACTTTATTTCTTGTTTTAGGAGCGAAGGGAAAATTGGCAAAAAGTGAGGCCTCTTCGCTTAGCTCATAGAGTGGTTTGAAATAGCCTTGAAAACCTTTGAGTTGCATCAATGGCTATAGGTTCCACTTTTGTGTAAGAGCCTCACATGAATGTGAAACTCTTTCCCTGGCTAGTCATATTTCTTTTGCATAGAAGCGTGATTTGTGTGAAGCTTTGACGTCTCTGGCAGGCGAGGAAGGAGAGAGGTGGAGGGAGAGATATAGATGATGCTTTGACCCAGCTCAGAGTTGTTTCTCCTACCTTTTTTCCCACTGACACGTCCTGACGCCGTTAGTGTAAGTGTAAATGAATTGTGATAATTAGCACTTTTTAATTGTTTGTTGGTGATTATGGTCTTTTTAATTGTTTTTTGTGTTGGATGCTCCTGACTTAATAGTTTATTGGCCAATTTGCACCTTAACCCTATAAAATAATAGGGATATTTTTTAAAAGGATTAATCTTTAAAATTTTAAGGGAAATGATTAAAAAAAATATCGTTTAAAATTTAAAATTGTAAAAGAAAAATGTTAATAAGGACAACATTGTTACTGGAATTAACAAAAACAATAAAATAATTAACAACTTATTTTATTAAAAAATCACATATTTAAAATTTTAAGGTTAAAATTAAGGGAAAAACATTTCTCATGTTGTAGGAGAAATGTTTTCTCATGTCACACACACATAAAATGGTGGGACCCGCATATATATATAATTAGCACTATATATATATGTGTGGGTCCCACCATTTTATGTGTGTGTAGGAATCTTGTTTCTCTCATGCAAAATGAGAAAAGTAAACCCCTAAAATTAATTGTTTTAGGAACCATCAATAAACTTCTTTTCATTTTTTGTCAAATGCAAAGAAGTAGCCTGCTTTTTGTCACAGTATCACCTTGACGAGTCCCACATTAGACAGGATGAGGAAAACTTCTGGAGCATATATAATATGAAGTAAAAGTTAAATATTTTGTTACTTTATATCGGTGGGGCCTATAATCACTTTAATAGAATATTTGATTTTTGCTCTATTTTAATAATCACCATGGTCACTCTTGCATAAAAAAAGCACTTGATGTTGGCACACATTTAAAACAATCATATGTATTTTTGCACTTTAACCCATTTAAATATCAAGAGAATTATCTGTATATATTTAAAAAGTTATGGACCTTTTTGTAATTTAGCCCTATATTTATATGGAATAGAATAAAAAAGGGATAAGGAGCAAAAATACACATGGGTTTTTCCCCAGGAGCGCCCAGCACCACGTGATTATTTCTGGAGCAAAAATACACATCAAATTTCAAAACACCCCAGTTAAATTGATTTAACATTTGTTAAGTACTTTGTGAAAATACTAAAATGGCCCTCACCAACATCCAACACCCTCTCCCTCCCAACTCTCATTTCTGTGACTGTCATCTCTGCAACTCTTCATAAACGAAGAACAATGATGATTTAAGCACAGTGACGATTCCCAGATTTGTGTCTAACACCATAAAGTTCAGAAAACATTGCATTTATCTGCGAATCACAAGCAATCTGATAAGCATGCATGTCCTTCCCTCAAATTTTCATATGGGTATTTAAAACTGTTTGTATTCTAACAACCTTATTTGAAAATGAAAATGCTTGTTTTTAGAAAATGAGGTCTTTATGTGAAAATAATCAGTGACCAACAACTTTAGACTTCAGGGTCATTGTCGCAAAGATCTGAAAAACCCCAAGGGACCATAGAACACAAGAAAGCATATGAAACACAAAGATGAGAGTTGTGAGATAAAGATGCAAAAGACGAAGCGGATAGAAAAAAGGAAGAATGAAATTTTAAAGGAAAGGAACCAACTTTCTAGTTTCGATCATGAATCTGGAGAGAAATCAAAATCGCAAACCCAGATTTGGAAAGAAATCGAAATCGCAAACCCAGATTTGGAGAGAAATCAAAATCGCAAACCCATATTTGGAAAGAAATCAAAATCGCAAGCCCAGATTTGGAGAGAAATCAAAATCCCAAATCCGATCAAAATCACAAACCTAGATTTATAAAGAAATCGAAATCGCAAATCTGATCGAAATCGCAAACCCAGATTTGGAGAGAAATCAAAATCGCAAACCCAGATTTGAAAAGAAATCGAAATCGCAAACCCAGATTTGGAGAGAAATCAAAATCCCAAATCTGATCAAAATCGCAAACCCCGTTTCCTTACCTGAGAATTCCTTCGCCTCGCGATCTTCCGCGATCGGATCAACGCCGAAACTAAGGTTGAAACTACCAAGAGGAATCGGATCAACGCTGAAACTAAGGTTGAAACTACCAAGAGGAATCGGATCAACGCCGATTGGTGGAGGGTGCGTCGTCTGCATCAGATCTGAAATCTGAGAACGAAATCGCGTGAAGGAAGAAGGGAAAACAGTTGATCTGAAGAAGGGCAATGAGGGAAATTTCAAAAACCTAGGATTTTTTTTTAATAAAGTGGGGCCCACCACAAAGATAACGACAGTTACACTGTTTTAATGGTGGTGGTGTTTTTGCTCTGGTTTTGAAATTTAATGTGTATTTTTGCTCCAAAAATAATCACGTGGTGTTGGCGCTCAAAAACCATGTGTATTTTTGCTCTTTATCCCGTATAAAAAAAAATGCATTCATATTTCATGCTTGTCGTCTTCTTCTTCTCCTTCACTATGCGCTCCAGCCGTCTTCTACTCTGCATTTCTCGTTGAATGCTTCAGGTGATTCTTCTTCTTCCTCCTCGAACTCCTTTTTTTGCATGATCCCTAAACCAATTAGGTTGTTCGAAATTTCCAGGGCGATATTTCAACTTCCTATAAATGAATAATGTTTTTATAGAAATGTTCATTCCGTTCTCAGCTAAACTTCGACGAATGGTGTTCGTTTTTTCTATTTTCGGTATTTTTTCAGTTCATTTATGCTTTCTTATTTCCCATTGCTGGTTTTGCTCACGCGGTTTCTGGTTTACAGAGAAGACATGTATTGTACGGACTGTGAAGAAATGAGTTTCTGAAGTTGATATTGGGATTCTAAGAGGCTCTTATTCACAGAGAAGACATAAACAGTGTTTCCGATGGCTACATTAGGTCTTGATAGTCACTTCGAAGAAAGAGGGGTTAGGAAGTCATCGATGGAGGGTTAAAGTACTGGCTAGAAAACTCTCTCATATATATAGCACATTTCGCGCTTCTGATCAGGCTAGTGCAGAAATAGACTAAGGAAAAGCCAAAACTAAAGCAATCGTACCAACTTTTCACTCCCGTTCAGTATTTTGGAACTCCTGGGATCTTCCTTGCATCTTTTTTGTAGTTTCTGCCTTTTAAGTTTCAGGTAGTCCTTTTTTGTTCCTATTATAAATTTTGTTGAACCTTTTCGCCCCGTTTTCTTTGACGTTGATTGTTTTCCGAATTTTGTTTTGGTGTCTTTCGCAATATTATATCTAGTTTCGAAGTCCAGTTATATTTATATCTTTCCCCTTTGATTCTTAAGCTTTCTATAAGACCTGATCCGTGAATGAACTTAGCTTTGTGTATGTGTTTAATTCATGAGCTTTGTTCTTTTGTTATTCTACAGCCTTGCTAAGAGATTCGAAGCCTCTCAACCCAACCTAATAACTATTCGTTGGTTTCACTAATTTTAATTATGGGAGAGAAGGCTTAGTTCTAAGTTTGAGTGGTTTGAGAGAACGGTTTTTAGATAGAAAAAGTAAAGAGTTGAGCAAGATATTAAGAGGGGATAATTGAGTACAACTCTCTATCTATTGTTACTATTCTTCAGATTACACATTGTAACATCCTGAATTTTGGACCTAAAGACTTGAAAACTAGCCTATTTTTGGAGGACTACTAGGCCCTATTTTTGAAAATGACAAATTTGAAATCAGTATTTTTGAATATGAATAGTATTTACTATTCACAAATACGTACATGAATAGTAATTACTATTCACAAATACGTATTTACTATTGGTTAATACGGTATTTTGTGGGGTATGAATAGTATTTACTATTTACAAATACGTATTTACTATTTAAAAATACGGTATTTACTATTCCTAAATACGTATTTACTATTCATGCGGGACCCACGTCAAATTATTTCTCCTCCGCCGACAGAAGTCTCGTGAGTTTTGAAAAAGTGGCATGCGGGACCCACTCAATAGTAATTTACTATTTGAATAATAATATTATATTATTATAATATAATATTATTTACTATTCATGTGGGACCCACGAAAAATTATTTCCGCAACCAGCCACGGGAAGAGTCACGGGAGGTTTGAAAATTTGTCACGGGGAAAATTAGATAGAATGACCCAGAGGTGAAAATACACATCATGAAATAGGCAGTCTGTTATATCCATGTTTGCATTCAATGTTTCAGGTGACCCTTCTTCTTCCTCGAACTTCTTTTGCCCTTGTATTTCATGTTTGCTACTTCATGGATCCTAAATTAATCAGGTTGCTACTTGCTCTGAAATTCCATTATGATTTTCAACTTTCTTTCGATGAAGACCGTCTTTATTGAAATATGAAGTCTGTTCTCAGCAAAATCAGCAAAATTTTAATGAGTGGGTCTTCATTTTTCTGTTTCTGGTATTTTTGTTTTGTTCGTTTGGTTTTTTGTTTTGTTCCCCAACTTACTTGGACAGTTTCTTTGTTTACGCTGTAGACATTAATTGTTGGGATTGATGGGAAATGAAGTAGTGATTTGTTGAATTTCTTGTTCACAGATCAATAGACACAAATTGTACTTCCAATGCCTACATCCGTTCTTGATGGTCAGTCTGGAGACAAATTGCTTCGGAAGCCATTTGCAATTCGTGATTACCCGCCTGGGGTTGGACCAAATGCTGCAAGAATCCATGTTAAACCTAAAGAAGATACTGCTAAGGGTGGTGAGGCTAATCTTCAACACTCTGCCTCTAGAAGATTTGTTTCTGCTATTAGAGACTATCCTCCTTTTTGTGGACGTAATTCTCGGGGACTGAGTAAGGCAGATGTTTCCAAGCTCATGCAGAGGCGTTTGGCTGGTGTTAGGGAAGAAAGGAAGAGAAAACTTGATTGCCTCACACGGGGTGATTTATCTAAAGCTGTGATGAGGACTGAAGACTCTCTGAATCATTCCAACATGAAGGTTTTAAAAAAGAAAGAAGGAAATGCTGCTTCTGGAGCTATGGCTAAACTTGTAGTCATAGGAAAAAATGGTCATGATACCAATTATAGAAGAAAATTTTCTGATGGCCACAGATCATATGGTGTAAATGTTCCACTTCTGCATCATCGTAATTTGAGCATTCACAACAGTAACTCAATTGTTCCACGAATTACTGTAAGAGACACACTGCGCTCTTTCCAAGCGCTTTGTAGAAAATTGTTGAAAGAAGTAGAAGCACAGTCAAAAGGCCAAGCAAAAATTTGGAAGAGGATTGACTTAGAGGCAGCAAACATCCTTAAGAAGGAAGGAAAATATATTAATGAAGGCAAGATCTTTGGTTCTGTTCCTGGGGTTGAAATAGGTGATGAGTTTGACTATAGAGTGGAGCTTAATTTAGTTGGTCTTCATCACAATATACAGGCTGGCATAGATTATGCAACGCGCAATGGTGAGCATCTTGCAACTAGTATTGTTGCATCAGGGGGATACAATGATGAGTTGGATAGTTCAGGTGTTTTGATTTATTCAGGGCACGGGGGGAATGTGATGTCCAAAAAGAAAGAACCTGAAGACCAGAAGCTTGAGCGGGGTAATCTTGCTTTGAAGAACAGTAGCAAGAAAAAGAATCCTGTTAGAGTGATACGCGGTGCTTTCTTTGGAGGTGGAAGTCGTAGGACATTTGTGTATGATGGACTGTATGAAGTTGAGTCATACTGGCAAGAAAGGGGGCCACATGGCAAGATGGTTTTCAAGTTTCAGCTACGAAGAATCCCAAATCAACCCGAGCTTCCTTGGCTTACGTGATGGAAACATTTGCTGTGATTGATTGATTCCTTCAAGAATGTTGTAAGAAATCAGATTCCATCATGTCAAATATAGAGTATATGCTTTTGGGAAAAATGTAACACATGATATGTAATAGAATATATGTTAACAAATGTGCAAACTCATGAGTTATTGGCTGGTACTAATTTGGGTTATAAGTTAATGTAGTTGCCAAGTTAATCATCAGCATGGATAATATAAAATCCATATGCAAAGGATAGGGCTTAAGGTTTGGTTGGTTTGTGTAGATATCTAGCAGAGTAAAGCTATGTGAATCTCTCTGATTTTTTTGGTTTACTGCAATAGGGTTACTGTCCTTTTTCTTCTTTTTTTTCCAACTGTTCCCCTTCCCAATTGTTTTGCTTCTTAAAACAGTGGTTTTAGAAGCCATAGTATCTTTACGTGTAGCAGTGTTATTTCCAAAATGGACCATAAAACCTTTCTTCAAAGTTTCTTATAAACTGGACAGTAGGGAGAATGGCATTCTGTTTGAAGTCTATTGATTTCCATTTACGAGATCATTATAATCACTTCTGATTCCAACACTCTTCTTCCGTGTACAATTTCATACTGTTTTTTTCTTACTAGGTTAAGCATGATGATAAATGTTAGGATTATAAGAATAAAGATAGGAGACTAGAACCAGAATCTGAGTTCTAGGGAAAAGGGAGACAATCTAGAGTCAGAATCTAACTCCAGCCAACACAATAATTCTCTGAAATATATTCTTCATTCATAATCTTCTAAGAAGAGAATACAATATATTTATAGAGTCTTTGCCTAACTATAACTTCCTATCATAACTTCCCTAAAAGATGAGATAGAATAACTTCCCTACACAGATTATAACAAACAGATTTTCTAAACAGATAATAACTAAAAACTACTCTTAACTACCCATGCGTTGACACATGGAACCCTAACAATACCCTCCCCTTGAAAATCAGCCTTGTCCTCAAGGCGGAAATAAGGAAATTGTAGCTAAATTTGCTTTGGCCAGCTGCTGCTCAGCATTTGAGAATTCAGGCCTCTTCCCTGTATCTTCGGTAATCTCCATTATCTGCAAAGTTGATGATCTGCAACGATGTCCAAGCAGATAACGGTCTCCATATCTAAAACATAAGCCTTTCTCTCGTCTATATTGCCGTTGCAAATCATTCAGGGCCGAAGGTTGAGTGACTGTTGGATGAAGCTGTGATGGACGATGGTGATTGGAAACAGCCAGTTTAGACGTGATTTCCTAATTATTATATGAAACTGTCGAATATAACGGACTAGCAGAGGAATTAGAGGAATTTGAATTGAAATTGTGATCCCAGTGCTGACGTGGCAAAATTCCTTTGTTTTCACGATAATAAAAATTATCTTCCGAGTCTCTTGCAATCGGATATTGCGGAAACGATCTCGGAGGCTGCTGCTAGAAATTCAAACCTTCGAAATTTGAATTTCGCTTAGGACCCGAGGACGTCGCACCGAACGGGCAAGTCAAATTTGAATTTGGAGAATACCCCTGATTTGTAACACCGAATTGATTAACAGTTCCATAATTTTCTGAATTTGAGGCGGTTGAATAGCCAAACTGGTTGCATTGGAAATATTCGTTATCTCGTGCGTTATATTCGTTGCCACATGTATTATTAAAACACTGACTAGAGCGCTCGGCACCCTGAGATTGGATTTTAGCTTCGAACTCTAACGCGAGACTCACTACTCTATAAACGGTGCGCGGCTTCTGGATCTTCACGTCGGCTTGATATTCCTCTTTTAATCCATTGATAAATACCCCCCAAAAGGCAATGTTCAGGCCATCCTTGAACTTGGGATTGCCTTCTAACAAACTCTTGCTTATATTCATTGACCGAATATAATTGTTTTATGCTGCACAAATAAACATCCGGGTTTTGAAACTCAGTGGGTCCAAATTGCTCCTGAAAAATTTGCACCAGTTCATTCCAATAGCGTATGGTCCTTCCTGATGAAACCCAAGTGAATGTATCAAGTGCGTCTCCTTCTAAATTAATTGCTGCAACATCAACTTTTAATTCTTCAGGCGTTTGATAATAACGAAAATATTTTTCCGCCTTTAGAATCCAGCCTCTAGGATCACCCCCCTCATACTTTGGGAAATCAACTTTTGAATATGGCCGTTTAGAAGGATTTTTACTCCACCACGGTGCCTCCACATCGCCTTCTTCGTGTTCACAATAATTATCCTTATTGTTGTGACTTGATTCTCCTTGAAACATTGCTGATCCCTTCTGTCTCTTCAAGGCTTGAATTTCTAAATTCATCAAATTTAACTGTGTAAGAATCGCTGATAAGTGATGTTGATTAGGTTCAGTTTGCGTGCGTGTAGGCTGTTGCACCAATATGACCGCTGGATCATCTTGAGGATGGGTGTGTGATGGAATTTCTGGGTTCTGATTTGGTGGTAATGGAGAGTTGTTCTCAAAGGAGGAATTTCTTGTATTAACCATGGCATTTGTAGGCCCTAAGATCAACCACTTTGATACCAATTGTTAGGATTATAAGAATAAAGATAGGAGACTAGAACCAGAATCTGAGTTCTAGGGAAAAGGGAGACAATCTAGAGTCAGAATCTAACTCCAGCCAACACAATAATTCTCTGAAATATATTCTTCATTCATAATCTTCTAAGAAGAGAATATAATATATTTATAGAGTCTTTGCCTAACTATAACTTCCTATCATAACTTCCCTAAAAGATAAGATAGAATAACTTCCCTACACAGATTATAACAAACAGATTTTCTAAACAGATAATAACTAAAAACTACTCCTAACTACCCATGCGTTGTTGACACATGGAACCCTCTCCTAACTACCCATGCGTTGTTGACACATGGAACCCTAACAATAAACGTCCTGACCAGGTGCTTGTTGGAGTCTTGATTGTAATCTCTAATCAAATTAGATATCCAATCTTTTTATATTTTTACAAAATTTGATTAGATATAACAATAGATTTGATAGAGAGTGTAGCAAACCAAAATGCCTTAACATGATCACAAGTGAAGAAGGTTTGATCTGAAGATTCATAATTAGGAAATCCAAAGACACAAATTAGACAAATGATGCTTAGTAAGAACATCACTAGCAGACAGAGCCTTATGTAGCTGTTGCTGTTAGCTGGAACAGACAGATTGGACAGTTGCCCTCCTTCTTAATTTCTTAAGCACTCGGGGCTTTTCCTGGAAGCATATTATTTATTGTTTTCACATGAATTCTTGTTCATTTTAGTTTGTTGATTTCTATCACTGGAATGAAATTTGACAATTTTTTTGCTCTTTACCTCCTTCCCCAAATTATTAATGATATTGAAACTGCAGTGCTGAATAATTGGCAAAAATGAATAAATAAATAAGCTACGTAGCATAGTGCTGTATTTGAGAGGTTAGTTTGGGTGTCTTTCGTGAATAGTTTATTTTCATCTAATAAAATATTCAGCATCTACCAAGATTATTGTTCCCATTATTCGTCTCAAAAAGAGGAGCAAAAGCCAGAAATTATCGTTCATCTATCTACTGGCTAACATGAACTAGTACAGAAGATGTGTCCCACATTTTAATTCCTCCTTTTCCTTTTGTTTTATTTTAGCAGTGTGTGAGCCAGCATTGTGCGGGGTATACTGAATTCATAATAAAATGTACGATCTCATTGTTTTTAAACAAAAATTATTGGTCATTCTTTGCATCATTCTGTTACAGTCCTCTTAATACCATGCATGTCTTGGCATACACCTGAAACACATACACCTGAAACAGGATGGTGAGCATTGTCCTTTTTTTTTTTTCCAGATAACAAGGACAGTGTTTGTATAATGAATATAATCTTCTAAATAATTAAAATAGGTGAGTGTATGCATGCAGAACCATAGTTCACTTTAATATGGATAATGTGAATGGGATTCTCATGACAGTATTCAACACGTACATGCAATATAATAGCTCTTTCTGGCAATGATATCTACTCATAAATAGGAAAGTGAAGTCTTTAAATGTTTTGGTAGATAGTGCTGTATTTTGTAACATATTTTTTCTCCTACTGTTTATGTCACATTAGGAAGTACTAAAATGGAATTGTTCAGTGGCATTCAGATATTTGATTGGCACTTTGTTTTGACAGATCTCTAACAATTGGTCAAATGCAAGGGAAGTTTCAGATGGTGCTTGTCAGATACAGGTTCTTATGGGTCTTGTATCTTGCAGCATTTGTTATATTATTTTGTCAATCTCTTTGACTTGAGATCTAATAGCTTCTGGGCTGATCTTTTTAGGAAGATGCACCTGATGAGTTTGCAAATTTGATAATCAACTTTATTTCTCGTAACCGAATAGGCCCTCGCGGAGTTGAGGTACTTATTTCTGTTATCATTTGTATTATTTATGATTGTCCTGGAGAAGTTTCGATTTTGTAGATCCTGGAAGAGGGTTTTGCTCACATGTAGGAGTGTTAATGTTTTCTATTGGGAAAATTAAACTATTAGTCCCTATAGTTTCGACTCAATGTAAGTTATAGAGATTGAGTTGCATTGAATCAAGGTGTTAAAAGACTTAGAGTAAATGAATATTAGTGAAGAATTAATTATTTGATACTTGACTTTTGAGTAAATTACCCAGAGTTGTGGAAATTTCATCTAATGCATTAAATGGCTAATTAATGACAGATGAAGATTGAGAAAAATAATACTAGTCTAGTTTTTAATATAAGATATATTTACCTAATTTGATTAAATTAATTAAGTTAGTTGAGTTTGTTAATATGACGTATATTTTTTAAAACACTTTACCCCATTCTTTTTCATCCTTGATTATTGTTGAGGGGCATCAATAAAAGTAAATTAGAAAAAAAAATGACAAATATGAAAATAAATCTCATATTTAGAACTAGTATCAACTCCGAGTATGCCATTCAACCAATATTTGGTTGGCATTGGCTCTTGTCCAATGTCCCCAATAGGCTCTTCTCCATCTCCCCCTTGTTGAAATCAGAGAGTATTGAGGCTGCTTGTAGAGTTATGAATTATACCATAATATTTCTGGCTTGGTATTTTTTTTCCCTTGTTATACGATTTACATTTACATATTTGAACAGCTTGAGGAGATGAATATCCCTCATAATATTCTTAAGGTTTGACTTTGACCTTGTAATGTGTCCTTTTATATGGCTGCAGATACCTGGCCTCATCAAACCAGCCTTTTCAAAACCAGCTTGACTCACAGGTTTGAGGTTTCAAATAAAATGATGATGGATGTCTTGCCCTTAGCATTGCTTCAAGTCGTTGGTTTACCGTATAATGTGGTATTTAAATATTTGTACGTTGTAGTGTGCATTTATAGATGTTAGTTTGATATTTAAAAGAAAAAAAGCCAAGAGTTTGATATAAGTTTGTTTTCCGTGTATTAGTTTCGCTTCCATGGTTGGCATATTTATGCCTTTTCTGTTTTGCAGTCTTTCTGCTTTTTTTCTTCTGCAAATTTGTACCTTCTAGATTGAATTTTGATGGTTTGGATTTGATACCAATAAATACCAAAGCAAAAGTCACAAGTTAAATATATATATATATTAATAAAGGTGACTCACTGTGATTAACTCTAAATTTTGATATTTGAGCCTTTGACATTATTTGTTTTAAAATTTTCAAAAATGAAAAAAAGCACGGTAATTTTTATTTCCCAAGTATTATACCCTAATAGAAGATGCTCATCTTTCTTGGAGTATGGAAGATTTATTTATTTATTTATTTTAAAAAGGGCTCCTATAAGTATGTGTAATAAATTGAGAGAGAAATAAATTTTTAATCTCTAAATCAGAAAGAGTACATTAAGTCTTTAGAGGTAGGATATTGTCACTACTAACTTATGTCATTACCTTTTCACTATCATTTTCTAACCGTCAGATCTACTATTTGATCCAACGGTCCAGATTTAACCTACTTAAAACCTTCCTTCTCTCCCTTTCTCTCTCGTTCTCTCGCTTGGCTCCCCAACAATGCCGCCAGGACGTGGCCACCATTGCCATCGGCTATCTCTTCTTTGCTCCCCTCTTCCTCGCTCCACCGTCCCTCCTCCCACCCTAGCCACCACCCCACTCCCTCTCTGTTGGAGCCACATCAGATGGACTGTGACTTTCAGTTCTAAAAAAACCATCGACGTCCATACAATAGAAGCATCAACCACCCAAAGCATCAACCACCCACAGCACAACCTCCATGCCACCACCGTCCACCACAACCCCAGCGTCCCCATTCAAGAAAATACAATCTTTTTGATAAAATTATAGACGTGGACAAAAGTCAGAAATCACAGCTGATCGTTTCATAGCTATCTCACCCAAATCGTTAGTTCTCTAAATCAGACGACTAAAAATTAATATCTTTTAAGTTTTAACCAAAAATTGAAATCGCACAACCGCTTGCATGATATTGTGATTATATCCATGGGTGATTGATTGACATAAATTTAAAAAAAAAAAAAGGAAAAATCCCATAAAAATAATTTTAAAAATAGGAAAGAACCAATTGATGAATGAAAGATTCTGACGAAGCTTCATTGGAAGAAACCCTAGCAGAGAGGGAGTGGGGCGGTGGCTGGGGTGGGAGGAGGGACGGTGGAGTGAGGAAGAGGGGAGCAGAGAAGAGAGAGAGACGGTGGCGATGGTGGCCACGTCCTAGCGGCAAGGGAGCCGAGCGAGAGAACGAGAGAGAAAAGGAGAGAAGGAAGGTTTTAAGTAGGTTAAATCTGGGCCATTGGATCAAATAGTGAATCTGACGATTAGAAAATGATAGTGAAAAAGTAGTGACATAAGTTGGTAGTGACAATATCTTATCTCAAGTCTTTATATAGGTAAACCTAGAGCTAACTCTAGAATCTCTCATTAAATCTAATCAAATCAAAATCAATCAAACTGATTGAGATATAATAGAAAATATCCTAAGATATAATATACCTATATCTAATCATAAGATATGATATAATATATCTATATCTAATATAATAATAAGATAATAATAAATGTATAATATTTCCACAAAGCATATCGGTGGCTAAGTGGCTCCCTTTTATTTCTGAAAACCTGTACTTCAATCTAATTCCGAATTGGGAAATATTTTTTTAAATAATAATTTAAATTAAAATGACTCACTAATTAACTACAACCGCCCTTACTCTGTTTCTCTGATTCCTATCTGTTCTGTTATTGCGTATGTGTTTTTATTTTCTTAACTCATTCATTCATCTTTTACATGTTTGTTTTAAGACTTTGATGTTTCTTTTTCTTTGTTTATTGCGTAATGTGTTTGGATTTTTCGGTTTCTTGTTTACAGATTAAAAAAAAAAAGGCAGAAACTTTAGAGACTTACTCTGCATCTTCCAATTCAAACTCTGTTCTTGGTATGTATATTTATGCCAACTGGTTCATCTTTTTCTGGTTTGTTTCAACAGTTTGATGTTTCTTTTTCCTTTTTTATAATGTAATGTGTGTTTGGACTACGGTTTCTTGTTTAAAGATCGAAAAAGGAAGAAACTTCATGGACTGATTCATATTCTGATTCATTGTTAGAAAGAAGAAGCGGCCATTAATGGAAGGTCGCAAGTTTCCTCGACGAAAGTACTCTGCAATTCGCGATTACCCACCTGGGTGTGGCAGATTCTCTTCTAAGCTTCAACAACGTTCTGATACTGACACAAAATCTTCAGTTCTTGAACAAGAAGAAGAAACAGAGGTTAGAAAGAGGAATGCATTAATGGAAGAGAAGATTGTTCACAACAGACGCAAGTTTTACCATGCAGGTCATGATTATCCTCCTAGAATTGGCCCATTCCAATATAATTATCTACAAGAAAAACAATCTGATCATAAGAGACGCAAGTTCTACTCGGCAGTGCGCGATTATCCTCCTGGATGTGGCCCTAACATGGCTAAGTTTCATCATCAACAATTTGATTATCCCTCTAAAGAAGAAGAACAAGATCCAGAAGAAGCTGAAGAAGAAGTAGAAGAAGTTGTAGAAGTAGAAGAGGAAGAAGAAAAAGTTGTAGAAGTTGAAAAAGAAGAAGTATTAAAAGAAGATGATGAGGAAGAAATATTAGAAGAAGAAGATGAACAAGTATTAGAAGAAATTGTAGATGTAGAAGAAAAAGAAGCTGAAGAAGAAGAAGAAGTGTTAGAAGAAGATGATGAAGAAGAAATAATGGAAGAGAAGATTGTTCATAAGAGACGCAGGTTTTATCATGCAGTTCGTGTTTATCCTCCTGGAATTGGCCCATTCCAATATAATTATCAACAACAAAAACAATATGATCATAAGAGACGCAAGCTCTACTCGGCTGTGCGCGATTATCCTCCTGGAATTGGCCCTAACATGGCTAGGCTTCATCATCAACAATTTGATTATCCCTCTAAAGAAGAAGAACAAGATCCAGAAGAAGCTGAAGAAAAAGAAGAATTGGAAGAAGATCTAGAAGAAGTAGAAGAGGAAGAAGAAAAAGTTGTAGAAGCTGAAAAAGAAGAAGTATTAGAAGAAGATGAAGAAGAAGAAATATTAGAAGAAGATATGGAGGGTTATGAGATGATTGTCCATCACAAAGAAATGTTTCAGCAACAGGTAAGACATGAGAGGTATGAGACCACAAAGGTCTTACATTCCTGCAAGATGGTTGAAGGTGCATCAGTTAGTCTTCATGTGTTGAAAATGAAAGGCTACATTGATCACCTTGAGAGGGTTGGATTTCCCATGAGTCAGGAGTTAGCTACAGATTTGATCTTGAACTCACTCCCAGAAAGTTATGACCAGTTTGTCATGAACTACAACAAGAACAACATGAAGAAATCAATTTCTGAATTGCATGAGATGCTAAAAAATGCTGAGCAAAGCGTTCAACAAGGAAAGGGTATGAAAAAGAAAGACAATGACAAAAGAGAGGGTAATGGCTCAGCTAATAAGCCTGCAACCAAGAAAGCAAAGCCTCCGAAGGATGGGGTCTGTTTCTTCTGCAATGAACCTGGTCATTGGAAGAGGAACTGCAAACTCTACCTTGAAGATCTGAAAAAGAACAAGAAGGATAGCGAGGCTATCGCTTCAGGTATTTATGTTATAGATATTCATTTTTCTACTTCCTTTATATGGGTATTAGATACTACATGTGGTTCTCACATTTGCATAAATGTGCAGGGTCTCAAAGACGGCAGAAAGTTGAAGAAGGGCGAAGTGGACCTACGTGTTGGAAACCGAGCAAGAGTTGCTGCTTTGGCCGTTGGCACTTATGAATTAGTTTTGCCTGGTGGTCTTTTGTTGATTTTGAACAATTGCTTTTATGTTCTTGGTTGCTTTGAGTAGTAATATTGTTTCTCTTTCTTATTTGGATATGAAAGGTTATACTTCCATTACTATGAATGATAAATGTTATATTTATCGTAATGACATTTTTTTATTGTGATGGTGATTTGCATGTTAGTCATTATTTACTGAATTTAGAACATCCTAATAATGGACATATCCATGACATAGCTATCAAAAGGATCAAGTCAAATGATTTGAATCCGACCTCCCTATGGCATTATTATCTAGGCCATATAAATGGGAAACAGATTTCAAAACTCCATCAAGATGGATTTCTTAACTCATTTGATGACAAAGGCACCTTTTACTGGGCATAGTGAGAGAGCCACTGATTTGTTGGGCCTCATACATATTGTTGTGTGTGGACTAATGAATACATTTGCCAGAGGAGGTTATATGTACTTCATTACATTTCTAGATGATTTTAGTAGGTATGGATATATCTATCTAATGAAACATAAGTCTAAATCTTTTGAAATGTTCAAAACATTCCAAAATGAATAGCAAAACTAACTTGGCAAAACAATTAAAGCACTTCGATTTGATCGGAGTGGTGAATATTTGAGTAAGAGTTTATTGATCATCTTAGGAGTTGTAAGATAATCTCACAACTAACTCCTCCAGGAACACCACAATGGAATGGTGTTTCTGAGTGGAAAAATCGAACTCTATTAGATATGATTCGATTTATGATGTGTCAAATAAATCTTCCACCGTCCTTTTGGGGCCATGCCCTAGAAACAACTATATTCACACTAAATCGTGTTCCATCAAAGGCAGTTGAAAAGACATCATATAAGATATAGATTGGAAAGAAACTCAGTTTGTCTTTTTTCAAAATTTGGGGATGTGAGAGGTTTACGTTAAACAGCAAGCCTCTGATAAATTATCACACAGATCCTCAAAATGCCTTTTCGTGGGGTTTCCTAAGGAAATTAAGGAATACTATGTCTACAATCCTGTTGATCACAAAGTGTTTGTTATCCGAAATATTGTCTTTCTGGAAAGAGAGTTCATCTCTAAAAGAACTAGTGGGAGTGAGATACATCTCGAAGAAGTTCGAGAGTCTTAAAACAACATAGAACCACAGATGGAAAACGGTGAAGACTCACAATAAGTTGTTGAGCCTACTCAAGTAACACAAGGCCCACGAAGGTCCGATAGAACACGACAACAGCCTCAGAAATATGAATTTTGTGTGATTAACTCTAAATTGTGATATTTGAGCCTGTAAAATTATGTTTTAAAAATTTCTCAAATGAAAAAAAGCTCCGTAATTTTATTTGTTTTTCCAAATATTATCCCCTAATAGAAGATACTCCTCTCTCTTGGAGTATGGAAGATATATATATATATATTTTAAAAGGGCTCCAATAAAGTATATAGGGGGCTTCCTTTTATTTCTGAAGACCTGTACTTCAAATCTTAAATCTAATTCCGAAAATGTAGGGAAATATTTTTGTGTATGATAATTTTTTAAGTTAAAATGATTTAGATTTCTCAATTCCCCTCTCAACCCCAACTTAAAGATACTCAAGTTTCAGTGAATTTAATTTTTCTCTAATAATAGCCGTAACAAAATTTACACGAATAATAATAATAATAATCAAATCTATAGTTTTATTGAACATATGAAGATAAAAAACAAAATAAAGGAAAAAATTATCCCAATATCATTTGATCATTTTTGGTGCCATAAAGAATGTTTTTTTCGGAGATTTATTTCTTCAATTCCTTTATTATTAACGTAACTTAGGATTCAAGTCAGGTTAAAAAAAGTTGGGATTCAAGTAAATAGTACGTCGTAAGTTCAAAAAACAAAAAAAGGAGAGTCATAATGAGTTATAACATTAATGGTGAATCAGTTACTCTTCTTAATGTTGCCAAATGCCAACGAAGACGAAATATAATAATAAACTGAAAAACATTAAATGGTCTTTCAAATATACATAAGCTGAAAATCAAAAACTAACGGCCTGTAAATTAGAAAAATTCTCACCATTAAAAAGGTAACTTGGGATTCAAGTAAATACGTTGTAAGTTCTCAGAAATTAAAAAAGAAAAAAAAAAGGTCTTCCTAAATATTAAGAGGCTCTAACCTCATGAGTTCATCTGCACCATCCTCTTCGACTATTTCTCTGTTACTCTTCACTCACTAATTAACTACAACCGCCTTTACTTTGTTTCTCTGATTCCTACTCGGCTACTCTGTTTTGTTCTGTTCTTGCGTATGTGTTTTTATTTTCTTAACTCGTTCGTTCATCTTTTCCTTGTTTGTTTCAAGACTTTGATGTTGCTTTTTCTTTGTTTATTGCGTAATGTGTTTCAATTTTTCGGTTACTTGTTTACAGATAAAAAAGGCAGAAACTTTAGGGACTTACTCTGCATCTTCTGATTCAAACTCAGTGGGTATGCATATTTATCTCAACTGGTTCATCTTTTTCTGATTTGTTTCAAGACTGTGATGTTTCTTTTTCCTTTTTTATTATGTAATGTGTGTTTGTACTACGGTTTCTTGTTTAAAGATCGGAAAAGACAGAAACTTTAGGGACTGATTGTTAGAAGAAGAAGAAGCCATTAATGGAAGGTCACCAGTTTCCTCAACGAAACTACTCTACAATTCGCGATTACCCAGCTGGATGTGTGGCAGATTTTCTGCTAAGCTTCAACAACGTTCTGATACTGACGCAAAATCTTCAGTTCTTGAACAAGGAGAAGAAACAGAGGTTAGAAAGAGGAAGGCATTAATGGAAGAGAAGATTGTTCATAAGAGACGCAAGTTTTACTACGCAGTTTGTGATTATTCCCCTGGAATTGACCCATTCCAATATAATTATCAACAACAAAAACAATCTGATCACAAGAGACGCAAGTTCTACTCGGCAGTGCGTGATTATCCTCCTGGAATTGGTCCTAACATGACTAAGCTTCATTATCAACAATCTGATTATCCCTCTAAAGAAGAAGAACAAGACCCAGAAGAAGCTGAAGAAGAAGAAGTATTTGAAGAAGATGATGAAGAAGAAATATTGGAAGAAGAAGATGAACAAGTATTAGAAGAAATGGTAGAAGTAGAAGAAGAAGAAGCTGTAGAAGCTGAAGAAGAAGTATTAGAAGAAGATGAAGAAGAAATATCAGAAGTGGTAGTTGTAGAAGCCGAAGAAGAAGTATTAGAAGAAGTAGTTGTAGAAGTAGAAGAAGAAGGTGAAGAAGTATTAGAAGTAAAAGAAGAGGTAGAATCTGAGGAAGAAGTATTAGAAGTAAAAGCTGAAGAAGAAGTATTAGAAGAAGAAGCTAAAGAAAAAGTGTTAGAAGAAGATGAAGAAGTAGAAGAAAAAGGAGCTGAAGAAGTGGTGTTAGAAGAAGAAGATGAAGAAGAAATAATGGAAGAGAAGGTTGTTCATAAGAGACGCAAGTTTTACTATGCAGTTCGTGATTATCCTCCTGGAATTGGCCCATTCCAATATAATTATCAACAACAAAAACGATCTGATCATAAGAGACGCAAGCTCTAATCGGCTGTGCGCGATTATCCTCCTGGAATTGGCCCTAACATGGCTAAGCTTCATCATCAACAATCTGATCATCCCTCTGAAGAAGAAGAAGAACAAGACCCAGAAGAAGTTGTAGAAGTAGAAGCTGAAAAAGAAGAAGAATTATTAGAAGATGATGAAGAAGAAATATTAGAAGAAGAAGATGAACAAGTATTAGAAGAAACGGTGGAAGTAGAAGAAGAATAAGCTGTAGAAGCTGAAGAAGAAGAAGAAGATGAAGAAGAAATATTAGAAGTAGTAATTGTAAAAGTTGAAGAAGAGGTATTAGAAGAAGATGAAGAAGAAGAAGCTGAAGAAGAAGTATTAGAAG